>BTHU01000020.1:50701804-51301804 GCA_036184795.1 Tokudaia tokunoshimensis | reverse complement strand
GGGAGGCAGAGGCAGGGGGATTTCTGAGTTCGAGGCCAGCCTGGTCTACAGAGTGAGTTCCAGGACAGCCAGGGATACACAAAGGAATATTATTGAGGGGAAGATTGAGGAAAAGATTATTTAGTAATATCCCCTTATACTCATGTTGTTCCCGCATCACTCCCAATAAATAATTTACCACGGGTCTGATGAATCTGTGTAGTCAAAAATAGGATGCAAGGAAGCAGGCACCCTACAGAGAGGACCACAGCATTCACTTCTGCAAGGATCGTGACAGGGTCTGTGTGGGCGGACTGCCATCAGGATCCCACTGTCCACAGCTTCTCTCATTTTTGGCAATGACATTTCAGACACTGTGTGGAAGGCAGATATTTCTGGAGGAGGCTTGACCATTGTGCTTGACCTTTAGGAGAAAAGTAAGAAACCGGGAGCTAGAAAGAGGAGAAATTCTTCAGGCTCGAGTCCCCTCTGCCTGCTGAGGGTAGCACAGAGAGCAACACAAGGGCTCCGTGTGGGCTCCAAGTGCAGAGATTTAGTACAAATTCACCATTTCCTTCCCCAGCTTCCGGTTCTGTTAGTCACGGAGAGGTCTGAATTTTCCTCTCCCAGAATCCTGGCCCAGAGCTCGCCTTGGCATTTCATCACAATTCCCTCTGAAAAGCCCCTTGTGTTTCTGTGAGGGTGAGTCTGGAAAATGGCTCCTGCCCAAAGTGACTCAGGGCTCCTGGGACAACTGGCGAGGATTGGTCCTGTCATTTCCCAGCTGCAGATGAGAGGCGGGGTCAAGGCCTGGTACAGGAGGCTCCAGCTCTCACCCATGAGGTTGTGGGAGGTCGGAGGTCAAGGGGAAAGGAAGAGCTCTGAACCATCGCTGGCTCCCAACGGCTGTCCTTGAGCTGCTCAGGCCCCAAGGGAACCCTGTGGGCGAGCAACAGGGCTTAGGCACGCTGCCTCGAAGAGACGGCTGCTTCCATGGATGAGACCACAGAAGAACCACTAGACCCAAGGTGAGGGGACTGTGCTTAGCTAGGCCCAGCTCCCCACAGCCTCTCTCCTGAGGCCCTAGGGAGACTTGGACCACACACTACCTCTTTCTTAACTCTGCCCTGAGAAGAGGCACCATCAAGAAGCCCAAAAGATCTCCACAGGACTTGTGGGGCACAGAGATTTGGCTCTATCTTTCACATGGACCAGTTCCATCTGTATTCCGTGTATATAGTCAGGCCGGCCGCAGACTCACTATGAAGCTAAGGATGACCTTGAACTGCTGGTCTTCCTGCTTCTACCCACTCTGTGCTTGGATAACGAGCATGGACCCCCACTTCTGGTTCATCCATTTGTTCTTGAACAGCTTGTCATAAAAATACCACACTGGGCTCTGTGCCAGGCCCCTCTCTAAAACCATTTGTATATTACTCCATTTTATCCTCGGAGCAGTCTGAGAGAGGGTTGTCATAAGGCCAGCGTTGCCCTCCCATCTGCAGAAGGTGGGAGAGAGAGAGGCTCAGGCACAGGGGAGCTCCTTCTAAGGATGTGGCTGGGACAAGACCAGGGTAGCCAGACCCACACCTGGGCCTCTGTGTGCCACGCCCCTGTGGTACCCTGTCCCCCTGGACAGCTACTGTAGGCAATGGCAGCTTGTGTCTCTTCCTGAGACCGTGTGTGCATTTACTCTGGTCTGGGTGTCAGGGGCTTCATGTGTTGCCCCCCACACCGTGGGGTACTAAGAGGTGATTCCATCTGGGAGCTGATCAGGGCAAAAGGCTTCCTGGTTGGGCCACATTACTGAATCCAAGTGACCCAGAGGAGGGAGCAAGACCCAGACATACACCTGAGGGCTTCCTGTCTCTACCCTGTGACTCCCTGCATTGTCTCGGGGACTCTGCCAGCAAAAAGCCACCTCCACACCCAGCCCCTTGACCCTGATCCCTAGAAGCATGCACAGAGTGAACATGCTTTCTTTATGGCCCTCCTATGCTGAGACAATGTTACGGGCAACAGAACACGGACAAACATAGCACTTATGAATATGCCCACATGTACAGATTGTGTGTTACCTATGATATAAATCTATAGTCTTTCTTTAGACAAATAGCACCTACACTTTCCTGCACCATGTATAGAAACGTTTGTTCTACAGACACTCATGTGCAGCTTTATTTCTTTTTTATTTTTAAACTGTGTGTGTGTGTATTTGTGTCTGATCACACATGCATCACATATGTTTGACATACATATGTGTGGACATCAGAGGGCAACTTGTGGAAGTCAGTTCTTGCTTTCTACAGCATGGGTCCTGGGGATTGAACTCAGATCATGAGCATCTCACTGGTCCTGCCATTAAAGGGCTGCTGAGTGCATCCCACCATAAAAGCCGTAGTTTGGAAACTATTCTCCTGACATGAGACTGGGCTGTTCCCATCGCTTACGTTGCAATCTCACACTGAAGCAACTGTCCTCTCAGATATAACTCTTCACAGTGAGGGTTGTGTCGGCAGGGAGGCCACCTCGGCGAGATTCACAATCTAGTCCCTAAAACTTTTCCTGTATTGTGGTGGCAGAAAAGACTCTGGAGGTGGAATCAAAGTTATGGACCTTGAGCAAAGATTATCACAGACTGTCTGGATGTAATTGCTGGAGCCCAGGCTGCAACCTGGCCGTTGATGCCCTCACCTTCCTACGATGAACCTGCTCACAGGTGATACGACTGAGGTGATAGATGATTAAGAAGGCAGAACCCCATGAAAGAGATTGGTGCTGATGTGGCTGCACACTGTAACTCTGGCACTTGGGTGGCTGAGGCAGGAGGATTGCTTTGAATTTGAGGCTCTCCTGAGTTATATATCGAGTTTCAGACCAGCCTGGGTTATAGTGTGAGACCTCCAAAACAAACAAACAAAAAACAGAGGAAGAGAAGAGAGGGGAAGGAGGAAGAGAGAGGAAGAGAGGGAGAGACAGAGGAGGGAGGGGGATAGAGGACAGGCCTTCCTAAAGCCCAGGGTCTTACTGGATTATTCTATGGAGTAGGGCTATCTATGGCCTTGAGCCCAGCTGGCTAATAACAGAAGGGAGGGTCATGGGCAGTTCCAGGAAAGGGTTAGAAAGCTTATCTTTCGTGCAGCTAGGCTGGGACCGGGAAGCAGATGGAAGATGAGGTGATTGTGCATGAGGGACCTAAAGAGAGGCAGACGAAGCCGCCGCCAACACAAGGCGGGAAGGAGACAGCCCAGTGTGCCGTGCTGCCAAGAGCAGAGCAACCTTAGGCAGGTCTCTAGGCTGCTCAGGCAGCAGCTTGGATGTGAGGAGCCCCACGGGTGCAGCATCTGAGCTGGAGACAAGAAGTACACTAACTTTGACTTTACCCTGAGCTCTAGCCATGGGGATCTGCACAGAGCTAAGGTCAGAGGGAGAGAGCACCTGGTGGAGAATCCAGGCAGCACGGATCATGTGTGCCGGCTGACATTTCCCTGTGTCCTCACAGAGTGCGTGTGCCTGGCTGATTCTGTGGCTCGTCTCCTCACAGAGCATGTATGGCGGCTGATTCTGTCACATGTATCCTCCAAGTCCCGCTTACAGACAACACCGTTCCAACAGCCTCACTCTAGGTATCATAAACATGGGAATAAAAATTATGGGTATCTAAGGATGAGGAATACACGTGCATGTGTTTATAGGTCTCTGTGTACATACATGTACATGTGTGCTTGTATGTATATGTGTGCCTCAGACTTATTAGTAACATGTGTTCATCTGTCCACACATGTGCATGCATGGACACACATTTGCAGCACACAGATGCTTCTATTGTATCCTCCCTCACTCACAGGAGGTTATTCTAAAGTGACCATTGCTGTAATTTCAGGACTGATTAAAATGTATCTGAGAATTCACCCATTTCCATTCAGCCATTAATGGAAAATGAAACCTAGGCCACCAAGGACTATGGCGTCTTCTGTCCCGGCATGGTATGCTTTTACCCACACAGAGAATATCACGCCCCTCAGAGGGCCAGGGCAAAAGTGCACCTGAGCACCGGCCCCATGTCAGTGCTGTGCATTAGCACAGTTAGAAGGCTCTTCTGACAGACAGCTCCTGCAGCCTCACCTTCTCAGTGGACGGAGTATTCAAATGATGAATACGGGACTCCAGGAGAAAAGTTACCGAGACGAGTAAAGGTTACAGACGCAAGACCTTTCTGTCTTGGAGAGAACCGGGACGGATTACTATAATTTACCTCTCCTCAGGGCAGCAAATGCTAAGCAGAACAAAGCCTTTAAAAGAACCACTTAAGATAATTTATCTAAGTGGTTCTCAAATGTCATCTGCAGGCCGCTGTGACAGTCACCCAGCCTTTGGGAGCTTGAATTCTGGCAGCCGGGACCTACTAACTCTGAGCTAGTCAGAAGGGTGCCTGGAAAGCTGTTGTCATGAGGTCCTTCGGGTGGGGATGCTATTTGCCCAGCATCCTGGATAGAAAGCAACGATGGCGCTGGATCCAGCATGCTGGGCCATCCTGCCACCTCAGTGGGCTCCTTCCCTAGAGCAGGTCACCCCTGCAGTCACCGCAGGCCAGCATGCCTCTTGGAGGAAGAATTGGTACTTTGACATATGTGAAGACAAGCATGCTGCATCCTCACTGAACACTCCTTCCCTCCCACAGCACAGCTGGCTTCCTACTGTGGCTTTTGCCCAAGTGATGGCACAAGTGGTCAGCTTGTCCCAGCTCCTCATCAGTACCTCCGCCTTGACCCCAGCCCGCTTCCATCACCCTTCCTGTTCTCCCTCGGTCCATCCCCTTTCCCTTAATGGCTTCCTCCCTGGTCACATTCAGCTACTCATCTTAAAGTCCAGGCCCACCTTCCTAGGAATGGTGCCCCCGCTGGTGGCCTGGGTCATCCTACATCACTCAGCGATGCCGGGCAGTGGTGGCACATGCTTTTAATCCCAGCACTTGGGAGTCAGAGTCAGGTGTATTTCTGAGTTTGAGGTCAGCCTGGTCTACAGAGTGAGTTTCAGGACAGCCAGGGCTATACAGAGAAACTATCTCAGGAACAAAAGGAAAGAGAAAAGAAAATGCCCACAGACACCCCACAGTTCAATCAGATTTAGGCAAGTCCTCAGTTGAGACTCCCTTTTCCTGAGTGCCTCTAGGTTTGTGTCAAGCTAACAGCTGAAGCTAACCACGACACCATCTATCCACACTCATGCTTGTTTCTTAGGTATTCATCTGGGATCCACCCGTGCAGATATGAACAAAAACGAATGCATGCTACCTCCTACTTCCTTTACATACTAAATGCTGGACGCTGACTAGACTAGTTTCTATTTTGTTTGGCCACTTGTGATTGTAGGGAGCTGTCCCTATCTGTCGCCTGTCTCTCTCTCTCTCTCTCTCTCTCTCCCTCTCATGTATGTATTCACCTGTGTACACATGTGTATGCGTGTGTATGCATGTGTGTGTGGCAGTAGATATCAACGTTGGGTGTCTTCCTTAATTGCTCTGTACCTTACTTTTCTTATTTTTATTTCCTCTTTGAAAATTTCACGAATTTATTTTGGTCTTTATTATTGTATTTTGATCCATTGTGACCTAGGCTCTCTCGCTGAACCTGGAGCTCACCAATTGCTAGACTGGTTGACCAGCAAGCTCTGCCTCCACCGCTCAGGCCACAGGGATGTCTACCACGCTCAGCTTTTCACGTGGGTGCGGGAATCCTAACTCGGGTTTTCAGGAGCACATGCCAGCTCTTTACCAGTTGAGCCACGGCCCCAGTCTCCATTATGTGGCTTTTTATTTTTTTTGTAACAGTTGCTTGTTCTCATTGCTATCTTTACATTGACAGTAGTTTTTTTTTCCAACAATGTGAGTGAAAAACAATTCACGAACCGTAAAATTCACCTACTTAAGAGATATACAAGGCCAAGTGTATATGGCAGTGCAGCCATTTCGTAGTTCCAGAGCTTGCTAAGCAGTTACGTGTGAAGAAAGAGCTTTAGTTATCTCCCACCTGCTTCTATTACCCTCCCTCCGCCACAGCTGCCATTCTAGCTTTTGCTTCTTCACGAGTATCCTCCCTTCACGCGTATCCTCCCCTCCTCCTTGGGCTTTATTGTCGTGGGTAGACGGGCAGCAGGATTAAGCTGGGTCAAGCAGACCTCCTGTCCACCTGCTCTCCTCCTCTGCTTTCTACTCTGTTCCGTGAGACCTGTGTTTCTGGGGTGGGGCCCTTCTGGGTGTGTGTTGGTTGAGACTATAAATTGATATGGTTTGCTCTCTTTCCGAGCAGAGACTGTTTCTGTTTTTCAACTGTCTGATCCATTTCTCCTTCCCTGCCCTCTCTGCCATTTTCTTTGAGTTGTCATGTGTTTCATGCTTATGAGTCCAGCTGACCAACAAATGAACAGCGAATGCCAAATGTCAGTGAACTCATTAGGGGAGTCACAGTAGGGCCTCTTAAACCTTCTCTTGTCTCCCAAGAAATGACCCTGGAATACAGGTATAGAAAACACACAAGTTGTTCACTCACTGATAACTCATGAAAAGTCTAAGCTATGCAGTTCTTTGGTCCACATAAAATCTTATCATGTCTTAAAGGAAGCCGGCTTGCAGACTGCTGGGCCGCCTGTGCCTCAGTACTTTTATATAAAGAATTAAGTCTTTTTTTATTAGATATTTTCTTTATTTACATTTCAAATGTTATCCCCTTTCCTGTTTTCCCCTCTGAAAACCCCCTATTTCATCCCCTCCCCCCACTGCTCACCAACCCACCCACTCCCGCTTCCCTGTCCTGACATCCCCCTATACTGGGGCATCGAACCTTCACAGGACCAATGGCCTCTCCTCCCTTTGATGTCCAACAAGACCATCCTCTACTACATATGCCCCTGGAGCCATGGGTCCCTCCATGTGTACTCTTTGGTTGGTGGTTTAGTCCCTGGGAGCTCTGGGGGTACTGGTTGGTTCATATTGTTGTTCCTCCTATGGGGCTGCAAACCCCTTCAGCTCCTTGGGTCCTTTCTCTAGCTCCTCCATTGGGGACCTTGTGCTCAGTTCAATGGTTGGCTGAGGGCATCCCCCTCTGTATTTGTCAGGTACTGGCAGAGTCTCTCAGAAGACAGCTATATCAGGCTCCTGTCAGCAAGCACTTATTGGCATCCACAATAGTGTCTGGGTTTGGTGATTGTATATGGGATGGATCCCCAGGTAGAGCAGTCTCTGGATGGTCTTTCCTTCAGTCTCTGCTCCACACTTTGTCTCTGTATCTCCTCCCATGGGTATTTTGTTCCCCCTTCTAAGAAAGACCAAAGTGGGCAGTGGTGGCTCACGCCTTTAATCCCAGCACTTGGGAGGCAGAGGCAGGCGGATTTCTGAGTTCGAGGCCAGCCTGGTCTACAGAGTAAGTCCCAGGACAGCCAGAGCTACACAGAGAAACCCTGTCTCGAAAAAACCAAAAAAAAAAAAAAAAAACCAAACCCAAAGTATCCATACTTTGGTCTTCCTTCTAAGGAATTAAGTCTTAACTGAGGGCAGGTGAAATGACTCAGTAGGTCAAGGTGCTTGTCACCAAGCTGGTGACCTGAAGTCAATCACTGGGACCCACACAGTGAAAAAGACACCTGACTTGTGCAAGATGTCCTGTGACTATATATATGCAGTTGAGTACAAGCACACAAGAACACACACACACACACACACACACACATGTGTCACATACACATACAAAAACACACAAAGCTTGGCTGAATACTTGATACTGTAGGACACAGAACCTTGAATATTTTTCAGTTTATTGATATTTTAATTTTATAATTGTCAATGTTTGAAAATGGCACTTTGCATAAATATATAATGCAAAAAATGACAGAATTATACTTAGAGCTATTTCAGAAATTGGAAATTCTGTCTTAATTCCAAGCCAGAACTCATTTAATGATTTCTTTTTAATGAAACTCTAGCCAGCTACTTAAATAGCGATTTTTTTAAATCGACCATTTTTAACATAGAGATTTACAAACTTGAAACTTACATACGAGGGATGAGGGTCTTTGTTTTCTGTAATCAAACCATTAAATTTCTTTAAGAGCAGAAAACTTTGTAGACACTATAAAGATTTTTTTTTCAGCCAGACATGCACACACCTGTTTTGCCAGCACGAAGTCATGAGGATCTCTGGGACTGGGAGTTCAAAGTCATCCTCGGCTACACAGAGAGTTAGCTGTCAGTCTGGTTATGTAAGCCCTTGTCTCAAAAGGAAGAGAAAAAAAATCAATAAAACATCCCCCTGCAATTCATAACACACAGTAGTCTTGAGTTTGAGCTGAAGCCTTTAGGCATCATTCATTGACTTCATAGGGTTCGAAGGTGAAAACTGTGTGTTCAGAATTGTACGCTCAGGTGCTGGGATGGCCGGTCTGTCTGAGGCATCGGATTGAAGGCCACAGTGAAGTTCAGTAGCATCTCGGGTTCATTATACAGTTGGTTTTTGAACTGATTGTTGGTCCTTGTGCACTTAGAAACTTTAAAGCTGCCACATTTTTCATGACCCCTCCCATCCCACCCCACAAGCTGCTTGCTGAATGAAGGACTTGGGGCTGTGACCTGACCCATCACTTAACAATTTGGGATTCATTAGTGTCTTAGTTAGGGTTTGACTGCTGTGAAGAGACACCATGGCCAAAGCAACTCTTATAAGGACAACATTTCATTGGGGCTGGCTTACAGGTTCAGAGGCTCAGTCCATTATCATCAAGGCGGGAACATGGCAGCATCCAGGCAGGCATGGTGCAGGAGGAGCTGAGAGTTCTACATCTTCATCTGAAGGCTGCTAGGAGAAGACTGGCTTCCAGGAGACCAGGATGAGGGTCATATAGCCCACACCCATATTGACCACACCTACTCCAACAAGGTCACACATCCAAATAGTGCCACTCCCTGGGCCAAGCATATTCAAACCACAACAGTTAATAGTCCACAGTGAGAAATATCACAGAGATGGAGGAGCCTGATGAAGGGGAGTTTCTGCACTGGGGTCTTTGGAGCTGCAGCAGCTTCAGGAAGCAGTCGTTAATCCGAGAAGCAAGCTTAGTGTGCTAACATGGCAAACCCCAGCTTCCCAAGCCTCGGGCTCTGCAGATTTTTCTAGTACCATTGGATGTTCTATTTTGAAGATCTAAGAGCCCTGTTTAAAAGCCAGATTTTAAGAACACAAGACTCAAAATGCTTGCAAAGGGGTCAATGCGAAGAACATTTTCTGAGCTTAGAGGTTTTCCAGGCAGAGTAAACTGTTACGTCAATGTCTTATATGGACCTGACTCCTTCAGAGAGAACAGTTTTCCTGATTTAATAAGACTTTGCAGCTTATTGTGGCCAGACTACTCTAGTTTGCCCCCTGATCTAGCCTTCCTCTGGACTTGTGGGAGTTTGCAACCGTCCCGGTTTGCATATTCCTAGCCACTGAGTGTGAGTCCTGTGCACCTTCCCAAATGGTTCCTTGTGGTGCTTCAGGTCCTGTTCTGTTCTTCCCAGGCCAATTTCTAAACTAACTTGAGCTCTGGGTTGGGTTGAGGAACTCTGCTTCATTGAAAAAGGCAGAAGAGCCGGGCGGTGGTGGCGCACGCCTTTAATCCCAGCACTTGGGAGGCAGAGGCAGGCGGATTTCTGAATTCGAGGCCAGCCTGGTCTACAGAGTGAGTTCCAGGACAGCCAGGGCTACACAGAAAAAACCCTGTCTCGAAAAAAAAAAAAGAAAGAAAGAAAGAAAAGAGAAAAGAAAAAGAAATAGAAAGGCAGAAGAGCAATGGAAGATGATTTCCAGCGTTAACCTCATGCCTCCACATGCATATGTACACGTGTGCTTCTGCTCCCACATATACATGCAGATGTGTGCACATGCTACACACATATACGTGGAAATGGAAAAAGGGAAAAGTACCCTGAGTTCTGTTTTAGCCTTGCTTGCCACTGCCTGGTTTAGAGTTTTACAACAGGGTCACACAGCCACTTTGCTTGTGGCTGGGACTCTTATTATTTCCAAAGATTACTTCTTGCTGAGAGCCTGGTGGCTGTCAGCCTCGTGTCGCTACTCAAACCTAAAGTCAAAAAAATTAATATGGAGCTAAGTCAGAACCCTAGCCCCGAGGTCACACACTCCATGTTTAGAGGGCACGGTCACCATGTGGGTGAAATCTGGTGTTCTGAGAGTAGCCAATGGCTCTGAGGCTACCACGTCCACTGTGGTAGATGACTTCCAGAGGGCAGTTCAGCTTTGGGTCATGAAAGCAGAACAAGACATTCCCCCACTCAGGTGCCAGTCAGGTGATAGCATACATCTCTAATCCTAGCATTCACTCGGAAGGCAGAGGTGGGCTGATCTCTGTAAGTTCGGAGCTAGCCTGCTTTACAGAGTGACTTCTTGGGAAGCCAGGGCTATACAGAGAAATCCTGTCTCCAACACACACACACACACACACACACACACACACACACACACACACACACACACAGAGGCAAGTTATTCCTCCACTCTAGAGAAATAATACCTCTGAGGTCGGATTTCTCTGGCTAAAATTTAGCTAAAATTTTCTTCTTGAGGAGACTAAAAAAAAAAGTCAGTTTTTGAATATTTAATAATACTGAATATAAAAAAGCCAAGAAAGAATTCTCCTTTATGCATTCAAAAAAATCCCACTAAATAACAACAAACAACATTGAGACTTCTGGTGTGTTTTCGAGATATCTTGGCAGTTCAGAGACAACGGTCGGCTGGCTGGGGGGTACAGTTAATGTGCGTAAGCTCCATGAGGCCAAAAGAACAGCTTCCCAAGTGCCAAATGCTACTTCATTATTTATTGGCATCTGTATTAATATCAGGAAGGCAAAAGCTTTTAAACATGGGTCTTTCTTGTGAGGATGCTGTGAGCTCTAAAATATATTTTTTGCATCTAATTCTTCTAAAATTTAATAGGTAAGTAGGATAAATTAACACAAGCGGCAAAATGCCAGGAAATCAGACACTTTGCATTTATAATGCCAGAGGAGCTCAGAGCTTTGTACTGTCTCGCACTGTCTTACGGCAGTCAAGCATTTCTGCCTCTCTCTGAGTCTCGCTCTCTATCTCTCTTTCTCTGTCTCTGTCTCTGTATGTCTCTGTCTCTGTCTCTCTATCTCTGTCTCTCTCTGTCTCTCTATCTCTGTCTCTCTCTGTCTCTGTCTCTCTGTCTCTGTCTCTCTGTCTCTGTCTCTCTGTCTCTGTCTCTCTGTCTCTCTTTCTTCCTCTCTTGGGTGGCGCTGCTTACAAGCACTCACTGACTTTGCCTTGCTATGTGAGGGGTGGTCCCAGGATAGAGCCCAGCAACGACAGTTGGCAGCAGAGAAGGTGACAGCTGTGGTCCTCTGGGGACTCATTTAGACTCTCAACTGAAGAACTGCATGAGTGTTTCTAGCTTAGCCTCATGATCATAGAGTCAGGTCTTCTAGTCATGTTCCATAATGGGCCAATAGAGGCAGTACGGTGGCTCTGAAGGCACAAGGCGAGAGGGAGGCGTTGCTAAATAGCAATCTATGTTCTATAGAGGAAGTTGGTTCTGGACAATTCTGTAGAGGTATTGAACAGAGTCCAGGACACACTGTGATAGCCATAAGAAAAAGCATCCACTTGGGACCCCAGAGGAGGCCAGGCAAGGTGTTGAGGGCAAGAGTGAGGTAGTAATTTATAAATGAAGATTTATAAATTATTATTATTACAGAGGCAGGGCTCTCTGGAGACTTGGAGGTAGCAGCTGGCTAAAAAGGAGGCTGTTTGAAAATCTGGAATCACTGCAGTGTGTGTGTGGGGGGGCGGGTTGGAGAAAGGGGGTTGAAGTCTTCAGTGACAGCAGCTAGTGCTGATGGGAAATGAAAACTGGGGCTGAGAGAGCCAGGATGCTAAGCCCCTGAGTCACCACCCTCAGGGGAGCAGCTAAGAACCCCTTTCTGTGGCAGACTTACGTAACAATGTAGCCGCTCTACCTCCAGAGGCCCAGGAGATGCAAAACACTGTTCAAATATCCCCCCCCCCAAAAAAAAACCAAGCATGGTAGCTTGTACTCTGGCACTTTTGAGACTGAGGTAAGAAGATTGTTGTGAGTTCTAGGTCAGTCTGGGTTACTTAGGAAGGAGAGAGAGAAAGAGAGAGACAGAGACAGACAGACAGAGACAGAGAGACAGACAGACAGACAGAGACAGAGAGACAGACAGACAGACAGACAGACAGACACACACAGAGAGAGAGAGAGAGAGAGAGAGAGAGAGAGAGAGAGAGAGAGAGAGAGAGAACTGGACATGTAGCTCAGTTAATGGAGTGCTTGCCTACCTATCATGCCCAAAGAGCTAAATAATAAAAATAGGTATGGTGATACTCCTGTAATTCCTGCACTTGGGAGGTAGAGGAAGGCAGATCAAGAAATTTGAGATCATCCTTGACTTCATGACAGTCCTAATTTGAACTGGGCTACCTGAGATCTTGTAAAATAATAATAATAATAGCAATTATGTTATGATTATTCGGACCTTTCTATCTTGTGGTACCTCTACACCTCACTTCTCTTGGTGTAGGCTCCACACGCCACACTCCGGGAGCTTGCATCAGGTTGTGTTTCCTCAGCATTCTGCAGCTGCAATGGGCCTTCCAAAGGATGAAGACTCCCTGGCCTGCTCCCTGCCTACGGCCAGAATGAGAGCAGTGCCAAACTCAGCAAGTGGACACTGTGATGCTGGGAACAACCAAAGGGAGAAGACCGAGACCCAAGAAAGACATTTGCAAAGAAGGCAGCTCCTGGTGCTCTAAGAGTCCCGACTGGAACAGACCGCTTCTCAGCGGTGCATGAAGCTCACTGGCTCATCGACTAGCTATGGGCAGTTCCAAGTGCCCGTTGGACCTCTGTGTGTCTTTATGAAGGCATGTTCTCTCTGAGGCCAAGCTGTAGAATGCCCATCCGTTTCCTCTGAAAGGCATGCCGAGTCCCTTCCATTTTACATTCCTAACTTGTAAATCACACAAGCTATGAAGTGTCGGTGTCTATGAGACTCGAAGGTTCCCTGTGTTGCTGTTGAGTTAGAGCAGAGGCAGGCTCAGCCAGGAAGGCCTCAGGGAGTTGGCGGAAACCACTGCTCCATTTAGGAAGATCTACAGAGAAGAACTTGCAACGTGATGGCATTCGGAGTGCCTTGGTGTCTGTGCTGACACCCAAAGACTTATCTTTGAGTAGCTGCTTGAGGCTGGGAAGATGGACAGAGTGGCTGTCAGCTGCGTGAGGCGCACCGAGTCACAGAAACCAAGTGAGCCACAAATATTTACCCAACGCTGTTTGAAAGGCCTGTGCTGTTCTCAGAAGAGTACACAGGCAGGCTTGTGAGGTCTAGCCTCTGCCTGCAGGAGCTCATGCTGCCAGACAACACATTGCATACATAGCCCACGGGAGGTGGCAAGGGACAACTGCTCATGCCTGTCACCACCATCTCCGTCTTCCTCGCTCTCGGATGCCCAGCTTCAGTCATGCTCAGGCCTAGAGTTCTCAAGGATGGGCGAAGATTGTAAACAGCCCTTTCGGGCTCACTTCCAATCTGTGCACATCGCTGCACAAAGCCCTTGACATGTTTGGCTTAGATTCCACACTCAGCAAGGGAGGTGGACGGCGACTTAAATAATGCCAGTGTCACATGAGAGCGGGGTGACAGTGTCTCTGAGGACACAGAAATCATGATGATAGTGGCATAGGCAGGTCAGAGAAAGCCTCTGCAAGGAATCTGGCCAGAGCCCCAGTCTTGGGAGGAGTTGCAGGGGAAGATGCCAGGGTTGGGTAAAGAGGCATGAGGGTGACTGAGTGGAGGAGACATGGTGGTGGGCGAGCCTGGGCTAAAATCCGGTTCAGGCCCAATACTCTGGGTTGCCAGAGGGACACGTGGAAGTCTCTCTCCTTCAGCCTCTGTGTGCAGGGATCAAGGGCAGGAGGGAGAGGTATGTCTGGCTATGGAACACACTAAATAAATAAACAAATGGCATCTCCCTACTGTCCCCCACACAAAGCTTCTTCATTGCCAAGCCCAGGTGGGGCCCATCGAGACAAACTGAAGTCACTACAAAGCCAATGACGCTCTCCTACACAGAGGGAGAGGCTCTGGCAAAGTGCCCCTGTGTGTTTTGTAAATAGACGGTTGTTTTGTATTCCTTTTCTTGACGTGGACTTTTAAAACAGTATCAGCTTTAGCCCCGAACCCCCGTTCCATACCTGGATCTGCAGCGGGCTGTGTACAGGGATCAGATCCTTGTCAACTTGGTTCACATTGTTCCTTCCTTCCTGGTGGTCCGTTTCAAGCTCAGCTCCTGCCCGATCTCCTCTAGAAGCCATGGGCCATACAGAAATCCCTATAGATACGTGCACACCACACTCCGAGTCTCTCATCTCCTGCAGGTAGTGGATGAGGAGAGGTGGGAAGGAACAAGTGGGTCAGTTTGTAAAGGCAAGTGAGGTAGGGCACAGAACTACAGGGGGTGGCCATCCTGCCCTTGGGAGGAGGAGGGCTCTTCAAGGTAGACCTCCCCACCCCCGTCAGTGGTCATTTATGAGCTGGAAGCTGGAACTCCCAGGATGCACTGTGCTATCGTGTGCTCATACAGTGTGTTCAGCGACATACCTGTATACAGGTGCTGCTATGACCCAACATGGCTATTTGGAAAATGATGCCCCACGGGACAGACTTGTCAGGGTTTTGGTTTTTTTTTTTGTTTGTTTGGGTTTTTTGTTTTTTGTTTTTTTTGTTTTTTTTTTGGTAGGGGGAGTCTTTGATAAGCCAAGGCTAGCCTGCTGTAGTGGATCCATGACTGCCATGCCCCTTGGATGGAATCCCAGAGCGGGGGTGGGAGTGGGGGTGGGGCTCATGAGGGAGCAGACGCCCTTGGGACAGACATTATAAATAAACGGCTGGAAGGAGACGTCCAGCTTCAGAGCTGGCCTGTGGCTTGATATTGATCACTACTGCTGCTAATTATTCCTCTGTCTGGCGAATGCGCCGGCTTTTCCTCCGTCAACCCTTTGTCCTCACCTAACCACACAGAACCCCACTGCCCTTGGCAAAGCCATCATCAAGGCTTTCCTGCAGCCTGCCATTTCCGGAGATCAACATTCCAGGGCTTATTGCATACTCACCCTCCATCTGGCGGCTGACAAGCGTTCTGAACATGGCAACTGCAGCCCCTGGACTGTTCTCTAACGCTGATCAAACCCTCCCTGCTTGGAGTGCCCCATTCCTGTTTCTGAGTCTATGAATCCCAAAGGCCTGAAGAAGAAGTCAACTTCATTCATACATTACAACCTTCTGGAAGCTCCAGGTTCCTCAGTCTTCTCTTGCCAACTGGGACAGATGAGATGTGCAGACAACCACCATGATTCTTGTTGCAGCTTAGGAGTCTGCTCTCTATTTTTTTTTTTTTATGGAACTCCCAGGTTGGCTTGGTTGACTTGTGAACCCCAGGACAAAGCCACACCGAGAACTGTGCATTCATCTGGGAGCACAGAAAGCTTTATGAGGCCTGAGGCTTCTTTGTGTTTAAGAAAAGGAATTATGTAGAGACTGTGACAGGCAAGGTACTGAATTTCTTGACTTGTTCCCAATATGGAAATCCTGGTAAATACAGGATTTTCAGGGCATCTTTCACTCTCCCACTTATGATCACTATATACCTATGATATAGCTCAGGTCCTTGTTTCTGGAAAGGTTTCTGCCACTGTCAGGTGTCTGCAGCCTTTAGACTCTATAGCCACCATGGCCAAGGTCCTGCTCCTTCTGGTTGACCTTCAGATGGCCACTGATTTGATGTAAGATCTGAGACTTGGCCACATGGGCACAACATGGCCAGGTTTGATGGGCCTCCCTGGAGGTCTTCAACTAAATTATGGTTTCATTGATCATGCTTCCTAATCCTGCCTCCTTCCCACACACCCTATTGACCCCTAGGGTCTTCTGGGGCACACCTCACATTTAAGGCCCCCTCAGCACCTACTTTCTGAGGCCTCTAGTCTCTGACAAGGTTTCTGGCGGGATCAAGGTTTAAGAATTTAAACCACAAGTGTTGAGAACCTCGTGGCATCTCACACTCTCAGGCTCTGCTGAACGATGGGGAAGGAATGGACTCAGCCTGTGTACTGGCTGGTTTTGTGTGTCAACTTGACACAGGCTGGAGTTATCACAGAGAAAGGAGCTTCAGGTGAGGAAATGCCTCCATGAGATCCAGCTGTGGGGCATTTTCTCAATTAGTGATCAAGAGGGGAGGGCCCCTTGTGGGTGGTGCCATCCCTGGACTGGTAGTCCTGGGTTCTGTAAGAAAGCAAGCTGAACAAGCCAGGGGAAGCAAGCCAGTAAGTAACATCCCTCCATGGCCTCTGCATCAGCTCCTGCTTCCTGACCTGCTTGAGTTCCAGTCCTGACTTCCTTTGGTGATCAACAGCCATGTGGAAGTGTAAGCTGAATAAAACCCTTCTTTTCCTTCCCAACTTGCTTCTTGGTCATGATGTTTGTGCAGGAATAGAAACCCTGACTAAGACAGCCTGCATAGGAATGCTTCTCCCAGGGATACCTGACATCTGTGCTCAGATGTACCAGGCAAGCTTGACTCTCCCACACAAGGAGGCAGCCCTTCAGCTGGCACAGGTCACCTTCCCTGCGATTCTCACAATGTTTTCCAAGACCCTTTCTTTGCTGGTTTTCTGAGACAATTTCTCTCCTCCTGAAGCTGGAACTTTGGGTGGATCAGGACTAGGTAGACAACACTGGGTCAGGGCGGGGATGGCAAGCGTGCGTCTCTATGAGGAAGAGACTGCCACCCTGCCACCTGCCCAATGACCAGCTCTCCTCCTTCCTTCCTGACTTTGGAAGTAACCAGCTACCTCAAGACCCTGAGGGCATGCTTTTCCTACCGTGATGAACCACCCTTTCAAACCCTGAGCCGAAATAAACCCTTCCTTCCTGAAGACGCTTCGTGTCATGGATTTTGTCACAGAGATAAGTAACTAATGCACTTGCTGTGGGCCCTTTTGAGCACACTCCAAACTCAGGGTTTTGTTCCCTGCTGTCCCCTCTACACCGTTCAATCTTTGTTCAGGGCACTGCACAACTTCTGCCCCTGCAGAACCATCCCTGACCCCTGACCCCTGACCCCTGACCCCATGAGCAACATTCCTGTCTGAAGATGTATCACTTACAACCCAGTAGCTGGCTCACTCCTCCAGCAGAACCCAAGTCCCAGGCTCTCTGCTCCTCTTGCTCATTCCTTGGACTCAACAGAATTGTCAAATAAACCAAATGAGCAGTTGATGCTTTTTTTGATTCTATTTTCTTTCTCACCAGATGCATGGATTGCTTCATTTACTTAATTTCCTCCCTGTTGTTTAACATTTAGGTTGCCTCTGATGTTTTCCTAATATATATATATATATATATATAAAACTTAATGATCACAGCCAATACTCAAGTAGTTCACTTTAGTTCCCAGGATTTGCCTATGAAAGTGTGATGGGGAAATTAGTTTATTGCAGTCCCATGGCTATACTGAAATCCAATGCGGAGACCCTGGAAGCTGTGTTTCCATGCTTCCCAGCTTTGGTGGCACTGTCCCTCATCTTGTCCGGGAAGCAGCTACAGCCAGATCCAGATGAGGAGCTCCTCCTCCCAGACCTTGGAAGTGCTCACCCTGGGAGAAGCGTGAGGGACACCCCCCCAGCGGGTGACACCAGTGGGTCCTCACCTCACAGGGCTCTACTCAGCTTCACCTGCTGTGCTGAGCAGGTCACTTCCATGCTGACTGCCCAGGCAGAGTCTGGGGGAAGAGCTGTGCATTTCTCATCTTTTGTGCCAAGCACAGTGTGTTTCACACATCCTACAGGATAAATAAATACTTTCAAAATGTCCTCAGAATTCATTCCCTAATAGCTTGAAGAACCCTTGCTTGGTGATTCCTGTGTTGGGAGGAAAACCGTGGCCTCTCCTGCATCATCAGGACCAGACACCAAGACCGGTGTATCAAGAGGAGAAAAGCCTTGTGTGAAGTCATCAGTTTGTTCCAGAACCCTTCATTCCTACCCTTGGATTCTTTTCCTGTCTCCTGGATCCTGTGAGGTGTCTTCTGAGCTCACTTGCCCCTCCGGGGATACACTGTTGCAGGATATGAATAATTGAACAGAGTGAATTTGAATGATGAATTGTGAGTCTCAGGTGCTGAGCTGTTTGGAACTGCTGTTCCATGTACTGAAACAGGGCTCTGGAATATTAATGATGCATGCTTTCAGCGATCGTATCTGGAGTGTCTCTGGAGAAGACAGAAAACCCATGAAAGCTGGACCACAGTGCTCAGAGGAACAACTTTCCTGAGTGAGTTATATTTGCCCGGCAGCCTCCTAGATTGCCAGTAACGTGACAGTAATGTCACAGTCTGGTGAGCATCAGCCCTGGTTGCCAGCATGCCTGGACCCTTGTGCTGAGACAGGAGTTGTAATAGTATTGATCACTCCAAATGTGCTAGGCATTGTTCTATGATCTGGGAGCCGTGACCAAAAGAGGAGAGCGAGCAGAGCATCTCTCTGCTTCCAGACTGTGGGTGCCACATGACCAGATGCTTCCTATCTGTGGATGTCACGTGACCAGCTGCTTCCAGACTGTGGATGCCACAAGACCAGCTGCATCATGCTCTGACACCACGACTTTCTTTCATGAGATTACACCCTCAAACTGTGAGACAAAGTAACCTTTCCTTCCTAAAGTGGAGGCTTCTCAGTTACTTTGTCTCACTATGGGAGACTGGGTCGCAACAGGGTCACCCATGCCTGGGTCTCAAAGGACAACTTAAAGGACAGCACCCTGTGTCCTTGTTGCACAAGAGTGACATGCTGTAGATGTCTTAGATCTTTACGGTGCCCTTTGATAACCATGCAGGACAAATATCTCTGTCCAGGATTAGGCAGTGGGAAAGATGATCTGGGAAAGGACCAGATAATAGGTTACTACCCACTAGGATGTTTTCCTGCCTAGCCCAGCCTTCTCAGGGCCAGAGGAGCTTGCTCCCATCTCTGAACCTCAACGGTTAGAAGGTACTAATCTGCTCATACCCATGTGTCCATGTTTCTGTCCCTATTGATTCTTCATTAACCCTATACAGTGATGTTCTCTATGGCAAAGGCCACATCTTCCTTTCCTTTGAGTCTTCAGTGCTTGACATAGACCCTGGCAGTCAAGACCAGCTATTATGGACAAATGTTTGTCTAGGAAAAGAACTCCCTACTTATGCATTTCATCTGGCCCTTCATACAGTGCCCCAGGTACTGAAAACAGGAGACTGGCCAGGCAATGTCTTGGATTTATATCCCAGCAGAAAAGAAATAACCAAAAGCCTGCTGCAGGGTTCCAGGCAGGTGCTGTCGGGTCCTAGGATGTCCTGACCTTGTGGAAAAGCTTTTCTGTCATTGTTTGTCCAAAAGTCTCCAACAAAGTCAAGGATACCTACACCTGTCACCAAACTGGCTTGAATCTTCCAACAAAGATTCCATGTAGATATAGTTCAGTACAGTTACCAGTCCTCACAAGCTGCGTATCAAATATGCAGATGCATGCAAATCGTCCTTCCCTGGAGGGACTTACTGTTTCTAAGAGCAGACATTAAAGCACGACATTTTAACACAATACAGACGCGCTGTTAGAACTCAAGGTGCCAAGGGGCATAGCAGACTCTTACAGGCTTGTGTGGAACTCACCTACACAGATGAGCTTCACGACCAGACAGTGGCCCAGGACTGTGACAACGTCAGGTACCCAGATGTCCTTACAGGGAGTTACAGGGAGCTGGTGGGCAGAGGCTTCTGCCTCCTCGCTAAGCCTCCAGGGCTACAAACAACAGCAGAAACAGAAACAGGCTCAGCCTCAAAGAGAAGATGAAGAGACTCATGTGCCTTTTGCCCTGAGCTCTCCCACACCCACTGCTCTGGGAGCCTTCCCTCCTGCCCCCACGACAGTCTACCTTCTAGTTCTGTTCTCTTCCGCTGCTTGTGCCAGGAGAACATTCTTTGATACATCTTCAGGGGTCCCTAGCACATGGCTCCCCAAGTTCTGGAAGCCAGTCTGGGGATCAGATCAAGTGCTCCTAGGTTATTCTGTGCCTTGGTGAATGTTTAGTAGTCACATGGCTCTGAAATATGACAAGCTCAGGTACCCACATGCCCTTGGAGGAGCTTGTACCTGGTTACAGGGAGCTGGGGGTGGGGGGTGGGGGTAGAGGCCAGGGCTCTGGGCTCCTCTGGCCGGTAGCCATGCCTCCAGACCAGATGAGAGTCTGCCTTTGTAAGCCTTTGCATACCCAATATGCCCTTCTCAGGATGATGCTCAGGGTCCCCCACTCGCACGCACCACCCCTTACTGTTGTTATACAGGAAAAAGTCAGCTTGGCAGAAGTTCTGAAGCAAAGCTGTTAGAGCATAGGTAGGAGCTACCCGCGCAGTCCGTTGCTCTTTCTTTGTCCCAGGATGAAATGCAAACTGCTTCGCTAGGGTGTCTGGGACACCCGAGCACACAGTAACACCAGTTAATTGAACTGACTGGACTAATTTCCTGGGTTGTTTAATTTGGGTGGCAGATAAAACCGTATTTGGGACTTCTGTGGCAAAGAAAGATGTGGCTACATCAGAGAGAAGTGACATCACACACATCCATGGGTTCTGACTTTGAGATATGTTGTAGTGGCCTATGGACCCCTTCTTAGTTGACCATAAAGATGCAGTGGGCACAGCTCATATCACCAAGACCAGAATTATGTAGGTCTAGTTCAGATGGCAGTCAGGCAGCAAAACCCCTTCCTGAACACATATCAGAGGGCACTACCTTCAAATTTTTGTTTTATTTTAAAGTGTGTGTGTGTGTGTGTGTGTGTGTGTGTGTGTGTGTGTGTGTGCTACACATGAGTACAGGTGTCTGGGAAAGCATCAGATCCCTTGGACTTGGAATTTAGGCATTTGTGAGCTGCCCAATTAGAGTATGGGGAACCAAAGTTGGGACTTCTGTAACAGCAGTATGTGTTCTTAACCTCTGCTTCAGTTCCTGCATGACATTCATGTGTGTGTGTGTGTGTGTGTGTGTGTTGTAGTGTGTATGTGTGTGTGTGAGTGTGTAAGTGTATGTGAGTGTGTATATGTGTGTGAGTGTATGAGTGTGTTGTGTATGTGTGGTATGTGTTTGTGATGTGGTGTATGTATAGTGTGGTATGGTATGTGTGAGTGTGTGGGTATGCTATGATGAGTGTGTGTCAGTGTGTGTGAATGTGCATGGTATGGTGTGTGTATGTGTGTGTTATTGAGTGTGTGGTATGGTGGATGTAAGTCTGTGTGTGTTTATGGTGTGATGTGTGTGTGTATGTATGTGTGTGGTATGGTATATGTATAGGTATGTGCATGTTATTGAATGTATATGTGGTGTGCTATGAGTATGTGTGTGTGTGTTGTGATGTTTGTACATATGAGTGTGTTATGTTGTGTGTATAGTATTGTGTGTGTGAGTGTGAGTGTGAGAGTGAGTGTGTGTATGTATTTGTATGTTATTGAGTATGTATATATGGAGTGGTGTGTGTGAGTCAGTGTGTGTGCATATGATGTGATGTGTGTGTGTGCATATGTGAGTGTGGTATGTGTGAGTGCATGTGCATGTATGATTGGTGTGTGTGTGAGTGTGTAGGTGTGAGTGTGGTGTGGTGTGTGTGTGGTGTATGTGTAAGTATGTGCATGGTGTGGTGCATGTATGTGTGAGTGTGTGTACACGTGTTAGTGCCTGTGTGAGTGTGTACCAGTGCAGAGGTCAGAAGAGAATGTTCAGTGTTCTGCTCTATCATTCTCTATTTTATTCCCATGTGACAGGATCTCTCAGGGGCTGGCAACCAGCAAGTTTCAGCAGTCTCCTGTCCCCGAGTTCCCTTCTTCCTAGCACTGAGCTTCAGATGCACACAAGGACACACCTGGTCTTTTGCACGAATGCTAAGGAATTGAACTCAGGTACTCATTCATATACAAGTGCTCTGAAACACTGAGCCACTCTCTTCTGCCACAGGAGGACATGTTGATGTTCATGGCCTGTACTGTGGCCAAGGACCATGATGTTGCCATGGTGCTGTTGCTGGAGGTCATGTGGTCCATGTTGTTGCTAGAAACCATGTGGAAGTCCATGGTCCGTGCTGTCGCTGACTATAAAGGGCAAGGAAGCTTCTTTGCCAGTGCTATCGATGTCTGCAGACTCACAGTTGAGAATGAGAGACATAGAGGCTTCTGTGACGACCTCTTACCTAACCCCACTCCCAAATAAAAACAGTCTAGGTAGGAAGGCATCGAAGAAAACACTTAAAAATTGTGATAGGGATGCTGACGTGTAGCTCTTCACAGTTGATGGCTTCTGGTGGGTGTGGGTGGGAAAGGCTCAGTTTTCTTTAAGAGGCTAGCCACTGGGAGTTTGACCATGGTCCAGTGACTATATGAACAGCACAAAGCATGCTCAGTACTACTTCCTCCTCCTCCTCCTCCTCCTCTTCCTCCTTCTCCTACCTTCCTCCTCCTCCTTCTTCTCCTTCTCCCTCTCCTCCTTCTCTTCCCCCCTCTCCTTCTCCTCCCCTCCTCCTCCTCCTCCTTCTCTTTCTCTTCTTCCTCCTCCTCCTCCTCTCCCCCCTTCCTCCTCCTCTTCCTCCTCCTTCTTCTCCTCCCTCTCCTCCTTCTCTTCCCCCTCTCTCCTTCTCCTCCTCCTTCTCTTCCTTCTCCTTCTTCTTCTCCTTTTCCTTTCTTCTTTTTTGAGGGAGAGGTCACAAGGATGGGGAGTAGAAACACTGGGAAGTAAATGTGATCAGTTTGCACTACATGAAACTCCTAAGTAATCAATAAATATATTATGTCGGGCAAAAGTACTGAGCCATTTCTCTAGCCTGATGTTCCTATTTTTCATGCCTGACACATTTCAAAGTGTCAGAAATTAAACCCACAAGCAGAGCTTCTTTCCAAGTCAGCTCACAGCACAGCATTTAGACTCAGAGATTTGTGGAGGTGGCTTGTGGTGAGAAAGCTGCTCAACTCTGGACGTATGGGCTGAATGCTTCCATGAGCTCAACAGTAACGGTCCGAGAGGGAGGAGCCTATGAGTGCAGACTTAGACCTGGACTTAACTCTGTGGCACATCCTCAACAGCTCTCATGTTCTGAGTGATTCCTGTGATAAAGAGTATTTTAGTGTACTGAGGGAGCCTTTGCTGATGGAAGAGAAGGCTTTTAACGTTTCCCTAAATCACCTCACTGTCTAGAACTGGTGTGGCCTGTTGGTAGACATTGGTGACATGTGCTTGTCCCACCTTATTCCAACTTCTGAAAGCAACAAAGGGGCTTGGTGAAGAGAGGACCACCAAGAAGTGAGGCTCTGCCTTTCTCTTGATGCCACTTTGACGTGAAGGCAGCTTCAGAGTGTGACCCATACTAAGGATCCCGGTCCCTTTAGAACTCCCTTGGCTTCAAGGCCATTCCGGAGGCATTTTTCTAGAAAGAGAGACACTCAGGCACCTGAACAAAAACGGGGGTGGGGAAGAAGTATCTTAGCTGTGTGCAGAGCCATTTCCAGCGGGGCTGGAATCAGCTTGTGCTTCTCTGGCAAAGTGGCTGAGAACAGCCGTGCAACCTGGCTGGCTGCGTTTTCTTGAGTTAGAGGAAAATGCACTGAGCAGCATTGCGGCCCTAAGGAGAGCTCCGTGCCAACAGAAACAGTCTCTGCGCTGCTGTCCCACGGCCATCTGCACACACAGATGTGCTAGCAGTACCCAGAACACATGCACAGAGCGCATACAGACCGTGTGCACACGGCGCATCGCCTAAACGGCAGGAAACAGAGACCAGGAGGGAAAAGAGAGACAGGAGGGATGAAGCCTAAGAAAGATGCTTCCAGGAAAGTAATTTTCTGAATGCAGATGCCTAGCCATGGAAGATCCAAATGCTACAGGTCTTTAAGAAGAAGCTGGGATCGGGCCCAGGGCCAGCGCTTTGGAGATCCTACAGAGATCCCATGGGTGAGGCTTTGGCTCCGTAAGCCCAACATTACACATTGCTGACTAGAATCTTTTTAAAGCAGCTTTACAATGGTAAGTTCCTCTGCAGGTTTGAGGTCCCCACTGCCTGGGGCCTCTGAACTCCCACGCATCACCTTCAGCCCTGACTCTTTGTGCACGGGGCACACAGGCTCTGCCCTCTGCCCCCCGGCAGTTCCTTGGTGATCCGTCCTTCTCATCTTTCCTCTCAACTCTTCTTTATTCTCTGTGGTTACAGCGCTCAAAGCCACACAGCTGGGACTGCATCCTACTATTCCACTGAAAAGAGAATGACTTTGCAGAAAGGCCCTGGAATGGGAGCTGTGGCTTTTGAAGCAGATACATTTCTGAGTGCCATACCTCAGGTGCTCCCGAGCAAGCACTTGGGAACATTCTGTCCTGGACCCCCTGGTGCTCCAGTCATGGGGTTGCCTCTAACGTCCTTAGATGGACAAGCAGGGAAAAGGATTTCCACCACCCCAAGAAGAACTGCTTCCCTCATGCTTTTCTAGGGACACTGGCTCTGTAGTAGCCTGAAAAGAAGCTCCAGGACCCAGTGACACCTGCCTGCAACCCTAGCTACTCAAGAAGCAGGAGGATTCCAAATTCATAGCCTGTAAGTTCAAAAGACTTAAGGAGACCTTAAAGAAAATAAATAGGAAGCTAGAAAGAAAGAAAGAAAGAAGAGAGGGAGGGAGGGAGGGAGAGAGGGAAGGAAGGAAGGAAGAAAGAAAGAAAGAAAGAAAGAAAGAAAGAAAGAAAGAAAGAAAGAAAGAAAGGAGGGAGAGAGGGAAGGAAGGAAGGAAGGGAGGAAGGAAGGAAGGAAGGAAAAGAAAAGTATGAGAACTACCTCCACTACCTAGTCTAGTAGAGTAGGGGAGAGCCTCAGTTTGCACTCTGGGACAGTCCCATGATGAGGTGATCTGCTTGAGAGGCCTGCCTGTACCTAGAATCTTAAAAATAGCTACCCTATCTTGGCGACTTTAGCCTTGAATGGGTGGGGGTGGGGTACCGGCTTTAGAAAACGAGCAAAACTGAACAGCTTCAGCCCCGAGTTTAAGGCAGAAAGGCCTCAGAATGAAGGCCGTGAGCGGCAAGCTCTCGTCCTGTCTTAGTTGTCACCAGGCATCAATATTGATCACATGAAAAGACCGCGCTTCCGGCAAGAAACAGCTTTATATCCTGTTAGGCTAATAGACGTACTCAGAACAGGGTAATGTTGGGTTAGGATGGAATTGAATCTTATGTCTATATAAGAAGAGGGACACGCCCATGCTGGGACAAAGAATACAGTGATAGAGCCTCAAGCCAGGCCTGCAGGCGTGTGGGAAGCAGGCCAGCGGAGCCCGGGGAAAGAACACAGGATAACCGGCACTAAACACTAATCAGAACACCATGTAAAAAAGATGTGGTGGTATTCTTCTGTGACCCCAGTCTTGAAAGATGCACATAGACCCTGGAGCTCCCTGGTCAACAAGCTGAACTGACGTGCTCTAGAATTAATGAAAGACCTTGAAAAAAAAAAAAGCCCAGAGTGATTGAGAAAGACATCGGATGTCCACTTCTGGCCTCCATATACAAACACATGCAATACACCGGCACACACAGGTGCACACAGCCACATGAATGCATGCATAAAGTGTGCGTGTGCAAATACTCTCTCTCTCTCTCTCTCTCTCTCTCTCTCCCCTCACAGTATCTTGATACTCCATCTGAACGAACCACACTGTAGTTAGTCCTTGAGACGAATACTTGGGTTAATGTTATATCAAATGCCAAGGAGGCATCCTGGGTACACTCTTCTTGTTACACCAGACATTTTTCATTTCTCTCTCCAGATCTACAAAAAGAAATGGAGCTGAGAAAAGTTAGGTAACTTGGCTTGGAGTCCTACCAAACACAGACAATTGGAGAGTTCATTACAGCTTTTGTCGATACACATAATTGGCCTGTCTACACCCATAATTGGCTTTGTCACGTGGCCAAAAGGCCAATTCAGTTCCACCACCAGCTGTTGTTTCGGCTGAACTGACAGTCAGTCAGGGCCACATGAATCCCAGGTCCATGTATGAGTCAGGACTGACATCTGAGTTTATAGGAGTGAATGCAAGAACTGGAGTCCCCTCCAGGGGTCAGCCTGGGCATCCGGGGCATGGCGGAGCATCTCGGATGGGGAGGTCCTAGGGTTCAAGTCCTGGGCCCTCTGTCTCTCAGCACTGAGCTCTGCTTTCCGTACTCTGCCCACCTGAGCTTTCGCTCTTCCCGTTTCTTCCCAAGAGCCCAGATTCTGCTCCTGGACTTCACGGGTCCCAACATGTGGAGGGCAACCTACTGGGCTTGGGAAGTCCTCTTCACCATAAGGCCAAACCATTCCCTCATGGGGTGTATGTGACCGGCACACTCTCTTCATATGGTGGCAAGGGTGACTCCTAACTGTTCCATCTATGCATTTTTATCAAATATAAACACCAAAAGTTTGTGGCCCCACTTCTCGGATGCCTCAGGGAAGACTGAAGTGCCAGTGTAGACCCCACGGCCTTCCCATAGCACATGGAGGGGGACCCCACAGTGCCAATGAGGCTTAACACTGGTATGCTTAGTGACCCCACATTTCCAGATGCCTGGAACATACTGGAGACTTTGGGGTGATTTTTAATTGACTAAGTGGAAGCACTAAGGAGCTGTAAACATATATATATATATATATATATTTCATTTATATGAGTACACTGTCGCTGTCTTCAGACACACCAGAAGAAGGCATCAGATCTCATCACAGATGGTTGTGAGCCACCATGTGGTGGTGGGGATTTGAACTCAGGACCTCTGGAAGAGCAGTCACTCTCTTAACCACTGAACTGCTGAGCCATCTCTCCAGCCCAACACCTCACTTCTAAGTCAAGAGTGTCCCCCTGGGAAGCTCTGCTCCTTCTGATGGGCTCTGCATTCTTTGTGGTGACGACAGCACTGCTGAGAGGCTGGCTGAGGTGGACAGCTGTGCTGTGGCAAAGGGAAACAGGTGGCAGGGCTCTGTGACGCTGCTTAGGGGCATGTGCTTCTGTGTCCAATGTGACAAAGGTTCTGGGAATCTTTCAAGGGATACTCTTGAAGGCTGGGACAGGCGACCTATCCAATAAAGGCTGGGATGGTCTCATCTCTGTCTTCCTGTCTTTATTTTGCTTCCTGTCCTAGGAGGCTGCTGGAGTAAGGGTAACCTCCTAACCAAGGAAGGGTCACAGAATCTCTCTACTGTCCTGAGAGGCTAGCTGTTACAGGCAGTCTGCATGCATCTTCCTGAGTATGAGGTTCTGACTTTGCTTTTCTTAAAGAAAAAAGAAAAAAATAAATAAAAGGAAAAGGGAGATTGATGGTTTCTAAGAACTACAAAGTATATCGGAGGCATTTGGAAAAACCTGCCTTTCCGCAAGCTCAAGATGGCAATTTAATTAGTCTGTCATGCAAGATCATTAATTTATCAAAAGCCCGAATTCCACACGAGACAGGTTATTAGTGGGGGACACCATCAATGTTATTCTTTATAGTCAAATACACGGAGCTTGCCAGGCTCCAGAACAAATCACATTTTGCTGTGTTGCCAAAAGGAAAATCTATTTCTTGATATTGTTTAGAACAGAAAACTACATATCGATTTAAAAGTACAAATGAAGAGAGCAGGTCCCCAAACTCAGTTATAACATGACGAAGAATAAGAAAGAGTCAGAAGATACAACAGAAGAGAGGCTCCAGGAAATGAAGAAGAAGAAGAAGAAGAAGAAGAAGAAGAAGAAGAAGAAGAAGAAGAAGAAGCCAGAGTTTTAGATGGAGGTGTTCCTGAAGCCCCAGCAAGGCTCACAACATGACATCACATTTTGTTCAGTGAACGAAAAGGAGGATATTATTTCTTTATTTCCTTCTGGGTGGGCAGGGAAGAAGTCTGACCACTGAATTCCATGTTAGAAAATCAAGTGCAGGTCCACCTCTGTAATCCCAACTTCTACTGTGAGATGAAAGGTGGAGACAGGAGAGTCGTCAGAAGCCTGATGCACACAGCACAGCGACAGAAACAAGGGAGACCCTGGCTTGACAAGGCAGAAGTCGAGAATCGATTCCTGAAAGTTGTCCTGTAATGCCATGACACTGGCAACACACACACACACACAAGACACACACCCTCAGACACACACAGACACTCATACACACAAACACACACACCCTTGAACACAGACATATACACACACATAGATACTCACACATACACACAGACACACAGATATACAGATACTCACACACAGACACACACACTCACAGACACACACACCCTCAGACACATATACACACTGACAGACACTCACACACATAGACACACACATCCTCAGACACATATACACACTGACATAGACACTCACACACACACAGACACACACTCATACAGACACACTCACATAGACACACACACAAACAGACACACACACCCTCAGACACACATAGATACACAATTAAATAATTTAAGACTTTATTCTTTAAAAAAAATGGATCGGGTATTATAGTGATTCAGACTATATGGAGTGAGCGGTTGGGGCCATGAAAGATGCTTGAAGAAGTGGTGGAAGCAATCAATCTGTCCTTGTGAATGTTGGGAGCCCAGATTTGTCTCGTAGTGTCCATCCTTTGGGTGGTGAGAATAGGCAGACGGCACACTCCCATGAGAAAGGCACAGCCCCACTCCATGTTCAGGACTGCGACTGACAGAGACACTGGCGTTTTTCAGATGTACTAGAAGCGCTTTGCAGCTGTGGACTTACTGACACACACGGAACCCAATCCTAAGCAAAGTTATATGTCGCTTCCAGACCAAAGCAATTCTTTAAAAAAGATTTATTTTATTAATTTTATTTATATGAGTACACTGTTGCTCTCTTCAGACACACCAGAAGAGGGCATCAGATCCCGTTACAGATTGTGGTTGTGAGCCACCATGAGGTTTCTAGGAATTGAACTCAGGACCTCTGGAACCTGATCTTAACCGCTGAGCCCTCTCTCTCTCTCTCTCTCTCTCTGTCGGTCTGTCTGTCTCTCTCCCTCCCTCTCTCGCTTCACTTTCTCTGTCTGTCTGTCTGTCTGTCTGTCTGTCTCTGTCTCTCTCTCTCTCCCCTCTCTCTTTCTCTGTCTGTCTGTCTGTCTGTCTGTCTGTCTGTCTCTGTCTCTCTCTCTCTCTCCCCTCTCTCTTTCTCTGTCTGTCTGTCTGTCTGTCTCTGTCTCTGTCTCTCTCCCCTCTCTCTTTCTCTGTCTGTCTGTCTCTGTCTCTCTCTCTGTCTGTCTGTCTGTCTCTCTCTCTCTCTCTATCTCTGTCTCTGTCTCTCTCTCTCTCTCCCCTCTCTCCCTTCATCTTTCTCTGTCTGTCTGTCTCTCTGTCTCATTGCCGTAGTGTGTGTGATATGCATGCATGCAGGCACGTGGCCATGGCACATGTATGTATGGAGGTCAGAGCATAACTTGGCAGGGCTGGTTCCCTCCTTCACCTTTGTATGGGTTCCAGGGATTGGACTGAAGTCACCCAGCTCGCACGCTTCTCCCTGCTGAGCCATGCCCCTGACTCTGCCTTCTCTTTTTTACTCAGTTCAGGTTTGTAGAGCATAGGGGTGGCACCCCCCCACACTCACATTGTCTTCCCCTCTGAGTTACTCGTCTCTGGAAACCCCTCCCAGACACACCCAGAGATGTGCTTCCACGGTGAGTGTACATCCTGCCATTGATTTTTAAATGCTTCATGGTTGACCATGAGATTAACCATCACACTTGGTCACATGCATTTCTTTCTTATACGTACAAAGAGGATCCTCCTTTTTGTCTAGATCCTTCTGTCTCTTCTCTTCCCCATTTTGTAGTTCATGCCAAAGCTCCCCTATCTTGCTTTCCGAGTCCCTTGGGCCGTGGCGTCTTCTGCTCATGCTGTCAAGCACGTGCTCCCTCTTCCCCTTTTCAGAGCATCCTACGATACAAAGTGGTACACTCTGAGGCCTTAATTTGCTCATTTATTACACTCTCCTGGAGATCCTGGAGTCCGTTAACCTTCTGTTTGGTGGCATCTGTCTTCTCACACATGGGCACTGTGGCTGAGAACTTAGGGACCAGGGATGAGGAGTCAGACCACCTGAAACACACCCAGACTCCTCCACGTAATGGCTGTTTCTCCTGGGTACAGCACTTTGACTCATTCTCCTTCCACGGGAGTGTAAGACACTGGCTGTTCAATATTGCTCTTAACAGGGGACACATGCTTAGAGAATGACCAGGCATAGCACTAGTGACATTTAAGAAGATGATCAACATAATGTCTTAGTCAGTGTTTCTATTCCTGTATAAACATCATGATCAAGAAGCAAGTTGGGGAGGAAAGGGTTTATTCATCTTACACTTCCACATGGCTGGTCATCACCAAAGGAAGTCAGGACTGGAACTCAAGCAGGTCAGGAAGCAGGAGCTGATGCAGAGGCCATGGAGGGATGTTCCTTACTGGCTTGCTTCCCCTGGCTTGCTCAGCCTGCTCTCTTATAGAACCCAAGACTACCAGCCCAGGGATGGCACCACCCACAAGGGGCCCTTTCCCACCCTTGATCACTAATTGAGAAAATGCCTTATAGCTGGATCTCATGGAGGCATTTCCTCAAGGGAGGCTCCTTTCTTTGTGATAACTCCAGCCTGTGTGAAGTTGACACACAAAACCAGCCAGGACAATTCTATATTAGTCAGGGTTCTCTAGAGTCCCAGAACGTATAGGTAGTCTCTATATAGCAAGGGAATTTTTTGATGACTTGCAGTCTGTAGTCCAACTCCCCAACAATGGTCAGCAGCAGCTGCGGATGGAAGTCCAAGGATCTAGCAGTTGCTCAGTCCCACAAGGCAAGCATGCAAAGAACAGTGAGTCAGTCTTCCTTCTTTCAATGTCCTTAGGCAAGTCTCCGGCAGAGGGTGTGGTCCAGATTAAAGGTGTGTGCCACCACGCCTTTAATCCCAGATGACCTTGAACTTAGAGATCTCCTTATCTTAATCTTCTGGAATTCATAGCCACTATGCTTCAAGATCTCCAAGCCGAGATCCGGGTCAGAAACTTGTATCTCTGAGTCTCCAGATTAGGATCACAGGTGAGCCTTCCAATTCTGGATTGTAGTTCATTCCAGATATAGTCAAGTTGACAACCAGGAATAGCCACTACACATAACTTTCAGTGGTGCTGCAGAGTGTGGGACGGCCCCCCACTGTAGCTCACCGGTGTGTTTGAGCTTGAGTTGGGGCTTGAGTTCAGGACCACAATTGGACTTGGGTTGGGTTTGCATTTGGGGTTGGATTTAGGTTGGGGTTTCTTCTCAGCCGCTGGTCCAGCTGTTTATGTGCTGCTCCACAGGGAACCAGTGCATCAGAACACAAGGCCCTGGCCTGGCCTGGCCTGGCCTGAGGCTGCTCTGTAGCTCTGAGAATTATACAAAGGAAACCGCAGGTCAGTGCACACATAGGGCTGTTCCCTGCTTATAGCAAGGTGGGATGCACACACGTTATCACTCGCTGCTCCTTCTCATGGGGTAGAGGGCATGTGGGACCACAGGGCCCAGTTTCTCTGAGCATGAAGTTACACCACACTCCCCCTGCTTGACAGCCCTGTCTGTAGGGCCTCTTCTGATAGGATAACCAGAGTCAGTGTTGAATCTGGTTTGCCTCTAGTCTATCGATTCCCATTTCCTTCTCCCCGTTCTCTTAAAATTCCTAACACACATTTTTAAAATGCATTTAATTTACATTTTTCAGTGGCTAGCTCTGCAAGATTTTGCATGTTTCCCACGATGATATTGACTAGTGTGAAATAGCAGAACGGCAGCCTTCTGGGAAGAGGTCACAGGAACCAAAGCAGACTCAGGAAACAGCACTTTGGGCCTTCAGTGAAGGCAGAGAGGCCTTGGTTTGGGTAGAAGATCACTGGGCTGGTGCAGTGTTGCGGGTGGCAAGGTTGGGAACAGTGCTGTGTGTGTAGATGAAGAAAGAGTGTGGCTTTGTTTAGGATATGCCCAGAGCAGCCAGCAAATGCGCCCTGCAGGGAGAAGGGTGTCTCCCATGCCTCCGCACTTCTCTGGGCCGTGGGAATCAACACTCCAGGCTGGGAGAAGCAGCACCCGCCAAGGGCCCAGGTAGATAAGATGATACCTGGTGGCCGCACCAGCGTCTCAGCATCTGGAGTTAACACTGTATCATCTTAAAAAGAGGCTTCAATGGGCAGAGGCTCTGCCCTGCAGGGAACGAGAGGAAGCAGTCGGCGGGATGAGGTGGGCAGAGGAGAAAGCACCAGCGCGAGCTACCCTACTCTGCCTGGAAGCTACCTGAGCTTCTCAAGCGTGGGAAAGTGATGAATGAATGAATGAATGAATGAATGAATGGTGAACATGTTGAACTCCCATGAATCTCACAGAAAGTTTTTTAAGGGGGTGGGGGGAGGGGGACATGAATAGATCTGAGCATTCTATACCATGAGACTGACTGGGCTTGCCCTGAACGAGTTGCTCATGTGCAGAAGGCAGAGTGGGCAGAGAGTTCAGCAGAGAGCTCAGCATGTCAGAGCATGTCAAGAATGGAGTGCCCATGAGAGCAGAGGGAGAGATAAAAGGACACATTACCACATACCTGCTAAGCCCATACGATTGTAAGAGGACGTCACAATTATTAAAATTGGTTTTAAGTAATTGGGCTATGCGGTTGGTGTGTGTGTGTGTGTGTGTGTGTGTGTGTGAGTGTGTGTGTTACATGTATGCGAACATGTGGAAGCCAGAGCAGGACACTGTATGTCTTCCTGTTCTGCTTTCCACAATATTTCCTTGAGACAGGGTCTTGTACTATGTTGGAAGCCTAGCCTGCCATTTGGGTGTGTGTGTATGTGTGTGTGTGTATGTATGTGTGTGTATGCATGTGTGTATGTGTGTGTGTGAGTATGTGTGTTACATGTATGTGAACGTGTGGAAGCCAGAGCAGGACACTGTATGTCATTTGGGCTAGGCTGGCTGGCCAACAAGCTCTCAGGATCTGTCTGTCTCTGCTTCCCAGTGCTGGATGGGTTTATGGACACATACAGCCATGCCAAGCTTCTTACGCTGATGCTGGAGATTTGAGTTCAGCTCCGCATGCTTTAGGGTGAGCTCTCTTTCCCAGTTTTCCACATTCCCCAGCCTCTACAACGGTTAATCTTTATTAAATCACTGACATGACGTAAAATCACCCAGGACATACAACACTGGACATATATGTACAGGAGTCTCCAGTTTAGGTTAACTGAGGAGGGATGACCCACCGTAACTGTGGGGAGCACCATCCATGGGCTGGGGTCCCAGACTGTGTGATGAGGAGAAAGGGAGCTGGCCACCAGCGCCATCTCACTGTCTCTCACCTCTTCCTGTGACCAGCGGCCTCAGGCTCCTGCAGCCATACCTTCCCCCATGATGCATTGCAGAGAACCGTGAGCCAAGAGAAACCCTTCCTTTCTTAAGCTGCTTTTGTCTGGAATTTTGACCTAGCAACAGGAAACATAATGAATATGGTCACTACTCCAAAATTAGTGATTACTGACTGAGCAGGGATTCTTTCTGCCAATGGATCTGCAACTCATTGCTGTCTTTAGAACTTTAACAAGGACGTTTTCTTTAAGAAGAGCAGATATCTAGGCACACCGGAGCCAAGTGTCAGAAGCACTTCTTTATACTGATTAGAGCATTTTTTTTGTTTGTTTTTGTTTTGTTTTTTTTTTTGATTTTTCGAGACAGGGTTTCTCTGTGTAGCCCTGGCTGTCCTGGAACTCACTTTGTAGACCAGGCTGGCCTCGAACTCAGAAATCCTCCTGCCTCTGCCTCCCAAGTGCTGGGATTAAAGGCGTGTGCCACCACCACCCGGCTAATGATTAGAGCATTAAAGACAGTATAAAATGATAGTCATTGCTGTTACACATCCATGTATGTAGAACAGCTTGTTATATCCATCTATGATATAGATAAATCTATATACTCTGTCACTCTCCTAAAGATATTCGAGGGTTTTCTTCTGTGTGGTCTTTCTACATTACATGTTTCTTTACAGAATTTTCTTTCCTTGCCTTTGCAGTTTAGTTTGAAAACATTGACATCTTCTATTAGACATTTATTTATTTCTTATGCAGGGAATTGAACCCAGGGCCCATGTGTCAACGGCAAGTTCTATAATGGGTCACATAAGAAAAATCTTCCCTACTCAGTCCCTGGGTACAGGATGACTCAGACTACGTTGGGCCACACTGAGAACTGGCTCTGCTACAGAGTATAGAACACTTTAGCTTAAATATCCACACAGGGACTGCCTGTCCAAAGTGTCTTTCTTCAACAGACTCTTTGAAAACAAAAGTTGCCAAGTGTTACCTCTTCTATGTGTTTAAAAGTGTTTTTGTCAAATTTAGATGTTACGAAAAGTGTAACCTTTCTCGATTTTACGCTATTCCAGTAAAACAACACTGGCTAAATTTGGAGTGCTATACCAAGATTCAGACTGTTCCAAAGCCCACTTACGAGAGCTTCTAGACGAACAGTTGCGCACTGGCCTCAGCTTGTGTGCAGTTCTTTACATTCTATTTCATGCTTTCTTCACTTCAGTGGAGAGATAAATTTATTTCCTTATTTGCAAGTCTTTCTTTGAATACGTTCAATTCCCTGGAAGTGCTAAAAATTCTAAAAGAAGATGTGTGTGTATGTGAGTGTATATGTATGTGTCTATGAGTGTGTGTGTGTGTGTGTGTGTGTGTGTTCCATGCACTGAGTCTCAGGATTAAAGATTTATATGGATTTAGAAAAAAATCCTTTCCCAAATTTAGAGGATTTACTTACAAGACTTCCATATCATTATCAAATCCGTTGGTTAACTCTATACTTTTAGTGTATGATCAGTGTCGGCCAATAGAGAAAGATCACATTGCCCCGCTGAAAGATTTTGGATCCGTATCAGCTTCCAATCATTAAATTTTAAAAGATTAACTTTTCTCCCAAATTTAATTTCTGTTAGTGCACAAAGAACACACTCTCCTCACCCTCTGTCTTCTTCATCCAGCTCCCCCACCCAACCCCACCAGAGAACTGTACGTGGTGTCCAGGGATGGAGTGACCAGGTGGCCCACACCCTGCCTACAGTCTGAGCACCCCAGCTCACACACATTCCTTGGCAGAGTTCAACCTAGGGTAGGAGTGGGGTGCTTTCAATGTCGGTTGAGGAACACGGGAGCAGTGCGCCTCCCAAGATAAGCAGAGAAGAATCTGGGTTGCCGATATAGACTGCAGGACCAAACTCATCCCTTCCCTTCACAGACATCAGAGGGTTATAAAAGCCTGTGACAATCCCATGACCAATCCAGGAGCATGCTACCAAGGCAGCGAGACCTCCCACCATGACGCTGCCGTCTCCAGTCTCCACTAAATGGGCCTTCTTCGCTTTGTCATCTCCCTGAACATGAGAGCATGTACTTCACGCCCATCATGGTACCAAACATAGCCAGGAAGCCCAACACCAGGGATACCACCATTAGGGCTGGAGTGTCCTAAGGCTGCCATCAGAGCGAGCATGGGGTCATACACTTTGCGGCTCCTCAAGCTGGTACTCTGCGTGGCACACTCTGTTTAGAGCCCTTCACCTGGCCTGGGCTGTGATGGCGTTGCCCTCCCACGAGCTCATCTGCCGAGTGGGATGGCGATGTCAGTTTTGTAGGCCCACCCAGCCAAGCATGATCAACGAAAAGCCCAGTCATTGAAGGCCTGAAGTGGCTATTTCTGTCTCAGAAAAGATGGGACGTGCCAGGAGGGCAACCCTACCATAAAACAAAATCTGGAGACCAACACAAGAAAATTAGATGGAGATTTAAGTCACCATTTAAGAGACAAAAGAAAATCCACTTCAGTGGAGAGACCGTCTCACAGCAGAGGAAAGAGGCTTCACTCAAAGGAGTGGTTCCATACAAAACCAGTCATGGGTGGCTCAGAGACTACCCAGGGAAGTGGAGAGGTCATTAGGGTGTGACACCCCCCCCTCCCAAAAGTATGTGGGGCCTGTAGCTCCAGGTTGCGGTGCCCTATAGAATGGAGGTGGGCAATGACTCGGCAGAGTCAAAAGGTGAGCTTTTTTTCTTTTTTTTTTTTTTTTTGGTTTTTCGAGACAGGGTTTCTCTGTGTAGCCTTGGCTGTCCTGGAACTCACTTTGTAGACCAGGCTGGCCTCGAACTCAGAAATCCTCCTGCCTCTGCCTCCCAAGTGCTGGGATTAAAGGCGTGCGCCACCACCGCCCGGCGCTTTTTTTCTTTTTCTTTCTTTCTTAATATGTGTGTTAGCATCTCTGTGTGTATGCCACATTTGTATAGTTGCCTGAAGAGCCCACAAAAGGTCGTCAGATTCCCCTGGAGCTGGAGTGGCAGGTGGTGTGAGCTGCTGCTATACGTGGGGGCTGGGAACTCTACTCCTGTTCTCACAGAGAACAGACACACACACACTAAGCAGGACTCAGTCCTAGCTGCTAAGCTATCTTCCAGTCCAGAAACATTACATTGTGTAGTCTATTCAGATACTTACCATCTTGATGCTGATGATTGTCATTCAACTGGCAGAAATACCACAGCTTAAAAAATCTACTTAGTGTGCCGTGAACCAAAACCAGAGCCAAATGTAGCTTCTGTTGGCTTCTTCGTGGGGTTATCACTTCTAAATCAATGCTGCAAGCCTTCTCCATTTGGTTTGTCTTTTCACGTCATTACTTCAAAATAAAAGGCTGGGGTGTGGCTCAGAGGTAGAGTATGTGCCTAGCATGCATGTGGGCGAGGTTGGACGTCCAATTCCAGTGAAAATCAGGAACAGAACAAAACGCTCCATTTCTGATGTTACGCTTCTCAGTGGCCATTCCTGGTTGTCAACTTCACTATATCTGGAATGAACTACGACCCAGAATTGGAAGGTTCACCTGTGATCCTCATCTGGAGCTGGGAGACACAAGTTTCTGATCTGGATCTTGGCATGGAGATCATGAGGCATAGTGGCTATGAATCCCAGAAGATTAAGACAGGGAGATCTCTGAGTTCAAGGTCACCTGGGACAAAGCAAGTCCCAGATCCAGGCGTGGTGGGACGCACCTTTAATCTGGGCCACACCTTCTGCTGGAGACCTACATAAGGACATTGGAAGAAGGAAGGCCCTCTCTTCTTCGCCTGCCTGCCTTGTGGGACTGAGCAACTGCTAGATCCTTGGACTTCCATTCATAGCTGCTGCTGACCATTGTTGGGAGTTGGACTACAGACTGTAAGTCATCAACAAATTCCTTTACTCTAATAGAGACTACCCATATGTTCTGTGACTCTACAGAACCCTGACTAATATACATTTTTAACTGAATTTGCAATAGCATCTACGATAAGATCAGCGGTCTCATCCCCAGCAGAGAGAACTTCCAAACGCTTTGCTTGAAGAAAACATGTGAATCCCATGGACAATCCCACTACTGTGGTTTCTTTAATTATCTTCTGCTTGAAGGATTTGGTGACACCACTAGGCACAGGCATCATTTATCTGTTTGCGAATTTCCCTTCTGTCGAGCTACACAGCCTCCAATGTTTTACTTTTACAAATGTAACTGGGAAAGCTGGGGACTGCAGACAGCAAAATTAAATTAACAGACCAGTTGTCAGGCCTAAATGAAAATCTCGCTACTTAAATGCTTCTCCTGCGACTCATCACCCTGGCGGCTTACGGGTTCTCTTAAAGCAACATGAGTCTATCCAGGCCCATGTAGTGATTTGGATGTCCTGTACTCCTCTGGGAGCTCAGCACTTTGAGCCCTGCAAACACTGGAGCTGGGTTTGTGTTCCTTATAAGTTTGCATCTGCTGTCCTGAGGGGTGGAAATGTGTGGCCTGTTTTTCTTGTAGCAAACTCTTTTTGTTGTTTTGCTCATTTGATGCAAAAATAAAATAAAACAAAAAACAAAAAAACCCCAACAACAACAACAACAAAAAAAACCCAGCAAGCAACAGAAGAGTTTACACTTACACACACACACACACACACACACACACGCGCGCGCGCGCGCACGCACGCACGCACGCACACACACACACACACACGCACACACACGCCACGGTAGCTGCCATTTCAGCCTATCCCTCATGTGTCGGGCCAGCCGGGCCTTCCACTCTCTTAGGCAGGTCTCTGGGTCATCCTGGATGACTTGACTGGCTGGGTCCTGACTGCTGTGTGCACAGTTAAAAAGCAAGGGAGGGGGTTCCACTGTGTCAAAATGAGCAGGAGAGTGACATAGATGGTGTCATCATGATAGCAAGACTGGAAGGAGACACCCATTTCCTCCAAACAGCACTAGCAACACTTTTAAGGATGGCCACGTTGTCCTTAAAAGGAAGGAGATCCTTTGAACCACATCCAAGGTCAGGAAAAGAGATAAAGGAAGTAATTCTCACCTCAGGGCTAGCCACCCAATGAGAAGCTATTTTTAAAAAAAAAAAAAATTCTGATTTAGATTACTGTGTTTCAGTCCTTTTTTTAGCCTGTATATTTTAATTTGTGCATCCTGAACACGTTTTTAAAAGATCTGTTTCATTTTTAATTGTGTGCATATGTGTATGTGTGTGTGTGTGTGCGTGTGTGTGTGTGTGTGTGTGTGTGTGTGAGTAGGTACACTCCCTCCCCCTCACTTTCTATCTATTCTTTAGGGGCGGGGTCTATCTCACAGCCTAGGGCTTGAGGTGTGTCAGATATGCTGGAAGCAAGCGATCCCCAGTGATTTTCCTGTCTTCAGCCTCAGAGCTGCGGTTACAGGCGTGGGCCGCGCGCCTGGCTTGTTATGTGGGTGCTGGGACCCAAACTCCGGTACTCACCGTTGCTCAGTTAGGGCTCTCAACTGCTGAGCCAGCTCTCCAGCCTTCCTCCATCACCCATTCAGGTCTTTGCTTAAGGCCCTGGTGACAGAGCTGAGGCAGAAATGACTGCCTCTTGTAGCTTCCTGAGCACACGCTGCCTGATTCTGTGGTACTGTCACGGGTTTCATGTGGCTCAGGCTGATCTCAGAGTCACTGGGATGAGGAGGGCCTTGGGTTTCTGGTCCTTTTGCCGTTTCTCACGTGCCAGGATTCCAGTATGCACAATCACACCTAGTTTATGTGGTACTATGGGTCAAACTCGCTGGTCCATGCACTCTATGCAAGCATTCTACCAACAGAGCTTCAAGGCTAGGCCTAGAAAGGATCCCTTAAAAATCACCCTTCTGAAATCCATTTCCTGAGCATTTCATGGTTTTAAAAGCTCTTTGTAAAGATCCTTTGGAGAACAATACCATTTTATACAATTGTTGGCTATAATGATTATTCTCTTATTAGAAATTTAGGTTGCGGAGTCTGTTCGTCAAAGCCGCCTCCAACTCAGGCCCCTGTCCCGGCACCTCCCTGGGTTCCCTCAGCCCAGCTCGGTCCAGCCCAGTTCTTGGGAGAGTGAAGATCATGTACAAAAAGGAGCATCCATTCAAGAAGCGCCGCTCTGAGGGTGAGAAAATCCGAAAGAGATACCCAGACCGGGTCCCGGTGATCATGGAGAAATCTCCCAAAGCTCGGATAGGAGACCTGGACAAAAAGAAATTCCTGGTGCCTTCTGATCTTACAATTGGTCAATTCTACTTCCTGATCCGGAAGCGAATCCATCTCTGTGCTGAAGATGCCTTGGTTTTCTTTATCAACAATGTCATCCCACCCACCAGTGCCACGATAGGTCAACTGTACCAGGAACACCATGAAGAAGACTTGTTTCTCTACATTGCCTACAGTGATGACAGCGTCTTCGGTCTGTGAAACTGCTGTCCTTGAGGTGGGGGGTTCCGGTCTACAAAGAGGTGGAGCTCCTTCCTTAACATCCGGTTCCTCCTTCAGGCTCAAACGCTACCTCCTTTCTTCAGGACCTGCACTTAATGTTTGAGGCTGTCTCTCCAGTCTCTCTCAGCAGGAGGGGTAATGGTAGATACAGCCTCTGTACATCTCTCTTTCCCCTTGCTTTCCCTACATTCCCACTCTGCTTTAGACTTCTTGATTGTAAATCTCTGTCACATCCAATTATTTGGTTTCTATTCCTTTTCTAACTGCTCATTGGGCTTAGAACCCCAATAATCCTTTCCTTTTGCGGGGGATTGTCATTGGGTGGGGGAAGTAGGAGGCACATCAATAAAGAGGAAACCACCGGAAAAAAAAATTTTGTATAATTTTCACATCTATTGACCTGGAGGGGTGAAAAACATGTACCAAAATATGGGTTACTATTTGGGTTGTTTTCCTAGGTCAGATTATCTCGGAAGGAAAGCAACTGCAAACCCCGAGTAAACATGTTTAGAGCTCCTGGTACGTGTCCCCCACCCCTTGTTTTTCTGAAAGGTTGAAACAACACTCTTTTGGCTCCCGCTGATACCTACTGCTGCTCTGCACCTCCCTGTGTGGGAACACAGTACTGCATGCAAGAGGCAGGGATGTCAGAGGGCTCCGACTGGGAGGAGAGGGGGAGACCTCAAGGTCATGTCTCCACCTCAGACATGGGACTGGGACTGGGTCTAAGACCGGGCTGGAGTCCCTCTCTTCATTACACACGCATGTGCACATGCCTTTATATGCACACCAGCGTATACTGTGCAGGACACAAATACACTGAGAACCCATTTGCTATGGTGACTACCCACATTTATAAATAATCCCGTCCCCACCTGCGCCATCCATCTCTCTTAGAGCTTTACAGGGTGGCCTTATTAAATCGCTATTTTGGTATTCATAGCATGTACTTTATTATGCTGCAGCCATAGCACCTTGGGGGAACACAGCCCCATAAATAAAATATTCACCCATCACTGCAGCCAAGGTTCTCCTCTGCTCCCTTGCCTTCTGTGTTGCTTTTTAGTTTTTGGTTTTTGGTTTTTTGTTTTGTTTTGTTTTTTTTAGAACCAAAGCGTTGAGTAAAATCCGACCTTGCTGGGAACTGGAGAAAAATCAACTGTAGATCAAGGGTGATGGGAACTCTGGCTGCGCCTGGAGCTGGTTTTGAGCTTGCCCATGAGCAGAGAAGAGCATCAAGGGGCTCTCTGGGTCTCCTGGTCATTTGCCAGTAGAAACGTCCTGTCCTCTCTATGTCTGTCCTTTAAAGGGTTTTAGAACACTTCTATAGGTTCCACATGTGCGCCGCCACAGTCACAAGCACCGCGGCAGAATGTTTCCTGAGAACTGCCTTCAGGTGACTTTGACAGTCTGCAAAGAGCGTAGGGCATGCCTACTCCACACAACTGCCTTGCACAGTTTGGGCCTGTCTTTGAATGAGGCCTCCCAGTGTAATCAGCATGCTGTTAGGTAAACATGAGGTGCCCAAGGCCTACTGCCTCACAGAGATCCATCCATCTGTCTCTGTTTGTGGAGTTCTGGGATTAAAGATGTGTGCCGCCGCAGAAAGCATAATAATATGCTTAAAAATATAACTTCTCATACTGCTATGGACACACTTGTACTTTTGTCCAAAGGAGGAATTTTCAGGTGCAAGAGAGGCAGTCACCTGGACCTTGTTCTTCGTAGCCTTCATAGTGAGTAGACGCTGTCTGTCCACCAGTCTTTGGGAGGTAAGAAGTACAACCGGTTGGGGAGACGATTCATTATGGTATCTGTGGGAATTCTCTGGGCCTGCACAACTCATTTTTAAGAAAGAGATGAATGGAGTCAAGAGAAAACATGCAAAAGAAATGTTCCACAGAATGGGGAAGGTGGGAACCTCACTGCTAGAAAGAGAAACAATGTGGAAGCCAGATTCTCACCCGGTGGATGGGAGGGAAGCTTCTGTTTTAAACTTGTTTCTCTGAACACTGTGAAGAAGTTAGTTGACTACTGACTGCCATTCAGCGAGATGATGATCTCAGTGGTCCAGGCACTTTCAGTTCATGACGTTAGCAGGCTGTTCTTTCACGGAACCTATGTTCTGTGGAGGAGACAAGAGGGTAAAGGAAGCTGCTTTAGGCGCACCCTTGTGTTCCAGAGTAATCCAGTCCGTATGTGAGGACTTGTCCCAAGTTGCTGTGAGACCAAAGACAGGCAAGCACATTACAAGGGATGCAGTTTATTGCAGCAAGACCTGTGGATCCTGGAACGTGGTCAGGAGGAGGGTGTCTGTACTAGTTAGGACTCGGTGACTTCACACAGGGCGGGATGCACTTGGTCCATCTGTGATATTAGAGTCAAGCGCTCTCCTGACCTGTGTCTGAGTTGTAAAGCTCCAGGCACCTGTACTGAACTTTCAGCTGTTTGTAGTCTGCTGGGACACATTGGCCTGAGAGTAACACCAAGGCTTCACAGCTGGGAAGGAATGGGAGAGACCGTCCCTTCTGGTAGAATTTACCACAGAAAGGAGGACCCCAAAAAAAGGCATGAGGGTCAAGAAGTGTCCTTGTTACCTTCTGCTATTTTTATGCTTGTGAATTCTCCCATAACAAAGCACAGACGAGCGTCTCAGTCTGAGAGACTAGGAGTCTACAGTTAAGGCTCAGTCAGGTTAGACTCCCCTGCAGTCCTCAGTCCTCACCCTGTGCAACTCATGGTCTCCTCCCTCTGGACAACTATGTCCTGGCCTTTTTTTTACTTTTTATAAGGATCTGAATCAGACTGGCTTAGAGCCCTGTTTCACTATCTTCAGGTGTCTATAATAAAATTAGAAATAGCAGATAAGAGGCTTCCCCTGCACACAATAAGGACACATGCTCCACTATGTTCATAGCAGCCTTATTTATAATAGCCAGAAGCTGGAAAGAACCCAGATGTCCCTCAACGGAGGAATGGATTCAGAAGATGTGGTATATTTACACAATGGAATACTACTCTGCAATTAAAAACAATGTATTCACGAAATTCCTAGGCAAATGGTCAGAACTGGAAAATATCATCCTTAGTGAGGTAACCCAATCACAAAAGAACACACATGGTATGCAGTCACTGATAAGGGGATATTAACCCAGCATCTCGGAATACCCTAGACACAATTCACATATCAATAGATTTCCAAGAAGATGGAAGGAGAGACCCCTGGTCCTGGAAAGACTGGATGTAGGAGAATACCAGGACAGAGAAGCAAGAGGGGGTTGAATGGGGAACAGAGGGAGGGAAGGGGGCTTATGGGACTTTCAGGGAGGGAGGAAACGGGAAAGGGGAAATCATTTGGAATGTAAATAAAAAACTTAGAAAATAATAATAATAATAGTAGTAGTAGTAGTAATAAAGAAATAGCAGAAAAATTCAAGAGGCTGGAAGGCCAAAGTCAGGGTGCGGGTAGACTCACTATCTGGTCAGGACTCACTCTTTGGTTCGTGGCAGTACTTTCCCCCTGCAGCCTGTTACAAGGACCTGTTCCAATAATCAAACAGACTGATAGTCTGGTATCAGTTACATGCACGGGTAGTAACGAACCCATCGATGTCAGAATAGCTCTTGTGACCCCCGAGGCCCACTCCAATACACAGAGATTAGTCATTAGTGTGTGATTTGGGTAGGGGGAGTGAGAAACACTGGGACCATGGTGCAAAGTCATTTTTCATTCATAATCTCTTTGTCCTAGTTAGCATTAACTGTCAACCTGTTACATCTTAAAAATCATCTAAAAAAAATAGTCTCAACTGGGTGATTGACTTCATCAAGTTGGCCTATACACATCTGTGAAGGATTGTCTTGTTAGCCTATATATATCTGAAAGGGATTATCTTGTTGTCTTAACTGACATAGGATGTATAGGATGAGCCCAGTCCACTGTGGGTGATGCCATCCCTAGGCATGTAGTCCCAACCTGTAGAAGAAAGCTAGCTAACCATGAGCTGGTGACTGAGCCAGTGAGAGTTAATAAGCAGTATTTCTCCATGGTTTCTGTTTCAAGATACAGCTTGGGGTCCTGCCTTGACTTGGAAGCGTTTGATCTCCTTAATGATGGAATGTGACCTGGAAGTGTTTGATCCCCTTAATGATGGAATGTGACCTGTAAATATAAACCAAATAAATCCTCTCCTCCCTAAGTTAATGTTTTCCCACAGCAACAGAAAAAGAAACCAGAGCAGCCTTCAAAGCCTTGTTTCCAAATAGAGTTCCATTCTGAGGTATTGGGGTTAGGATTCTAACATACAACCTTGAAGGGGCACAGTTAAGACCTTCACCCTAGTTATAGCAATAAACCCACCTTTGCCTGAGAGGCCAATACAACTGAGCTCTTCCTGCCCTACATCTGGTCACGCGACCCATGACAGTCCACACACTCTTCTGGAGAAGACTGGAGCGCAAGTAAGGTAATTGACTTGCCCAAACCAGAGAAACAGAAATGTCTAGAAGCGGATGTGGAGCTTGGAAGTGCTCACTGCAGTTGTCCCAGAAGCCTGTCTCGGAATGGTCATTTTGTAGCTATAGCCAGACTTTCTATTTCCAGCTCTTGGACCTACATGAATTCTCCAACTCCCAAGTTAGTCCACTTTCCCAGTGGTAAAAGTCACTGGGTGTGTGGGGGCTGTAATTGCCAAAGAGATAACATAGAAGGTCACACCTTCAGTGTATGAGCTTGAGAGGCACTCAGGAAGCACTCTGGGAAATGTGATGTCTCCGACAGAATGACATAGTAGTTGTTCTTCGGGGCAGTTGAGATCTTTGACAGCTACAGCGTGTGGAAAGTGCTTAGTGCTTGGTTCACCAAAGCGGCAGCCATTGCCATCACTGAGTCAAACCCTGAGCTGCCTACCCTGAGCACATTTCTTGCCTGTCCTCTCAGAATTCTCTGAGCCCCTCCTTAGGAACGATGACTTGTTCCGACCTGTGGCAGGGCATGGCTCTGACAGAGTCCTGTTTCTGCTTCTGACTATCAGAGCAAACCACTGGTGATTTCACCCAAGAGCAGTCATCCGGGGTGAAGCTGGCAGCTAAAACAGTTAACTCCTGATTGATTAATTTAATCAAGACTCAGCCGACTCATAAATTGTTCAGGCATGCCGTTAACTCAAAAGATCTCTCCTCAGCTAATTGCTTAAGTGATTTTTAAAATTGTTTTAATGAGCCATCCTTAAATTAGATCTGCGCTATTTTCTCTATCAACAAGAGAGAGAGAGAGAGAGAGAGAGAGAGAGAGGAGAGAGGAATATTTTTGTGGAAAAAAGTAACTTACATTATGATCTGGGCTTTGGAGATAGAAGTGTAGATGATAGTTTGCCTGCCTTGGGCAAGGGGTCTAAGCCACACTGAACGTGCGGTTTCTTCTTTCCTTTATTTTCTTCTGGTTCTGCTTTGAGATGTCACCAGGATATAATGGTTCAGTAGCCAATATGCCTATGTGAGCCCGGGCTCTTACTGTACACATAATCTAACAGCTATGAAATGTCACCAGTTGTTTACAGGGACAGCATGTGTCTCAGGGATGTGTGATATTTGCTTCCTAGATGGTTTTATGATGTTGCCCCACTCATGGGTCCATGAACCCTTTACTCTTACTAACCTGTGTCTGTCACAGGGATCAGGGCAAATTTAGAGGTGATTTTATGAGCTAACATGGCTACAAAAGTGGGAACGGGGAGGGTGTTGGTTTTGTGGATGCCTCCTGGTTACTCCAGGTCCTAAGACAGTAAGTGGGAAATGGGAGGTAGGAGAGAGGGAAAGAGACACAAATGAAATTACCAGTGAGAGATCCAGAAGAATTCATTGACTGGAGAAGTGTCTAGACAAAGTGAGAGTCGTATAAAGATGGGAAGGAGAATAGAACTTAGACACTGATCACTTCAAAGAGCAAGAACCACAAACACAGGTAAAAACAGAAATCAAGACACACGGGGTTAATCTCGATAGTTAATTCGATTGACAGACAACAACTAAGAGATTAGTAAAGTTGGGTGTTCCTGTGAAAGTTTCCCAGAGGTCTGACCTAATGAATGATTGCATTGACGGATCCGAAATTTGAACAGGTGGTGGATTCGTGGAAGAAGGGCCTGGTTTGAGGAAGTTGGTCACTGATGCCATGTCCTTGGGGATTATACCTAGTTACTCTGCACCCTTCTTATTATGGCCCCATTCTGTTTCCTGTCTGCTATTATGCATGCTGTCCTGTTTCTTGTATGCAATGTCGTGAACTGATCTGTTCGTGGCTGCAATATTATGAGCGGTTTCCCCGTTTCCTGTCTTCAGTGATTTGACTGTTTCATTCTGCCTCCTTCTGCCCTGTTGTCTACTCCTCTGCTCTGCTTCCTGTCTGCCTCACTGTGAGCTCCTCCACCCTACTTCCTGTCCTCCACACTGAGCTCCTCCACCTTACTTCCTGTCTGCCTCACTGTGAGCTCCTCCACCCTACTTCCTGTCCTCCACACTGACCTCCTCCACCCTACTTCCTGTCTGCCTCACTGTGAGCTCCTCCACCCTACTTCCTGTCCTCCACATGAGCTCCTCCACCCTACTTCCTGTCTGCCACACTGAGCTCCTCCACCCTACTTCCTGTCTGCCTCACTGTGAACTCCTCCACCCTACTTCTTGTCCTCCATACTGAGCTCCTCCACCCTACTTCCTGTCTGCCACACTGTGAGCTCCTCCACCCTACTTCCTGTCCTCCACACTGTGAGCTTCTCCGCTCTGCTTCCTGTCCACCATGCTGGGAGCATCTCCTTTCTGTTTCCTGTTCGCCATACTGTGAGCTTCTCCACTCTACTTCCTGCCTGCTTATGTTGTGAGCTTCTCCTCCCTACTTCTTGTCCGCCACGCTGTGAACAGCCTTCTCTTCCACTCACTCTGTTACCATGATGCACCCAGATCATGGGCCCAAGTGACCATGACCTGCACCCTCTGAAATATTGGTCAAAATGAGGCTTACCTCCATTTAAATTGTTCTTTAGGGTTTTTTTAGGCACAGGTATACAAAAGCAATCAAGATAGGTGATAAGCACAAAATGAGGAGTGGGGGAATAAAAATTGAGCTTTAAAGAGAAAAATTTTGTCAAAGAGACAGAATATAGGAACAAGAAGGGTGGAGAAGAGAATAGAGTTTCCTGGGAATTGTACTAGGTATGCTGTGTTACTATTCGGTATGTGCTTTCCACAGTGGGCCCTAGTGATAATTCTGGGACTTCACTGCTCTCACCTTATAAGCTCCCTTTTGTTCAAAACACTTCTTAGGTGACAACTCACCAAGGTGACCGAGACTCCCTTTCACATGACCGTGACTCACTTACAAATGCCATTTGTAATGCATGACTTCAATGGTTGAGTGGAGTGGCAAAACCAATGAATTCAGCTCTCTAAGCTCAAACTTCCTCTGGTTGCTTAAAAAGTATTTACTGCCTTGTGAGGTCCATGGCCCCTCAGGTATGGTGAGAAGTCCCTGGAAGAAGCTCAGAGAGAGTGGATCTGGCTGCAGCATGCCTGGCTAGAGTCCTGAGCTCTCCCTTGACATGCTCTTGGTCCTTGGGGATGATCAGGGTCCTGCTGTAAACATCCTTTTCTGCCTCTTTTACTGTCTCCTCCCCTCTTTCTTTACCATCCAGTCTCTCATTTTCTCTTGACTTTGTCTATCTCTCCCACACTCATTACTTTGTGTAGCCTTGGCCAGAAACATTCGAGAGAATCTCTTAAAAGGTGAAAAGTTTGTTTTTTGTTTTTTGTGTTTTTTTTTGACTTACAGTTTTAGAGGGCTCGCAGTGAAAGACTGGTGTGCGAGAAGGGAGCAACCCTGTTTCAAGCTTCCGTGCTCTGATGTGTAATCGTTTGAGATCTGCTTTGTGTTTGATAGGAGGGAGAGCTGCACTCCGTGTCTCATCATAATGGACTTAGCATCGAGTACTGAAAGCAGCCATTCTCCCTTCTCTCTGCAGCAAGCAATGACTAAGGACCCTAACTGATACCACTCTCTCCCACCAGCCTGTTCTTGTCCTAACATCACATCCTGGCTTAGTAAGAAGACTTACGAGGCCAGCTTTGGCATTGTGTTTCCTTGGATACCTGGAAATTGTATTTCCCTGTGAATTTTAGGGTCAATTTATTGATTTTTCACATGAATGCACACCTGTAGGGATCTGCAGGGACTCTGACTAGAACTTTATTAAATCTTCCAATCAATTCCAACCCTATTATCAAAATGTAATATCATTACTAAGTTTCCCCTTCAACTTTGTCTTTCTCTCCTCATATTCCCAGCCCATGATCACTGTACACGTCTCACTTATTTAAGTCTGCCTTTGTTTTTCTCAATAGGATTTCATGCCTTGAACTAAATATGTCATTAGACTTATTTCCTTTCTGATTTTATAGAGTAATGCTCTCAGCATCTACTTGTAAAATTTGTTCTATGCTTATTTCTGCTATGGGACTGTAAGCCTTGTTGTGTTTTCTATCTTTATTTAATAACTGACAATTTATGGCAATAAGCTGTAAATTTAAATCACTTGTAAACATACACAGTCATATTACTCGTTAAGAAAAAAAAGAAGTAGGTATCTTTTTTGCCCTCCAAACCTTGAAACTTAAAAGTGTTGGTTTAGGCCACAGGTGAAATAGTAAATACAAACGATGAAGACACAGATCCTATGTCAACCCAGGAGGAAGAAGCCAGTATTTCACCTGCCTCGTGAGATCCACATGTATATATCCTTGAATATAGTGAGAGGTCCCTGGAAGAAGCTCCCTGAAGATCAGGAGAATGGAGCTGGCTGCAGCAAGCCTGGCTACAGTCCTAATCTAGGTAGGCATTTGCTCACTTATCTATTACATACATATAATATATATAGTATAATATATAAAATACTATATCGTATATAGAATATATATTATACTATATATTATATTATACTATATATTATAAATATATCATATAAAATACTATATATACTATATAATATATAGTATTTTATATAAATACCATATGTATATATAATACTATTATAGGTATAATATAACTTATTATGTATAATATGTAATATATTACAATATAGTATATTGATATATAATGTATTAACATATATTAATATAATAAATATGTACTATATTACATGACATGATATAACGTGTATATCATATAAAATATTTTATATATATCAAATATTGTATTACTTAGGGTTTTACTGCTGTGAACAGACATCATGACCAACACAAGTTTTTTGTTTTTTTTTTTTTTGGTTTTTTCGAGACAGGGTTTCTCTGTGTAGCCCTGGCTGTCCTGGAACTCACTGTGTAGACCAGGCTGGCCTCGAACTCAGAAATCCGCCTGCCTCTGCCTCCCAAGTGCTGGGATTAAAGGCGTGCGCCACCACTGCCCGGCCAACACAAGTTTTATAAAAGACATTTAATTGGGGCAGGCTTACAGGTTCAGAGGTTCAGTCCATTGTCATCAAGGCAGGAGCAGGGCAACATCCAGGCAGGCATGGTGCAAGAGGAGCTGAGGGGTCTACATCTTTATCCGAAGGATGCCAGGAACAGACTGGGTATCCTCAGGCATCTAGGAGGAAGATCTCTAAGTCCAACCCCACAGTGACACACTTTCTCCAACAAGGTCACACCTTCTAATAGTGCTACTCCCTGGGACGAGCATATATAAGCCATCACAAATATATAATACATATGTTCATTCTTATATATCATGTCTATATATGTACATACATATATATCATAGCACTCTTTCTGCCCTGGCTCCTCATTGATGCAATTACAGGTATTTGCCATCATGTCTACCTTGCTATAAGATTTTGATAAGGAGAAGAAAACATTGGTAAATGATACATTGATAAATGGGTTATTGCCATGTGCTTTTCTGTATCCACTGAAAAAACTTTGATTTTTCTTGACTGTCACTGGCCGCCTTTTTCCATGACATCACATTTCCTTCTGGCAGATCAGGGCGTGGTCAGCCTCAGGTCAACTGTTCCTGCACAGACTGGAAGATGCAGAGGACCTTCTGTGATGGGAGAACAGGTCTGACTCTGGAACAGACTGCTGACCCAAAAGCTTCCTAGTGCAGCTCCCTGATGAAATAAATTCTAGTGAGCAATCCTTAGTCCTTGAAAATGCCTCTGCTTCCTCTTCTGAAAAGGCCAGTGTCCTCGGCAAGGGAGGTAGACCTCCCAGCCATGCTTTGGTGGACACTTCTTTGGACCATGAGGCAGCTAATTCTTCAACGGCCAGGGACTGTGAACATCTCCCATGATGTACACATGCTTTTCCATCTTTGTGCTTCTTTAAAACGTATTGCCCTCAAAGCCCATCTCACTTCCCAGGATGTGTATCTCTCATCTCCTGAACCAAGTAGAGCCACGGTGAGAGATTCCTGCGGAGGCTGGGGGATGACACAGACAGGACTCACAGCGGCCAGGGCACCAGGACGTGAAGGAAAAGGTCAGGACAGGGGTCACTGGAGCAAGATGCTACTGAAAACAGAGAGGGAGGGAGAGAGAGAGAGAGAAAGAGAGACAGAGACAGAGAGAGAGAGAGAGAGAGAGAAAGAGAGAGAGAGAGCTTACAAGGAAGCCATCTTGGCCTCTTAATCCACAGATCATGGGATATTCCTTACGACCTCTCAGCCATCCCTTCCAGAGTGTCCAGTGCCCTAAAGGCTCGACTTTCCTTGAGTTCCTAGACTGAGCTTTGGAATTCTCCTGAGCCAGCTCTGAGCTGAACACAGCCACCATTTTTCCATCCTGGTTCCAGCTCCATCATCTGACCCCTCCTCTCTCTTCACACATTCGCCTGTGTGGTCTTCCTCCGTCACCAGCCATGACGATGACTGATGGTGATGCTCATACTCTGAACTTGCCCTGCGAAACAGTTCAGAGAGGCTCTTCCCTGGCCATCATCCCTCAGCCAGAGCACCATCTAGCTATTTCTGTAGGGATCTACATTAGTTATTTTTTTGTCATTGCTATGGCAAAACACTTGACAGAAGCAACCAGAGGAGAGAGGGTTTGTTTGGCTCTGAGTCTGAGCAGTTACAGGCCATCCTCATAAAGGATGCATGTGACTGGAACTTTTCAGATCTCCATGGACCAAGAAGCAAAGAATGGACAAGAAGTGGTCCCCAGACTATAAAATCTCAAGACTCCTCGTCGGTGACCCATTTCCTCCAGCTAGACTTAACTTCCTAAGGGATCTACCTCTCAAACCAGGGCCACTAGCTGGGTACAAAGTGAATGGAGACATTTTGTTCTCAAATCTCAACAGAGTCCCTCCTCTCTCTCTCCTCTCTTCTAAACTCAGCAACAACCACCACACAGATCCACGGCCGACTGGGTCTGCAGACCTCCTCCCTCACGCTGCTGTTAACGCTGCTCTGACTGGGGGAGTTGATGCCAACCGCAGGGAAACAATGTGTGTTCCAGTAATCACTTTCAAATGAGCTTCTGAGAAACTGCCCGTGCGAAGCGAACCTTCTAGAAGCTCCCCACACACCACTTTACGAGGAGATTAAGAGAGCTGGCATGGCGTGGACACGCCTGGGTGTTATCCCCCCTACACACACTTAGCATGCAATTAACATGCAGGCCACATCATAACTGCACCAGGAGCTGGAGTCTAAACACCACTCAGCGAGGTTATTTAGATCCTCAATCAGATCCACCCGATCGAGGCCAATTATTTTTCTGGCAGAGTTAATTAGAATATGCTTGAGACGAGTGAGACTTGAGAGGTGGGGTTCCGTTCCTTACTCCTTCCCCTGTCACCTTGAGCCTGGAGGCTTGTCCTTCATGTCAAAATCAAGGCAGGAACTGAGCTACAACGCAAAACCTCTGAAGCTTGGAACCAGACTATCTTTGTGTGTTGACTGAAATATCCAACTAAAAAGGAAGTCAGCCACTGTTGTGGATAGCCCTGGTCTTGTATTTTGATGCTAATTCTACCTTTGGGAGGGGCTACAGATGAGGAGTTGCCTTGTGAACCTTCTCCCCACCTTAACTTTTCAAATAAAGGCTTGAGCCAATGATTGGGCAGGAGGAAGGGGGAGAAGCTGAGGGTTTGGGGGAGGAGAAAAAGGATCGCTGGGAAGGGGGAGGAGCTACGGGGGATCGAGGGAAAGGCTGGAGAAAAGCTCTTGGCCTGGAGAAACCGCAAGTGCTATGGATAATATAGATGGGAATAGAGTAGTGTAGTGGGAGATCTGCCCAATCTAGGCTTATAGCTTGTTTTGTTACTGATTGAATTGAGATTTCTTTTACCGTGTAATTGGGTGGGAAACAAAGTAGCAACAACCACGTAGGGAGAACAACAAGCAATAAGGCTAAGGAGACTCCCCCCCCCGACCCCGCCCCCGCCATGAGTGACAGCCAAGGAGGAGCTTCCCCCCCACCCCACTCCACCCCCACTCCCCGTTCTCCAGCATCACCAGTCAGGAGCATGAGGGACCTTTCCCATCCTCCTTTTGACCTTCTGCAAAATGGGCACATGACTCTTTTCCTGCGGGCTGGCTTGTGTAGCCCTGTGACAAATGAACACAGGAGAAATTGTCCTGGGGGAAAACAACCCAGGAGTTCTCCACAAGTGAGGGAAATCAAGGACCGGGACATGAAGTAAAGGCAGGACCGATGGCCCGCGTGACCTGGCCACGTGTGACAGAAGAGAGGCAACAGGCTCTATTTGCTGTACCCAGTGTCCTCTGAGCAGCCTCTCTGTGTGCTCTATGCTGCCCACAGGGAAGCCCTTTGCCTGATACCACAGCTCAAGGGAAACTCAGAACAAGGGCCCCAAGTGTTAGTAGACAGGCCTAGAAGAGCGGCACCTCCCTGCTCCCACCAAATACACTGACCGGTACCCTCCCCTTGGATCAGGTCTTTTTGTCTTAAGGGGGACATTGTGAAAACAAGCAAGTGGCCATCATTCTACAAAGCGCAGACAGCTCTGACTCTTTGGGAGTAGGAACCCCCATCTGCTTGCCTCCTGTATGCTTCTCTCCTCACTGGCTCCAAGCATCCTGTTACCCCCTTCCCATGGGTACCTGTGTTTCAGCCCCGCCCCCCCACCTACCCACCACCACCTCAGCTCAACCCCTTCTCAGCGCAGTAGTTACTGGCTCATTACATACGTTTCCATCCTTTCCCTCTGGCCTGGGTCCAGAGTTACTCTGCAGACGCTGTCTGCAAGGCAGGACCCATCTGAATGGGCTTGTTTTCCCATGACCTGAAGCATCAGGAGGATTCTTAGGAACCAACCCGGGTGGCTTAATTCCCCAGTTTCCGTGTATTCTCACGGCACACTTTCTGTGACCGTAGCTCAAGCTCCTGAGGAGTGTCATTACCCCAGCAGCAGGTCCATCCTCCCCTGAGAGAGATTGCCAATGACTGTCCTCCCAGAGGGCTCCATCCCTCAGCTCGCCTCGCCCTGACCTGGGAGTCTCTGTCTCCTCCTCTCCCTTCCTGGGGGACCCCACACCCTCTGCTCACACGTCTCCTCTGGATCCTTCCTTCCCATCAATGGTGCTGAGCCCTGCACCCCATGATGGAGATTACTGTGCAGGGTGCGAGTTACCATGGAGATCTCAGGAAAGATTCCCAGAGACTCAGAACACCAGCAAGCTTAGAAATAACTCGCTGAGGGCTACAACTGTAAGACAGCCTGCCGAGGGCTGGTCTCATTAAACACCAAGGGACGTGAAGGACAATTGGTGCTGTCTGCTGTGGGCTGCCTGATACGCCTTCCACAGGTCAGGTCAGGTCATTATTCCTCCCCGAAGCCCTCTGAAGATGTAAGTACCGTCCACATCTTACATGTGGAACACTAAGGCTCTGGTACCTAGGGTTAGAGCCAGGCAGCCTGGCTCTGGATAATAAGAGGTCAGAGAGGTCAGGACTGCAGTGAGCCCCTGACCTGTCCCAAACCCTGCCTTACTTTACCATTCACCTCCTTGGATTTGGGTGGTGGTGATGGTGGTTGTTGCTGCTGCTGCTTGCTTGTTCGGTTTTTCTTCCGTTTACTTTTGAAAACAGCTCCTCCCATTATACTCCCAGGGTAGTATCGAACTTGCTCTGAGGCCCAAATGGGCCTGGAACTCTCAGCAATCCTCCTGCCTCAGGCTCCTAATGTAACAAGGCCCCTAGACCTTAGCACAACTGCCTCCCATGATGGAAGTACCACTCAGGCTGTAAAACTCAGCATGTAGACAAGCATCACCTGCCAAAACTAAAACTGATACCTAATCCATCAAAGTCTACAGTTCTGGGGAGGTCTCTAAATGTACTAACCTCGAGTTTTGGCTTCTTTAGTTCTTTTGGCTGTTAACTGAAATGTGTCAACCCAGAATATGGCTTTGTGCTTAAAAGCTCATCCTAAGAAAGGCTTGATATGCCGGGCAGTGTTGGCACATGCCTTTAATCCCAGCACTTGGGAGGCAGAGGCAGGCGGATTCCTGAGTTTGAGGCCAGCCTGGTCTACAGAGTGAGTTCCAGGGCTACACAGAGAAACCCTGACTCGAAAAAACCAAAAACAAAAAAAAAAAAAAAAAAAAGAAAGAAAGAAAAGAAAGGCTTGATGTCACACTGAGATCCCGAACACCCAGTGTAGTTGCCGGCTGGCTAATCAAGACCTTCTATTGGTTTAAACCCAGGTCTGAGTATCTTCTCTGTCAAATACCCCCACAACACCAGGTGAGTGTGTAGGCTGAGCCTCCACACACAGCTCTCTTCAGGTTTTAACGGCCTGCTCATCCACTCTCAGTCTCAGTGTTGGCCTGGATATCTCAGTCTCTCTAGCTCGCCCCAGGGCCTTTCACCAATGCTCCTTGCACCTGAAGGGTATTCCTGCCTCCCGCCTCCAGCTCCTGCCAAAGCCTCAGCCCTCAGACTGCTGTCCATCTGTCTGGGTTTTTTGCCCTCTCATCTTCCTGAGTACAGCTTCCTCCGGCTCACATTTGTAACTCCATATCTGTTGTGATAACTCGGTCAAGGTCAGCCTGTCCCACTGGACCGGAGTCTGCAGGAGGGGAAGATACCATCTGCCTGCCATGGAGTCCCCAAGACTGGCACTGTGCCTGGCCTTCAGATTCCTATAAAGCAAAGAACCAAACAGCAGGATACTGGGGTCTCCCGAGCCCAGCCCTGCTTTCCCGGGGTTTGAAATGTTCTTTGTCTGCACAGTGGAGGGAAACGGCGCTGTCCTCGAGTGGGAGCCTAGTGTGACATCCACTTGGCCCAGAAAACCAGCAGGTGCGTTTCTTCCTGGTTTAGATTTCTCTCCTTTCCTTCAGTAAACCCAAAGAGCTCTTCACGTTTCATTAAATTGATTCAGATGGAATCTAAATGAGGGTTAAATATAATTTTCTGAACACTACCAAGCTGTAACTCCAGTGCCTAAATAAAAAATAACAAACGGTTGAAAAGGAGGGGCCGGTGAGGCTTCACCGATGCAGGGTGGGGGGCGGGGGGTAGGTTCAAGCCCTCTGCATTTGCTTCAGGTAATTCGGTTTGCTATATTTCTGTGAGTGCATTTCTCCAGCCACCGCAGACACACTCCAGACATAGGGAACTCATGAGCCAGCCACCTTAGCAAGAGAGGAGGCAGACAAGAGACACCAGCAGAGGTGGACGCCCCAACGGAGTCCCTGGGGACTGACTGTGCTGCCCAACTGTGGTCCTTTGTGTTTGTGAGATGAAGTCACAGTTGAAGCACAGTCCCTCGCACTCCGTTGCCAGCTCTCGGGACAGCATTAAGCTTCCCTTCTGGACTCCCGAGTCTCCTGTTGAAAAGCGATCAAAACAATCCTAGGAGCAGGTGGACGATAAATTAATGAACACAATCTCTTCCTTCAAATTGCACCTGGGAAGAAATTAATTACCGGGCAAATGAGAGACAAAGAGGGATCCCCGCCCCCTGTAGCCTCCAAGCCCTCTGCGATTTTGTTCTCCCGAAATCTAATTTCCGAGAAACACTTCAGGGAGGCCGCAGAGCCCGCATTAGATTCTTAGCAGCGCACTAATGGGCAGCCATCATTCCTCAGTAAGGAGCCTGCACCCCGCGCCAGGGCCAAGACTGACAAGAGCGATATTTCAGGGGAGCAGCAGTTGGTCCCCAGCTCCGTTAATAAGCAACAGGCATATGGGGTGCCGACGGTGCTGGGGGACCGGATCCCCGGAAGGTAGACGCGTAAACTTTATTTATAGGATAATCTGTACCGAGTGCATAAAATCTTTATTTTCCATAGTGAACATTTTATTCCTGCCCAGAATGTAAACGTGCCTTCCAGGGCTCTCCACCGTCCTTCACGGAGTTTCTGAAGATCACGCTGCCTCTGACAATGTCACCCTGGCAGCTATTTATAGGACCCTGCCACTTGGTAGGATCTGATGGTAGTGGAGCTGGGTGACCTTGAGAACCCTGCTGCTGGCCCTTAAATCTCTCCTCTGTCACATGTGAGCTAGAGGCTTGCTTCCTCCTGTTGCTTTGGGTCGATGGATCCGAATGCCTTGTCTTCAGCTCTACCAAGAGAAATGTAAAGCCTGAAGCCCCTTCACTGGACAAGTTGAGATATAAACTTCTTTTTTTTTTTTTTTTTTGGTTTTTCGAGACAGGGTTTCTCTGTGTAGCCTTGGCTGTCCTGGAACTCACTTTGTAGACCAGGCTGGCCTCGAACTCAGAAATCCTCCTGCCTCTGCCTCCCAAGTGCTGGGATTAAAGGCGTCCGCCACCACCGCCCGGCGCGATATAAACTTCTTATCTCCAAGGCTTGCTCAAGGATGGATAGGACACGCCTCTGCCCTGATTTGTCCAAGACCTCAGACTCCCCTATAGCCACAGGGGCGTGACCAGACGACCGCCCAGATGCCTGGCCAGGAACACAGGATGAATTCTAACTCAGACACTCAGTACTGACAACTGGCGTCCACACTGACTGTGCCTCACGCATCAGAGACTGCAGCCACATTCTCCGGGAGCACATCGTCTGCAGCTCACGGGGAACTTGCTGTGGAACGTCACTTAACAGCTCAAAATTATACACTCAGTCACCCGAAGCTCCAGTGCCATAATTAATGGCTTGGTCCTGTCAGGGTAACACCTGAAATAGTCGCGTAAGGGACAGGGGAGTGGCTGACAGAGAAGTCCAGAACACTGATTTGTTTGCATCTTCCGTCAAAGATGCAAAATGGTTTTTTAACTACATGTTTATGCCAAAGCCTCAGCCCACAGACTTCTAACTGACACGTAAGAACTCAGAGGCATTGTGGACCCCTTAGGCCATACCAGAGTCCACAGCCACCACGAGTTGCTAGCGTTGTCTGGCAGCGTGCGTGCAACAAGTGATCCTGCTCTTTGGCTACTTTTGCCAGCAAAACAATCATATGTCTGCTCAATCGCATTTCTCACTTCTAGACAAATGGCTCTTTTAAAGGGGAGGGGTGATTTGCACGGAACACGAGTAGACACCAGGGAAGGAAGCAGGCGTGTCTCAATGTAGGAATCATCATCGTAGGTCCCTCATTTTGTGCTCGAGGGCGTGTGAGATTGGTGTTTGTGTTGATATGGGACCTTCAGGGTCGCAGAGGCTTCCTCAAACCCCGTTTGTTGCATTTGGAGCCCTTGATGCTCTACCAACCAGTCCTGCGCCAGGCGAGTTTCAAATAGAGTCAAGAGAGCCACTGGTATAAGAAGGGAAGATGGCTCAATATGGTAAAGCACTTGCTTTTAAACACAAAGACCCGTGTTCAATACCTGTCACCCGAGTAACAAAGCCTGAGCCTGGGAAGCCAAATGAGGCTAACTGAGGTTTGTTTTTTTTTTCTTTTCTTAAAATAGAAGGAGAATAATTTCCCTTTTTGCCACTTAGAATTAACTAAAGTTGTTTTCTACCAATGTCACTAAAATTGCCATTTCTGGGACAAAAACAAACATGGAAGACTTTCCCTAAAATGTTGGCTCTACCAACAGCTTCTTAGACGGTCAGGTCAGGACATTTCTTATGCACTGCTCCCTTTTGATCACGCCCCCAAGACAAAATAACCCAAGGTTATTGGCTGTAGCAGAGCTGGGGTACAACCCGGGCCTCTGACCCAGGCCTGAGGTCTCTCTGCTGAGCAGAGAGGAGACATTCCCAGGGTCCACGGTGGTAACCATGAGCTTCAGGGCCACGGTCTGTACCGGCCTTGGCCTGTGGACATCGATTCAACTTGATGTTCTTTAGGGAGATTTCTAGCACAACCAGATCTATCATTGAGCAGAATGAGGAGCTTGTAAGCTTTCAAGTTAACACAAGGGTCTGCAAACGCAGCTGTAGGTCACTGTCTGGACCCAGCTCCATAGGCGAGGCTTGGTTACAGTTCTCAGGACAGGGACTTTGGAGGGGTAAGGCATTCCAGCATCCTACATCCAACATGTCAATGGCATCTGAAGACAGGGCAAGTACTGGATCAATAACCAGTTTTCTCTCACTTGCTTAAGTGGGTGTTAAAGGAGTGAGTGAGGAGAGCCTTCCCATTCCTTCCAGAGATTCCTACGGCAAAGCCTTTGCTTCTCACTGCCAAGCTGAGCACGACTGAGCCAGGGGCTCTCCAGTACCTGCCATGGGTAGCCAAACAAGGTTATGCTCACCCAAGCCTGTTCGTCCTGAGCTCATCCCCATGGCAACCAAGGGCGACATCCAGCAAGCCAGCCTTGACCATTCACTGCCCCCAAGTCCTGGAACCTGTGATGAAAGCCACTGTCCTTATTTCCTGAGGCCCTGGGGGGGGGGCTCTGTTTAGGATGAAGTTAAGTAGACATTGAGCGACTATAACTCATTCTGCTGTGGAATACCAGCCCGTTCCACGAGGACGTAAGGATATGATTTTTAAAGAGGAGTATCCCAGCATTCCGCATGCCTGTTACCCAGTGGTGTGAAGCTTCAAGCCCTTCCTGGTATATCCATCTCTTTTTAAACAAAAGCCACTAGACTATAACACAGAAGAGGGTGTGTAAACAGAAAGAAAATATGCATGTGAGAAGGAGGCCAATAGGCAGAAAGAGAGGAGGCAGAACGGAGCAGCGAACTGCTCATCGCCATGACACGGTATATTCTGCAGTGTTTTCCAGAGAGTTCCCAGGGAACAGACTAGGGAAGCACTATAATGTGTCTGTACTAGTAGAACACTACGATGTGTCTGCTTAGAGGATGGGAGACTGTCCTCTCCTCTTCCTCCAGAGTGCTGCATGCTGAGAACTAACTTGGAGCTTGAGAGGAGCAACTGACCCCATCTGTCCGCCTATCTTCCTCTATCACAGCTTCTGCCACCCTCCCTTCCTGTCACGAGTGACATTTCTAACTCCAAGCTGCTGGAGACACATGAGCACTAGAGGCTATAACTCTCAGCTGCAAGGTGAGACAACACCCAGAGGCATATAGGTAGGGTGGGATTGAGCCAAGACAGCAGGAGAAACTGTGTCTCGTGGAGTCTTGTTCCTCGTGGTCCCAACAGATGGGCTCTTGTTACAACCACTGCAGTACTGCGTGACTTGCAGTGGGGTGGGGTAGAGAGCCCTCATTTTAGCATATGCTGACAATTTGAAAATGATGTGTTGGGGCCCAGTATACATTACAGCTAAAATTAAAGATGCATCTATCAGGATTTCAGTAGCACGATGTCAAGGGATACACAATGCACAGGGAATAATGAAGCTACAGCAGGCGAAAGAAGAACCCCAAATTGTTATAATTATCTCCGCCGTTGTCAGCCAACCTCCTAATGCGGAAACACAATGGAACGAAATGATGTTACCTGAAAGCGGAGATCCGACTGTCCCCCATGTCTTTGTCCCATTGTTTCCTCCCCGGGCTCTGTTCCCACTGTGCCTTGCCTTGCTCGGAGTCTAATAATTTCCTCCTTATTAATATTTAATGTATCTGCACCGTGCACATTTTATAAAATGTGTCCATTGTAGAAAAATAAAAGGAAAGAAATAGCAATCATCGGTATGTGAGCTTACCCCACCTGAGGAAACTCAGAAGGTTAATATCTGCACGTAGAGAACCCTATTTGTGTGAGCTATGCATATGTAACCTCATTAACCCAGCCGCCAGCTCCAGGACTTCTCTCAGGAAGATAACGCGCTTTGTCAGGAAAGTCATTTAGATGACTGCACAAAGTAGGTACAAGTGGGAGAGTCCAGAGCTGTGGCCCACACCTGAGAAACTTCTGTGTCCATACCAAAGTGGCAAGTGCATTGTCCCCAGAGGAGCAAGATAATTTAGGGGGTGGCACCAGGCCACCTGTTTTCTTCCTGTGACATGCTGATTACTCTGAAGTCCTCACAAAGCTGGTGTCTCTAAGGTATCTCTAAGATGTGAACCATTGGTCAAGTACTTCCTAAGCAAGCACACACACACATACACACACACACACACACACACACACACACACACACTTTTGTAGCAAAAACAGAAGTTTAAAGCAGTTACAGTCCTGATGCTCCTCACAACCCCCGTGCACACAGTCAGTGACCTTCAGGAGCACAGTCACCTTGCACTGGAAACACGATCAATGGGGGAAGTATGATTGCTTCGTGAATTCTAAAACTTCTGCAAAGGAAAAAGACTACTGTCAGCCATAAATAAAAAGGAGAGGGGAGATGGGGGCAGCTACACTCATGTGTCATTGCCTTAACTTAAAACATGGGCCGTTTTAACACAAGATGATTTCAATGGCATCTTTAGAGGTTCCTTGTGTTATAATATCACGTCAGGGCCTTTTCTTTTACATTTTATCCTTTTAATTTTTAGGGTTTTTTCATATATATATATATGTATATATATGAACAAATATATATGAAATATGTGTGTGTGATGTTTATATGTATGTGCATAGGTATCTGTGGAGGCCAGAAGATTTATAGGCAGCCGTGAGATGCCAAACATAGGTGCTGGGAACTGAACTCAGTCTTCTGGAAGAGCACTCTTCACTACCAGGCCATCTCGACAGCCTATTATTCCATTATTTTTAATTATATGCATGTGTATGTGTGAGTGTGGGTTCGTGCACATGTGTGCAGGTGCTCACAGAGGCCAGCGGGGGCATCAGATCCCTTGGAGCTGAGCTTCTGACCGTTAAGAGCAGAGTGACATGAGTTCAGGGGACTAAACTTGGGACCTCTACAAGAGCAGTACATGCTTGTAATTACGGAGCCATTTCTCCAGTCCCTTGCTTTGTTTTTGAGACAGGGTCTCTGTTGCCCAGTCTGGCCCTGAACTCTTAGGCCTAAGGAATCCTCTTCAGTAGCTGCGAGGACAAAGGTGGATACTGATGCCTGATTTAATTACTTCCCTACCAATCACAATACTGACTCCACAGTGCAGTGGATCGTTGTCTACCACGATTCTAAGGAAATGAACTCACCATTTTGATCACAGTAGGAAACATGTTTATTGTGCACACTATAACATGGCTAAAGGCAGGAGAGTTTCTGGAGTACTGCCCATTCTGGCTTAGTTTCTAAGCCTTAAAATCAAGACTAATTTAACTTCTGGAGGTTTGTTTCTTTCCTCGTTGTTGGCCAATACTGTGTTGATTATCTGTTTAGGATCCTCGAGTGTCTGTGGATGGTGAGGGAGTCGCAGAGACAGTTCTGCTACAAGCCCTGTTGTGGTGTGAACACTGAAGTCTGCACGACAACTGCAGTGTCTACACCGACTTCAGAAGTGACCAACCATCCCTGCGGAGACTTCAAGAAATGTCTATTCATGTCTACTTAGCCCAAAACAGAGAGGATACCAACAGAAAACAAAACAAACAAGCAAAACCATCCTAATCCAGCTTGGAAAACCAACAAGTTGAGGGTGATGTACAAGAGACTGGATCATTCACAGGCCTGGGCACCTGACAGGCAGCTACACTATGAGGAGTCCTACTCACAATGTGATCAATCTGAAACTCTGCACCAGTGAAGACTTCCTGGGGCAACTAACAAGCCCACCACACACACACACACCAGAGTCCTGCCTCAGCCAACTGGTCACCTTTTATAGGGTCTCAGGGAAGGAAAAGACTTCCTAGGGACCTCATGAGGTGGTTGTGAAGGTCTGAGTGGCTGAACACAGCTGCTCTGATTCAAGGAGAGGGTTCTGGTCAACCTGGAGGGACACAGCTACAACGTCACAGAGCAAATGCTCTGAGCCCTGGGTGCTGTGAGGAGGGTGGTGCCGTAGCTCACTGTGCTGTTGGAGGACTATTGCTTCAGGAGCCTGGGTCTGAAATCCTTGTGGTTCATCGTCATGGAACAAGGTCTGTGTGACAGTACCCTTCCCAGTCTTAGAGAATAAGAAGCAAAACGTGACTTAGATGTCCCCGTCCACGACCTTACTTGGGTCTCTTCTCTTCAGATGCTTTTGGTTTTTTTATACCTCCTCAGTCATGGCAGCCCAAATCCCTTTTGGAATTGTGTAGCCCCTTTAACCCTAATTCCCATTTCCCTAAATATCTTGTCTTCTTGATGGTTTGAGGATGTGGAAAACCACATTCCGGGCAGTATTTGTCAAATGGATCCTGGATCGCCTACCTGGGCTGGGCTTGTCCCCAAAGAGGAAACCTAGAATATCAACCCCCTGCATTAGAGGTCTATATCACTGTTCAGTTCTGAAAGCCCAGAGTTAGGCACCAATGAGAGTAGATCAATTTTCCCAGGTGCCTTTGCTGTAAGAGGTCACAGAGATACTATCCTTACTGTCTGGGAAGAAGTGTTGAAGCCTGTGTCCAAGGATCACCAGGATGAATTGCAGAAGAACAGGAGGACAGGAGACCTACTAGCTCATCTCTAGGGGTGTGAATTTAGTGAGTTTTCTCACCATCGATGACTTTAACAAAACACCTGGCAAAAAAACAACTTAAGGGAGTGGGGACACGTCCTGGGTGCGGGTGTCAGGGGAGATTTATGCTGTCAGGACAGGGGAGGCCTGGCCGTGGAGCTCAATGCTGCTGCTGGTTTTCAAATATTGGTGGAGCAAAAATCAGAGACCTAGACTGGAACCAGAGGTAGATATAACTTTCAAGACTCGAGCCTAATAGCGTACACTAATTAGCCCCATATCCCAGAGGGGCCACAAACTCCTAAGACATCACCTCTAGGAGAGGACCAAATGAGAGAGGTAGGCAGGAGAGCTGAGTCCTCACAGGCAGAAGTCCTCCCAGGTGTCCTGCTCACCCCATGTCTCTATATCGGTAAGCCTCCTGTTTGACCATAGCTGGAAGGGAAGCTGAGCTGACCTTGCATCCTTAGGGCAGGGGTCTTGTGTTTTAATGGTGAGCAATAAGCCTAAATGCAGCAGGTAGCTAGCTGGGGAGAAGCGCAGGATCTAACTTGGAAGCCAGATCCCCTCACCTGCAGCCCTCAGAAAGCCCTGCAGACATCCAAGTGTGTGGAAGCAGGCAGTCCAGAGGCAGAAGGTGTTTGTTTAGCTCCGACAACAGACTCCTCCCAGCAAATGCTCTGTTCAGACTTCAGGGAGCCTGAGCAGCAAAGGCAGAAGCCGGAAGCTTCCGGAAGGAATTCAAGGAGATGTGAAGAGGAGTGTCACTCATCCGTGAAAGCCCAACTGTGGCCTGACAGGGGCTTGCTTCGGTTCTAAGCCTTCATCTGCTTCCTTCCTGAAGGGTGTTGGGGAGGATCAGAGCTGCTGATGTCAGAGCTCTAAACCCAGAGTGAGGAGAGATGGTGGGCTACGGGATGTCACAGGTCAAAAGCCCTCTCAGTGATGTGCTTAGTGGCTACTGCCCTTCCTTTGGCACCACCAGCAGAATGGGGAATCCCAGGACAATAGTCTCAATAAAGCGACCTCCAAGATGCTGGCATTTGAGGCCATAACAGGCACTGAGTACTACAGAGACACTGCGGAACACTCTGCTTCTCCTATGGGCTGCCTACCAATTGGTCTCACCAATAAAAACAGTAGCGTGGCTGGCTCAGTAGCAGTGTTTGCCTGGCATGCATGAAGATGAGTTAAATCTTCAGCCACACGTGGGAATGTATAGAAAGAGACAAAAGTGGGAATGTATAGAAAGAGACAAAAGTCTGATAAATAACTCCAGCACTCAGGAAGCAGTGTGTGTGTGTGTGTGTGTGTGTGTGTGTGTGTGTGTGTGTGTGTGGTATAGCCTTGCTGGAGGAAGTATGTTATGGGGTGTGGGCTTTTGAGAGTTTAAAGATTCAGACACTTCCAGTTGCTCTCTCTGCTTTGTGCTTACAGTTCTAGATGTGAGCTCTCAGCCTGCTGCTCCAGTCACCATGCGTCTCCACCATGATGGTTATAGATTTGTATCCGTCTGAATCCATGAGCCCTTCCTCCTATAAGTTGCCTTAATCATGCGTTTTATCACAGTGTTAGAAAGGTAACTAAAACAGACGGCAAGCCTGGTAACACACACCTATGATCCCAGCACTTAGGAGGCAGAGCCAGGGTTGTAGAGCCAGCCTGGGCTACATTAAGATTCTCTTTCAAAATAAATCTATCCTTATGACGTTGTTTATATGAAGTAAAGTACAAAGTCCCGGGTTAAAGCAACTTAGACATTTTATTCTGTGTTTAAAGCGATTTTATTTTTGAAGGTCAAGAGTATGACCTATATGGAGACAGCGAGTGTCTGGAAGCATCCCATCCTCCACTTACCCTCCCACTTGTCAGATGTCACGGTTTCCCTGATGCTGTCTGAAGACATCCACCAGGAGTGACACACATCATTAAACCTACAGAGGCCTCGGTTCCCCACTCCCTAATGTTGGAACACGGAGCACCACAGCCCGGAAGTCTGACTTTAGCGATTCCCATCCTGTGGTACTCGCTGCATTCTGCCCTGCTGTCTGCAGCAGCTGGCCTGAACTGGTCCCCCAGAGGAGCCAGCTCCAGGCCTGGGCCAGTTGCACTACCAGGCTTTACCACCTCAGCAATAGCTCCTCTGTCCATATCTGCAAGGACAGACAGCCTAGGAGCCTCAGCTCCACCCTTAGGTGGTTACAGGTCAAGCATGGTCAGTAGAATGGACTAATGTCTAGGGACTGTCCTAATGGGAAAGTGACCAGAGTCTTTGTCTTCCTAGAATGAAGAGATTGCCCAACGTCCAGAACTTCTGACTTTAAACCAGGAGAGTCCTGGGCTGGGCAACAATCTACCTGTCAATCAATGACAACATTGTCAATCAATTATAATGACCCTGCCAATTAATAATAATGATACTACCAAATGCAAATGAGCTTGGTTTGGGATCTGAGGAACTGAGACTTCATATAGATTTCAGATGGTTCTGAAGTGGTTACACCAGCAGAGAGAAGTTTGAAGGAGCCCAGCAGAGGAGGGGTCCCAGCTTGGGTCTTATTTGGAAACTGGGAAGACTGTAGAAGGTGAAGATCAGGGCTACTGCCTGCCATCAGAGACCATTTTGGGATGGGGACTATGGAGATCTGAGGGTTCTTGAGCCATACACACTCAGCCACTTTGCCTTTCAGATGATCTTGGAGACCCTGGATGGGGTCTGTCTGAATTTAGGCAGGCTGCACATAGCGCAGCAGGTCAGAGCCTCATGTGACTCACGTAACTCACCAAGCTCACGGGACTCACAGAACTCACAGAGGGCCATGCTTATGACTTTGGAGTTGTGCTGCTTTGAGACAGGGTCTTGCTATGTAGCCCTAGTTGGTATTGAACCCTCGCCAGTCCTCCTAGCTCCTCCTCTCCAGTGCTGGGACACAGGTACTTGCCAGTGTGCCCAACTTACAACTGTAGTTTTATTATGAAGGATAGAAGCCCAAAGCAGACAAATCAACATGCTGCACAGGGCCAGGCTCCACCATCCACTTGGCAGGCCATCCTCAGATTTGCTTCCAACAAGTTCTGTCATAGCAAAAAAGAAGCTGATGGGTTGGGGTTGGATCAATCAGTCCACAGAGAAAGGAGCTTCAGGTGAGGAAATGTCTCCATGAGATCCAGCTGTAAGCCATTCTTTCAATTAGTGATCAAGAGGGGATCAGCCCCTTGTGGGTGGTGCCATCTCTGGGCTGGTAGTCTTGGGTTCTATAAGAGAGCATGCTGAGCAAGCCAGGGGAAGCAAGCCAGTAAGAAACATCCCTCCATGGCCTCTGCATCAGCTCCTGCTTCCTGACCTGCTTGAGTTCGAGTCCTGACTTCCTTTGGTGATGAACAGGTGTGGTGATGTGGAAAGTGTAAGCTGAATAAACCCTTTCCTTCCCAACTTGCTTCTTGGTCATGATGTTTGTGCAGGAATAGAAACCCTGACAAAGACAGCTTGGACGGGCACCATAGGACTAGAACCCACTTTCATGATGATTCAGAACATACATGGTAAGACCGCTGTGTTTCCAAAAAGTAGACCAGCACTGGCGCGTACTCCACAGCATAGCTGAAGAGCATAAAAACCCATACCCTGGAACCTCAGCAAGGAAGCCCCTTACCACACTGACCCTGACGGGTGTCCTGATTTGCAGCTTAAAGGAAACATGTCTGCACCTAAGCTCTTGTATGTATTTCCCAGTTTCCCGGATTTCTGAGGGAAGCTCACCAGAGACAGGAAGCCATCAATGATGCTTCTCAGGATTCATACGGAGCCAACAGCCGTGGCAATTCCCTCACCATGTCAGCCCTGACAGCGCAGGAGCCAGCAACACAGGCCAAGGGCTGCACTGACCGCTCTGCTGAGTTACAGAAAGAGGGCTCTACTGAGCACAGGAACTGGCAACTGTGGCAAATCAGAGGCCATCTCAGGGTTACAACCCAAAGCTTGTTGTCTGAGGCAAAGTGGGAGCCAAACCCTCACAGGCAGGAAAACCACAGGGTTATAAGCCCCACCGCAGGCTGAAGCCGAGGGAAGGCTTCTGCGGCAGGTGCCCTGTGTCGTCTGAGAGAGTACCAGTGCTGGTTCCAATCTCAAAGAGCTGCCAATAAGAGAGGCCCTGGGGATGGGGGGGGTGGGGGTGGAGGCTGGTGAGATGGCTCAGTGGTTAAGAGCACTGACTGCTCTTCCAGAGGTCCTGAGTTCAAATCCCAGCAACCACATGGTGGCTCACAACCATCTGTAATGGGATCTGATGCCCTCTTCTGGGGTGTCTGAAGACAGCTACAGTGTACTTACATATAATAATAAATCTGAGAAAAAGAGAGAGAGAGAGAGAGAGAGAGAGAGAGACGCCCTGGGGAATAACATCCACCCCCACTATAGGGTTCCCACTCATTTGTGCTCCTTGTTGAGGGCAGAAGTTTGGGCTAGCCTGGGGATACAGGGCATCTGACACCAGTTCCAGCAGACTGACCCCAGGGCCAGCTCTCTCTAACAGTTATCTGTGCGGCAGCTCAGTCACAGCCAAGGGTGCCTTGTGCGTGACAATCCCACGGAGAGCCCTGAGACAGCTAGGCCTACAGCCCACACAGGGCCTCACACAGGGCCTCACATAGGGCCTCACACAGGGCCTCACACAGGTAATAGCACCTCCTGCTCAGCCTAAGACCAATGCCACCTGCCACCCTTGTTCTGAATCCCTAATGCCAAGGATCGCTCTTCATTTCACCATCAAAAGTCTCCCCCTGTGCCTCAGCCTCCCTCCCTACAGCATGCATGTTCCCACGTTGGGTCTCAGATAAAGCTAAACCCATGCTGGTCTGGGGCAGCATTGGCCTGTGAAACTGCTTGCCTTTGGCTCCCTGGCTTCTAGTCTGTTCCCCTCTGGGAAGAGCCATGAGCAGGTGGTGAGTACCAGGAGCCCCCACCCTGTAGCCTCTTCCACCAGAGTACACCTCAAAGAACCCACACCAATATTCCCCTATGTCAAGTCCAGTGAGCACAAGCTAATGGGATACCATGTCCCGAGTCCATGTTCCTACCTGGGTCTGGTTGGCAGTAAGATGGGGCTGAGATAAGCCTGTCAGACCCCAGGTCTAGAGGAACACTTTAAGAACCACTGTCACAGACAGAAGAACTTGTGTCCTGGATCCTTGGTGTGGCCAGCTATGAGGATCTGGAACAACAGAAGCAAAAGACACAAACTGGAGGAGGAAGAGGAGGACAGGGAGAGGCAGAGCTCTCTGGGTGTGATGCCGTGAGGGGGTTGTCCATCTGATCTTTGTTCCCAGTCCCTGGCACGGAACCTTCTAAAAGCTTGCAATTTCCCTGTGATGAGTTTCTCCCCTCGAGTCCCTGTCAATGTGGTGACTTAGGTTGGGTCCTTGAGTATGCCAGGGTGGTGCTGAACAGGGCTGAACCCCCCCAAAATGGAGTGAAATAGGGGGGTCGAGCCCTATAGAAACTTGGGTGTGGGAGAAGGCTGATTGCTTACTGGGTGGAAGAGCCTGTCGTTTGATAGCAGGGCAGTTACCCTGGCTCTAGGGGACATTCCTGGGCTCAGGACCCATGCACCTCTCCCTGAGTCTTCACCTACCTGATGAGTAAACCAGGCCTGGGCAAACGCTCTCTGAGTTCTGCGAGCTACTCTAATAGGAAGTAGAGAGACAGCTGGGGATTTTTAAAGTAGTGTTTTAATTGTATGTTTCCATGTCCACACCCGTGTTGGTGTGTGTGCATGGCATGTATGTGTGACTGTGTGTCATTGCATGTTTTTCCCTCAATTGCTTCATCTAATTTCAAAATTTTGTTTGCTTGGTTTTTTGGTTTTTGTTTGTTTGTTTGGGTTTTTTGAGACAGGGTCTCTCACTGAATCCAGGGGTCACCATTTTGGCTATACTGACTGGCCAACCCACCCTTGAGGTCTTCCTGTCTCCACCCCAACCCTTAGTGATGGGGTTATAGATACAGGTTGCCTTGCCCAGCTTTTAAGTTGGTTCTGGTTGTTCAGAGTCAGGTCTTCACGCTCCTACAACAAGCATTTTGCCCACTGAACCATCTTCCTTATCCTGTTGCAGGATTTACAGACAGCGGGTCAGCAGGGTGGGGGACTGGCCGTTGGCATCCGAAACGGACAGTCTATGGAACTGAACCCATGACACCGAGGTCCGTGCCAACTGAAGCAGAATGGGAAATGTCAAGTTGGGTGACCGCCAAGTGGTTTATGGGTGACCGTTCTCCTTGTTGCCGCCACTGTGCCGGCTGCCGTCTCTGAGAAGCCCAGCATTAAGGGAAGAGTCCAGGATGAGGAGGGTTCCGTTAGGCCCACGTTGATTGTGCAGTGGGTCTTCCTGGGAAGGAGAGCAGTGGAGACTCAACGGAACACAGACAGGCAATTTATACCCAGAGTCCCATGGGACCTGAGAATGGAAAACCACTGAGAGGAAACGCAGGGCCATATTGGAGTCCAGCTAAACTGACCAGCAGGAGAAACTGGAGAAAACGCCTCCCCCAGATGGCTTGTAGGAAAGTCTGCAGTGCATTTTCTTGATTAATGGTTGGTGTAGGAGGGCTCAGCTCGATGGGGGTGATGTGAAACCTGGGCAGGAGGTACACAGTTGGACAGGAAAAGCAGGTTGAGCAAACGATAAAGAGCAAGCCAAGAAAGCAGCACTCGTCTACGGCCTTCAACTCCTGCCTTGAGCTCCCTCGATTCACTTCCCTTCAGGGTGAACTACGACTGTCGGCCGGAATAGACCCTTCCCTCCCCAGGTTGCTTTTGGTTAGTATTTCATCAGAGCCTTAGAAACCTAAGACAAGCATAGAGTACAAACCACTCAATGGCAGGAGTGGGTTTGAGCTCTTCCCACAGTCAGGTCTTGTGCTAAGAGCACCAGACCGATGCTGAACATTCTGTCTACACACAAGGAAACTAGGCAGGGAGGGAAGAGACAAATGCCCTGCCCCAGGTCATACCCTAGTCACTCCAGAGTGCCCAGTCCAGGACTGCCTATCTTCCACACTGACACCATCAAATCTCTGACCATAGTTCAATGCCAGGCTTAGACTTCATAAGAAAGCATGCATGCTCATGGCTGGGTGGGATCCATTAGACAGGGGCATCCCTCCCCAGGAAGAGGAAGCCTCTGCCTAGGTCTCCAGAAGGTAGGGCCAGTTGCTTCTTTCACCAGCCTCCTTTGTGTTTAACGCCAAGGACTGTGGAAACGGAAATCACTGAGGCAGCCACGCTGGGAACTTTCGAGATGGAGTTAGAACCACCAAGGGCAGGACTCTGGCACATTTCCAGCTGGTGTCGGTTGTGAGCTTTGGCTACATCCCCCCCGCCTTGGCCACAGGCATCAGGAAGGGCCCCGAGAGTGGACATTTTAATCTTGCTCGGAGGCTCCAGGTTGGATCAAAGGTTGTCAGACTGGTTTTAACAACTTGCCCTTTCTGTTCAAGCGTGCTCCTCTTGAACTCCTCTCTCCAGGGGCCACTTCCTCCCAACTGCTCAGTACTTGTTTTGTCTCCAGCTTCCTCAGGATCCTGATGGAGCTCCTCGGACCCGAGTTCCTCAACCGCAATTTCCGAGACCTCAAAAGGAGTTATCGTACTTGGATAGTGGTTTATATCTGGTTTTATACCAAGGGAGGGTCAGGCTGTCTCTGTACCTCATACAAAGGAGGCAGCAGATAAGTAGTTGATTAGCTTTAAACTTTTAGTTGGCATTTTCATAGTCAGTGCTAAGTAGTTGGATTACGCTCACCCTGCCCCACTCCACCCCACCCCCGCTTCCCTCTCTCTTTTCCTGCAAGTCCTCTTCTTCCATATCGTTAACTTCTTAAACTCCTAGAAATAAAATTCACCCTGACCATCTTTCAAAAGGGCTGTTTCTGTTGAGGCACCAGATAGCAAAGCCATCCTATGAGAGCAAGATGGCGGAGGTGAGCCGGACCCAAAGTGAGGTTATGAGCCATGGGAACAGGCTTATTAATTTTATTATATTTGCTTACTTTTAAAGGTTTAGTTCATTTTTTTTTATTGCGTGGGGGATGGGCAGCATACGAGCCATCTCACGTTTCCACCCAGGACAAGAAGGTTCAACGCTGAGGAACATTTTAAAAGAACAGGGGGACAAAAAACCGATGGTGCCTCTTGCTTCTGTCGCATTTGCCATCTTGTTCTTGTCCCGTTTAGACACTCTCCTCTGTGTCCTAAGCGGACACCAAACATCCTTGGTAAGCTTCATCCCACACCTCCCTCCGGCTGATTATCACAGGGCCCCACACTCTCACGAACGTAACATGGAGCACGCGTGATTGGCCCCGAGCACGAGTCTGCCATGACCCGTCTTCCGGCAGCACACTGCTCCGCCGTCCCCAAGGTAATAATTGCAAATTGCTTTGCTTATTTGCTTTTAAGATTTCCTGTATCCTAATGTTTGTCTCTCGTCTCCCCAAGCTGCTCAAATCAATAGCGTTATTATGTGTTCAAACACAGCACCTCTGTCCTTCCTTCCTCTTTCCTTCCTGTGTGTGTGAGAGAGTGTGTGTATGAGAGAAAGTGTGTGTGTGTGAGAGAGAAAGTCTGTGTTGTGAGAGTGAGTGTGTGTGTGTGTGTGAGGGAGAGAGAGAGTCTCTGTGTGTGAGAAAGAGTGTGTGTGTGTGTGTGTGAGAGAGAGAGAGAGAGAGAGAGAGAGTGTGTGTGTCTGTGTGTGTGTCTGTGTGTGTGTGAGAGGGGAGGAATGGTCTCACTAAGTGGAACTCACTATATAGGCCAGGCTAGCCTCAAACTAGTAAAATCCCACCTTCCTCTGCCTCCCACACAAGATCGAAGGTGTGAACCATCTTGTCCAACCTTCTTTTTATTTTTACCAACTCTTCTTTCCTGTCCTCAACCCCAAGCCAGGCTACGAGTTTATCCCAATAGCAGCCTCCCTTTGAACCCAGTCACCTGTTGCAAATGTACAGTGATACAGTCCTTAGTCCTCCCCTCTTCCTCTTCCCCTCTTCTTCCCCCTCCTCCTCTTCCTCCTCCTCCCTCCTCTTCCTCCTCCTCATCCTCTTCCTTCTCCTCCTGCCTGTGTCCTTTACTGAGGCAAGTTCGTTGGTGGCGCATTCAGAGGAGGTTAAAAAAAAAATCTGAGTCTCTGATTTTCTCAAATGTCTTTCTCCTGCCCTTCCTCTTGATTAACAGCTTGCCTGAGGACAGAAATCTGGATGAAAGTCATGGTTCCTCTGAATACTGGAGGTATTCTGTCATTATCTCCTATCTTTTGGTCTTTTAAGAATTCCAATGCTATTCTGTTTTAAATTTTATTATATCTTTCACACACACATACACACACTTTTAGAAGTTATCTCTCAACTCCTAGGGATTCTAAATAGAGATGTGACTTGTGTTTTTAATTCCTTATTTTGGCTAGCCTGCCTCCCCCCCTTCTCTCTCTCTCTCTCTCTCTCTCTCTCTCTCTCTCTCTCTCTCTCTCTCTATCTATCTATCTATCTATATATATATATATATATCGGTTTTGGGTTTGGTTTTTCAAAACAGGGTTTCTCTGTGGAACAGCTCTGGCTGTCCCAGAACTCACTCTGCAGACCAGGCTGTGAACTCAGAGATCCACCTGCCTCTGCCTCCAGAGTACTGGAATTAAAGGTATGCTCTACCATGCCTGGCTTATTAGGCCTGCTCTCAACCCAAGCGTTTGCACTCTTCAAATCTGGGAAGTTTCTTGGACACAGAGGGCTGTGCTAATTTCTTCTTCTACTTCTCTGCACCCTCTCCAGGCCCTCGCCCTCCATTTCCCTCTGTGCTCAAACCCTCTCCTGTCTTTCTGCAATCTCTATTTGTCAGAATATCTCTAATCTCTAATCTCTCTCTCTCCAACATGCATTTTTGTGGGACACTCCCTGTGGGACCCTTCCTGCTGGTGAAGCTCTTAAGTCCACATCCTACGTCTCGCGTCCCAACTTTAATTTCTAAGCGGCCTCTCACATTCCCAGAAGCTATTAATAGAGTGTTTTGTTTTCCATTTTCTCATTCCTGCATTGTCTGCTTCCTCCAAACTCCTTTTTCTTATTTATTTTCATTTATCTCTGTCTTTGATATTGAAGACTTCCTTTGAGTATGTGTTCGTATTGAATATTCAAACACAAAAAGAGTCGACTATGTGCCCTGTGCACGGAGAGCCGGGTTGAGTGCGTCCTGCCCTGCGGGGTGCACCGAGGTGTCTGGGTAGCGCACACGTGGGAGGGGCTGATGCTGCTGGAGAGGAAACGAGCCTTGCTTCCATTTTCCTCCTGAGACACAGATGCAGAGGTGAGGGCTGCAAGCCCTGCTCTCAGCCTAAGGAAAGAGCGGAGCGAGGTCCCCACATCCCTCTGTCCGTCCGGGTCTTCTCTCCCTAGTCAACCTTCTCTCTCTCCTCCAGGGAAGGCTGACTGTATTATTTTTGCATTGCTGTGACCAAAGTATCTGGCAGAAATAACATAAGAGAAAAAAAAAATACTGGTTTTGGTTCACGTCTAGAGAGATTTCAGTTCAGCCCAGCAAGGTAGGGAGAGTAAGCCCAGAGCGCCATCTTAAGTGGTAGTAACTGCTCCGGTGGAGTCAGATAAGAAGTCGGGTCAGCCCAGGGACTGGTATCATCTTCAAAGACCCACCACCGGCAACCTTCTCCTGCCAGCCAAGCCCCACCTCCTGAAGGCTCCACAGCCTTTCAAACATCACCACAAGCCAGGACCCCATAGTTCAGAACGTGAGTTTGGGGGTCATTTCAGATTCAAAATGTAACCCAACCAAAGAGCCCAAATGTTCTGGTAATGAATGGATTGGTAAACCAAAGTAAACCGACCGATGGATATTAAGGGAGGAGGCTCCACTCACACTAGAACACCGGTGAGTGTCACACACATGAGCTGATAAAGAAGCCAGCTGACATGCCACATGTGCTATCATTAATATGTAATGTCTCCAGTGGGTGACAGGAAGCAGGCTGGGGATGCTGGGAAGGAAGCAGATGATTATCCAGATGGGACCGGATAATAGAAATGGCTGCTAATAGTCATGAAAAAAGTAAAGTCCTAAAATTGCACAGTAAGGAACATATATATTTCACATATAGGAACTCTAGAAATCCACACAAAATCCCCCACTGTAAAGAAGTAAGTCATAAGAGGGTGAATTACATCTCAACAAAGCTGTTCCGAAAACGTTGATAGCAAACTATAAAGTTATATACAAGCCAAGCCTGGTGGTACAGCCCTGAAATCCCAGCAATTTAGGAGACTGAGGCAGGAGGATGGAAAGAACAGGGCCAGCCGGAGCTACAGAGTGTGTTCAAAGTCAGGAACCTGTCTCAAATTAAAAAGTAAAAAGAACACCAGAGATATATCTCATTGTTACATAAAGCCTGGTACTCAGGAGGTACCACCAAAAATTAATTGATTAATTAATTAACTAGTTAATTAATGAAATCACATACGAAAGGTAATTCTCCTGTTAACATCCGGCATTGAGAGGGCCATGAGCCCAGGAGTCAGTTCTGTCTCCTCACAGTTGTGTGACAATCATCTTCCAGACGCTTTTCTTATTGTTGCTCGAAATACAACCTCACGCCAGACCAGAGGCTTGCTGGAAAGCTGTCCCAGAATATGGGAGAGGCTCAGACACATAGGCCTGAGGTCCCTGGGTCACTAAATAACGTGGTCTCCGCACAAGTCCTCTGGCTTGAGCCAAATCTGACTTTAATCAAAATCAAGATTTTAATCAAATCAAGACTTTAGGGCCTAAGTAAGCTTTCTGCTGAGCCATTGTTCCTCAGCACCTGAGAAACCAGAGGCTTGGTGGTCGCTATGGTCATGTGACCCTTCCTCACAGGAGCTTCTTAAGGAGTCACACAATGGAGAAAGTTCCCTTTCCTCCTCAGCTTCGATTGTGACTAAACTCCCGGAACTGGATACCCACTTGGCAATTGAAAGGCGATTATGGGCCAGAAGTGGAGCTGGGAGGAGGGGAAGGGTAGGTCCTGGGCTGGACCGCTCTCCGATGCCCTAAGACCAGTTGCAGAAAGTGGCTCTGCCTTAGTTCTCTGAGATAACCAAAGATCGTGCTTGCTAATATGCACATATGTAAAGTATATTACTTCATAGTAATCAAATCGTTATAAATACCACTTGATAGCCCAAATTGCTCATGGGGGAATACGCTCTGAACTGCTCCAGCGCCATTCGGAGAGATGTGTCAGTTGCTGGACCGTGCCACCCTCATTTTGTAGATTACTTTTGCTTCCATATGTCAGATTCAGGTTGGTCTAGGAATTTACTATGGCGAGTGGCTTTTCTGAAAGTGTCCTCCGGAGAGCACCCCAGAATTCACACTGTAGATGATTCTGGGCTCTTCTGACAACTGTTTTTATAACACAGGAAAGAATGGTGTCTTGGCTATAATGACATCTTGTGCTGACACCAGGCAGGAGCACCTGGGCAGCTGATTGGTCTAGATTTAAGCAGGTGGCCTGGGAATCAGGGCTTTGTTCATCCACAGTCCATGTTTCTGACATCTTGAAAGAGCATTCCAGATTGCTGTCCCGAAGGCTCAGGTGTGAGTTCCCTGAACAGACAAGGAATAGGGGACTCGGGGCCTAAAGGCTAGAGGGTCAACATACTCCCTTGGGGCGCAGATAGAGTCTGTCTCTGAGAACATTGGCAATCTCCTAGACAGAGTCTGTCTCTGAGAACACTGGCAATCTCCTAGATAGAGTCTGTCTCTGAGAACATTGGCAATCTCCTGAGGCCTGGCTTAAGCTCTGGGATTCAGGTACATCCACGGGGTCACATGCCGTGTAAAATGTGTCCAAGAAAGTTTATTGATTTGGGTTGGTTTTTCTTTTTGGTTTGTTGTTTGCTTTGTTTGTTTGTTTGTTTTTTTCTGAGATAGGTTGTCATGTAGTTCAGGCTGGCCTTGAACTAGCTATGTAGCCAAAGATGACCTTTAACTTTTTTTTTTAAGATTTATTTATTATTATATGTGAGTACACTATAGCTGTCTTCAGACACTCCAGAAGAGGGCATCAAATCTCATTACAGATGGTTGTGAGCCACCATGTGGTTGCTGGGATTTGAACTCAGGATCTTCGGAAGAGCAGTCAGTGCTCTTAACGACTGAGCCATCTTTCCAGCCCAGCCCGACCTTTAACTTCTGATCCTCCTCCTCCACCAAGTACTAGGATCTGGACCATGTGCTACCATGCCTGCCTAATTTTTTACTGAGGATCAAACCCGGGTGTCATATATGCTACGCAAAGCACCAACTGAGCTGTATCACCAGGCCCAGATCATCCCCTACCAACTGAGCTGTATCACCAGGCCCAGATCATCCCCTACCAACTGAGCTGTATCACCAGGCCCAGATCATCCCCTACCAACTGAGCTGTATCACCAGGCCCAGATCATCCCCTACCAACTGAGCTGTATCACCAGGCCCAGATCATCCCCTACCAACTGAGCTGTATCACCAGGCCCAGATCATCCCCTACCAACTGAGCTGTATCACCAGGCCCAGATCATCCCCTACCAACTGAGCTGTATCACCAGGCCCAGATCATCCCCTACCAACTGAGCTGTATCACCAGGCCCAGATCATCCCCTACCAACTGAGCTGTATCACCAGGCCCAGATCATCCCCTACCAACTGAGCTGTATCACCAGGCCCAGATCATCCCCTACCAACTGAGCTGTATCACCAGGCCCAGATCATCCCCTACCAACTGAGCTGTATCACCAGGCCCAGATCATCCCCTACCAACTGAGCTGTATCACCAGGCCCAGATCATCCCCTACCAACTGAGCTGTATCACCAGGCCCAGATCATCCCCTACCAACTGAGCTATATTACCAGGCCCAGATCATCCCCTACTAACTGAGCTGTATCAACTAGGCCCAGATCATCCCCTACCAACTGAGCTGTATCACCAAGCCCAGATCATCAAGTCAGCCCCTACAGATGGCACAGAGCTAGAAACACACAGGTTCTTAGCTCGCTAAACAAGGAGACAACAGTACAGAAAGCTCTCAAGGCCGAGAAGCTATGTGACACTTGGTAGGCTGCTGAAGTCTCCTTCTCCACCCAATAGTATAGGACCACAACGTTCATGGCTGCTAGCAAGCAGAGAGAGGCCACAGTGGATCTAGGTAGGATGGTGTCCAACCTGGGCCACCATGACTCCTACACGGGAGCTTCTCTGTGACTTTGCTCCGGTAACTGCAAGCTGTTTCCAAGCCTCTGAAGAGAGCTCACGTTGACAATGCCACATCTTCAGGAAGTCTTAGGCCCCACCCCCTGCTCCTGAATCCAGTGATGCGTTCAACAGGAGAATGGCAGAGAGCAAAATATTAAACAGATTCATCACGGAGAGATCCAGGCTGCCTTGTGACGCTCACGGGTGGCCAGGCCTGGAAGACTCTTTTCTTTGGAGCACAAGCATTTTGAGCCAGTGAAGAGATTTCCCTATTGGACTCCTGCAGCTTCAGTTTGCCAGAGATTGCTTGATATTTCACTGAAGTTGGGAAAGATTTCTAAGTCTAAAATAAAGGTAATTACAGTCAACGCTAAGCAAGTCCAACATTTTGACATTACAACATGACGTCATCATCTACAGAGATCACATTTGAGAATTATCCAGTTTATGAAGAAATCGTAAAAACCCGTCATAATGTCTTAACTAAGTTTATGATTTCATACGGTGCCATAGTCATAGCATTTCCCCACACGTCGCCAGCACGCCAAGGGAGATGTTAGCTTCCAATCAAAGTCATAGGGGCAAGCCAGTCATCTCCCATCAAAGGTAGCGTTGGGGGCTGGGGACATAGCTCAGGTGAAGTTCCTTTCCTAAAAAGGAACACCTTTGACCTTCACATGCATGGATGATCACAGAGAGAGAAAGAGAGAGAGCGAGAGAGAGAGAGTTTGGCAAAGAGACCAATGGTCATTTCCAGGCAGGGAACATGCTCTGGATGAAACTCCCACGAGCCTGAGGTACATGAAGGAGGTCAGATAGTCGTGTGTGGCTGGGCACAAGCCAGCTGTCTTCAGGGTGAAAAGCAGATTGGTCAGGGCCCTAGAACTGGCCCACAAACTTCCACTCTACTGTCTCAGCACAACCTGCTTAAGCCCGCCCTTGCCTCGCTATTCACCGATGTTGAATAACTTATTGGTCCTGTCAGTCACCCCATACCCTCCTTTACCTTTCCCTGCCCCCTACATCATCTCACCTCACCAAAAAATCCTGGCCTCCTCCCTCAACCCTACATAAAGAAAAGACTGATACAATAAAACGAGTTCCTGCTTTGACAGACTCCCGGCTAGGGGTGGTTTTTCTCCAGACCACAGGAGAGAGATCTGAGCTGCAACACTCACCATCCTGCTGAGACCTAAAGAGACCCAGCTGAACCGGGTTCTCTCCTCTCGCCTGGACCTGCGGGCAGACAGCCTACCGCAAAGGCTCAGGCTCCCTCACTAGGCCTCAGTAACTGGCCAAATAAGGCCCAACACCTACCCTTCTTTAGGTCCTTCCTCCAGCCTCCAGCCCAGCCTCCACACCCTTCCCAAGCATGCCTGGCTCATTGCCATTCCAGACTGAGGCAATGCCCCCAGCTCACCAGACTGCGAGAAGCCACAGTGGGTGTTTAAGGGTGCCACGATGGTACCTGCAGAGGTCGCACACGCTGCTGTCATAAAGACAGGAAGACAGAACTTTCTCTCCCAGGAGTGTCTGATTGTTTCCCTGTGCGCCTCTCTTCCCATTATCACCTGTGTTCAATCTACGTTCAAAGTGCTTATTAAGGAGCACCAACTCCACTTCACACCGCCTCATCCCGGGGTTTTCTTCTGAGGCTCTCCGGGGACCAGGCTTTACTTGAGCTGAGGTCTCTGAAGAGGCGTGGAGCCTCATCGCGGAGCTATGTCTGCATCTCCACCTCCACCACGGACAGGGGGCACCCTTGAGCTCCGGCAGGCAGGCCGTTTCACTTCACGCCTTTTCACTGAGGACAGTGTCAGGCTTGTCAGCCTGCTTCCCCAGGCCCTCCCAGCCTCACGTTCACAGTCTTACAAACTTCTGTTAAGTATTTGCTCTGTCAAAAGCTCAGATTATGGTAGCGGGTCCCCGGGCCCTTCGGTCTTGGTGTTTGAACTCGGTCTCCTTTCTCCTGCCGACCCCACCCTGTGAGTCCTGACTCACACAGACCGCAAGGCTGGCAAAGGCTACTGCAGTCTCTACTGAGACTGTAGTCTGAGCAGGAAGCACAGGCCAGGGTTTCATCAGGTCAGTCTCTCCATCACAGACTGTTCCTCCAGCCCATGAGATCGCCAGGCTGCCTGCCTGGGACCTCCTCTCCCTGTACAACTCCAGCCTTTCTGTGACTGGAGACCCGGCTCTCTAGACGCTCCAGGCTGAGGAACGGCTTAGTCAGTGAATGAGTTCAACCTTTAGCGCTGTGTTCAAAACCCGGAATGGTGGTGTGTGTTTCTGATCATAACACTAAGGGAGCAGAAACTGGGGAATCCCTGGGGCTTGCTGGCCAGCCGATCTAGATCACTCAGTAAGGCCCAGGTCCTAATGAAAGACCCAGTCTCAAGAAACAAGGCTCAGGGCTGGAGAGCCGTGGTTAAGAACACCAACTGCTCTTCCAGAGGTCCTTAGTTCAATTCCCAGCAACCACATGGTGGCTCACAACCATCTGTAATGAGCATCTGAGGCCGTCTTCTGCTGTGTCTGAAGACAGTGACAGTGTACCCACATATATGAAATAAATAAATAAATAAATAATATTTAAAAAAAACAACAACAAAAAACAAAGGTTTAAAGAAAAAAAAGAAAAGAAAGAAGGAAGACTCAAATGGCTCCCGAGAAATGATACCCCAGGATGATCTCTAGCTTCTATACATGTACACACACACACACACGAATATGCGCATAAACACATGTTCATATATGCATGTACACACAAAGACATGCTTCAGATGAGGAAGGCAAGCCCCACAGAATAAATAACACATAGAAGTGCGACTCTTCCTTCAAGAGTGGACACTTAAATAAAGCAGGTTAGGAGTAAGCAATGAGTCATCAAAAAGAACTTCCTCAGGCCGCAGAGGAGAAGCCTCAGAGAGACTCGAGGAGCACGGGGCTGAGGCAGATGCTCGAGCTATATAGAGAGCACCGCAGGTCCCTGAAATCATCTCCCATGTTAGAGGACCACAGCGTCCCCAGGTCTGACATGTGCAGAACACACTAAGTACAGAGTGTGACCGCCCACTTCAGGGTGCTCTGTACAGAGACCTTGGTTCCCGGGACAATGTACCACATCCACTCCTTCCAGGATGAATGTTTGGGACAAGGGTAAACTGTGCTGTTGAATTCCAGGTCTCCTCTTTCAGTAGTTCCAGAACCTTCTTCCATGAGCTTATTGAGAGTCTCATAGGATAAAATTTTGCTCACTTAGGAAAATCAAATTCTGTTTCTTTACCCAAGCAGCTGTGCCTTCTGCTGTCTTCAGGATACCTTGTTACTGAGATCAGTCACAGCCCCAGTCCAGCCAGACCACACCTTTCCTCCAGCCAGACATTCCCTGCCCAAATCTTATCAGTGTCTGGCTAAATAACCTCCAGGCAAAACTCCACCACCAAACAAATCAGCCTGCCCATTGCACAGTGCTGCTGGACCATCGAGAGCACGAGTTCTCAACCTGTGGGTCGTTCTTGACCTGTGGACCGTGACCCCCGTTGAGGTTGAATGACTCTTTGCCTGGAGTCCCATATCAGATATTTACATTATGATTCGTAACAGCAGCAAGATCACAGTTATGAAATAGCATCAAAAACAATTTTATGGTTGGGGTCACCACAACGTGAGGAACTGCATTAAAGGTTTGCAGCATTGGGAAGGTTGAGAACCACTGACCAAAGAGATTGTGAAGAATTTATCCTTGTCCTCAGTTTCTTTGTCCTAAACAGTCATCCTGGAAGGAGTGGATGTGGTACACTGTCCTTGGAACCAATGTCACTGTTCACAGCAACCTGAAGTGGGTACACTCTGCACTCAGTGTGTTCTGTACATGTCGGACACAGAGACCCTGTGAGGCAACGTCTTCACGCACAGCTAAGCGGAGCTCTAGCGAAGAAGAGACAGAGGCAGAGAACAACAAACGCTGGCTTCTCTTGCAAGCACCCAGACCTCAGCACAATTCTTCTGGCTTTCCATTTAAAAAATGCCCATGTATGTATATGTGGGTATGTATGTGTATGTATAGATAGATAATATATAGAAGATAGATAATAGATGATAGATAATAGATAGATAGGTAGATAGATAGACAGACAGACAGACAGACAGACAGACAGATAGATAGATAGATAATAGGTAGATAAATGATTGGTAGATGATAGATAGATAGAAGATATATAGATGATAGATGGATAGATAGAAGATAGATAATAGGTAAATAAATGATTGATTGGTAAATGATAGATAGATAGAAGATAGATAGATACATAGTAGATAGATAGATAGGTAGAAGATAGATAATAGGTAGATACATAATAGATAGATAATAGATGAAAGATAACAGGTAGGTAGATAGGTAATAGATAGATAGACAGATAGATAGATAGATAATAGGTAGATAAATGATTGATCTGTGGATGATAGATTGATAGATAGATAGATAGATAGATAGATAGATAGATAGATAGATAGTAGATAGTAGATAGGTAGAAGATAGATAATAGGTAGATATATAATAGATAGATAATAGATGAAAGATAACAGGTAGGTAGATAGATAATAGATAGATAGATTGATAGATAGATAGATAGATAGATAGATAGATAGATAATAGGTAGATAAATGATTGATCTGTAGATGATAGATAGATAGATAGGTAGATAGATAGATAATCAGTCACCCCAGGACTAACCAGTTCATGGTGGTTATCACACTGACTTTAGAGAAATATTAGATGCAGGCGTGGAGCTGGCGCCAGCTGGTGAAGAACGACTGCTTCTCTTCTCTCAAAGCTACTGGGGAAGAGCCTCCCCATGCCTCTTACGTGCTGTGAACCCCACAACTGTGAGGCTCCCCAGGACACAAGTCTTTACTCCAGAGCTACTACCAGAAGCTTCCTGCAAAGTAACTTCTAGCAGAATGTTATTTATGGTGACAAATGAGACACATGGTCTGCTTTTCTGAGTGGCACTATGGATAGGATATGAAATGCCCCCCAGTAAGCTCATGGGTGCAGGGTTCTGAGGCAATACTGTTTGGGAGTGATCAAAGCATAAGGGCGCTGACAAAAATCAATCAACCAATTCTTTGACAGATTCAGCTGGGGAAATAGCACCAGCAATAAAATGTTTATCATGTAAGATGAAGAGAGGACCTGAGATCCATCCTCCAAACCCATATAAAAGTTGAGTGTGGTGCATACTTTTAATCCCAGCACTGGGGAACTGGGGACAAGAACATTCCTGGGGCTTGCTGTCCAGTGAGTGACCCTGGCCCAAAACCATGATAGATGGCAACTGAGGAGTGACACCCAAAGTTGACCTCTGTCCTGCACACTTAAGGGTACACACATGTATGCCCACCAGCACATTTATGTAAACATGAGCCTACGGAAAATAATTACAATCTGATCTCAATATCAGGAGGTGATAGAAACGGAGATGGGAAGTCACAGGGGGTTGTCTTTGCAGAGGAGGTCTTGTTTCCCGGCTGCTGTGAGGCAAACAGTTGGTTCTGCCATGCTGCTCTGCCTCACCCTGGCCCAGAAACAATGGATCTACGAGACCATGGGCAGAACCCTCCGGAACCATGAGGGGAAATCATTTCCCCCTGAGTTGTTTCCTTGGGTGTCTTGCCACCACGATCAGAAGCTGTTTAACACAAGCAGACCTGTGTTTTGGGAGGCTTAGCACTTTGCCAGGGCCCCTATGCAACTCACTAGATGCAAGGGAGAACAGTGGTGAAAATAAAGGCCACATTAACAGCATTAAAGAATCTTTCAGGTGACATCAACGGGCCATTAGTAGAAAAGGACCACGCAGTCCCCTGGCTACTGGCTGGCCTGTGGTAGCCACTGGCAGAGAAGACAGATTGTCATATATCTGACATGATGCCACATATACCATGTGTATACACATGCACAGATACTGACTGCATACAGGGTCTGGAGAGATGGCTCAGCAGTTAAGAACAATGTATGCTCTCCCAGGGGACCCAGATTCAATTCCTGAAACCCACATGGTGGCCAACACAATCTGTAACTCCAGTTTCAGGGGATCTGATACCCTCTTCTAGCCTTCATGGGTACTGAGAGTGCATGGGGTACAGACAAATGCAAAGGCAGAACACCCCTATACATAGAACAAAGACAAATAAATCTTAGAAAAAAAACTACATGTGCAAATTACACATGTACTCATACCACACATACCACAACCACACTTATGCACATACTTATATGGAGTGTTCTCTCTCTCTCTCTCTCTCTCTCTCTCTCTCAAACACACACATGGGGGGGAGGGAGGGAGAGAGAGAGGAGAGGAAAGAGATAGGAGAGAGGAGAGAGAGGGGAGAGAGAGAAGGGAGAGAGAAGAGAGAGGAGAGAGAAAGAGGAGAGAGGAGAGAGAGAAGAGAGGAGAGGGGAGGGGAGGGGAGAGGAGAGAGAGGAGAGAGAAAGAGGAGAGGGAGGAGAGGGAGGAGAGAGAGGAGGAGAGAGGAGGAGAGAGGGGAGAGGAGAGGAGAGGAGAGGAGAGGAGAGGAGAGGAGAGGAGAGGAGAGGAGAGGGGAGGGGAGGGGAGGGGAGGGGAGAGGAGAGAGGAGAGAGAGGAGAGAGAAAGAGGAGAGGGAGGAGAGAGAGGAGGAGAGAGGGGAGAGGAGAGGAGAGGAGAGGAGAGGAGAGGAGAGGAGAGGAGAGAGAGAGAGAGAGAGAGAGAGAGAGAGAGAGAGAGAGAGAGAGAGAGAGTTTGGAGCTCCATGGGTGTGAGGCAGAGTTGGAAGTTCTATCAGAGATCAGAGAACCACAGCAAACAGAAGGGTCACATGGAGTAACGCCATGGCCAGCCAGTTCACAAGGCTAATAATGACCCAATGGAAGTGGCTACTGAGAGCAAGAAACACATGAAGGAGGCCCTGGGTTATAAGTAAAAAGCAAGAGGGTAGCGTGTTACCAACAGGACGGGAGAGACGGCAGCTTACCACAATGGACGCGAAGCGCATTCCTCCTGGCCCTGCCCGGGGATGAGCTATTTATACCATGACGCCCCACAGTTTCCGCTCCAGATGCCCATTTTAACTGCCTAGAACAGAAAATAGAGGAACAGAAGAGACTGCGGGTCCCGTTCATTTGTGCATGCGATATTTTATTTTTATCTTTTAATTTTTATGATAAAGTTTATAAATTTAAAAAATAAAAATCTTCGATACCCAACAAAAAAAAAAAACAGATTGGAAGCCAAATGGGCCCTAGCAGGCAGAGAGGATACTGCATAGGTCAGAGGCCAGGTGAGAAGAGACTTCCACGCCAGGAATTTGGTCTGGAATCTCACGGTGACAAGATCCAGCGGGAAGAGAGATGATGGTTTCCAGGGTTGAAGGCATTCAGCCCAGCGTTTCTGAAAAGGTGACCTCCAAATGCAGTAGCACTACTAACACACTCAAATTGAGGCGGCCTTGCAGTTTGGTCCGTGAGCATGAGAAAGACTGTTCACAGGCGTCAGAACCCAATTTCCTGGGCCTCGCACCTCTCAGTATTAAACTCAAATAGATGAGTTGTCGAGTTCTGATGAGACCTCTGGGCTAATCCATCGTTACAGAAGTAATTTACTCTCAGGAGGATGGAGCGCCATGTGCTTTAGGCTAGGAATTTAAATTGGGAGATTCTTGTGCCCTTGCTTAAAGAACTTTTCATACCTACCTCCAGGATGTCTGCTCCGTTTTAATGACCACATGACACGCATGTCCACAATTTCCAGTCTCATTGTCCACAGAGCTACATAGAAATGTAGGAACCATTTAAATGCTATCTAGGAGACCCTGGGTTCTAAAGTCCTAAAACAGCAGGGGGTGCTGCTGGTGGGCCTTCTGGATGTCCTGACAGAAGCTCGTCTTCCCTTCGGTCATGCTCAAGGACACTGGGTCTGACGTCCATGCTCAGAGGTATTGAGGATGCCCAAGTCTCCAGAGAGATGACCGTGCGGATGAAGAGAAGAAATGTCGCATAGCTTCCTTTCCCACTAAGAGAATTAAGATGAGCTGTCAAGGTCAGAAGGCTTATTTTTTTACTAAGTCAGCCAGCAAGAGGGCTTGCAGCCAGGTGCCCATCACCCCAGCACTTGGGAGGGTGAAGCCAGAAGGTTCAGGAGCTGTGTCGTAGCAAACACGAGGCTAGTGTGGCCTGCGTATGGCCCTGTCTTGAAACAACAACAGTTCTCTCACAGCTCTTCTTAAAGGCGGGTTTTCATAAAGCCCTATCTTTGGCCTGCCTCCTTCTATCCAGTCAGACGCACCCTTGGCCCACCTCAGCTATTTCACCCCATTCTCAAACCTGTAGCCACTAGGACCAGTCAGGTGGCCCTCCTCTTCCCTGTCTCTGCAGAATCTGCCCCCACTACCGCCTCCCCTTCCTGCAGCCCCCCCCCCCCGTTGCCTCTCCACCCCCCACCGTGTCTCCCCGCTCTCCTTCTCCTTCCAGACCTACACTCTGTGGCTGCAGATTCAACATCGCTAACCCCAAATTTTAAAATCCAATATATCCTAGAATCCAAAACATTCCGATACTAACATGAAAATACAAGTGTCAAAATTCCACCCCTGACCTCAGGCGATCAACCACAGCCAATAACCAGTCAAATAAAATAAAATACCACATACAAACTCTGCCACAGGCTCCGGGATGAAATGTGTATGAGACAGAGATGAGTCTCATGTGGAGACATGAGGTCCATTCCCAAGATGTTTCATTATAGACATAAGAACATTCCAAAATAATAATGAAACAATAAAAGAAATCTGAAACACATCTGGTCCCAAGTATTGGGCACAGAGGACACCTAACCAGTACCTTCCTGACTTGTCATGTGACTGCCCCATGGAGATGTCAGCTGCAAGGTTACCCCGTCCTTCCTCATCCTTACTCCCAGGTCAGTCTTCAGGTGGGTGACACAGGTCCTGCCTATATCTACAACCACCCCTTTCCTGAGGAAAGGTCCTAATTAGCACTGACACCCCTCCTCCATCTGCTGTGGTTTGCAGTTTCACAGTGTGCCCTCAGCCTGGTTCTTTGGGACCTCAAACTTGTGAGCCCCAACCTGGGTGGCCACAGGGACACCTGGAAGCTCCCTGTAGAAAGAGGCGCAAGGCAGCCCCTGGTCAGCTTCTAGGTGTCCTGTGTAACAGCTATGGCCACACGGGAGGGATCACAGGAGCCACCCAGCAGCTTATCCAGCAAATTAAGTCTTGTGTCAATGTGCCAGCTGCAAGAAGGGACCACAGCCACATATCACACCCACAAATCCCCCTGAAGTAGGTTGTAGCCACGGGCACTGGCAGATCTGGGCTCCGCCCGAGAAAACTTCTTGTGGCATCAGAGTGACACCCCAAAGAATTCCTGGCTGCCATTGTGGGCACAAGGGTAGGCGTGATCACTCCTCACTAGTCAGGTCCTACTGTTTGATTTTCCCAGGGACTGCTTCCAAGACCACTGGCATACCACCCCGGAGCGACAGACAGTGTTGTGACTGTAAGAAGCAAGCAGGGCAGTGAGGCCGGCAGCGCCTTTCGACCACATGTGATCTCAGCCCGTGTGATTATCTTGTCACCTGAAGAAAGGAAGACATGGGCTGGGGAGATGGCTCACTCAGTAACGTACCTCCTGCCCAAGCATGAGGCTGCTTTCTAAAAGTCATATAGAAAGCCGGCACTGGCTGCACACACAGCATTTCTTATGCGAGACTGCTTTACAGACTCATCTCAGTGTCCCTGGGATTTTACAGGGACTCACTCACGACACCCTGTGAGCAGCTTCAGTGTGTCCGAGCATCCCCCAGAGCACAGCCAGACTGAAACAGGGCTGAGAAAGCCCCCACTGACTTGGTCCATGCAGTTGCTGAGAGGACCACTCAGCCTTGGGGCTTATTGATTGACAGAAACTCACAGATAGACTAGGAGTCCACCTGAGACCAAGAGGGTCTGGTGTGAGGGTCTGGTGGGAGGCAAGTCACTTCCTGGCTTTTCGCTATGACCTCATGGAGGAAAAGGCTGAAGCAGCTCTATGAAGTCTTTTGCAAGGATGTGAATCTCTTGCCAAACCCTCTTTACTCAGCACCCTCCTAAGCCCCACCATCACCTTGGGGTTAGAATTCACAGGTGAATTTTACAGCAGTCACAGACATTCAAACCACAGCACCTACCCTCATCCTGCCCACGCCTGCAGCACAGTGAGGGTTACGACTGAATGCCTATGCCCCACATGACATCATGGTTGGTAAGGCACCTGGATGAAGGTGTTACCAGGACACCTTGCTACCAGGCATTCCAGGAAATGAGACCACAGTAAAAGAGTACCGCAGAGGAACTTTGAGGGTGTCTTAAAAGAGGGGCAAACTGAGGGAGAGAGCTATTTTGTCTCCCCCGTGCCTTCTCTTGGGAATACAGATGGGATGGCTGGAAATCCAGCTGCTGATGTGGGTCACAAAATAACTTTGAGTATGGAATCCCCCCCACACACACAGGGTGGGGCTGAAAGTAGGAGGTCCCTGGAGGCCAGATGGGACCTGCTGCCCCAGGCCAGTTCTAGGGAACATTCTTAGCATTCCTGTTTGAGGAAGTTCGGTGTTCATCTGAATCTCCAATCAACCGCAGCACATTTAATCCTGCAATAACCACCCCATGCAACAACCATGCCTGGGTATATGAGTTGATTTCTTTCTGCCTGGCAAACGTCTTTATGGTGGTGGCAGCCTGCACGGGGTCCCTCAGTAGTCCCTGGTGTCCGGTTACCAGATCTGCCCACACCAATCCTATTGCAGGCTGTGATGGAGGTGTGACCCTGAGCAACTCTGGGATTTGCTGTAGGTTTGGTTTGCTCTGCTCAGGAGGGATGATGGGTTCTGTCAGCCCATCAGTACAGGTGATAAAAGACGAGCATAAGCTGCGATGTCTAAGCTGAGATCACGCCGGGAAAGCACTGAAGCTGGAGCACATCAAGAGAGACTGAAAGAGCCCGTCGTCCGACAGAGGAGGAAGGGGCCCTGCGCAAACCCAGCCCAGGAGCGTTACCATGGCAACGCTGGGCCTCGGCGCTGAGTCGCTGGGGCGCTGAGGTGCTGTTGGAGGCCCTATGGAATGGAACAGTGAGGCAGGAGGCCTAAGCCAGCTCTTCCCCACCCCCCAAACCCCCGCCCCGTCTCCCACGCCTGTCCATGCCTCAGCCCGCCTCAGGAGAGACAGACTTTCTTGCAGCCTTGCGTTTAACCCTGACAATTCGTGAGTTTTGTATTCGGGATCAGCTGTATGTGTGGTTTCATAGAGAAAGAAATAATTTTAATTCTACAAGTAGAAATGGCCACGCTTGTCCTGTGACTACGTGTGCCTTTCCACAGCAGGAGCCTCCTTTCTTCAAGTAAGAAAGAAAATCCTGAGGGTGGGGCCAGACCACAGCCTCCCGTCGCTGGAACCTGAGTCTCCACTCAGATCCTCTCATGACCTCAGCCAGCTCTGTTGATCCGGGGCCTCTTTTAGTTTTTTAATCTTTGTTTTATTGTATACATGGGTCTGGGGAGGTGGGTCTTGGGTGACATGGGAGACCCGAGGGTTTGGGACCTGCTGTGACAGTCCTGGTCCTACCAGTGGCTCTACCCTATGTCAGCAAGCCAGTAACCATTGCTTCTTCCCACACCCCTCACCCCGGCCAGGGCCCTTCCTTTCCACTGTGCATGTGTGACAGAGGAGCCAGGCAGACATGAACCCAAGTGACCCTCCCTACCCATAGACCCATCGCCCATTGCAGGTGAAGTCCAGCCTAACTCCCTAGGCATCAGATCTATTTTATTGATGTTGATAATGCATCTTGTTCTGAGGTATGGGTTTTTTTTTTATCATAGTAATGTTTTTTTTCTTATTTTTTTTAAAGACTATTTATTTATTTATTTATTTTATATGAGTACACTGTTGCTGTCTTCAGACACCCCAGAAGAGGGCATCGGATCCCATTACAGACGGTTGTGAGCCATCATGTGGCTGCTGGGATTTGAACTCAGGACCTCTGGAAGAGCAGTCAGTGCTCTTCCCCACCGAGCCATCTCTCCAGCCCCATGTTTGTTCTTTTATAAGACACAATCTTGCTATATAGCCCTGGCTAGCCCTCTGTGTCAGCCTTCCAAGTACTAGGACTATCCGCCCCTGTCATACCCTGATTGGCCACTAGTTGCATTTGTTCACATCCTGAGTACTGGGATTGTTGGCATGCACCATCACATCTGGCTTATGTGCCAGGCCGAGGACGGAGCCCACGGCTTCATGAATGTTGAGCAGGCTGCCTACCAACTGAGCCACATCCTTAGCCCCTCTTATACCAATGATGAGAAGCCATTGATCTAGAGTACTATCACTACATAACAATGACTCTGAACAGATTATTCTGAAGACTCAGGATGGTAGGGTGGGGAAGGAGGACTCATGGAGAAGCTGCTTCCTGTAAGGCTCTAGGAAGTCCTGCCTCAGGGAGGACTTCCTGTAAGGTTCTGGGAAGTCCTGCCTCAGGGAGGACTTCCTGTAAGGCTCTGGGAAGTCTTGCCTCAGGAAGGACTTCCTGTAAGGCTCTGGGAAGTCCTGCCTCACGGAAGACTTCCTGCAAGGCTCTGGGAAGTTCTGCATCAGGGAGGACTGACTTCCTGTAAGGCTCTGGGAAGTCCTGCTTCGCTGACTTCCTATAAGGCTCTGAGAAATCCTGCCTCAGGGAGGGTTTCTGGAAGGCTCTGGAAGGTCCTGCCTCAGGGAAAACTAACTTCCTGTAAGGCTCTGGGAAGTTCTGCCTCAGGGAAGGCTGACTTCCTGCAAGGCTCTGGGAAGTCCTGCCTCAGGGAGGATTTCTGTAAGGCCCTGAGAGATCCTGTATCAGGGAGGCCTCTTCAGCAGGCCCAGAATTTTCTGAGCTCAGTAGAGACCATTCTTTTTTCATGGTTCATCTACTACCCACAGAAGGACTGTGTCACCTCATGCAGGATGATTAATCTCATTGTCAACTTGATGAGATCTAGACTCACCCGGGAGACAGGCCTCTGGGCACACCTGTGGAGGATTGTCTTACATCAACTGACTACCCGTCCATGTAGGTGGTGCCATGTTTGTGCTAGAATCCTGACCTACTTAAAAAGCAGACCATGCACTGAGCACAAGCGTTTGTGGATCTCTGTTTCTTGGCTGTGGATGCAGTGTAACCAGCTACCTCAACTCCCGCAGCTGTGAACAGTAGCCTGTACCCTTGAACTGGGAGCCAGGATGTATCCTTCCTCTCTTTAAGTTGCTTCTGTAATGGTATTTTATCAGAGCAACGTTGCCTTATCCTGAGAAACACTATAGAGGTCACCTGGTGCCTGTGAAGGCTAACTCAGGTTGGACATTGTCTGGTCCAAAAGAAACTCAGGACAAACGGTTAACCGTAGTGCCTATTGATTACCAAAGGATATGCTGGCCTCCAGGCTCCCTCCGTACCGTGACTCTTCTCAGCTCTTCTCACCACACCTCCTACCCTAAACTTTCCAGCTCCTTCCCTTCCTCCTGCTCCTCATTCCTGTATAACCCTGCCATTTTGGCCGTGCCTCTCGGCCCCTACCTCTTGGTCTCTTTTACCTGCACTCTTTTTTCTTCCTCTCTTGTGCCGCACCCCCCCACACACACACCCCCTCACCCTTTCTCGTCTCAAGGCCTGGCTCAGCCGGTCAGCCATGTTCAGTTCACTCTTCCAGATGCTTCTGGCTATGCTCTACCTCATACCTACAATAAAACCCTTCCCCTCATCCTTACCTTGGATGGGTCATGTCTTCATGTCCACGCCCCGTCTAAACTCCCACATTATACAGACATGACATTACACGTGTTCCTGAAAAGCCTTTAGTACCCTAACCCTGATGTGTTCACTTCTAGCCAGTGTTCTGCCCGCTGTTGTCTGGGTGGCTTGCCCCTCTCCTCTTTTCCCATCGACAAAGGAAGGACGCCTCACTCCTCACCCTGGAAGCATTGCTCATTAATGAGAAAGGTAGGAACTGCCTTAGCCGGGCCTGTCAGGTTCCTTGTGTATTCTGTCCTGCGCTTGGATTGAGACGTAGAATGTTAATGTATGAGGATTTGATTTCAAATTATGTAAATAAGATGACTATGGAAATTAAACCTGTGATTAAAGAGGGAAGAGGAAGAGGAGAATCAGAAAGCTGAAAAGATGAAACAAAGAAAAATTCTGGGGGCAGAGGGAAGGGGGAGATGGAAGAGGACTGGGGGAAAACAGCCTTTTGGGTGCCCTTGACTATGGGTGGCAGTGTGCCTGCTAGTCACAAACCCCTTCTTTTCTGAGGTCCAAGGAAGGCTCTGGGAATTGAAATGCCTGAAAGGGAGATAGATGTGGAGGGGAGGGGAGGATGCTGCTTTAGTTATCTCAGCAAAGGACAGAGGACACTGCAAATGTGCCCATGTGGCCCTGGTCGTGGCTGTGTAGGCCTCTGAGCTGGGGAGGAGGGGGAGCGGGAGCCAGGACCAGCGGAAAGTCTGTGCAGTGGAGGGGGACGATGAGATGGGGAGTTGACACAGGGACCCCAGTCTCCTTTTCCTAATGAGTGGAAAGTCTCTGTCTCCTTCAACTTAAGAAAGCAGAAATTACCCTTGAGCCATTTAAGATATTTGTAAAAGAAATACCCAAGAATAAATAGTAAACAGACCAACAGGGGGCTGAAGGGGAACGTGTGAGAATCAGGGGTTCCAGTGGAACCCCCACAGCTAAGTCCTGTGCTCCTGAAGAGAACCATCTGAGAGACTCACTTCCCACAAGAGGGGGAGTGAGCGATAGCAGCTCTCCCTACCTAGGGGAGTCTCAGAACTACCCCCTACAAGTGCCTGAGGCTCCAGGCTCCTTCCTGGTCTCCTCCTCTTCTTATAAGGCCTCTGCCATCATGCATCATCATTAGGACATCATTGAACCCTAATCATCTCCCGAATATCCTGTCTTTCGATACTGTTAGGTATCGAGAGACATTTTATTTTTAATTAGGAAGTGCACATGTCCAGAAATTAGCTCCTGCTGGATTATAAAAGGGTTTCTGGTGGTTAGATAAAAGCCAGCATTCTTTTTTTGGTTTTTGTTTTTTTTTCGAGACAGGGTTTCTCTGTGTAGCCCTGGCTGTCTTGGAACTCACTCTGTAGACCAGACTGACCTCGAACTCAGAAATCCATCTGCCTCTGCCTCCCAAGTGCTGGGATTAAAGGTGTCCGCCACCACTGACCGGCAAAGCCAGCAATCTTTAGGAACTTGTGAAATGGGTTTCTGGGTTCCCAAAAGCAGTCATTTCCCTTGCCTCTGGCAGACGAGGGATCTAGGGCTCCCACTGACATGTACCTGAGGTTGTATGTTAAAGCAGTGTTGAGCTCCAGCATCCTCCAGCCCTTATTCACAAGTGCACTTCAACGCTCCCAGGGAAGCCTACTGGCCTTCTCACCTCAGACCCCTGCTCTCTGCAAAGCTTTCCCCCTGACCTGGGTTGGTCTCTTTCTTCTCTCTTCCAGTCCCTGCTGTTCCCCCACCACAGCCCTAACCGTGTCCAGTCTTTAATTTTTTTTTTCTCCTCTGCTCTGAACAGTTCCAGATGCATCTGGAGTTTTTTTCCTCTCTTATCCACAATTAAAGCCTTTTCCCTAATCATGGAGCTGGCATTTTGGTGGTTTTGGGTTTTTTTGTTTGTTTGTTTGTTCTACTGTGCCCCTCGCTGCATACAGATACCATTAATATAGGGCTTTGTGCATCAAGTTTCCAACACAAGAATTCTGCAGAACAAACACTTAAGCCACAATGAAGATGTATTTTATTTATTTATTTATGGTTATATCTAAGTACATTGTAGCTGTCTTCTGACACAGCAGAAGAAGGGGTCAGATTTCATTACAGATGGTTGTGAGCCACCATGTGGTTGCTGGGACTTGAACTCAGGACCTTTGGAAGAGCAGTCAGTGCTCTTAACCACTGAGCCATCATCTCTCCAGCCCCACTTTATTTTTAATTATGTGTCTCTGTATGGGTATGTAGGTGTGGATGCACATTCGTATAGAGGTCAGAGGTCAACCTCAGGTGCATTCTCCAGGAACTGTCCATCTGGGTTTTTGACAGTGTTTCTCATTGACCTGGAGCGCACCAAGTAGTCTAGCCTGGCTGGCCTTTGGGCTGCATGGTCTGCCTATCTCCACCTACCCAGTCCTGACAGTTCACATGTATGGTACCGCACTTGGTCTTTTCACGTGTTCTCTGGGAATTGAACTCAGGTTTTCATGCTTGCAAGATAAGCGTTTTACTGACTGCGCCATCTCCCCACTTGTTAACCCCAATTTTAAGAAATAAAATAAATGTGATTCTGTGGTGGTTTGAATAGGAATGGCCCCATAGACTCATGTGCTTGAATGCTTTGCTCATAAGGAGTGGCACTACTAGAAAGTGTGGCCTTGAAGGAGTGGGTGTGGCCTTGTTGGAAGACGTCCATCACTGGGGGGGATGGGCTTTGAAGTCTCAGAAGCTCAAAATTAGGCCTAGTGGCTCACAGTCACAGGAAGACCCGATCGATGCCCGCACATCAAGATATAAAACTCTCATCCCCTTTTCCAGCATCACATGTCTGCCTGCATGCTGCCATGCTTCCCACCATGACAATAATAGACTAAACCTTTGAACTGTAAGCCAGCCCCAATTAAATGTTTGCGTTTAGAAGAGTCTCAGTGGTCAAGGTGTCTCTTCACAGCAGTAGAACAGTGATTGAGACAGCAGCTTATGTGTAAGTCTGACAAAATGTACGGATGCTGTTTGACACACGAAGGGTCCCATTATACTTTGAGAATATCATTAATTCATGTTATTAACACATCCAACCTGCCCAGCCAGCTCCTGGCTCAGCCACCGCCCCCCCTCGCCCCGTACCAGGTCAATTCGCTGTGGCCATCCAGCATCTGGAGGAAGGACTTCAACACCTGTGTCCAGCCTCAAAAATGATCAATATCCAAAGTATGGGTCTTACTGAGTGATTTCCACACAGTGATAAAGTAGAAGTTTAAAAGAACTATAAACCTGGAGACCATTTTAAGAGACAGGTAGAGGACTTAAATGCTCAAATGTTGACAAAGGCGGAAGAAAGGCAAGCTGGCAGAGGGGTGAGGCTGCGTCCATCCCTCCTCAGACTGCTGTTTCACCTGTGAGCTGAGCCAAGCGCAGCGGTGCACACCAGTAAAAATCACAGCCATCCTGAGGCCAGGACAAGAAGGCCAGCTTAAGGCCAGCCTGAGCAACAGAGCAAGACCCTGTATTAAAGACAACCTTTAATAAAAAAATAAATAAATAAAAATCAGGGGAGAGGGGCTGGAGAGATGGCTCGGCAGTTAAGAGCACTGACTGCTCTTCCAGAGGTCCTGAGTTCAATTCCCAGCAACCACATGGTGGCTCCCAACCATCTGCAATGGGATCCGATGCCCTCTTCTGGAGTGTCTGAAGACAGTGACAGTGTACTCATATACATAAAATAAATAAATCAAAAAAAGGTAAATATTAAGGGAGAGCAAATTTCATCCAATCATATTGCAAGAAGTGAGCAGGGGAAGGAGGGGCCGATGGCTGTGGGGACCAGAGACCAGGCCAGCCTTGGTGAGCCTTTAACCAGAGAAGATACTGGAACATAGACTTGGGTTAGGCAGAAGAAGTGGATAGAAAGTCCAGAAGGCCCAGGGAGGTGCAGCGTCTAGAAGGGAGCAATAGCCTTACTGCATCTCAGGAGATTTACATAGTCACAGCCAAGGCGGAGGCTTGCTGCCACCCCAAAGGCCTGCGGTCCCTTTTCCTAAAGAACGGCTGTCCTGGCAAGATCCCTAGCACCAGTTGCCACGCCTTTCTTGTCTGCAATGAAGCCATGGTACAGTTTTCATCCTGCGCCTCTAAGAATCCCAGGGGGTTGGGTGGAGAGATGGCTCAGTGGGTAAAAGCACTTCACTAGTTGCTCTTACAGAGGACCTGGGTTCAATTCTCAGCATCCACACGGTGGCTCACAACCATCAATAACTCCAGTTTTAGGGGATCTGACATCTGGTTCTGACTTCCGCAGGCGTGAGGAACACACATGGCGCACATACATACATACATACAGGCAAAACACTCATACCATACACATAAAGTAAAATATATCTTTAAAAAAAAATCCCAAGGGGATTAGGGAATCAACTCCTCCCATCACAAAGAAAACTCAAATCAATGGTGAGGTTGAGCCCGGCCCTTAGCCCATCAGGTAATGTCAGCCTCTGTGATTCCAGGGAAAGGCTCATCACGCACAGACTGTATTGCCTATCAACCACACAGTCTGTCACAAGAGCTTCCTTTGCCTTGGATCTCTGCCCTGTAAGCCAGTTGATTTTAGAGCCACACACAGTTGACCTGGGCAGAGACAGATCTCCCATTGGACTCTGTCTGGTCACATCTCCTGTCTCAGCTCCAGTGTTCACCAGCGAAACAGGACCTAGAACCAGAAGGGTGAGTCCAGACTGACCTCAGCAAGCCCAGGAGCCTAGTAGAGATGCCTGGGAACCTACAGACCGACCAGAAAGGAAGAGAGAGAGAGAGAGAGAGAGAGAGAGAGAGAGAGAGAGAGAGAGAGAGAGAGAGCCAGCCTCCAGGCAGGGGCCTGTCCTCAGCAACAGCTGGGCTTCACTCCTCCTTCAAAGTAGGCGTTGTGCTCAGAATGTAATTGTGGAAATGTTCCCACAGCTGAAGCTGTGCTTTGCACGGCTCCCGTTTGTCTGTAGGAAAGCATTGTTATTCCGGGAGCAGCCTCTTTAAGCAGCATGCAGACCTGTGTGACCTCAAGGCAAACTGCTTCAGGCTGAAGAACGGTTCCTGGCTGCAGCTGTCAGAGTCAGCTCCCAGAGCTCAGGAGACAGGGTCCGTCTGCCAAGCACGAGGCCTGAAGACAGAGAGGGCGTTGGCCTTACACCCCGGAAGCCCCACATCTTTATAGCCTTCTTCAGTATCAGAATCCCTGATGTGGCTCAGCACAAAATAAACCTCATTTTCCAGCCTGCCCACAGGCAGGTGTAGACAATAACTGAATTCTAGACAGCGTGCGTTCTCTCAACTTAGGGTTGTTTAGGCTCAGAGGCTATCTAAGGTGAAGGCCAGGCGGGAGGGACAAATCAGAGCCTGGGGCTCTCATCAGGACTCTGGAGCCTGAGTTCCTGGTTTAAAAAAAAAAAAAAAGAAAGAAAAAAGAAAGCCTTAGATGTGACCCGGTGATTATGCGTGCTTACAAGCACAAGGTTGTGGGTTCAATACCCAGTGCTACAGAAAAAAGATGAATGGAGCCTGGGTCTCTGATTTAGTCAGTAGGGTCTAGGACCCAAGTGATCTTTTAATCAGTGCTATTTAAGGTTCCAAGTCACATGACATTTGACCTACTCAGGACATAGACTTGATACGACGAAGTGGAATGTTGGGAAAGCCAAAGTCACTGTTGATGAGTGACAGGTGAGGTGAGAGCCCCTGTGTCAGGCCACAACACAATCCCTGCTCAGATGCAGAAGGCAGCCACTATTGAGTCCTGAGATCTGGTAGCAGGAAGGATTTGGGAGTGGGTAGGTGGTGACCATGGTAACTTCCTAAGGTAAGCCATCTGTCTTAGATGGCCTTTCCTGAAGTATCTCCATAGTCCTTAGACCACAAGGACATAGATGCTCAGGGGGTGTGAAGACTGCAGGAGAAGTGTGGGCTGTGTCCTGCCTTGTCACTGGGATGCTCAGAGCACTTCCTCCACTCAAGGGAGGCAGAACTCAGTCAGAAATGTGGGTCCTGTCAGATGGGGGTGGGAGGGGACCTAGTTTGGTTCTGAGTGAGTATGGAGAGTATGGAGGGGCTGGGAGAGAGAAAACCTTCTCCAGGAGATTTAGGAGAGGCCTCCCCTGTGGAGATCCTTGATGAAGAGAAGGTGCCGCGAGTCAGGTTTAAAGATGGAGCTAAGAATGAGAGAAAGAGAGTGACTGTGACTCGGTAGATCAAGTTACACTACTATTTATTCACAAGCAACAATGGACAAATATAAAGCGAAAAGGGATCACGTTCACTCACACACACTCTCACCTCTGGTCTGGTAGGTGCCGCAGCCTAGTTCCGATGGAAGTGCAGGCTGTGTTTCCTCACTGTGCTTTGGATCCCTGCTGGAGCCTCTGTCCAGAGTTGGGGTGTCTGGAACCGGTGGGCTGGCTCTGGGAATGAGTCAGTCTCAACACAAAGAGCTCAACACGTTGGAGCTCTCGGGAATGAGCCAAACCTTAGCTGTCAGACCAGGGATTTTAAGTCTCTTTCAGCTCAGGCCTGCAACACCACTTTATCTGACACTAGGCTTATCATCTCCACACACTCTCCAGACTTGGTCTTCATGGTACCTTTTTTAGTCAATTAAAATTGAGGTGTTCAGTGAGTCAGGGCATTTACCTTTATCACATTTCACACTCACGCACTCTGGGCTGGGTTACATTTGTCATTTCTTTTATATTGCTTACATGTATTCCTTACAGAAGGTCTTTGCTTGTTCAGACTGCTTTATTTGACGGTGAATGTGAATGCATACACCTCATCGCTTCTCGGCCTTTTGGCTAAGATCAAGTGTGAATGCATACACCTTACTCAGGGTGAACCAGGGATTACATGAACCTTTTGTGGGAAAGAATGCCCAGGAAGGGAAACTCATTGGCTAAATGTTCTGGGCCTATCTAGATATTTCATTAGCATGGAGAACTGTAGGTTTTTATGCTACATGACTGTACGTGACTGATCGCCATGGTCCTCTCAGTGGGGTGGTATGGGTATCAGCTCCAGAGCAGGTAGAGTTGGCCCCATGTCTACCATTCTCAGTTCTGAGATTCACAGGGTTTGGGCTCACTCAACCATACCAGTTCTTCTGTCTGGTGGCACTGTCCACTCGCTCCACAGAGTTTTGTGCGACAAATAAGATCACCGATCCAGCATGACCAGGTGACGCTTGTGACTTCACATGCCACAGAAAGAGGGCCTTGATTCACCTCACACGGTATCAGAAAACTATACAGCCAGGCCACTTAGTGGTTCCGAGTCTCTAACTAAACCTGGGGTGAGAGAGAAAGAGACAGAAAGAGAGATTGAGAGAAAATGAAGGGGGGGGGGCAAGAGGATTGGGAGTTCTGGGCCAGCCTGGGCTAAATAGCAAGATCCTTTCTTTTGAGGAGGAGGAACGGGAGCAGGGGAGGACAGAAGGAGCAGGAAAAGCCCCAGGTGTCGCAGCTCAGCGCAGGTGAGTGGCTCTGGGATGCTTCAATGTCTCCCCATTTGCTTGATCTTCTTCCTCTGTCTAGATAAGGAAAGTAGCTACATCATGATGAGGGTAAACAGACCAACAGAAGCTGAACCCCCGACCCACTGCCTGGAGCAGAACTCGCTACAGAGAAACAGCCACTGGCATTGCAGCTGCAAAGGAGAGAGTGTATAGTATTTCTTGGTCACTCACCACTTAGAGTCAGTGTGAAAGCAGCCTGCCCTGCCTCAGGAGGTCCGGGCAATTGCCTGGGCCCTCCTCCCCACTCCCCACCACCGCCACAACCACAGAGGTCTCAGACCTGAACCCCTGTCACAGCAGAAGTGGGAGGAGCCCAGCTGGAGAATTCCTGAATTTGTCACACAGTTGAGATGGCTCTCCAGACCAGGGGATTGCAGACCATGGACTTAATGTGACTCACTCTTTGTCCTCTGGCCAGCAGGCTAGCTCCAGGTCTCACTTGCTAAGGACATGACCTTAGCTGTGAGAGCTCTGGGCAGCAACAGTCCATTAGCCTGGCAGAGCCCAACAGTGGAATCTAAGAGAGCTAACTTCAGGGAGCTGGGGCTATCATATCAACCCTAGCATCTGTCTATATCTACATACGGGTCCCTAGAGTCACCACTGGAAAGATGCTAACTCACAAAAAGCTCCACAGCTTTGAGTTCAGTAAATAGAGACCAGTCAGTCTACTTACAGTTTTTCAACTTCAAAATAGTTGTAGGTCCAGCCAAAACAGACAGAGTGGTTAAGTCTGCTAAGCCTGGTGTCACAGTACCTCTATCACATCTACCCTGCGAGACCTGGTAGTGGCTACTGACTTGGTGTACCTCAGCGGTTCTCTGGGCTTATCTTCTCCATCCTCAAAACAGATGTTCCACTGGGACCTTCCTCTGAAGGCTTCTGGGTTAAAGTAAGTAGCACATGTAAAACATTAGCATGGGGCACGGTGTGTGGAAGGGCACAAAAGCTGCGACGCACAGACAGAAGGCTGTGCGGATGGACAGACTCCAACACTGATTCTAGCAGAGCCCATGTTACTGCCTCTGCTCTGCAGGATGCCACCAGCACGGCTTCTATAATGTCCCGTGCACACAGAGCCCTTGCAGACAGCTCTGCGGAGCCCAGCATAGGGCAGACAGCAGGCGGTCTGTCTACCTGTTCCGGACACATACATGTTGCCGTGTTTCAGGTAAATGTGCGTGCTACTCGAATATTTTAAAAGTTCAAGTCATTTTATGATTGCATTAATCAGGGTTCTCTAGAGTCACAGAACGTATGAGTAGTCTCTATATAGTAAGGGAACTTGTTGGTGACTTACAGTCTGTAGTCCAGCTCCCAACAATGGCCAGCAGTAGCTGTGGATGGAAGTCCAAGGATCTAGCAGTTGCTCAGTCCCACAAGGCAAGCAGGCGAAGAAGAAAGAGAGTGAAGCTTCCTTCTTCCAATGTCCTTATGTAGGTCTCTAGCAAAGGGTATGGTCCAGATTAAAGGTATGTGCCACCACGCCTGGATCTGGGACTTGCCTAGTCCAAGATGAGCTTGAATTCAGAGATCTCCCTGTCTTAATCTTCTGGGATTCTGGGATTAATCTTCTGAGATCCAGGTCAGAAACTTGTATCTCCCAGCCTTCAGATTAGGATCACAGGTGAGCCTTTCAATTCTGGATTGTAGTTTGTTCCAGATATAGTCAAGTTGACAACGAGGAATAGTTTCTACAATGATCATCTGACATACTCTTTCCCCAGCTGACAAAACTCTTGGACAGTTTTAAAGGACCTGTAAGATGCCAGTGTTACACACTGAATGTTTTGGTCCCTTTCCCAACTCCTATTTAAAACTTTACCCCCAGATGTGACTGTGCTTAGAGATAGGGCTTGTGGGAGATGACCATAGCATGAGCTGGAGTCTCCTGAGGGCACAGGTACCTGCACACCAATCAGGTGAGAGCAAGGTAAGCAGACAACGGTCCACACCAGAGCTTGACATCACTGTTATATTGGCCTTGGACTTTCACCCTCTAGAACGTCAAGAAGAAGTCTGGGCTGTCCATCAACCACCTGGCCTTCGGTAGCTTTATTGCAGCAGTCTGAGCTGACTGAGCCAGCCAGACTCTTGACTGAGGTCTGGGTCACAACAGGGAACACCTTTTGGTGCTCACCATGGCTGTTGGACCTATAGAAGGTCACCACCGTTTCTAGACAAGGCAACCTTTATACAGACAGACAGCCTGGGGCCCACAGCTGCTAAATTCATCCCCAGGCCTCAACTGTCTTCGCACCAGATGCCGACCAGCAACACCTTTTGATTTTTTAGGCCACTCTACTGTCACTCTCATTGCTTGACTTTAAACACTGACAGAGCTTCCAAGAGCCGAGAGAGTTCTGCTTAGAAGGAAACCCACCTCCAGTCACTTGCCTTTTATACTGACCCTTGCCCAGTTGGGGAGCAGCTCCTCTTCCAAAGCTGGAAGAAGAGCAGTGGCAGTTTGGGCTTGAACCTCACCATGGCCCCAGGTAGCAGGACTGACTCCTCACAGCAGGCCATTCCTCTCCATCCTTGGCTCTCCAGTCCGGTCTTCATAATGCTCAAACTGCCCCACTTCTCGTTCTCTCCCATCTGACCACCGCATGCTCACACATTGTGATGGTTCTCCCCCTGCAGGTGGCTATGTGGCAGGCGGGCCTCTGGGTAACCTTGTCTGTCTATGCTGCGTGGTCTAGCTGCTGCTAGTGGACTGCTAGGTGTTTACAGCCCACTAGTGTGACATGGCGGTGGGCAGGTCTGTGGACATCTTTCCCACCTGTTCTGGGTGGCATGGAGTTTCTGCAGGTCTCTGTCCGTCTTCCTCCCTTTTCTCCTTTTTATTCAGTTCAGGACCTTAGCCCATCAGATGGTACTGTCTACATTTAGGTTGGGTTGTCTCTCTTCAATTAGCCTAATTAAAAAAAAAAGAATCCCTCGCAGGCACACGCAGATGCCTTGTCTTTTATCAGCATGTAAATCAGTATTAACCATGACTTGGTCACTTTTCTATTGCTATGGCAAACACCGAGACTGAGGCAACTTACAAAGAAAGCACTTGATTTGGGGCTCACCGATTCCAGAGGGTTAGAGTCCAGGACCATCACGGCACAGAGCACAGCAGGGAACATAGCAGCAGGCGAACACTGGAGCATCAGCTGGGAACTTACGTCTGATCCACAAGCATGAGGCAGAAAACTAACTGGGAATGACGTGGGCTTCCAAAACCTCAAAACCTGCCCCTAGTGGCACGCCTCCTCCAACAAGGCTACACCCCCTAATCCTTCCCAAGAAGTTCTACCAGCTGAGGACCAAGCATTGCTTCTTGGGGCAAATGCTCAGGGTTTGGCCTCCAGGAGGTCTCCAGGCAAAGCCATTCATGCTCAACCAGGGCCAGGTTGCTTGTTAGCCGCAGCAAAGCCACTGAGCAGTATTGAGGGTGCTTCTGGCTACAGCTCCTGTAGCGACAATGTATGTGCGGCTGAGTGGGAGACTGTGTGTGCTGGTTGGGTTTTGTCACGCTGACACAAGCCCAGACATCTGGGAAGAGTGAATCTTAATTAAGGGAATGCCTGTGCAAGATTGGCCCGTGAGCAGAGTTGTGGGATGTTGTCTTGATTAAAAATTGATGTGGGAGGGCCCCCCGCTCACAGTGGGTGATACCAGCCCTGAGAAGGTAATCCTGAAAAAGAGAAAGCAGGCTGAGCAAGCCATGAGAAATAAGCCAGTAGGCGTCATTCCTCCATGGTGTCTGCTTCAGTTTTTCTCTACAAGTTGCTTTTGGCTGTGGTGTTTTATCACAGCAATAGAAACCTAAGACAGTGTAGGACAGTGTGTAGGAAGAGCCTATGAACATGTCCTATCACATAATAATGTTGATTACACAGACTCCTGACTGAGTACAAGTGTGATGTGTACATCAGGTGTGAGTTTTGGGGCACTCTTCAGAAACAAGATGGCAATGGCTATGTCTGCTATTAAATTCATAGTGATTACCCACACTCAGGAGGTCCTCCCCAGGTTGGGTCTGTTAACATTCTGCTATAGTTGGGGGGAGTAGGGAGGGTCATTGAACCCTCTTAAAGATTCTAGCTATCTAGATCTGAGCCTCACTACCCCACCCCACGCCCTGCATCAGTCCTCAAGAAGTTCTAGAATGTATGAAGGATGGAAGGTTGACCGGTGGGTCCCTATCTGTAAGGCTCTCAAGAAGTCATCTCCCATGCTGGGATGGGACTTTTCAGTGATGCTTCTGCATCACTCATGTTCCTGTAAGTCACCCTGATAAAGTCACTGGTTCTCAAAGCTAGATTTAGGTAAAACTGGTTCTTTGGCCTATAAGGTCAATGCCCCAATCTGGGGTGAATAAACATTTGTTCACATCTCCCCAGAAAAAGTTGCACACAGTGTGTGTGTGTGTGTGTGTGGCACTGGGGGAGCTTCCTCTTCCTTCTTGAACCCCCATGTATACATGGTGCCTGGCACCATCCCTCTGTTCGTAAGAGCGCCCCAGATGCCTCTCCAATAAATACATCTTATCTTCTGCATTAACTGGTGAGCATGTAGGTAGGGCAAAATTTTGTATTCTGAAAATGGAACCAAGTGGATTCTTTTCTGCTCCCTGAGAAGCCCTAGGACAGAACCACCAGCAAAGAAAACATGACTTAAACCCCCTGCTAACACCTGAGACACACCGGGGGCAAAGAACCCTTTGGCAGCCCCTGCAGGTGGGGGTCCTAGCAGTTTCCCTATAGCATGTATTCTAGTGGCACGGCCTGTAGACATCTGGAGAGGAGAGGGCCCACTCTCCAACCACGGGGGAGCTCAGTAGCTCTTAACAGCAGCAGTCAGTCAGCCCCAGTCAGGTACTTACACTTCCCGGAGCAGCAGTCCCAGTGAAGCGATCACACATTCCGTGATTCAGAGGCCGCAGCTGTGCCTACATCCCAATTACTGCAGCATAACCCACTCTCTCTCATCATCTCAGCGACTTCGTACTCCAAACTCCATCTGATGGGAAAGACACCGAGTCGAGGGGGCGAGCTTGGCCCCTGCATACACCGCTGTGGTGGACCCTCTGTGCACTTCACTGCGCCTCTGAGCCTCAAGACTCCTCACTGTGATGGGCAGCAGAGTAATTATCACCAGGCACCTTGGGGGTGGTTTCATGTGAAGGAAATCGTCTTCACCCTTACCAGCAGCACTTCCCACACAAGCCAGACAGGCAGAGGGCAAACCCTGGGGCTCCACAGACCTGATGGCATTAGTCCTGAACTGCAGGACACTGGCTATAGATGTAGTAAACATGAGAAGGATGACTGTGTGCATTATGGGAAAAAGAAAGGGCAGGACCACACATGTCCTTGCTAGGGACAATGTCATAATTTTATCTATGTCTGCGTGGCAAGAGAGGCTGGAATGCAATCCTGAACAGATCACATGGCTAGGGGCTTAAGTCCAACAGAGCCGGCTCTGACATTTCAGTCCTTTCTGCCAAGCTTCCCAGGTCTGCTCCAGGGCTAACTACTTGCTCTTCACCCTGCTTGGTAAAGAGAGGTTCCGGGCTTCTTTAGCAAGCGGCGAAACATCTGGATTCCATAGCACTAACTGGGAAAGGCAATACAGCTGGATCTACAGGCTGCCAGGAGCCAGCGTCCTTGTCTACTGTGTAGACCACACGGCCCCTGAAACCACCACTCATTTGCTTCCACCCTGGGAAGGTTCACCATCTCCCACCCTCCTCTCCCCATAGATGTGCCCTTGGCTGCTCAGTGCAAGCCCCGCCATCTCCGTGCCCTACAGAGCCAGGAACTATATTCCTTCTGACTACTGTTCTGTCCCCTGGTTCCCCCTACAGGATCCTCAGTGGTGAACACCAGACACATGCTGGGGCAGAACTCGGGAAAATGGCTGTAAGTGGCATGGCTCCATTGGGTAAGGAGCACCCTGTTTTCATTACTATTCTTTAGCTGGTGGTGACAAACTTTCTTTGTCCTTGGAGTTTAAATAGGGATGCTAAGCCAAATACGGTGGCACGTGTCTGTCATCCTAGCACTCAGGAGGTAGACACAGGAGGATTGCTTCAAGTTCAAAGCCATCCTGAGCTTTATAGCAAGACTTTGTGTCAACATAGAAAAGTCATAAATTAATACTCTTTTTAAACCCATTGGTGGGAACTTTAGATAAGCTGGCTGGAAGATCTCTGCTGTGGCCTCGGATGCTGTCTGAGAACACATGTAGCCCTCTGGTTGGGGGAAGCTAGACATCTACTAATCTGATACATTCCAAGATGTTTCATGCATTTGTACCAAGGCATTAGGTCAGTCACAGAAGTAGGCGAGGAATGGTTGTTTACAGGGCTAAGTTGCAATTAGGTTCTGAACATGCAACACCCCAACTTTTCCAGTCATGGAAGTTCTTATCGGTTAAATAGCCCTATAAAGGATCGATCAGTGGAAAGTGATTCTTTCCAGGAAGGAACTCTTGTTCCTGGAGGAATGGACGGTAGAGGCTGCGATCTAAACTCTTCCTGTGGTCCTGCCGACCTTCTAATAATTTAGCTCCTACAGAAGTTAACATCCGAGGGGCACTCCATGTCTGTGGATCTCCTCTTCCTCCTGTGTATAGTGAACCTTTCATGCTGTGTTCAGAAAGGGTGAAAGAATGCCCCTCATAGGAAATTAAGAACAACTGCCCGGGGAAGTGCTATTTGCAAATTAAGCAGGTTGTCAGCGGCAGTGGATGTGACAGAGAGGGCCGCTCTGAAGACGCCTGCTTCTCAGGCAGCATTTATTTTTCATGAGCTTTTATTATTCTGCAGCTTTAGATTCTATTGCTGTGTGTCCATCTGTCACAGGTGACTGGGCTGTTTGGAAGGAAGCTGGTAGGAGGCACCCTCCCACACAACCCCATCTAAGGACCAAGAAGGATTTGCTAAGATGGCACTAAAGAAAAACCCAGAAATTATCTGCCTCCAAGAATCAGAGCAAAGGCATTTCAGGGAACGTCCTGAGTGGACACAGTAATGAGAATTTAAAATCTTCAGAACTGCATGGGAAGCAAGCCAATATGTAAGAGACTAAGTGTTTTTCATCCATGCCCTTCCAGGTATTTCACGTCTAGATCATCCGTGTGTGTGTGTGTGTGTGTGTGTGTGTGTGTGTGTGTGTGTATGCCTCTGTGTGTATATGTGTGTGTGTGTATGTGTGTGTGAATGTGTGTGTATGTGTGTGCCTGTGTGTGTGTATGTGTGTGTGTCTGTGTATATGTATGTGTGTGTATGCCTATGTGTGTGTGTGCCTGTGTGTTTGTATATGTGTGCGTGTCTGTGTGTGAATGTAGAGTATCTTCAACTGTATTCCACCCTTATTTTTGAGATGGAGTCTCACTGAATCTGGAACTCACAATTGACTTGCTGACCCAAGAGCCTCAGGGATCCCCCTGCCTCCACCTCCCCAGCACCTGGATTACTGTGCCTAGCTTTCCTCATGGACCCTGAAGAGCGAGGTCAGGGCCTCATGCTATGGCAAGCACTTCAACAGAGCCATCGTCCCGGCCCCCAGACGCCTTGTGTCACTTTCCCGGGCATTCCTGCATGTGTGCACTCAGTAAGTCCTAGTCGAGCACACATGACAGCTCTCCTATTGGAAAGGGAAGCAATACCAGGGTGATTATGACCCAGCGTCCAACAACAGCACCAAACAGCCTGCAAATTCTTGGCAATTATAAGTAAAATTGCCATAAACAGTTATGAGCCAGTTTTTGTATGACTTCAAACTCTCTCTCTCTCTCTCTCTCTCTCTCTCTCTCTCTCTCTCTCTCTCTCTCTCTCTCTCTCTCTCTCTCTCTCTCTCTCTCTCTCTCGTAACAAGAACAAAAAGACACCTTGATGTAGATTTGCCAGGTGATACCGTAATGTGTATGGAATGTTTTTGAGACTCCACCAAACTGTCTTCCAGATGGCTGTACCCTTTTGCATTCCCACCAGAAACTTAGGAGAGCTCTGGCTCAGTTTGGTTCCCAACCCCAGCTGTATTATCGACATTTCTTACAGTTTAGTTCTCTTGGTAGGTGGTACGGTGTCTCCTGGTGAGGACCAAGCCTGGCACTGTAACCGGGCAATAATGAATACCCTCTTCCTATTGGTATTTACTTGCATTTCTTGGTAGTATTCCAGCACACACCTTGGGGTGCCCTTAGCTGGAATTTAAATAGAGAACTCCATTAACAATTGAATGTGGAACACCAGAAGCTTCTGCAGGTGGGTTTTTCTACAAAAAAAGGCTTCTGGGCATTTTGACCTTTGTGTGCGCACAATGTCGCCCAAGAGAGGGCAGGGTGGGCAGTGTTCTCTGCAGACCTGGCTATGATGCTAGTTTTCTGTGAACCTTAAGAGTGGAGAGTGACCATTTGGCCAGTTCTGTCCCCTGCTTCCCTGTCCTCTGGGATCCTTAGTATGGGGGCCCCAGGACCAAGCCACCCTTCCTGATCCTGTTTTCTCCAGATTAGACAGCAGAGCCTTCGGTTGGCAGCATCCATGATGCTTGTGTCTCTCTGTGCATCAAGAGAAGCCAATTCAGAAGAGCCTGCTGTGATTCAGAGAGAGAAGGGCAGCTCGATAACCCTAGAGGCAGAAAACAGTTTTCCTCTGTGCAAAGTACGAGTCTTTTTGCTTCTCTTTTAACGGCCTTCCTTCTCGTTAACTGGGTGGTCCTATTCAAGAATACGCTTTGATGACTCTGAGAACATCCCAGCACAGATGCAGGGCTGACTGAGTAAGATGCTGAGATGGGGGGCCGCACCCATCTCCCACCCGCACCCCCACAGGCCAGCTCCAATGAGTCTGTATCTTCTGTCTTCAGAAACCATCTCCTCCTACCAGGGTTACTTTCTGCCGGTGCAAACTCCATCGCATCACCAAATGACACAGCCATTGTTTCCCTGCCTCGCTGTTGTCTTTCGCTGAGGTGGCAGTGTTCTGAGCTCTTCCTCCTCCAGGGTTTAGACATCTGCAGAGGAGCCCCACCTTCTGCACACCCGTGCTCAGCCTAGCTAGTCCATTGTTTTATCTTTGCCTAGCCTACCCTCAAGCAAAGCCCTACGGACTTGACATACTGTCACCCTCCTGAAGAAAATTTCTAGAATGTAGTTCAGGTGAAGGTGGGGAGACACAAGCATCATGAATGCTGTCAACCGAAGGCTCTGCTGTCTAATCTGGAGAAAACAGGATCAGGAAGGGTGGCTTGGTCCTGGGGCCCCCGTACTAAGGATCCCAGAGGACAGGAAAACAGGGGATAGAACTGGCCAAATGGTCACTCTCCTGTTAGGACCCTGACTTGGTCTCTCTGCCTCCCATCTCCATCACCACAGACACCAGTCTTTGACAATGGATGGTGTCTTAGTTAGGGTTTTACTGCTGTGAACAGACACTATAACCAAGGCAAGTTTTATAAAGGACAACATTTAATTGGGGCTGGCTTACAGTGTCAGAGGGTCAGTCCATTGTCATCAAGGTGGAAACATGGCAGCATCTAGGCAAGGCATGGTTTGGGGGAGCTGAGAGTTCTACATCTTCATCTGAAGCTGCTCACCAGGCAGCTAGGATGAGGGTCTTAAAACCCATGCCCACAGTGAAACACCTACTCCAATAAGGCCACACCTACTCCAACAAAGCCACACCCACTCCAACAAGGCCACACCTACTCCAACAAGGCCACACCCACTCCAACAAGGCCACACCTACTCTAACAAGGCCACACCTACTCTAACAAGGCCACACCTACTCTAACAAGGCCACACCTACTCCAACAAGGCCACACCTACTCCAACAGGGCCACACCTTCTAATAATGCCACTCCCTGGGCCAAGCACATACAAGTCATCACAGACGGGTTTCAGGGAATATCAATCCTCAGATCCTTAGACTCCTCACACCCTTAAGACATCAGAAGAAGAGGCGGCGCAGAACAGCTGCACCCTCCCCCGAGAGGCCCTGCGCTTAGAAGCAGGCTTGAACCTGGAGCTCAAATGAAAGCAACCGGAAGCCATGGATCTGCCAGAAACATTTCCAAGGTAAAGAAAGGGGGCTTGCGGGAGACCCACGATCAGAAAAATACAGCACTATTTCACGTCAGCACCCCACTGAGCGGAGGGTGTTAACAAAACCAGGTTGAGTGTTACCTGAATCCAAAGAATGCTCACATTTGCCAGGGCTTGTCACCCGCGGGTAGGTAATGTGCCACGTTACAGGCATTCATGTGCTTAATGCTGCCTCTATTGTTAAACTGAGCTATTTCCGGGTTTTTCTCACAGGGACAAGGTTGCTACAGCCCTCTTGGCATAAATGGCAGTGTTTTTCTTCTTAGCTATTTCCTCAGGCAAAGGCCTCAGGTCTCAGCGACAGTGGCATTTGCTGACAGCAAGCCCTCATGCTCCTTTGAAACCTGAGTAGATCCTTTCCTACAGGAACTTCTGGGTGACCGTGCCAAGCCCAGCCACTCACTGTGGTCACTAGGACACTCGGTGGACACTAGGCAGTGTTCCTCAAGTGCTAGGTGACAGCTCATGCTTCCAAGCGGCTCCTGCACTAGAAGACCCGGAGGTTTGCACAGCTGACATCCCCCTGGGAGCTGGCAGGAGGCCCATCAACGCTGGCCCAGGAGGCATACTTAACCTTTTTCCTGCCTCTCTGCAGGGCCCTTGTCGTCTTTGGCCCTCAGACCATGGAATGGGAGAGTCTGAGACTGACTCTGGAACTCATCCCTTCACAAAACACAAGAGAAGGAGATTTCGTTTTTTTAAATTTTAAGACAAGGTCTCACTATGTAATCCAGGGTAGCCATGAACTCGAAGCAATCCTCCTGCTCCAGTCTCTCTAGTGCTGGGATTACAGACATGTACTACTCCATTTTGGCTTTTATTTATTTATTTATTTATTTATTTATTTATTTTACTTTCTTAGTTTTGTTTCAGCTGAGCAATATTTGTTTGTTTGGTTTTTGGTCTTTGGTTTTTCTTTTCTTTCTTTTTTTTTTTTTTTTTGAAGACAGGGTTTCTCTGTGTAGCCCTGGCTGTCCTGGAACTCACTCTGTAGACCAGGCTGGCCTTGAACTCAGAAATCCACCTGCTTCTACCACCCAAGTGCTGGGATTAAAGGCGTGCGCCACGCTGAGCAATATATATGGATCAAGAGGCAAACATCATGATTGTCCAGCAGAGAATATGAATCCTCAGTAAATCATCTTGGAAAAATTATCAAATCCAATATGGGGTTTCATATTTGGGAGACTGAGGCAGAAAGACTGCCTTAAGTTTGAGGCCAGCCTAGGCTGCATAATGAGTTTCGGGCTATCTTGGGCTGCAGAGTGAATCCCTGTCTCAGGAGAATGAACAAGCAAGCACCTTGTTTCTCTGCTTCTCCACTACAAAGAAAACCGAAATAACCGGGAATGAAGTGCGAGGCAGCGTGCTTGCCTGCCGTTCACAAAGTGCTGGGTTCAGTTCTGAGCACCGCACACACATGCCTACAACTGCAGCTCCCAGGAGGTAGAGGCAGGAGAATCAGAAGTTCAAGGTCATCCTTGGCTATAATTCAAGGTCATCCTGAGCTACATGAGACCCCATCCTTTTTTGAATGCTATATGGCTTTTCTTATATTTTGTTATTAAATATTTACTTAATGAGACAGATGAAGAAAATACTCCCTAAAATAAAGTCCTGGGTGAGTCTGTGTATGCCCCAGAGCAGAGTTAGATGGAAATTCTGAGTCAGCTGCTTGCTATTTGACACTGTGCGACATCGCCAGCCGCTCTGGGCCTATAAAACAGAGACGACAGAAGCCAACCCTGAAGGTCTTCATGTAGTTCAGTGAGAGAACCAATCAGAAGCAGAGCGCTCACATGCCACCTTGTCAGCTGAGCCCCTCATTCTTCCTGCCAAGGTTATCAGTCTTTGTTGCCCTCACCCGCCAAGGAGCTCCACACTCAGACATCCTCTTACCAAGACTGCCTTGATCCCAGGTCCTACAAGGTAGGAGAGAACTGACTCCGGCAATTTGTCCTTTGACCTCCGGTGTGGCAGTTCATACCATACATAAACATACACATGGAAATAAACGTAATTTAAAAAAAAAGATCGTCATGCTAATCGTATTTTTTTTCTCTTGAGACAGGGTCTCATGTAGCCTAGCCTTGCCTCAAACATGCTATGTAGCCAGTACTACCTTGAATTCTTATCCTCCCGCCTCCACCCCCACCCCCACCCTCCAAATGCTGGGATTACAGGTGTGTGCCAACCTGCCTTCTTTATGCAGTGCTGAGATCAAATGCAAGGGCTTCAAGCACGCTAGGCAAGCACTCCACCAATTCAGCTGCATCCTGTGTTCTCTGCTTTCAATTTAATTAAACGTTACGCACGTCCATGAATTATGAATGCAAAGAAAAAAAAGAACACCCAGCGTTGTTTTTATGAACAAGTCACAGGAAGGCTGTGAGAAGACATGATGAAGCTTGGTTGTTAAGATAAATCCCTGTCAGGCTGGGAGAGGCTGAGACAATGAGCAGAGGGTAGAGAAGCACTGAAGACTCTCCAGACTGCCCGCGAGCCCTGGAAGCATGCCTTCAAACTCTTGCTCCACGTCAAGGAATCCCGAACTAAAACGTTTGCTCGGATGATGGACTGTGTCTGTGACCTGCAAAAGGTGGGAGGGTTTGGAACTCTAGTCAGGGGCTTGTCTTCCAAGATGGGGCCTCTCAGTCTATGGGTAGATGGGTGCTCATGGGTAAAGTAAAATGCTAATGTGCTTTAGGGTGAGGATGGAACTGAGCGAGCCACCCCTTCAGTCAACAGGTATTGTATTTTCTTTCTTTCTTTCTTTCTTTCTTTCTTTCTTTCTTTCTTTCTTTCTTTCTTTCTTTCTTTCTTTCTTTCTTTCTTTCTTTCTTCCTTTCTCTTATATTTTCTTTATTTACGTTTCAAATGCTATTCCCTTTCCTCCATTCCCCTCCAAAACCTCCTTATCCCCTCCCCCCTCCCCCTGCTCACTAATCCACCCACTCCCTGCTTCCCTGACCTGGCATTCCCCTACCCTGGGGCAATGAGCCTTCACAGGTCTAAGGGCCTCTCCTCTCATTGATGTCTGACCAGACCATCCTCTGCTACATATGCGGCTGGAGCCATTGGATTCCTACATGTGTACTCTTTGGTTGGTAGTTTAGTCCCTGGGAGCTCTGGGGTACTGGTTGGTTCATATTGTTGTTCCTCCTATGGCGCTGCAAACCCCTTCAGCTCCTTGGGTCTTTTCTCTAGCTCCTCCATTGGGGACCCTGTGCTCAGTTCAATGGTTGGCTGAGAGCATTCCCTTGTATTGTGTTTTCATGGTGCTGTGGATTGAGCCAAGGCCTCAAACCTAACAGGCAAGAACCCTTCAATCCAGCCCCACTGCCTGCCCTCTTTTTGTGTTTTGAAATAGGGTCTCACTAAGTTGCCCAGGCTGGCCTTGAGCTTGCATTCCTCCGGCCTCTGCCTCTTGATTGGCTGAATGACAGGCTTTAACGGACGCTGGTTCAGTTCATGTTGGATGAAACGTTGTCACAGGACTTGGCACTCACTAAATGTCAGTTCTTTTTCCCACTCCCTGCACCTTGAAAGCTGGATTTAGTTTTAACACCCAAATGCCACCCGGTACTTTGACATTTCACCAGTCAGCGCGCACGGCTGGGTGTCTTCACGTGCCCCCACCAAACCAGTGCTATTTGCAGAGAATTTACCGAACCTTGAAATGTTGAGGCCTAACACATTTCCACTGTGGAGGTGTGTAAGTACCTCGCCTCGCAGCAGCAGAATCTGGGCCTGAGGAAGGCATGGGGCAGAGAGCCATGCCTGGTCACTCAGAGTTCATAAATACAACAGCACTAATGACTGGCGGCGTCCTACTGGTGGTGAGCTTTGTGAGGTCAGGGCTAATCTCCCTGCACCCCTCAAATCTGGAAGAACAGAATCAGTAGTTCTTTTTCCACTTAGAAGTCAAGGAGTACAAGGAAGGAAGGAAGAAAGGGTTAACTGACTTGCTTGAGTCCTTACCACCAGTTAAAAGAAAAGACAGGGAGAGGCAAGTGTTTGCACTGAGGGCCTTGGTCTCGGGTCTTTGGGGCTGACTTCTTCCCAAGAACTTGGGATAGCCTTCTGGCCACATGAATGCCTCTATGTTGATGTACATTGCACATGTATGTATGCGTACATGCCAAGGCCAGCTGCATATCCCATCCAAGCTCTGTGGTAAGAGAAGCCCCGGAAATAAGCCCATGTGGGGGACAGTTTGAGGCTGAGGTAAAACTCAGGGCCTCCACAGCAGCTCCCCAAAATATGAATCCTGCAGCCTAACCGTATAAAAACAGGACTCCTTGGTCTTACTGAACCCTCTAGGCCTCCTGTGTTCCTGAGCACTAGCTGTGGCTAAAGCATTCAAGAGACACGTAGGGAGGTTGGCTAGGAACTGGGACTAGACTGTCTTCTATCTGCTGGGTGTTGGCAGATCTACAAACATCAGCTCACACTGAGGCACAAATGCAGCTGGCTGCAGATGCGAAAGAGTTATGAGATACCATTGTCTCTCCAGGACCAACCCAGGAGCCTCTGGGACCAAAACATCATAAAGACTCACTAGGAAAAGCCTCTGTGGCCAAACACTGCTGAGACTGAACAGTACTGTTCAGGATAAAAATTACTCCAGGGTAGGAGGGGAGGGGGTGGGTGCCCACAGAAGGGAGCATGAATGTGAACCAGAAGGAAAGCAACACACTCGTTCGTCATTCTGTTTCCTGTGGCTGCCTGACATCAGTCCCTAGGTAGGACCGAAGTTCCACCTGAGCCATCCACCCCTCTGCCCGGTGCTTCCCGGTCCCCTCTACAGCATGAGTCCCTGATGTGGGGTGGAGGGTAAGGGGTTACTAAGTATCAGGAAGACTCGGGGTGCTGCCACATGCATCCAGAAAGGACACAGCTGTTCCTTGTTCCGGATCTGGCAGAGCAGGATATGGGATGAACTGTGACTGTGTTTTTGTTTTCTAATTGACTCTGCGTGCTCAGCAAGAAGCCCTTCAGACACTGTGAGCTGCTGGCGGCTCAGGGTGAACTTAGAGTAAAGCCAAGGCTCCAGGAAGCCAACGGGCGTAATGGTGACCACGTGCTCCAAAGCCAACACTGTGCAGATGAGAATACGGGAGTGGGTGTGCGGTTGAGAAGACTTGGGTGGCCTCTGAGCTCTGTCCTGCTGCTCAGAGCCAGGTTCTTACAAATAAGGTACCATTATGCAGGATTCATTTTTAACTGAAACTAGAGTATGCTATACCCATGGGCTTTTGGGCCTTGGCTCTCGGGAGAATTGGAGGTGATTCCTTCGTGGTTCTCTATAGAAAGAGTAGCTATGGAGCTCTGTGCTTACTGAGCTGTGGGACTCAGTGCTATACAGACAGTTCACAGCTGACAGGATGGAGAGATTATAGCAGCCTGGGCTAAAGGTATGGTGTTCCCTAAGCCACAGAGGTCAAGAGCCTAGAGTACCATTGATATGCCATCTGCTCAGCAAAAAGCCTAAGCCCCATCCCCTGCCTGCCCCCCCTCCCCTGCAGGCCTGCCTTTTGCTGCAATGTTTACTTCAGATGCATGAGGTGGCCATGCGAGTGCCTTGTCTCCATGGTAGGATGTTTTACTGGCTGGTTTTGTGTGTCAGCTTGACACAGGCTGGAGTTATAACAGAGAAAGGAGCTTCAGTTGGGGAAGTGCCTCCATGAGATCCAGCTGTGGGGCATTTTCTCAATTAGTGATCAAGGGGCACCCATTGCGGGTGGTACCATCCCTGGGCTGGTAGTCTGGGGTTCTATATGAGAGCAGGTTGAGCAAGCCAGGAGAAGCAAGCCAGTAAGTAACATCCCTCCATGGCCTCTGCATCAGCTCCTGCTTCCTGACCTGCTTGAGTTCCAGTCCTGACTTCCTTTGGTGATGAACAACAATGTGGATGTGTAAATTGAATAAACCCTTACCTCCCCAAGTTGCTTCTTGGTCGTGATGTTTTGTGCAGGAATAGGAACCCTGACTAATATAGATGTCTAGCTGCCTTCCTGCATAAGGAGTTGCGAGGGGTTCTGTGCATGGCTGTGTATGAGTTTATGTGTGTGTGCATATGCATGTGGTGTGTGTGTGTGTTTGCATGTGTGTTCTGATCTGCCCCACAGCATCAGCAGCACCAGGGGCGAGCCAGGTGATGTCCTGTTTGTAGCTAACGAACAGAGCAAGGCAGGCCAGCTAATTAAGACTCATTCGTGTCCGTCTCCTGAGAGGTCAGTGACCGTGTGGCTGGCATGGAAAACAATTAACCCCACTTGAGTTCAGAAGCTGATGTGAGTTGAGAGCTCATTTCCCTTCTGGAGCCACTAATTAATGATTCCCTTCCTTCCCCACCCTGGCTCCCCGTCCGGCTTCTTTAGCTGGCAACCTCGCTTGTCATTCAACACTGCTCCTGGCTGGCAGCGCAAAGGCAGACTTGGAAACGTATCAGAGGGAGCGACCGACCACTATGCCCCGGGACGCTGACATCTGTTTCTGTTCAGTCGCTTCTTTTGCTTAGAAGCGTATCACAGCCTGATGAATGTGAGGAGCTATCCTGAGAGATGACAGCCAGCAACCCAGAGGCACTGAAAATAGAAATGACTATGGTTTTTGCTTGGCAGGGTAAGGCCTGTGGGTTTTAATGAGAAAACCCAGAACACGCTGGGTAAACGAGAGGCCTCTGCCTGCATGTGTGTGGACCTCAGGACTAGAGACAATGCTGGAGGCTTGTAATTACCTTCTCCAACAGCTGCCTTGAGCTGACCTGGCTGTTTGCAAATACAGTCATTTTTATTTGTGCTATTTCCAAATTGCTGCTGGGTTTCCCCATGTTACCTTTTCTCCTTGTATCTGTGGTTATGGCCTTGAAATTCCTCTCGGGTTGATGTGAAAACACAGCTTACAAGGAGTTGTGCTGGGGCCTCCCCAGGGATGCTGCAGGTCCCAGAGGGACAGGGGACCAGAAGACTACTGCATAAGACCAAGGCGAAAGCAGACAGAGGGCAGTTCAGAGGGAAATGCTCTGCTATCTACATCGCTCAGGACACTTCCTTTCCAGTCCGCTGGTTGAAAGAGTGACCAGAGGTCAAGCAAGAAGGAATTAAAAAAATTAATGATGTGAGGGGTGTGTGTGTGTATGTGTGTGTGTGTGTGTAGATAAACAGGTTGTCAGGTAAGTGAATGGGTAAATAGACATAAAGACACAAGGATGAATGGATGAGAGGAATTTTGAGATGAACAAGAGACTTAATCATTCGTTCATGGATTGAAGAATTTTTTTTCCCCATGCTTGTCCAGAAGAGTTTGGAAGAGAGAATCATTAAGTTTGGAAAACAAGGAGGTTCATCAGAATGAGTCCTCCATTTGGGGACAGAGATGGGTCACTCAAGTTTACCATGTCTCAGTTAACACTTATTTGGCCCTGACTATCGGGTACTTTGAAAATAGAGATGTGAGAGAGAGTGTGCAAGTGTGCACTTATGGAGGCCGAAATCAGTTCTCTCCTTCCACCTTTATTCTGTCCCCACATTCCCCTCTACTTTTATGTGGGTTCTGGGGATTAAATCAGGTTGTCAGGTCTACCTGCTTGCCAACCCAAGTGGGGAGTTCTGTCCTGTGAACTATTTTAGGTCTCTAGAGGACCATGGCAGATGACCTCAGTGCTGTCATAGATTTTACCGTTGCTGTAACTACAGTTTTATTGCTCCGTTCAGCATTTTTCCTCTCACACTGCATAGCTCCACTTAAGTATGGACAAGCCTTTTGTGTTCAGACTCTTCTTTTTCTAGGTTTTTTATAAAAATAACACCACAGATGGCAGTTACCAAGAAGAAGTTGCAATGACCAAGATTACTGTTTATCTTATAACGAATATACCGACTTGGGTGGTGACTTTATCGCCCCTTATTTACTACCCCTGTGGCCTTAAAGCTGAGTTTCTTCTGTCTTATAAATTATTGAATGATCTTTTCACCTAGGAGTTCCCAGCATGGTCTAGCAGCCCTTTGCTGGTGCTCCAAGAACTATGTCAGAATCCTTTAATTAGCTGCATCATTCTTAGCTAGTGTCACAAAGCTGAACATTCCAAGATGGTCTGGAATTTTCTTATTGTCAAGATAGTAAGAGCATGTTTGCTTAGTTAGGGTTTTACTGCTGCGTACAGACACCATGACCAAGGCAATTCTTAGAAAGGACAACATTTAATTGGGGCTGGCTCATAGGTTCACAGATTCAATCCATTATCAAGGAGGGACCACGGCAGCGTCCAGGCAGGCACGGTGCAGGAGGAGCTGAGAGTTCTACATCTTCATCCAAAGGAAGCCAAGGAGGAGACTAACTCTTCCTCACTGGGTGAAGCTTCAAAGCACACCCCTATAGTGACACACTTCCTCCAACAAGGCCACACCTCCTAATAGTACCACTCCCTATGGGCCAAGCATATTCAAACCACCACAATGTTCTTGCATATAATGTGGCAGTGAAAATTATACTTGATATTCAATAAAAACCAGGCTGAGGAACATAGGAATACTATCTCAACAACAAAAGAAGGTTTTATTCATTTATTTGGGTTTTTGTTTTGCTTTATTTTGGTTGTTGGTTTTTGTTTTTTTTTTTTTGGAAAGAAAGCGATAGAGAACGAAAAGTACATTACTAATGGCGAGATGAACTGAGTAATTGCTAGTCTCATAACTGAGAATGCAGTGAAACACGACTATAATCCAAGTACTTAGAAAAGATAGAGGACGGCTGAGGGTTTAATGCCAGCCTTAACTACATGAGACCCAGTTTTTAAATTTTTAAGATAAAGTAGGGAGAATATAAGACCTGTAATAGATGTTAGGTGTTTCTTTCTTGACCCCTTTTTAAAAACAGAGTCTCACTAAGTAACCCTGGTTAGCCTGGAGCTCACCATATAGATCTGACTTGCCTCAAATTCAGAGATCCTCCTGGCTCTCTGCCTCTTGACTACTGGGGTTAAAGGCATGTGCCATCACACCCAGCTCCCAGTTTGTAATAAATAAACCAATGCCATCTGAAGGTCCGGCTCATAGCTAGACCGTTCTGCTGTCATCATGCCTGCTATACTAGCATGTCTGGTGGGTAAGACAAGAATCTTGGGAATGCCTCAGCTCTCTAGCCTTTACCACACAATTAGGTTGGGGGTCAAGAGAGAATAGCTTCTTCTCCTTCTCACTGTGGAAGCCACCCCACAGGAGTCGGGGAAAGCAACTCTGGCACTGATAATGAGAGGCAATAGTTAGAAGGTTTGTTCTTAAGTTTACAAAGAATGTCTTCCTTGTGTCCTCCTGGTGATTATTTCCAAAAGGATGCAAAATATCAGGTTTCTAATCAAGGGCTTTAAAGGGCAGGATTTATCTCTGTGATAGAACTGGGAAATAACCCAGTGATACCCTCAGACCAGGCAAGCTAGCATGAGGTATAAAGTAATCATCAGACAAGAAATGTGTTCCTTTTAAAGCAGACTGATTCTTGCTTTGGTCTCTGCTGAGTCCATGTGTATGCAGAGCTATTAGTTCATCTGTATGGTTGCGTCCATGTGTGTGCAGAACTATTAGTCCATCTGTATGGCTGAGTCCATGTGTGTGCAGAACTATTAGTCCATCTGTATGGCTGAGTTCATGTGTGTGCAGAGCTATTAGTCCATCTGTATGGCTGCATCCATGTGTATGCAGAGCTATTAGTCCATCTGTATGGCTGGGTCCATGTGTGTGCAGAACTATTAGTCCATCTGTATGGCTTGGACCATGTGTGTGCAAAACTATTAGTCCATCTGTATGGCTGAGTCCATGTGTGTGCAGAGCTATTAGTCCATTTGTTTGGCTGAGTTCATGTGTGTGCAGAACTATTAGTCCATCTGTATGGCTGCATCCATGTGTGTGCAGAACTATTAGTCCATCTGTATGGCTGCATCCATGTGTGTGCAGAACTATTAGTCCATCTGTATGGCTGAGTCCATGTGTGTGCAGAACTATTAGTCCATCTGTATGGCTGCATCCATGTGTATGCAGAGCTATTAGTCCATCTGTATGGCTGCATCCATGTGTGTGCAGAACTATTAGTCCATCTGTATGGCTGGGTCCATGTGTGTGCAGAACTATTAGTTCATCTGTATGGCTGAGTCTATGTATGTGCAGAACTATTAGTCCATCTGTATGGCTGGGTCCATGTGTGTGCAGAACTATTAGTCCATCTGTATGGCTTGGACCATGTGTGTGCAGAACTATTAGTCCATCTGTATGGCTGAGTCCATGTGTGTGCAGAACTATTAGTCCATCTGTATGGCTGGGTCCATGTGTGTGCAGAACTATTAGTCCATCTGTATGGCTGCATCCATGTGTGTGCAGAACTATTAGTCCATCTGTATGGCTGAGTCCATGTGTGTGCAGAACTATTAGTCCATCTGTATGGCTGGGTCCATGTGTGTGCAGAGCTATTAGTCCATCTGTATGGCTGCATCCATGTGTGTGCAGAACTAGTAGTTCACCTATATGGCATCCTTTTCACCTTCCCACACAGTTAATTAAAATGCACTTATGGGATTTTAGTTATGATCTCAAGTCATTTCTATGAGACTGGGGTTTTTATTTCTTAAAGAGCTGAGGTAGGTGTCATTAGGTCAAGCCAAGAACAAAGAAACAGCATAGAAAAATCAGACAGGATCTGGGAGGTGCATGCATTTAATCCCAGAATTGAGGAGCCAGAGGCAGGCAGAGGTCTGTGAGTTTATGGCTGGCCAAGTCTACATGGCGAACTCCAGGTTTGCTAGAGCTACACGGCAAGATGTCAGTCTGAAAACAAACCAAAATAAAAGAGAGAGGCAGAGAGAGAAGAGAGAGGCTGGGGGAGGGGGGAATCTAAGGGAAGCGGAGGGGAAGCCCCATCTCTGCCCTCTGCCAAGCACACTACCCTCCCATACAGTACTGTTGTGGGGAGGGAACAGGGTGGGAGCTGTCAGAGAGCATTAACACCCTTTTCCTTTTGGTTTGCAGGGTCTCATTTCCTCAGCATCTGTGCATCTGGAAAAAGCATCTAGCGCAATTCTCACTGGAGGATACAGTCTATGCAGTGAGTCTGACTTTGAGGCCAGTCAGGAATAAGGGCACCTGAGGTCACTCGGTCTGTACAGCGACAGTTTGAGGATGTAGCCGAGGTTCCACAGTGGTGTCTATTCAAGTCTGGCCTTGTGTGGGAGTCCTACAGGAACAGGCAGACCAGGAAGAAAATGAAGAAAGGAACACCACATCCTGTGACATGCCAGGGTGTGAGAGCCATTGCCCAGAGCATGCCAGCGTGGTCATTCTGCTTCCTGTGACAGACCAGTGTGGTGCCTGAGGGAGGACACCTCCCTACACCAGGGCTCTTGCTCCCTGCCACAATTCAGATATATACAACTAACTCTAATAAATGAGCAAGGCTCTTGTGGAATCCCCTCCAACTGACAGTACAACCAGCTCGCGGTGGCTGTGTAGCAAGTCCACAGGCACACAGCTGGCAGGACAACGAGTCTGGCCTGTTGAGCCTCACTTCCCTTCCACACTCTGCTCAGCTTGTGTCCCAAGAAGGGACTTTTCTGCCTCCCTCCTGGGAAGCAATTGTCTTAGAGATGAAGAAAAGCAGAGAAGAGCTCCCTCTCGGTCTCTCCAGGCCCCTGTTGTCCTCAGCACCTGGGCCTGGACAGGACACACCTCATCAAACGGTCCCTTTTGTAGAACCTCACAGGTGACAGCTACCTGAAGGACAGGCAGAGTGGAGCCGAGCGTGAGTGACATGGAAAAGAAAATAAGGGTCAACACAACGAGGTAACTAGATTAAAGCAACCACAAAATTAATAAAGTATTTCCTATGCTGACGAGGAGACACAATAACTAAAGAATAAAGTCCGAGCCAAGTGTGTTGATGGAAACCTGGAATCCCAGTAAACCACATCATGAGGTACAAAGTCTGAGGCCAGCCTGGGCTATAGAACAAGACCCTGTTTCACGGGGGGGGGGGGGGGGGGGGGAGGGAAGGAAGGAAGGAGAGAGGGAGGGGGAAGAAACTGAAATTCATTTTAAGAACTGCTATGAACAATTCTAAACCAGATAAATTGGATAAATCCAGATGAAATGGACAAATCCTTAAAGACATGCACGTTACCTAAACTGACTCAAGATGAAATAGAAGTTATAAATGAACCCATAGCATGTTTAGACGTTGAATTAGAATCCAAGAACCCTCCAATAGAGAGAAGTGCTTAGTCAGGTGGCCTTCTTGGTGACTTCTACCTAACACTTAAAGAATTAATATCAGGCCTAAACCACTAAGGTAGCCTTTCCTAACTCACTCGCTCTATAGTAGCCGCTACTCCAAAACCTAAGCCAGGTGAAGATAGCTTGAAAAAAATAAAATGGAAGACCAAGAGCCTGTCTTAGAATGCTGCAAAGTCCTCAATGAAATTTAGCAAATCAGACTCAGCCGCACAGGGCCTCAGGCACAGCTCAGCAGGTGAGGATACTTGCTGTGCGAGCATTAGCACTTGAGCATTAGCACTTGAGCATTAGCACTTGAGGTCGAGGCCCCAGAACCCATGAAGATAAGCCGGGCAGGGCACTTGTAGGCTGCCCAAGTTCCACTGGACGCTCCCAGACTCATGTGCATATAAGCAGCACTATTTAGACTCAGTGGGTTATGATAAGAGGAGGAGGAGATGAAGTTGTGAGAAGGATGTGTTGGGGAAGTCAGGAGAGGTAGAAGAGGGGTATGCAGGCATTGTATGATAAAAAACAATATTGAATGCACATATAAAATTCTTTTAAATTTAAAGGACGTTGGTGATAAATCTCCTTTTTTAAAATGTTTTGCATGACTGCGCATGCGCCTGTCAGCCCAGCCCTGGCTGAGGGAAGGGGTTAGGAAGGTGAGACAGAATCACTGGGCTTGGTAGTCAGTCACCAGTCTAGCTTCAGCCTGAGTGACAGGCCTTTTCCTAAGGGACTGAGAATGACAGGCACAAGTGATAGGACACATCTGGCGTCTGCACAAGCACATACACATACACATATGGCACACAGAGAGACACTCTAAATGCTGATGACAATAAAAACAATAATTATTATTATTCAGCAGTATATGGAAGGGACAGTATGTCAGGACCAAGTTGATTTGTCCCTGGTCAATCGACCAGTATACCTATGCACATTATGAAGGGAGAAAAACTCATAATTATCTCAACTGACACAGAAAACATTTTTCAGGAACTCAGCACATTTTAGTGAATAAACTCAATAAATTAGAGTAGAAAGAAATGTTCTCAAAATTACAAAGGTCATATTAAAAAAAAAAAACCACGGCTATCATCCAACTCAATGGTGAAAGATTGAAAATTTTTCCATCCTCAAACCAGTAATGAGACAAGAACATTGACCTTGGCTGCTTCTATTCGATACAACAGTCGAAATTTTAGTCAGAGAAATCAGGCAGAAAGAAATGAAATTTCCAAGGTACCAAATGAGAAGGAAGCATCAGATGGTTTCTGTTCAGACAGCCATGGCCTTATATGAAGGAAATTCTAAAAATTCTTCTCAAAAGGCAAACTGTTAAAGCTAAAAACTGAATTTAAGAAAATACAGGACACAAAACCAACACTCAGAAATCAGTTACATTTCTACAAATTCACGATGGACACCTCTAAAAGGAAATTAAGAACTGAGAGAAGGTGGGACTCAGATCCGTGCCTCCCTCAGCCATTATCGGAGAATCCTCCTCTGTGGGAACTGACAGGGACCCTCGGCTGTGCAGACAGCGAGAGACTGGGGCGCTCAGGGGTAGCTGAGATGTGCTCATCAAACCCCTCCCCTCAAGGCTCAGGGGTCTCTGTGGAAGAGGTGCTGGATGACTCCAAGGAAAGTGTCTTCCAGACACAACGGGGCTGATGCCCACAGAGACCGTGGCAGCAGCACATTAAGACCTGCACAGATTCAAACCGGATGGGGTCCTAGTGCCCTGCGGGGAAATAGACACAGGCTCCCACGCCTAACCAAGAAGCTATGTGCAGTTGCTACCCACTGGCAATGGAAACTCCCAGGGAAGGGGCCTACCCTGAGTAATTAGCCAGCATACAACCAACTTGACGATATTTTGTAGACTTTTTGTCTCATTTCTCTTTGAGCATTTTTTTTTTTTTGTTTTACTGGTCTTTGTTTATATGTTTCAGTTTAGGTTGTGTGGGATTTGGGGGTTGTTCTCTCTCTTTCTGGATGTTCTCTCTGTGTGTATGTACCGATGTTTCTTACTTTTTCTTTTAAAGGGAGCAAAAAGGCATGCAGTTTGGTGAGTGGGGAGCTGGGAGGAGCTGGGGACGGTGAAAGTGAAGTCAAAATATACCATATGAAAAGAGTTCTGTTAAAAAAGAAAAGAGTTGCAGGGCTGCGAAGATGCACAGTGATTAAGAGGGCTCAGTGCTCTTCCGGAAGACCTGAGTTTGGTTTCTAGCACCAAAGTTGGGTGGTACACAACCACCTGTAACCCAGTTCCCAGAGGTCTGATGCCTTCTCCTGGCCTCTGTGGGCACCTGCACATACCCATACACAGACACAACCCAGACATAAAAATACAATGATAAAAAATAACAAAGTGGGGTTGGAGAGATGGCTCAGCGGTTAAAAGCACTGACTGCTCTTCCAGAGGCCCTGAGTTCAATTCCCAGCACCCACATGGCAGCTCACAACCATCTGTAAGAGGATCCGATGCCCTCCTCTGGTGTGTGTGAGGAGAACCACGATATACCCACAAACATGAAGTAAATAAATCTTTAAAAAAGAAAGAAAGAAAAAGAAAAAAAGAAAATGTAAAAAAAAAAAAATCTGAACCAGGGCAGAACTCGGGAATATGGCTGTAAGTGGCATGACTCCACCAGGTAAGGAACAGCCACGTTTTTGCTTGTCTGAGCTTCAGCACAGTCCGAGATGGCTGGCGGTAAGCCTGGAAAGGACCCCGGAAAGGCCAAGACAGAGGCGGTTTACCGCTCGCAGCGAGCCGGCCAGCAGTTCCCTGTGGGCTGTATTCATCCACATCTGAAATCTAGGACAACCAGCCACGGACGTGTGGGCGCGACCGCTGCTGTGTACAGCGCAGCCATCCTGGAGTCCCTCACCGCAGAGGCACTTGAGTTGGCAGGAAATGCATCAGAAGACGTCAAGGTAAAAAGGATTACCTCTCGTCACTTGCAACTTGCTCTACGTGGAGATGAAGAATTGGATTCTCTGATCAAGGCTACGACTGCTGCTGGCGGTGTCATCCCACACATCCACCAATCGCTGACTGGGAAGAAAGGACAACAGGAGACTGCCTAAGGATGCCTGGATTCCTTATCATCTCAGGACGCTATTCTTTTTTTTTTTTAATTAGATATTTTCTTTATTTACATTTCAAATGTTATCCTCTTTCTGGTTTCCCCTCCGAAAACACCCTATCCCTTCCCCACTTCTCCCTGCTCACCAACCCACCCACTCCTGCTTCCCTGTCCTGGCATTTCCTTACACTGTCCAGCCTTCCCAGGGCCAAGGGCCTCTCCTCCCTTTGATGTCCAACAAGGCCGTCCTTTGCTACATATGCTGGTGGAGCCGTGGGTCCCTCCATGTGTACTCTTTGGTTGGTGGTTTAGTCCCTGGGAGCTCTGGGGGTACTGGTTGGTTCATATTGTTGTTCCTCCTATGGGGCTGCAAAACCCTTCAGCTCCTTGGGCCCTTTCTCTAGCGCCTCCATTGGGGACCCCATGCTCAGTCCAATGGTTGGCTGGGAGGACTCTAGATATTAACAACTGTTCAGTATTGATGATTCCAGGGGACTGTATCTCTGTGAAAAACACAATTTTGCCTTTTTGTAACTATTTGAGCAAGTTGGAGGCTTAATTAGCCTTCCAACCAACCAACCAAATTTCTGCATTCAAGTCTTAACCATATTTAAGTGTTACTGTGGCTTCAAAGAAGCTATTGATTCTGAAGTAGTGGGTTTTGATTGACTGTTTTTGAAAAAAAAAGTTTGGATTTTAATTGAGATGCAGAAGTTATAGTAACAAACATTTGGTTTTGTACAGACATTATTTTCACTCTGGTGGGTAAAAGTCATATCCCAAACTACAAAAAAAAAAAAAAAAATCTGAACCAGGCTTGGGTCCAGAGTCTGATGCTAGTTCCTGTTGGGCTAAATCACTGAGAATTGAAGATAGAAAACATGTGGTTAGGAACTTCATGGCCTGATGCTCCGTAGATGACTCTCAGTCAAGTGCCCTATGACAAGTATGAAGATGTGTTCAGATCCCAGCACCTCACACAAATCTGGGCATGGGGACATACCTGTATGACCCCAGTGCTGGGGCACGCTAAGGGGATGGACGTATACTTGGAGCTCACTGGTCAGCCATCTAGTTGAATCAATGAGTTCTAGGCTTGGTGAGAGACCTTCTCTCAAAAGCGAAGGTGGCAGACTTTGGGTCTGGTTAATTTGGTATATTAAAGAAAAGAGTTTTATTCCAATTTTTTTAATAAAAATGTTAATCTTAAAACTTAAAATGAGGAAAGCCTAGAGGGAAACACCTGATGTTGACCTCTAGCTTCCGCAGGTGTTCATGAGATTGCACATGCACACTGTACATGCACTGTGTGTACAGACACACAGAAGAACATATAGTCTATGAGAGGTAGACGATGCATGGCTCAGCGACAGAGCATGCTTAGAGTTGACTAGTGAGAGGCTTAGCTCGAAGGCCGAATTCATGGTAGAGCGTAACCACTCTAGAGTATAGCAGGGAGGGCTCCATCCCAGCACCAAAAAGCCTGACTGCTCTGTAGAATAATACCCCACTGTTTCCTGATTAGAAGTCAACAATTCCCTTCAAGAATGAGAGGGGGCAAGGAGAGAGAGAGGAGAGGGCAAAGAGGAGAGGGAGGAGAGAGATTGAGATTCTTTTACTACTCCTAGTAGGGGAAAAAATTCAGGAAGAAATCTAACATAATCTTAGGGCAGTTCAAGGATTTTGATATCTATTCATATCCTATGAGTCTTTATAAACAGAACACATTCAATGTCACAGTGAGTGTCCTTTACTGTAGCTTCACCATAAACACTCACACACTTTACCCCTGCATTTCACATTCACTGCCAGCATAAAGTCAAGTGATGTGTGTCAAACCACCACAGTCCACAACTCTACAGAGAAGTGGTTTTTGTGCCACTTCTGAATATATATAGCAGTGAACAAAGCATTGTTCAGGAAACCCACCACATGTATTTTAAGAACAATTATCTCGAAAATCCTGGTTATGGTCTCTCGGTTTTAGTGGGATACAGCCTATGTAGCTGGTTAAAAATCGAACTCCGAGAGATAGAGACTAGTGTGAAGGAACTATTAAACACGCATTTAGGTAGGGATAGTCACCCTAGCCGAAAGGAACCATTTGACTTTATTCAATCTAAGTCTACACCTCGTACTAACAGTAAAGAAGATTCTAACTCTTTGACTTAGTCTGTTCTCTGTTGTTATAACAAAATACCTAAGGTTGGAGAGTTTATAAAGAAAAGACTTTTATTTAGTTCTCAGTTTTGGAGGTCATTTCTGGGAAGGCCTTTCTTGGCACATCACAACAATGAGAGTATGTCCAGGAGGGAGGAGGGAGCACATGGGAGGGATTCAGGGAAGGTCAGGCTCATGACGAGACCAGCATCAGTGCCCCTGGGCTCTGGTAACTTTTCACCACATCATGTCTCTCACATGCTGCACTGAGGACCAATCTTCCAACCGCAGGCTCTCGGGGGAATGCACTCAAGCCACTGGATGCTTCCAGCCTAGTCAAAACCATACTAAACTGTGAAGCTTATCTGATAATGCTGCTTCGAGTTCCTTTGTCAGATGAGAACAGTGACCCTTCCTGTTTCATTGTAAATAGAATAATACCTTAATCTATCCCTGCTGTGGTGTGCAGCTGGATTTCAGATAGAAGGGAACCATCTCTTCAAGGTTCAGCTCTGGCCATTCAAGACAGCAGGGTAATGTGACTTTCTTCTTTATAACAAAAATAACTTGTAAATGCAAGTTTTTATTAGGTATTAAAAGAATAAGGTGGAACTTGTGAGAAAAAGTATTAACAAAATATATATCAAAATATATGAAGATGGGGCTGGAGAGATGGCTCAGTAGTTAAGAGCACTGACAGCTCTTCCAGAAGTCCTGAGTTCAAATCCCAGCAACCACATGGTGGCTCACAACCATCTGTAATGAGATTGGATGCCCTCTTCTGGGGTGTCTGAAGACAGCCACAGTGTACTTACATATAATAAATAGATAAAAATATATGAAGATGTCAAAGAAATTTTTCTTGGAATGTCAGCCAGGTGATATTCATCATACAGCTTAAGACATAGAACAAAATGTTCCAATGTTTCTATTCAAGTCAGATGTAAAATGAAAATCTAATATGTTTGCTGCCAAAAAAGTGACACATTCATATTTGGCTCATCATGAAGTATTCACAGGTCTCAACATAAAAGTAAAAACTATTATATCTATTTGAGAGTCATTTACCACCGTTTTTGCTCATGAAATGGTTTCATAATGCAGACTGGAGGTAGCGGTGGCCAACATCCCTGCAGGAGGGATGTGTGTTAACTGTAAATCCTAACAAAAGGGAAGTGGGTGATGACTAGTGAGGACAGGCTGGTGACTTTATAAGACGAATACAGAAGCCAGAAAAAGTTCACCAAGGAAAACCACGCACCGGTATCCACTTTTTAGCAATGTTTGTGTTGCTGTGACATATGGCAAGGAAACTGCGGTGTTTAAATTATGATGTAAATCCCTCAATTTTAGTTTTACCTAGAATGAAAATAATTTGGCTAAAATACTCTTTCCTTTTCATCCAGCTACTTTGCATAGAGTGTTTGTAATTGTACCGGGAGGGCGGCGGAGCTCCCGCATTGCTAAGGAGCAAGCTGCACGGTGAGCCGTCCTTTTCTGCTTCACCTCGGCGCCCGAAACTCAAACCCACTCGGGCGGCCTGCCACAGAACTGCTAGCCTATGGTATCTGTTGGAAGGATGAGTGAATTCTCTATAGAAGCCGCCATTTAGAACTGGAAAATAAAGTTATCCTCCGAGCACGAAACTGATCTACAACAACAATAAAGGGCAACATTTGTGTTACTGTGACATGTGAGTTGGCTGTGATTAAAAACACAAAATGACTGAGCATAGTGGCACACACCTCTAATCTTGGAGCTTGGGAGGTAGAGGCAGGCAGATCTCTGTGAGTTCAAGGCCAGCCTGGCCTACATAGTGAGTTCCAGGACAGCCAGAACTACATAGTGATACCTCGTCTTGAAAACAACAACAGAAAAATACACAACCAAAACAAAACACTCCCAGGAAGAAGCAGTAGCTTAAACAATGTCGCTCCATCCTTCTACCTAGACAGATGTGATGGGCCTGCCCCACAGTATTCTCCACGGACAATTCATGAGCAGTTCCGGTCAGAATAGGCTTAGCCACAGGGAAAGCAATCCTGAAACTTCTGTGGCTTTGTAGAAATGAAGTTGCTATTCTCCCTGCTCCTGTGGACACTGTGGCTAAGAGTGTGTGCCACTAAGCTTATTCAATGGCAACCCAGGAATGCACTTAGAAGCTGTGGATACAGCTCAGTTGGTAGAGGTATTTATCTAGCCTGCGTAACACATTGGGCTTAATGCCCCGCACCACATAAATTGGGCATAGTATATACGCCTGTAATTTTAGAACTCGGGAGGATTAAAAGTTCAAGACTAGACTGTGATTCGTGAAAGCCTATCTTAAGAGGAAAAGCAGAACGTGGGCTGGAGAGTTGGCTCAGCAGTTAAGAGCACTGACTGCTCCTCCAGAGGTCAGGATGCAATTCCCAGCAACCACATGGTGGCTCACAACCATCTGGAATGGGATCTGATGCCCTCTTCTGGTGTGTGTGAAGACATCCACAGTGTACTCACATACATAAAATAAGTCTTAAAAAAGAAAAGAAAAGAAAAAACAGAATACACAATTCACTTCCTTTCTTTCAAGCACGTTTGAGTTGCTGCTCCACAGGTAGAGGACATTGGCAGAGCCATGCATGCCTGCTGCTGAAGTCCCTGCCCACACAGTGACGGGATGGTCCTGGGACGAGAGGAGAGAGCCGTCAGCAAGGGTTAAGGGGCCAGGGTGTCAGCAGCTGACTCCAGACTTCAGCCCTGGGATGGGCTCACCATCAGCCTTACCCCACAGCGTTGGCAGAGAGCCCATACTTCCTTAGAAACCTGGACGCCTCACTTCCCAGGCACCTGGGCACGGCGTGTGCAGACGGTTTGAGGTCACCAGGTAGTTGAGCCGTCCCATACCTGCATCCCGCCTCTCTCAGACAGAAGCAAAGGCTGAAAGTTCCTGTTATGCTCCAGCCCAGAATGTTCACCAGTCAGACCCACACGGCTCTGCCTAACTGCCAGGAGAGGGAGGGGTTTCCAAAATGTTTGGGGCACTGTATGTAGTCCGTGGCTGTCCTAGAAGGTGCAGCTCTCAAGGCCCAGAACTCAAGATGTCTTCTGATCTTTGCCATCCTCAAGATGGCCTTGTCTGTACACAAGGCAAAGTTCCCTCATAGCCTGAAAACACGCGGGTGTGAAGGCCTTGAGGGTGGCAGGCACAGTTATTGTACAGCTGTGGAAGTGTACAATTGTGTAGGAAGTGCTGCGGAAGTCACTAAGATACACAGAAACCGTGAGGGCCGATGAGCACAACAGTTACAAATCACATTTCCCTACTTCAGTATTTCTGACATCTGCTGCCAAGGAAGGGGAGATGGACAGAGCTCTTGCCAGTCCAGCACAATCAAAAAAAAAAAAAAATTAAATGTTACCGGAAACCTCCAAATCAGAACCACATTGAAAATACAAAAGGTATACAGCACCCTTGATTGTCGTCGATAATCTCATGTTCCATGGAAGTTAGAGGGAAGCTATTCTCAGTAAATGTGCAATTTGGATGGGGGGGGCAGAACTGGCACAAACCCCATTTCTACCCGTTGATTTTCAGGTGTTCCTAAAATAAAATAGAGCAAGAGTGATTTCAAGGCTCCGAGAACACAGGCTATTTGAAGAAAGACGGCACAGAAAGGGCAAACACCTGCCGTTGGCAGCAGGCTCTCGGGCGGGTACAGTGGGTGCTGAGATTCCAATCAGGAGCCTGAACTTTGGCAAGCTTTCCTCTGCCACGCCGGGGCACACCTCTCACCGCCTGGAGCTAGGGACAGGAACTCAGGTGTGGCGGCTTGAATGAGAATGGCTCCCATAAGAGTCGGAAGTCTTGGTCCCCACTTGGTGGACTGTTTAGGAAGGATTAGGAGGCACAGCCCTGTTAGAGGAGGTGTGGTCCTGGGCCTCGAGGCTGCAAATGCCCAGGACTTACTCTGCCTGCAGCTTGCTGATCAGGATATAGGCTCCTAGCTACTGTTCCAGGGCCTTGCCTTCCCACCTGCCGCCACGCTCCCCGCCGTGATGATCGTGGACTAATCCTCTGAGACTTTCACCAAGGACTCAATCAATGCTTTCTTTTATATGTGGCCTTGGTCATCCTCTCTCTTCACAGCAACAGAACAGTAACTGAGGCACCAGGTATGTGATACAGGAAGACCACAAGGGCACTGGTTAGAGCAGCACACTTTCTGAGACCTTGTCACTGTTCCACTATTAACTCAACCTCTGACTTTGGAGAAGGACCTCAGTGTCCACGGAGACACCCACAGAACCAACCCCCAATCGAGGCAAGAGCCCAGTGCCTCACACTCTGCACAGGGCATAAGATGGAACAGCCACCTGCAGTCATGACCACATCTCTGAACAGCACCATCCCACTCTGCGACCAAAACTTGAACATATTTCTATGTGGGCTGTATCTGATAATAACCACCTGGAGCGGCCTGTGCGGTCCTCTCAGACCACGTGGCACCCTGAGGCACACCCCGGGAACCATCACTGTTGGTCTTATGGCTTTTGGTTTAGTGATGGTTTGTGGAAGGAAAGGGAGCTGGTTGCTTTTCTTCTGGAATCCAATCTGGATTCAAAACTATTGCTGGTTATCCATATCCCGGTCTGAAACAATCGCATGTACCATTCTTTTCTTTCTTTCATGACATGGTATATGAAGTTTCACAGGATGTTCCAAGTTCTGATTTTATCTGATTAGTTCTTTCTGATGTCACGTGTTCTATTCCTCCATTTGTCACATTCTTGTGTAATGTTTAGGTCAGCATTTAATAAAATGCCATGAGAGGGGCCCGGGCTGTAGCTTAGGGTCAAGGTCATCCTCAGCTACGAGCGGGCTTGAGAGCTCACCTGCCTTCACTGTCCTGATGCCTGTCCTAGCACATGTTCTCGGTACTGTGGGGATCTTACTAAGCTCCACAGCTGCTCCTTCTCCTGTCCCAAGACAGCACTGATTTCAAAGCCATATTAAACTGAGGCAGCACAAGAGTGGGGGGCCACCCTGGGCAGCGAGGACCAGCAGGGTGGCCGAGGCAGTGGCCAGACTAAAGTTCTCCCAGGCAGACTCTGCATGGTCTAGGATTCTTTCGTTTGCTTGAGTTTTATTGTCGTTTGAGGCAGGATAGCTTCTGGTTCAGCGGACCTGGACCTTGAACTCCACATTTTCCTGCCCGTCTCTCATGTGTTGGGATGACAGGTGCGCCCTACCATGCCCACAGAGCCATTTTGTTTCTAGAGGGATGGAGTCCCTGCAGATACAAATGGTCACTGGCATGGATGACCAGAGGCCAGAGGAGGAGGCTGTAAGTGCTAAGGGCTAGACTAAGAAAGAGATATTGTGGGGGACGTATCATGGAGGGCCTGCGTGACGTAAGGCTTTCAGCTCAAGATATGACAGATGGCTCAAGGAGCAGAAATCCAAAGCTTGAGAGCAACTTGCCCTAAGGTGGCTGGCGACCTAATGGGAGTGAAGGAGGAGAACATGAGAGTATCAGAACTTTAGGGGTGAGGGGAGGAGGAAAAGCTTGGGCTTCGGGGACCTTAGAAACGAGTGAGGAGGCCAGAGAGGAAAACTGAGTCCCCTCCACAAGGCTGGGGCCCTCGGATCATGCTCGCAGCAGAGGTGGGCAATTCCATCCAGGGTTCTTAGTGAAGACAAGGAACATGGGAAGGACAGAGAGCTGGGCAGGATGGCTTAGAACCACAGAACACTGTCTCTGGAAATAGAAGGGAAAAGTGAGATGAAAAAAAAACGGGCCAGGGCTAGACTAAGGGATGTGGCCGACTCGACGTCACACAAATGCCACAGCAAACTGCATGGGGAGTTGGAGAAGCAAAGGCCCAGATGGCATGGATGCCCTATGAGACCACGTCCGCCGGGAGGCCGTGAAGGCGGAGCAGGCACATGCTGCAATGGCAGGTCTGCCTTCTCACCTGTGAGTGCTCCATGCCCTCAAGGTGCACCAAGCCGGGTGCTCCTTGCTAGGTCCTTGTCCTCCCATGGTTTTGCAGCTGAGAGCTTTGTACCCCAGACACACATGCTTTCACATCCAGAGAGACCAGGGGATGGTAGTGAGGGGCCATGGCAGTGAGGAACAGCCCTTCAGGTTTTGAGAACAGCCCCTGGGTCCCCCTTAAATATTGAAACCGTTCCTCATTCTCACCAGCTGTATTCACTGCAGAGCATTTTACACTTCTTGCCTTTCTTAGCATTTATGCTACAATCAACCATAACTTCACCGTTAAAACCACGAACTAAAGCTATGCTGCTGCGTGGGTGATTCTTCCTCAGATCAGAAGCTTTTCCTCCAGACAGCTGGGCCAGTGAAGAGGAAAGTAGGATTTGGAGAGACTCCGTTGCTGAAGCCTCACCACTGCCCCTGGAGGTGGCAGCTCTCAATAAGGTAACAACAGAAGGTGCTGGGCTGGGGATGCTGAGGGCCAGAGGACGTGGCAGTAAGGAACACATGAGAAACTGAGGGGCAGGGGTGGGTAAGCCAAAAGAGAATTGTGAGCATGTGAAGTGGAGGGACCTCAAATGAAGAGGTCTCTGTTAGTGCCTGATGGCAGGCTACAAGTAGCAATCTTGGGATTCAGGGTCAGGGTGTCATCGGGGTCCCAGGATAGACCCTGAGGTACAAAGCATGCCCATAGAAAACAAAAAGGGAGGCGGGGGAAAATCACTGGCAGGGAGCTGAGGCCTGATAGAGCGAGAAGAGTGGAGACGGCAGATCCCAGGGTGATAGGAATTACGTCTGTTTAAACTGCACACTGTGCCGGGCAGTGGTGGTGCATGACTTTAATCCTAGCACTTGGGAGGCAGAGGTAGGTGGATTTCTGAGTTTGAGGCCAGCCTGGTCTACAGAGTGAGTTCCAGGACAGCCAGGGCTACACAGAGAAACCCTGTCTCGAAAAACCAAAAAAATAAAATAAAATAAAATAAAATAAACTGCACACTGCCTACCACACACCTGTGCAGGAAGGAAGGTGAAATATAGAACAGACAGAAGTAACGTTCAGGAGATGCTCAGAAGAATGAGGGATTACGAGGTGCTAAAGCTGCCTCTGGACGGTGGCTTTTTAAAACAGAAGTGGGAGAGATTAGCTGGGCACTCTGGTGCAAGCCTGTCATCTCAGTGGCTGAGGGAAGATGACCAGGAATCCAAGCCCAGCACTGGCTACACAGCGAATCAAAGCCAGCTTTAGCTACATGAGACCCTGTCTCAAATAAAGCGAGTGAGCTCAGGAGGTATAAGAACACTAGAAACAAGTCAGAGTAATCCCTGTGAGCTGCCCTGAAAGCACCATTGAAAACATGAACAGGAAGGAAAGGGTCTATGAGGAACTGAGATGAGAAGACTGCAGAGGACAGGCTCTAGAGATCATTTACTGCCGCCCACAAGGAGTAGCAGAGGACAAGTTACTATGTCCTCTTTGGTGTCGCTCTCTCCATTCTAGACTGCCCCAGCAGTGCCTTCAAAGAGAGCAGGGACCCCCACGTGGAGCCTTTCAGCCCCAACTCCCCTCACACCTATCTCCCCATCACATGTACAAAGCAGTACAAGTGATTTCCACCAGTTCTCATGTGTCAATGACCTCAACTCCATGGACCAGCTCCTGACACACAAGCAGGTCTCCCCTCCAAGACTTTTGTCACTTGTTACCAATGGCCCTGCTAGAAAGTAAACATTGCCCCAGGTCTGCATCCTCACACCTCGCTTATGCAGGGATATTGTGCACTTGTTCGAGCTACAGCACATCTGCAGGGTTACTACCCCAACACCAGACCCTCTGCCTAGGTCTCGGTGGTGTGACCCTCTGGCAGCCCACTCCAGTCTGAGTCTCTCCACAGGTGTCACTGGCAGATACTCTTCTGCCCTCTGAATCAGCAAAGTGCATCGGGAAACAACTTGTGGGGAAAGGTTTAGGGTCACAGACAAGTGCCCGAGGCACTAATAACCACTTCTAGAATGGGAACCTGTCTGGGCCACGCTTCTGGCACAGCACAGTTGAGGAGGCTCAAGATCTCAATCCCCCTCTAAGGGCAAGTTCTCTGGCCACAGAGTTCCTTGAGCAGCACGGCAGCACCACCATCAGGACACCTGAGGAACCGCTGTGCCTACAACTGACTGTCTCGTGTCACCTGATGAACCTGCAACAGAATACCAATCAGACACTGCTCTATCAGGTTGTGGGGCAGAGCAGTCGGAGACTATAGCCTCCATCCCACCGTCAGTAACAGGAAGAGGCCTTCAAGGACTGATGATGCTCCCTGCACGTCTCCTGGTCCCCTGAAGGTTCCTGCAGCAACTTAAAACGAAATCTGTCAGTACACAGCAAGAAGCAAAAGGGTACCTTCCCACTCAAATCCAGCTCTAGCTGCCCAGTTCTGAAGGCCTAAGCAGAGGAAAAGGAGACAAGCTAGCCATGCAAAGTTGCTTCCTTGCGAATTAGCCAGAGCAGGGAATAAAATCAGATATGGGGTAGAAAGCATGTTTGTTTTTTTTCTCTTTTCCTTTTTTCAAGATTTATTTATGTATGTGAGTTACACTATCACTGTCTTCAGATACACCACAAGAGGGCATCAGATCTCATCACAGATGGTCGTGAGCCAACATGTGGTTGCTGGGATTTGAACTCAGGACCTCTGGAAGAGCAGCCAGTGCTCTTAACCGCTGAGCCATCTCTCCAGGTCAAAACACATGTTTTTCATATCTAAAATATCTAGTTCACATCTGTTCCACCTGGAGTAACTCGAGAAAGTTTTGAAAAATAGAGGTGTGATATTGTGGGGTCCAGTATATCATGGGGCTCACTGTTAAGCCAGCACTAGGGATACTGTACAGGGGCATCATGGTAAATTCCAGGCCAGTGTGTACTTCACAAGGGAGATCAAGACAACCCTAGACTACCATCAGACTTGTAACAAAAACAAAAGGGGAGAGAAATATCTTACGGGTTATCCTTAAAATCATTTTCAAAAGCCTACATTTTGACTGAATGAAATGAAGGTACAAGGAGACGTTACAAAATAAATTCTGCAGTCAGAAAGTAAGAAAAAATCGTCTAAATAAGAAACAGACTCTTCGGGCGGTGGTGGCGCACGCCTTTAATCCTAGCACTTGGGAGGCAGAGGCAGGCGGATTTCTTAGTTCGAGGCCAGCCTGGTCTACAGAGCGAGTTCCAGGTCAGCCAGGGCTATACAGAGAAACTCTGTCTCGAAAAAAAAAAAAAAAGTAAATCTTTAAAAAAAAAAAAAGACTCTTATGTAAGAAAAAAATATGGAAACAAATTTTACAGAATAATTAAATAAGTAATGTAAAAAAATATACTCTGAGCAATGAAACAAATTGAAAATGACATAGCTCCCTTATCAAAGAATAAATAAAAATTAATGTTGTGGGACTATAAAGATGGCTCAGCAGTTGAAAGTACTAGCTACTTATCCAAAAGTTCCTCTCATAGCACTTACACGACTGCTTATAACCATCTGTCACTCCAGTTCCAGAGGATCCAATGTCCTCTTCTGGCCTCCTTGAGTACCAGTCATATTCACACATATATACAGGCAAAATACTTCATAAAGTAAAAATAAGTAAATCTTTTTTAAATATCCTATACCACCATTACAAACAGAAACAAAAAACTCTTAAATGTTGTTGGGAATGTAGCTCTATTGCCTGCCATGCAGAGCCCTGGGTTCAAACTCAGGACCATATGAATCAACAGTGCATGACTGTTAGAATCTCAGAACTCAGAAAGTGGAAGAAAGTCTCAGGTCGTCCCCAACAACACAAGTGCAAGGCCAGCCTGAGCTACAAGAGATTTTGTTTCAATGATGGTGGTGGTGGTGGTGAAGACAGATTTGAGACCAATAAAATAATCTAACCTTTCTCAGAGTATTTGACCAAGAATAGAGCACTGTTAGGTATCATTAGGGCACCACTGAGGTCACATGAAGGCCTTTATGGAAAGCACCTCTTCAGTGTTTACTTTTCCTTTAAACAAGATGCTGGGACCAGGGTGCTGTGATTCCCTAAATGATAGCTGTTAGTCCCTTTCCCAGTACCCAGCTGGCCTGAGAATACTACCAACCAAGCAGCCGCCCCACCTGTCTGTGGCAGTCCACCTTCCTCCTCGACTATACTCCTTGAGGTAGCTACGCTGCAATCACACCTGCTGGCTGTACAGGACTCCGGCTCCAGAAGGAACTATGTAACATCAAACACCCTGCAATGAACTTTCTCAGTGAAGTCGGGTGAGGTTCAGCAGTTAGGTCAGTTGGTGAGCACCTCTCCTGGTGGCCAGAGGCCTGTGACGGGTACAAATATACCTGCCACAACCTTTTCTGGCTCAACAGTCAGGGCAGGCTATTCAGGTGACTTTGAGTCAGCGCCAAACACCCTTCTGCGTTGCACCCTAGTGTTACAGCCAACACGAGGTCCAACAGAGGGCTTCTTGTAAGCAGTCTCTGGTGTTGTTCTCTGAGACAGTATCTCATGTAGTCCATGCTGGCCTCAAATCCACTGAGAATGACCTTGAACTCCTGATCCTTCTGCCTCTACTTCCCAAGTACTGCGATTACAGGCGTGTACCAACATATCTTTTCTTGCTGGCTTTTGGTATTATAAGTAAGAGAACAGGTTGAGCTGGTAACCTAAGAGATGCGAGCAGAGGCAGGGCAGCAGTGATGGCAAAGATGGTCAGAGTAACAGCAGCAACAGTAGCAATGACAGGTAGCTAAAGCCTCCTCCTGGAAAGTGAGCAGGGTGGGAGGTAGAGAGGGCAGAGATGACAAAGTCAGCACAGAGCTGAAAAAGAACGGCAGGCCCTACACACCAACGTTCCAAAGAGCTTCCAAGGCTTAACCACCACAGTCAGGCCAAGCACCTCAGACACACTAGGTCGGAGGCTAACAAGTGCTGGATATCACCACTTCCTGATGCTGTTGCTCATGGCTATTGGAAGTCAAGGACTGTAGCAGCTGCCAAGTGCTTAAAGCACACAGCAGAGTTAAGCCTTCAACTTAAACATCAAGATCCAGAATTCTAAGAGTTGTAAGGCCCAGCATGTCCAGCTCTCTAGGGTTGAAGCCATAAACTTCTGGGTCTAGTTCCCAGGCCTTGGGGCACTCAAGGGCTGGTGACTGCCAGCACCAGAATTGCCCACCCACATTTCCTGTCTGTAGAACAAGCTAGGTGGTGACAGACTGGGGAAAACCCATGTGTATACTTTCAAGAGGGTAAGTTGGCAACATGCTCAGAAGTCTGTCAAAGCTGATAGGCTTTCAAGCCAGGGTAACTGGTGGTGCTCAGGAGACTGAAGCAGAAGGATCAAGTCAGGGTCAGCCTGGGCTATAGAGTAAGATCCTGTCTCAGAATACAAGACATAGTACTCTAAATAAACAAACAGGTCATGAGAACGTGTCTCAGAAAATCACCTAGCCACAGGCAATATTTATAAAAGAAAAAGTATGTAAGATTTCTATATTTGACAGTGGGGGTTCTTATTAGATGAAGCTGCTATGTCTACTCAGCAGAACACTATGTAACATTAAAAAATACCAAATATTTTTATTGACTCTTAAGATAATGACAACTATTACAAAATAAAACATTTTTGTTAAAACACATTTTTGATCAATTTACTGTGTGTGTGTGTACACACACATGTATCTACATATACACAACAAAGACTCTAAATCAAGACATTTCCAAGCAATAATAAGGGCTTGATAATTAAAGACCATTAAAATATATCGCTTAGGTAGTAAGAACAGTTAACATTATTTCTTGAACTGAGTAGGAAAAGATTTGTAATCAACTTCTCAAACTGAAGTGGGAACAAGCAGGAGTTCTGTCTCATGTGCTAGAGTACCTCCCAACCAGACAGGTACATATTACCCTATCCAGGGCCCTGGCTATTCCCCCGGCACCACCAGAATTCTCAATGGGAAGGCACAGTGTGGCAGCTGGAAAGTATCTCTGTGCAACTTGATTTAATTTAAACGGCAGAATTATTCAAACAGGATTTAATTACAGACCCATGTATCAGAAACAGAACACCAGTCCTACACAGTTTAAAGACAGAAGAGAGAGAAAAGAAAGGGCATTAGGTATAGTCATAATGGTCATGAATTTTCCATTAAATTTATCTCAGAACCTATTTCCAAGTTTGTTTGTTTCTTTTTTTTCTCGATGCAAAGTTTCTGTGTGTGGCTGTCCTGGACTTTGCTGGTCTCAAACTCACAGAGATCCACCTCCCTCTGCCTCCTGAATGCTGGGATTAAAGGTATGCACCACCAAGCCCAGTCCCAATGTCCAGGTCTCTTATACCACACCTAGTTTTTTAAAAGGTGTATGGAGGCATGCAGGTGTGGCTGAGTGGCAGAAGTGTGCGGTTAGTGTGTGTGTATGTGTGTGTGTGTGTGTGTGGGGGGGGCTGTGTTTAATCTTTATCCTGTTGGATGGCAGGATATCAAAGAACATTTAGCATTTAAAAAAAGAGCTATAAAAATATATAATCCCCAAGGTGCGCAAGGTGGTGCATGCATTTAGACTCAGTGTACAGAAAGCAGAGGGATCTCTGTGAGTTCAAGGCCAGCCTGGTGTTCTACATAGTGAGTTCTTGGCCATTCAAGGATATACAGTGAGACTCTGTGTGTGTGTGTGTGTGTGTGTGTGTGTGTGTGTTTCCCATGGTTGTTGACAATACGAGAACTTCAGAAGCCTCACATCCTCCAGGGCTCTGAACTATGAATATTCTGCAAGGTGTCCCAGGTGGTTCTGTGTATGGCTTAGGCCGTATATCTTTTCTCTCCTTCATGCTTGGCCTTGTGGTACTTGAGGTAATCGCTGTGCAGGTCCTTAAAGACATCTCGTGCTCCAGACTGTAGTGAGGCCCGAAGAAACTGGATATCCCGCTCCATGCAGAGATCCAAGATGAGATAAATTCCCTCTTGAAGCAGGTTCTTCACAGGTGGGTGCAAGGTTACCTAGGAAGGAAGGAGGGCTCTCAGCAAAAACCCAGGCAATATGCCGGAAACCCTGGAGCACAGACAGCAGCATGAAACTGGTGCAGCCAGAAAACCTGGCCTTGAGACTTTCTAAGACAAAAGCAGCTTCTATCATTAGGATCAATGGTCAATGAATGAAAACATATCCCAGCAGCTTCAAAACTCATCGGATGAGATGAACGCTAACCACTACTCTTCCCAAGCTAGTAATGTGGAGAGATTGTTATAAACTTGATCTGGAAGTAAAAGACAAAGTACTGGAAACATCTATGGTTTCACCGGGACTCTCACCACACGAAGCAGACTAAACAAGCAGGCCTGTGGTTACAGCATCTCCTGACCAACAGTGTCTTCCCAGGACATCTGCCTGTCCCTTGGAGGTCCTCCCACAACACCCCAATCTACAGAAGCACAGGGAAAAATGCAGACATCTCTCTGGCCATCTTTGCTCTTAAGCATTGAATTAAACCTAAACATGCTGCCTAGGAAAATTCAGGGCTCTCAGTAGCAGTCTCTAACGCATATGGAGTGTTTTCTTCATTACTAAATCTAAAAATAAACGACACACAGGACCTAGACTGCTGTCAATGGGTGCTGGGATGCGATGGTCTTAAATAATTCACAAGGCCTTTCTACTTTCAAGATTAAAACAAAACAAAAAGGAAAAAATGGACAGGTTTAAATTAGAGATGAATAATGAAGCCAGGAAGCCAGAGACTTCATGAAGTAAATCTTAGAATAATATGACTTAAGAGTTCCAATTATCACTGCACTTTTTGGCCCTCAGCAAAGTTAAATTACTATGCCTCATTTTATTCTCCAGTTAAGAAGTACAAACTTTTCTTTCATAAAAAGTCTCTATGTTAATGACTCACATATTTGGAAAATACCAAGCTTCGATAAAACTGCTATATACTCACAGGGAAATCAAATCACAAGTCCTCATGCCATCCCACCCTAGGAGCACGAGAAATACCTTCTCAGGCACGGAATCAGCTGCTGCCCCTCCCCTCTCCTCGCAAGGGTGTCAGCAAGGGTGTGGGTTGGAAAGTTACCCAACAGTTAATAGGTACTTCAAATAGAGAAGTCATCTAGAAAGGCCTAAGCAAACCTCCCTGGAGAAATGCTGACTTCTCTAGCCAGATGCTCCATTACAGTGCCCACCAAGAGACCCAACTACCATGCATGCAAGAGACCCCAATACCAAGCCAGCCCACTAGATTGGCTATTCCCCAGACAGAGGCATGAAATGTGTGTATACAAATATAAGCAAATGGAGACACATGCACCCTCTAATCACCCGGCTCTGACACACTGGCACTCACTAATCACAGTGAAGTTCCGATGCCATGTGTAGTCCTGAGCTGCCGACCATGGGCACCAGGAGCTTATGGAAGGGTGAGAACAGTGCACTGACAAATGCAACTAATAACTCTCTAAATGACGAATTCAGCATTCAAACACCAAGTCCAAAAGTCAGACTAATCTGGACAAAAATCACTGGTAACAAATTTCTCAGGGTGTCTACCCCCATGGTCTGCTTTGAGTGTCTGCGAGCAGCAGACCCACCTCTCTTTTCTATGACCTTATGGTCTGGGTCCATAAGAGCTCTGGGTTCTTGGCCCTGGGTGACATTTCACTTGCATATCAGATAGATAACCAGAAGAAAAGAAAACAGGTTCAAGTCTGTACTGGAACCAGAGACCTGGGAGTCCTGAGCAATCTTAGTGAGGGGCCTCAATGACCCTTAAACAATCCTCAGTCCTGACCATAACCCCACAAGGCTGCTGATTAGCCCCCCACCCCAACACACACCACATAAGGAAAGGGCCTATGAGTGCCATTTTGGGTAAAAGCCATGCTCTAAGACTGTGAATGAAAACCCCTGATGAGTATGTTCAGTTTGGGTTTTACCTTCTGTACCTCTGTCACATACTGGGCCACCAGGAATGGGGAGAACGTGGTGAACTCCTCAGCTCGAGTAGCAATGTGGCTATACATCCTCTCCACCAGGCGTGCACACTCAAGGACTGCTGGCAGGTCATCTACGCTCCCTACAGAAGGCAAATGATCAGCACTGAAATGGCAAGAGTATCTCTTCTAGCCTTACGGTTCCACTGCCAACAGAAATGACTGCAACCTTCTACTCTTTCCAGACTCTAAACAGCTTATTCTGTAGATGAAAATAAAGTAAAACACATGTCCAACACAACAACAGTAAAAATACAATATTCAAGTCTATGTGTTTTTCTAGGGGGAATCTGTGATAACTAATTTTCATTTTCAACCTACTGGATTTTAACAGTCCTAACTGACAAATCTCTGGGGAGTATGTGAGAAGCCGTCTCCAGAAAGGATTGAGTGAGCAGGAACGACCACCCTGACCATGGACAGCATCACCTGTGGTCTGGAGTCATTGGCTTATTGAAAATGAGGAGCAGCCAACCCAAGTGAGCACCAGCGCTCATCTCTCCGCCTCCTGACTACGGACACATGTGACCAAACACCCCACACTTCTGTCCCCACGAATGGACTGTATCTCCTCAAACTGTGAGACAAAATAAAACCCTTCTTTCTGAAGCTGCTTTGTCAGTATTTTTTCACAGCCAGGAGAAAAGCAACTAATAACTAGAAAATCAATACTTTTCAGGGTAAAAATCTATGATTGCTATCATTATTTTAAAGGAGGTAAGACATAAGACAGGATCAAATGAAAATTATCAAGAGAAATGATTTATTGAGAGGATTTAAGAGTTCCACATTATGTCTTTGCCTCTGTTAGTTTTAAAAACTGGGTAACGTCTTCCTTTCATTTGCAAATGGAGATGAGATTTAATAGTATCAGCACCCACCTCACCCTATCTCCACAGACAGTCCCACCTCACCCTATCTTCCAAGAATCACTTCTTACCCCTAGTCCGTCCTCACTACTCAGTATAAGACCATCTAGTCCCTGGGCTCCCCAAGCCTGCACTGCCTGGGTAGGGAGCTCTGGCCCGTGCCACGTCACCTCCCAAGCCTTGCTGAGCACAACAGTGATGGCTACAACTTTACTTATAAATCTGGAAAATGCAAATAAACCTAGGAACAAAAAAAAAAAAAAAGGTAGACTGTTATTGCTCAGGGTCAGGCCTAATATAAAAGACACAGAACCCAGAAGTTGAATAATCTGTATTCTGACTGTGGTACAGCTTCATTTTGTTCTTAACTGTCAATCAGACGAAGTTCATCATGCATACATTAAATCCCAATAAAACATTTCTAGTATGTATAGTACTGATTTGTTCTTTTGGGTTTTTTTAAGAATAAATACGCAGACATCTTTTATAAATACAGTTTAAACTGGACATGGTGGCACATGCCTTTAATCCCAGCACTTATGAGAGAAGAGCAGTAGGATCTCTGTGAGTTTGAGGCCAACTTGGTCTATACAGTGAGTTCCAGAATATCCGGGGTTCTATTACAGAGAAACCCTGACAATCAATCAATCAATCAATCAATCAATCAATCAATCAGTCAGTCAATCAGTCAGTCAATCAATCAATGTAGCTTTCTAGATCAATGTAATTTCTATGAGATTATTTCACAAGGCCCACGTTCATGTGTAGTCACATGCTTCATGGCTAACATTATATTGCCTCTCTTCTCAGACAACATACGTAACTGGCACTGATTATTGCAGCTACCAATTTTATGCATAAAAATAAGAGTACACTAGAACCCCAAAATGAGAAGAACACAGTTAAAGTCTGGTGGGTCACGACACAAGTGTAGCGAGAACAGTCTTGGGATTAGAGAGGACTGAGCTAGGCCAACACGAGGCACATGCTTCTGTGCATGTTCAGAACATGTGATAAGGGACAAACTTGATGTAGCACTTGGCCACACCGCACTTCCATAGTCCACAGCAAGACCTGGGTTTGGCTGCCGGTCTCCCTGGGTAGACCAGAGGAGAAATCGATATCAGAGTAGTGTCTTGGGATATTAAAGAACCTTAACTAAAAAACAGACAGTCATCATATAAGCAGTGATGGCTAACAAAGAGAACAAACTTATTACCAGCCATAAGTATCAGTAATTTATAAGTCAACACATGCACTGTGCCATGCACAGGAGGTGCTGACTACTAGCTATGGCACTAGTTGTCCGCAGTTGGTCACAGCAAAGGATAACTAAGGGGTCTGTCAATAATGCCATCCTCTCATCTCCTCTTCTTTCCATAAAAAGAAGTTTCAGAGACACCAGATGCATCCACAGTTTGGGATACAGTAAAACGTGATGATCTGAAATAGTTAAAAAAAAAAACTATCTTGAGCAAGGAGGATAGCTGTTAGCTTGAGGCCAGTCTGGTCTACATAAAGAGTTCTGGGCCAGCCAAGGGCTACATGTAAGAGCCTAGCTCAAACAAACATTTTCTTGAGAGATGCCCTGGTTGTGTTGCATTTAGTTCTATTCTTGTTTTTGTAAACTTGACATTAGCTAGAGTTATTAAAGTTGGGGAACAGAACCTCAACTGAAAAAAATGCCTCCATCACACTGCCTGTAGGCAAGTCTATCATCCATTTTCTTTATTAATGATTCATGCAAGTGGGCATATGCCACGGCGCGGGGGGGAGTGCCATCCTTAGGCAGGTGGTCCTGAGTTGTATAAAAAAGCAGGCTGAGCAAACCATGGAAAGCAAGCCAGCAAGCAGCATTTCCCATGGCCTTTAGTTCCTGCCTATGAATTCCTGCCCTGACTTCCATCAGTGACTGAATGTGCCTGAGAGCTATAAGCTGAAATAAACGCTTTCCCTCCACCAAGTTGCTTTTGGTCATGATGTTTTATCACTGCCACAGAAATCCTAACTAAGACAAGAGGTATTTCAGTGGTTAAGGTCCAAATGTCTGAGTTCTATTCCTAGCACCTATATCAGGTGGTTTAAAACTACATATAACTTTAGTTCTAGGATATCAAATACCATCTTCTGGTCTCCACCACAGCATTGACATTGCACACACGGCTGACACAAACACATATACATAAATAAAAATAAATATTTTTCAAAAAATAGTCTTTTAAGATTTTTTCTTGAACATTCACTTGATAATCCGAACAATTCTCACATTACCTCAATTTGGCGGTTTTATTTTCAATACTATTTTTTGACCAGAAACACTGCATGATGAACAGATCTGCATCTGTGCACCTGATGCCATTACTCTGAATTACCTTTGTCTTTCTGCCGTCCTTCGTGCATAACTGAAAACAACAGTCTATTAAAGGAGTTCAAGAAAGATGGAATGGCCTTCAGCATCACCTGTGGTAACAAAGGCACACAGAAGTGGGTCAGTCACCTCGTCTGCTTACCTGGCAGGACATACAGAAGAGGCACGTGCCCCACTGGGCAGTACGGATACTTTGCGTATCTTTCGCTAAAGTGACTGAGCACCTGGTTCATATATGGCTCCTTAATTCTTGTTTAAACATTTTAGAGAACAGGGGCTCCACACTGCACACTTTTCAAAATTTGTAGGCACATTCATTTAAAATTTGCAAGTCTATGTTTTCTCTACACTGCTCTTAATATACCCTAAAAGCACAAAAAATTGCTATTTTAAAAAAAGATTACACAAATTCGCTTACAATGGAAATCAAATCATCTCAGTTAACAGTGATGAAATACCCTGCCTAGGACTTTCCCTTGAACACTGAGACTAGGTTTTAAGCTTGCTCCTAGAACAAGAGAGATAACTGAGTGGTCATGAACACGGACCTGGGTTTGGTTCTCAAAACCCACACAGTAACTCACAACTATCTATGTCTCTAACTCCAGTTGCAGTGGATCAGATGTCCTCTTCTAACATCTGTGAGCACTATATGCATGAGCTGCACGTACATACATGCAGAACACTCCTACACATAAAAATCTTAAAAAGCCTATTCCTAACTTCCTTATGTGTCTAAAACCCTCTTCCTTCAGTCCCCACTCACTCTCATATTTATAAAAATCTATTTTTTTCCTTTGAAATAGACATTCACTATGTATCACTGGCTGTTCTGAAACTCACATGTAGACCAAGCTGGCTTCAAACTCCTGCCTTTGCCAAGTGCTGAGATCACAGGCATTCACTACTACACCAGTCAAAGCCTTTTCTCAATAAACCCGAACTTTATTCCATTTAAAAAAAGAGACTAAGCTGACAAAAACATGCTTTTTAGTCTCTGTCCTTGTATCTGTGTATTACACAGTCATGTATGTGACCACAGCACACATATGAGTTAGAGGACACCCTCAGGCGTTGGGTCCTAGCCTGCTACCTGGGTTCTGAGACAAGACCTTTTTGTTGCTCACGGTTGTATTCTCCAGGCTAGCTGACCCTCAGCCGTCTAGGGACCTGCCCGTCCCCACCTCCCACCCTGCATTAAGAGCACTGGGGTTACAGACACAGGCTACCATGTCCAGCTTTCCGTGGACTCTGGGGGTGGGCACTGGGCTCCTCGTGCTTACATCTCTGCAGCCCCAAACAAGCTTTCTTCATACCACACATCAGGAACACACCACAAAGTCCAGTCAAACAGAAGTAAGATCATGCAAATTTAGTTAGAATTAAGCAAAATTAAACCAGCAATTTCTAGTCATACCAACTACATTTCAACTGAGTACCACAATGACAATGCAGGCACCACTGAGATATTCACTGCGCTGCACTGCTCCGAGCAGAAGAGTAAAGCAGCAGGACGAAAGCATCGCTGTGTGCTGATGGATTTGTGCTGCACTTATACGGTCACGTAACAGCCTTAATAATCAGTCAGAATATCTCATGTCAAAGGTAGTGAGGGAGGCAGGGCCAAAGGTTGACAGCTGGGAAAGTCTTTGGTATAGAATATTTCTCTTAAAAACCAGCATTGCAGCCGGGCGGTGGTGGTGCACGCCTTTAATCCCAGCACTTGGGAGGCAGAGGCAGGAGGATTTCTGAGTTCGAGGCCAGCCTGGTCTACAGAGTGAGTTCCAGGACAGCCAGGGCTACACAGAGAAACCCTGTCTCGAAAAAACCAAAAAAAAAAAAAAAAAAAAAAAAAAAAAAAAAACCAGCACTGCTGGGAAGATAAGATCACTCCGTGGGTAAAGGTGTTTGGCATGCCCGCCTGGTGGCCTGAGTTCAATTGCCAGATGTGCTAGTTTAATATCATCTCGCACAAGCTAAAGTCCTCAGAGAGGAGGGAGCCCCAGTTGAGAAAACGCCTCCATACAATTCGGCTGCAATGAATTTCCATAATGAGTGATTGATGGGGGAGGGTCCTGCTCATGGTGGGTGGTGCCATCCCTGGGCTGGTGGTCCTGGTTTCTGTAAGAAAGCAGGCTGAGCAAGCCATGGGAAGCAAGCCAGTAAGCAGCACCCTCCATGGCCTCTGCATCAGCTCCTGGCTCCAGGCTCCTGCCCGGCCAGAGTTCCTGTCCTGGCTTCCTTCAACAGTGACCTATGATGTGGAACTATAAGTCAAATAAACCCTTTTCTCCCCAACTTGCTTTTTGATCATGTTGTTTCACAGCAATAGTAATCTTAATTTGGACACTGGACCTCACAGTATGCAGGCACACTGTCTATTCTTAGACTATCAAAACACTCAGAAATATCTCAACATGTGTACAGGCACACACACAGTATTTATGAGTTCCTGCTGGTCACATGTATTAGTGGTAGTTCATGAAAAGAACCCTGACCAAAGGCATCAACAGGCTTAGCCCGACACTCAGATTCAACCAGGTGGCAATGGTCAAAACATTCACCAAGCCTCGATGTCCTTATCACTAAAATATGATTACCATATGCTTTAGAGGCTTACTATGGAGTAAAGCAGCAAACGTTCAACAAATGCTAGCTGGCCATATTCTCTTCTATGGGATCTGTGTTCCTAGCCTCTGTGTAACATAAACAGTAGCAGAATAAACTCAAGACCTCTACCACTTGAATTATAAACTCAACATATCTAAGCAAGGTAGTGACTTGTTTAAATACATTATCAGCAAACAGAGTAACGGGCTTCCTTTGTATATGACACCACTCAGAGGATCAGACATGGTAAAGAACAACTCAAGTGCCCTGAAGGGAAGGTCAAGAAGTTTACATATCAGAAACTACTAGAAGCAAAACCTGTAATAGTGAAGCTTTCTTTTCTTTAGTTCTGTCTGTCTGCTTTTATTTTTAGTGGTAGTAGGGATAACTCAGGGACCTAATGTGCATGCATGCACGCGCACACGCGCGCGCGCGCGCGCACACACACACACACACACGCGCGCGCACACACACGCACACACACACGCGCACACACACACACACACACACACACACACACACACACACACACGCACACACGCGCCTGCCTCACGGAGCAGCCCCCCGGCCTCCGGGTCTCCCAGCGGCTGGCATTCCCAGCTCACGTAGGAGCAGCTGCAGTCCTGCCTCTCACCTTAGAGTGGCACTGCAAGATGGAGAAGAGCACATTGTGCATCTTCAGGAAGATACTGCCAAACTCCTGTGGCTTCAGGTGCTCCAAAGGGACTGTGAGCAAGATGTTAAAGGCCAGGCTGACATGGTGAGGGTTGCTGATGCTCTCCTCCCCTTTCCGAAGCAGGACAGCCAGGACTTCAAGTATAGGCTCAATCACCACTAGGGACACAGGCTGCTCCTGGCAGGCCTCTCGGTGTTGCAGCTACAAAGCAAGACAGACAAAGAAAAGAAAGTGAAGGTGATCTCCAAAGAATCACTAACACCGCTAAAGCCAAATCACTAATCACTAAGTCACTAAAACTCTAGGTGACAAAGGTAGTCTGCCTATGCTCTGTAAGGAAGTGGTGTGGCCAAACAGCAATCCAAGTCTCATAACAGTGTTTTCCCAAAACATAATCAGTTGTAAATGGCTATGACTATAATAAAGGCCTAGTTAATGAGACTTTCAGTTAGTGTCCTAGACAATAAGGGACAACTGTCTTCCCCGGGTCACCCAGAGAGCATCCCTATGGTTCCCAGTTTGACAGTGAATATGGAAGGAGGCTTTTGTGTCCTGAATCTTACAAGTCTCATCATTCTGCAGGGAACATGGCTCTGCAGCCACACATGAGAAGCACCAAGTGGGTTCTAACTTAGTGCATCTCAGTGTAGTCAACACACACACTGTCACCATTATGGCCAACCGTCAGTATGTTCTACACCCTACTCAGTAACTTGTTTCTCCATTGTCTGCTCTACAAAAACATCAATTGGGGGAAACAGCACGCTTTAGCACAGGCCTTTGGTGTTACAGTTTCTTAGGGAAAAGACAAAGAAGCAGACTAGAAAACAGAAGGGAACATGAAGTCTAGTTCTCAGGCCTTTAGCTCTGAAAGTATGCTGACCCATACCAATTCCCTCAGATAGCAAAAGCTGCATCTGGATGGTGATGGTGGCAAGTAGGTGCTGCCCTTTCATATCTGCAGTAAGAATCTTTGAGCCAGGATCAATGGAGGGACCAACCTCAATGGACCAGGCTCTTGTAGTATAAGATGAAATCATGTCATTATCAGACGAAATTTCAACATCTGGGAAGGATGCAACTGTAACCTGTCACAATATTACTATTCAAACTTATCAGAGTATTCCCCTTTACTGTATCACATGCTTTACACACATGTGCCCGTCCTGCAGGATACCATTACTTAACTGACCACAGAACTTTGTGAGGAATCGGCTGCAGGGATCTCCTCCACCTGAGTCTATGGCCCACAGTAGCCTCACCTTGTCCTTGCCATCAATCTCACCACCCCGTCTGCTTTCTCAGTGCCAGTCCCTCTCACCACTCCTTATCCAAGCTGCTACTGTCTAACAGTGTATAGAGACAGAGAGCACAAATGGATTCATGGCCACCAGCTGTCTTACAGAAGAGCTGGAGGGTGCGTCTCGAACAGCCTCTCACCATTAGAGCCGTGATGATCTGGGGACACAAACGCCATAGCAAACTCGCCTTTTCTCCATTGAGTGGACATCTGAGTAGCAGGTTGAGTAGTCTAATGGCACACAAAACAACCTGAAACAAAAAAGACAAAGTTTAGGACTGAAATAGCCAATACTCTGGGAGAACGCCACAGCAGAGGAGAGCCTTTTACTGGTACTGACATGTTACTGGGCTCAGGAACAGGGACAAGGCCTGGTCAGGGTTGAGTTTTAAGAGCAAGGACTATCTTTCACATTTGGGCACAGACAGGAAGCAATGATAAAGAGGTTCTTTGGGGAGCATCTCACTAAACCAGTCACAAAGCAAAATTGGTCCAGGACACCAAGTTCAGTGAGATACAAAGAATAGCCTAATCACAGACTCCATTTTGCCAAGATGCTGGTCACAGAGGACCTTATTACTTCACTGATCAAGAACTACACAAGAACTGGACAATGGTGGTGTACATCTCTAATCCCAGCACCCAGGAGGCAGAGGCAGGTGGATCTCTTATTTCTAGGACATCCAAGGATGTATTATACAGAGAAATCCTGTCTCGAGAAAAAAAGAGAGAGAGAGAAATTACACAAGGGGGCTAGAACGATGCCTTAGTGGTTAAGAGTACTTTCAGAGGACCTGGGTTTGATTTCCAATACCCATATTGTGGCTTACAGTCATCTAACTCCAGTTCCAGGGTATTTTATCTGATGGCCTCTGCAGGCACAAGGCATGTACAAAGTGCAGAGATATACATGCAGGCAAAACACCCATACACATAAAGAAAAAATTTTTAAATTAAAAAAAATTAACTACTTAAGTAAAGGTTTTGTAGAGAGCCTTATTGGGGTACTGCCTGGTAGGAACTTGACATTTGCCAAGGACAAGGGCTTCAAGCAGGAATCTGACATTCAGGCATAATAGGGAAGTAGGTAAAGGCAGGAATTTTAATCTTAGGGTGGAACGAGTTGAGACGCAGGCTTCTGGCAAGGTTTTGGGTTTGGATGAAGAAGTAGGCTCAGGTATTTTGGTCATTCTGACAAGCCCTTTGTAACAACTGTCACAGAATTTTGCTTATCGCCTTGACGATTTTGTGTTTACTGTCTTGCCTGTTCCTTACTGTACCACTATTGATCTTAAATCCTGCATGTAATTAAGTTGGTATAAAAAGTGGACTTGAAATTATTAAACCCGCCTTCAGTCTCAGAATTGACTGGGGTCATGCTGCAGTTTTGTCTAATTGTCTCTTGCTTTTAATCCTCACTCCTGCGCTGGAGAACCTGTTGACTGAGTAGGCTTAGTCAAGGTTTAAAGGAAATACTGGGTGAGACGCTGTGACGGCAGGCAGCTCCTCTAAGCCAGGATAAGCAGGCAGGTATTTACCTTTACTAAATGTTTCACAAAGGCCTGGTACCATGTACTGCTTCTCAGTGTTATAACGGCCTCTTTCTTCCCTAAGACTGTGAAGTCCCATAACCCCAGCCAGATCCTGATTTCTGCCCTGTGCATTCTTCCCTTGCCTTCTCTTGACTGCACAAACCTGCAAATCTGACTGTTGCCAGTTTCCTGCATATCTACAACGTCTATCTCCCCATTGTGGCTTGGTGCCCTCTCCTTTTTCAAAATTGTACACCCTCTGCCCCAACAGATATACACTGCTATCCCATGCACACCCACTATCCTGTCAAAGTCTTCATTCTTCAATACTCCAAGTTTCCCTTGTCTAGGAAGTCCTCTCTAATTAACTGGTTTAATAAAAACTTGGGGGTTATTTTCTCCCCTCAAATCACTTGCTGAAATGGAAGCCCAGAGACCCAGAGTCCTTTTTCAAAGCTGGGCCCCAATTGTGCCATAAAGATATACAATCTAAGTTCCAGAAAAAGGTGAGTGTGGCAGGTAGGGACGGTGAGATCCTCAGGTCCTCATGCTCATGGGTAAGGGTCTAAACTGTTCCTTGCTCCTTGCCTGAACTCACTTACCCCCTAACTCGCCTCGAATCCAGATCAAAAACTCAATCCCAGTGACCAGAAATCAAGAAGCCACTAATGAGGCGGGACATTAATAGTGTATATCTCTATTTACAGTACTTGAGAGGTTGAGGCAGGAGATTATAAATTCAGGACTGGGCTGCAAAATGACAAGCTCAGGAAAAAAAAAAAAAGAAGAAGAGAAGCAGCCAACAGCTTGCCTGTAGAGGCTTTTTTTTCTCAAGTGCCGCTGGGAATATCTGGCCAGACAGTACCCATGATCATCCTGGCTTATGAGTTGTATAAGGCAGTCTACATGGACACTGGGCTTATGAACTGAGAGCTCAAACGCTTCTTTTTCTTCTTTCTTTCTTGTCAGTGTTGGGGTTTGAACCCAGGGCCTCATGAATGCAAAACAGATACTCTACCAACTAAGCTATATACCCAGTATATACCCAGAATGTGCCAGTGTGCATATAGACTTATATACATACATATACACACACACACACACACACACACCCGTGATTCTTAAGTTCTGGTCTATAGCTGTCTGATCATATCAAGTACTTTTCAGAAAAGCATGTGAGGGCAATTCTTTGAGAAGTTGACAACCATGTTCTTTCATGTGTCTTATTTTCTCACAAGCATCTCTCTTAATCTTCATTCTTAACTCTTTTAATAATGTTTCCAAAAGACTGTGGTAGATGAAATGAACTTATACACTTTTATATATGGTCTTTACATATATTTCAAATCTCATGTAATAAGAGCACACATTTGTAATTTGAAGAAATTCTCCTTTGAAGAAAAAGAACTCCTCACTGGAAGCTAGACAGTCCACAACTGGGCCCCTCCTACAGCCTCCACTCTGTCAGCCAAATGTGGTTTGTTTTAGAAGTGACACAAAATTCCAAACAATCTTTCCTTTCACCAGGAATAACCACCACTCCAGACGTGTAACAAAAGAAAGAAGATATCCACCTGTAGATCTGACCTCCATGTCTGAGTGACATCCAGCCCCTGAAGAATAGACTGCAGTACCATCCCAAAGTGCTCTGTTGTCCCAGCTTCAAACATTTGGGTGAGCAGGGCTCCCAAGTGAAGCTCAGTATCCTGAGTGACTGGAGCAGGTATGCATGGGCCTGCAGGAAAGAAGCCAACACGGTTATGACCTGAATGGTAAGTGACAGTGATCTGTAAAGTTGCCACGTGACGACACCATGCAGCACTAATGACACGAGTTAACGGGAGCAACAGTACAAAAGCAGGTACTGGTGAGTGAATCAGAGTGGACGCCCATGCGGCCCTTTCTCTTTCTTAGAGCTGTAGGAGCTCTCTTATACAGCGCTTGCACACAGAAAATGCCAATATGCTCAAGTTGGCTCTGGACCACGGCAAACATGTGACCATGACTCTTTATCTATCTTCCTTATACAATCATTACAGGTGCAGAAGTGGAATATTTTAAAATACCCAGTTATGGGGAGACAAACTAACCCTAAACTTTCTTAAAGGTCCTAATAAAAGGACAAAGTGAACTTTAAGTTCTGTATCCTTGTCCAGGAGTGAACTTGGTGGCAAGGTCAGTATAGAGCTGGAGCCAATGCCTCAGGAGTCAAAGCTGCAGCTTCTGGTGACCTAACTCTTTCTTCCCCCTGCACTGTTATCAGTACTAAGGCAACGGTGTCTGAGGTATCCAATGCTCTTTGCCAACATAGTTTAACTTAGCTCTCTTCTGGACTTGGCTGCCCCCCCCCCACACACACACATATAGTATATATAATGCTGTACTTCTTAATAAACTTGCTTGGCATATGTCATTAGCTTATGCAAGACCTCCTGATCCCAGCTATTGCTTTTGTCTTTATTTCTCATCCCAGGTCAACACTTCAGTGTTGGTTTGCGTCACCCAAGAATGTTGAAAAAGACAAGTGCCTTGACATTGCTGGACTGTCTACCAGATCCCAAAGGTATTTTCTGGAGCCCTCCAGGACCTTCTGGCCCACAATACTACAACAAAGTCCAAGGCCCTTCAACACTGACCTGTGCATCCTTCCATGTGTTTCAGACTGCCACACACCAGATCGCCTTCTACCTCTCAATCTGTGTTATTTACAATCAGGAGGACAGAGATCAGGGGCTCTGACTGATAAAGTAATAGGCTCATGTCTCCTAAACCTGTTAGACCTACATTTGCAGCCTCTTTCAGCCCCAATCTGCTCATCAGTATCATGAACATCAGCAAAGGTGCATGCCACTAGCAAATAAAAAGACACAGAACCCATAGGAGAGCCTTTCCGGAGGGGCTGACCACCCATCCATACTTGCTTGGCTGGACTTCACGGCCACATACACTTGGCTTACATGTGCCCTCTAGCCCCAGTCCCACATTCAGGTTGGGTTTTGTACCCTATATCCTTTCCTCGGCAATCACTATAAAGTATGTTAATGAAACCCAAATCTGCAAGAGCAAAGATAGTCCTATATAAAAGGCCAGCTCAAAAGCACTGGCTTCCCCAGTTCCACTAAAGCAATCTATTTTTTGCCTAAAAGCATTCTTTATAAAAGCTCCTGTTTATGAAATGCCCCCTTAGCACCCTATCCACCCAAGTCGCTGTATTGCTACCTTTCAGTTCTTCAAAGCAACTTTAATGTTCCCTTTCTTCCCAAGTGCCTTGGGTCTCACCTCACTTGGTATTTCTTCCAGACAGCTTACTACTCCAGCACATTACCAGACATTCAGATGTGTGAACATGTTGGACTCACTGTATCTGAGGCTCTGTCCCAGAGGTCTGAGGGACCACAGGCCCAGGGATATAAAAGTAAGGTTGAGAACTGCCTCATCTCAGCAGAGGTAGGAAAGGGGATGAAAAGTTCTGTTTAACAAACTGACAGCAGCCACAGCTTCGGAAGCCAGCTGCCACCCTAAGACACTCACCTCGAGTGCTGTCACAAGCTTTAACAAAAGTTCAATGTTAGTTCAAAAAGATCATCAGAGCCAGGGTTTTTTCTGTTCATCCACTCTTGAATCCTAGACAGAAAGGTCACTGACAGAAGACAACAGCAACACTATTCAGTCCATACACCCAGATCTGGTAGCAGCCCAGGCAGACCAGGTGGCTTCACTTCCTAAAAGTCCCACCTTGTTGTAGCTTCTCTGTGGGAATCAACCGAGCACATTCTCTACTCAGCATGTACTCCTGCCCCCTAATCCTCAAAAGACAACCTAATTCCTACTCTAGCCCCTCAGCAACACCTAAACTAAAAGGAAAGCCTCTGCTGCCTGTGATAGATAAAAGCTGCTCAATGCATACAAGACATCAGACCTGTTCATCTTTGTCTGCTTTAGGGAGTAACTATTTTACACACACACACACACACACACACACACACACACACTTTAAAGATTTTATTTTATTTATGTTTGGATTTTGAGAAAAGGTCTCATTGGCTTGGAAATTGCTATGCAGACCATGCTAGCTTCAAATTTACAGAATTCCTCCTACCTCTGCCTCTGTATTGGAATTAAAGGCATGTGCCACCATGTCCTGCCAAAAAGAATTACTTTATACTGCATCTGTTTAACATTAATATTTTAGATGTTTCTAAATAATCTTTGTAACTATTTGAATGGCTACACAAGATCCTTCAGGTGTCAGTTTTATGCAGGAAGATATCACCTCTCTCACTAGTCTGTCTGAGGTCTTAGGTGGCCTCAAAGGATGATACCTCATTAACATAGATGACACCAGGTCAGTCTATTTAACTACAAACACACACACACACACACACACACACACACACACACACACACACGTTACTGATCAAACTGAATTGGGGTGCTGAGGAAAGCAGAGTTTCCATAATTTTCCAAGTTAATCTATACCACTATAGACCTGAAACAGTTTTCCCTAGGTGAGATGATCTATATGAGTCATCTGTGGCCAGAGCAAATTAAAAACTAAAAACAAGAACTCAAAACCATGAATGGGGGTTGACGAGATGGCTCAATGGTTAAGGTCACATAATGTTCAGAAAGAAGACCCAAATTAAGTTTCCAGCATCCATGTTGGACAGCTTACAAATGTGTAACTCTAGCTCTAGAAAATCAGCAACCGTCAGCCGGGCGGTGGTGGCGCACGCCTTTAATCCCAGCACTTGGGAGGCAGAGCAGGAGGATTTCTGAGTTCGAGGCCAGCCTGGTCTACAAAGTGAGTTCCAGGACAGCCAGGGCTACACAGAGAAACCCTGTCTCATAAAACCGAAAAAAAAAAAAAAAACCAAATGGATTACCTCATAGGCCGGGCGGTGGTGGCGCACGCCTTTAATCCCAGCACTTGGGAGGCAGAGGCAGGAGGATTTCTGAGTTCGAGGCCAGCCTGGTCTACACAGTGAGTTCCAGGACAGCCAGGGCTATACAGAGAAACCCTGTCTCAAAAAAAACCAAAACAAAAAAAAAAAGAAAGAAAATCAGCAACCCTCTTCTGGACTCTACAGGCACCTGTACTCACGTGTGCACAGACTCACACACAAATCCACACATATATACACATGATTAAAAAAAAGAAATCTCTAGGTGTGGAATTTGAGCCAGGTCTGCATAATGAGTTCCAGGCCAGCTATGACAAAGTCAGACCCTGCTTCAAACAAAGCATGAATATGCACAAAATAATCCCTAAAATATGAGAGGACACAGGGAAGGGAAAGCTGGAAAGGTGACTGCTTACATGTGCCAGTACAGAAAAAGGGAAATACATGCCTTGGGGGCAAGCTTTCTCGTGGTTCCTTCTGAATCAACTGCCAGGTACCACCCTGTTCAAGGGGGAGGCCCAGCCAGCTGTAGTGTACACACCAGTCGGATATGCTGAAGAGGGAGAGGCATAAGACACCAAGCATGGTAACTTGGCCATGGAGTCCCATTGACTTAAGCCTCCGCAGCACAGAATCAGCTCAGAAAGAAACACCTTATCAGGTATAATGAGATGTCCCAGTGGTTAGAAACAGTGGCTGTAAGTCCAGAGGACCCAGGTTTGAGTCCCAGCACTCACATGGGAGCTAACAACCATCAGTAACTTCAGTTTCAAGGGATCTGACACCATCCTCTGGCTTGAGGGCACCAGGCACACACCTGGTACACAGACATACATGCATGCAAAATATCCATACACATAAATAAAAAGTTAAAAACACCCCACCTTACCTGTAAGAACTTTCTGCACAGAATAAAAGATGGAAGCAAAAACAGAGCTCTCCTTGGAATGGAGCTCTGGGGCCAAAAGGAACAAGGTTAGAAATTGCAATGCTGCCTGGAAAGACTGAGTATTCCCCGACAGGGCTGGCAACTCCTCCAGCAACTGAGTGTAGACATCCTGGTAAAGTGTCACATGAGAAAGCAGTGTTTTGTCTGTATCCACCACTTGAGCAGTTTTGGGCTGTCCGTCCCTGAGGTGCTGGCTCATGTCTACTTCTAAAAGCGTGGGGACAGCTGAGAGGAGGACTGAAGGCAGGCGACACCCTGTAGTCCCAGACACTAAGCAAAGCTTCAGCATGGCACCCATCTGCATCATGGCCTGCTGCAGCAATTCAGGTAGTGTTGCTGGGGCCTCCAGTAGCTGCCTCCGCTCCTTAACACAAGGTCCCAAACTCTGACACAATTTGGTTAGAGCCACCAGAAGCAGCTGCCTGCCCTGAAGGTTCTGGATTTTCAATTCTTTGGTGGAAGCTTCCTTACTGTACCGGGAGAGAAAGGCAGTGATTTTCCCAAAATTGAGCACCAAGCTCAGCTTTACTTGGATAAGCATTTGCATTAGCTGTTCTAAGAACACCCCTGACACTTGAAGAAGCTGTAGCCAAGCAGGGTCATCCTCCCTAACTTGAAACTCAGCACTGGCTTGCAACAGTGAGGTCAGCACAACCTCAAAGATGTCACTAACGTACATAACCCTGAATACCGAGCGAGCATTCCTTCCTCTCTGCAGACCACTGAGGAGCCGGTAGCACTTCACCAGGAACTGGAGGGCTAGTGGACAAGAGCAATGCCCTAATGTGGAGACAGCCATGGAGAATAGCAGGAAAAACAAATGCACGTGATAAGATGGAGAGAGGCTGTCCAGGCGAAGGGCAGAGACGACTTCTAAGAGCTCCAGGAGACCTTTCAGCTGCTCTTCATCCAGCTTGATTGGAAATCCACTCTTGACCATGGATAGAAAATTCTGGGCAATTTCTCCTCTTGGTTCTACACCTTCAGGTCCAACTTTTGCCAATTTGGTTTCCCAGTGAGCCACAGCTGTGTGGTAGTCCTTTCCAAAGAGCCAAGGGAGCTGCTGACTAATAAGACTCAGATCACTATGAGCACCAGAGCACAGAATGCTAGAACATTCTGCAATGATACAAGTCAGGAAGGCAGAATAGAGGGACTGCATCTCTGGAAAGAGAGGGCTGTGAAGGAGAGCTGTAGATATTTTCTCAAGTGTGACATGTGACTCACCATGTGTCAAGCTTCCCTGGGCTTTACTTGTTGGTAAAGTTCTTAACAAGACAGTGGCCACATATCTCACATCATTCAAACAAAGGTAGGGTATTAAAACTGTGAGGTTTGATACAATCAAGTGCCAGTGTGCTACAGGATATGTGGACTCACTCATGGTCGACACCTGCCTATCCCAGGCAGCTACTGTCTTCTGACTTAAACAGTCTCTGCTAGACTCAAGAATGTGGGCAGCATCAAACCTCAAGGTTTGAAGGGCTTCCTTGGACTGGGAATTGTTCTGCATTAGAGTCCTTTTCACCTTCTGAAGGTACAGCTGTTCTAAGCAGTACCTACTGAGAGACCTGGACTGGGCTATACACTTCTCCACCTTCTTCCAAAGCTCTGTTTCCACATCTGGCAGCAACAAAGGGAGGTTTGAGCTATCCAGAGCAGGCCTGGCTAGGGAGACCGCCTGAGAATACTGGCCGCAGTGCACACTGAGGGTAGTGTCCACCTGAGCCCAGGTGTACGAGAGTAAGAGTGCACAGTCACTCACTTTCTGCTGCCACAGCTCAGGCTCTGGGCTCCAGAGGTCCGGGAGAAGGCCCAAAAGGGGCTTCACAAGCTCTCTCAGCATCCTCTCCATTATGCACTGTGTCCGTCTGATGATGGGCAGAGGCATGTTATTGTCCAGACTCTGCATGTTGAACATGATGCAGTGTAGCAGAGAGCTCAGTGACATTGCCTTTAAAGCCATGTCAGTGTCACTCTGCAAACATGGCATGACTAAAGACTGGAACTTATCCAGTACAAGGGACCATGTATCCAGGATCTGACTCAGTGGCAGCTCCAAAAGGCAAGCACAGAGACCCATAGAGAGGCCTGAGGCAAGCAAAGGCTGCCGCAGTGCCTCAGCAGCTGGACGGCAGATCACCTCCAGAACCTCCTGAAACAACTGAGGCACCTGTCGGAGCTTGGCATACGTCTGGAAGACAGTGTTAATAAGTACCTCCTGGGCTTTTTTGGCTCGAAATTCTGTTACTTCTGCATCAATCCAAGCCGAAGACAACAGGTCATCCAGGTCTGGCTCTAAAATCAAATGATTCAGAGATATCAAAATCTTGAGGCAGCGAAACCAAGCTGGCACAGATGCTTGTGAATGGTTGATCAGCAGTTCAGCCACGCGGCGGTAGAAGTGGAACTGTGTTTCTGCATGCCGAATCCTGTCAGTAGCCACATTGTAGATGTTACTGGTGGCCACTGAGTTAAGCAGTTGCTCTACAGCCAGAAGCTCTGTGGTCCAATCTGATAGGGACAGGGCTTCTATCTGCGCCCCCTGCAGGTGTGAAATTTGCAAGCAGTCAAACAACCTGGGGAGAACCTGAAAACAGAGAAACTGGTTTTCTTCCTTAAGGTATGATTCCAGAAAGAGTCTATACAACAAGGATACTGAGTTGGCCACAACCAAAGCATGGAGGTCTGATTTGACATAGTCAGGCTCCACCAGTCTCGCAATCACAGTTTCCATTGGAGTGAGAAGACTCTTCAGGGCCCCAATCTTTATGTTCTCTTGGTGCTGTTCCAAGAGCTCCTCTTTGTAGGATGAGAGTAAATCATGTCGAAAAACACCACCTCGAAGAACAGCATCAATCTTACTCCTGATATCTCGGCTCAGTACCTGCCACTGCTGACCCTGACTAGCTTGTGTCCATGTGCCTCCCAAAAGCAAGTGTCTCAGGACTAGGCAGGGCTGGAAGAGGTGGCCGGTCATATCTCCAAAGACGCGTCTAGGGTTGGCTTGTTGTTGCTGAAGTTTGAGGTAATGGTCAAGAGCCAGATGAATGACCTCAAATAGCTTGGCTGTCACGGCTCCTTCTGGTTGTCTGCAAGCTGACCAGCAGAGCTGACTCAGCAAAGTCACAATAAGCTCTGGCTTGGCTGTATAGATGACAGCAAGGGCAGGTGCTGAGAGGATTCCCTGGCAGCAACTCAGGATGGCACAGATACTCCTCTGGGATCCCGAAAGTGAGAATTCTTCTATTCTCTCATTTATGATCTGAATATTAAGAAAAGACACTCATGACTACCTGAAGCCACACCTACTTAGAAAGTATGAAAGAATCATTCCTCTGCCACATTCTGAACACCCAGATTTTTCTACTTCTAACATGGACTTGACACACCTATCTCCTATCAGTATCAGCCCTGAAAAGATTTAGTGCCTTTCTAAATTTGCCATCCAATTCCAAAAGGCTGAGCTTTGCAAAACTTAAGACAGTAGTTAATTTTTTTCTTCTTTTTATTTATTCTTCTCTCATACAATACATCCCAACTACAGCCTCCTCTCCCTTCCCTCCCCCCACTCCTTACCCCATCCCTACCTCCCCTTCCCCCCTAGATCCACAGTTCCTCCCTTTCACTTCAGAAAAGAGCAGGTCTCCCAGGGATCTCAACCAAACATAACAAGATGTATTATGACTAGGCGCAAATCCACATATAAAGGTTGGATGTGGCAACCCAGTAGGAACAAAGGTTTAGACCCTAAATCTTTACCTAGGTGTCATCAGGAAGCACTTGAGTGGATGGATGGATATATGTGTGTGTGTGTATATATATGTATATATATATACGTATATATATACACACACACACATATATATAAAATAGTCAAATTTCTCCTATTAACACCAAAGCAGGGCTAGAGATGTAACTCCACTGGTAGATAGAGTGCTTGCCTAACATGTATGAAACTCTATGTTCAATCTCCAGCACTACATAAACTGAGTGTGGTTGTGCATGCCTGTAATCTCAGAATTCAAGACGTACAGACAAGATGATCAGAGGTTCAAGGTCATCCCTCAATTACCTAGCTAATTCAATGCCAGTCTATGATATATGAGTACCTGCCTTTTTATCATATATTACAGACACTGCTTTTAGCTTTCAAAATTCCAAATTTAGACACTAAAGCAGGCAGATCCCAAAATTTACTGTTAGGCTAATAACTTGTTCCTAGTCTTACAAAAATCTAAGAATCAAAACTGTTTGATTCTTGAGGTGCTAACCTATTAGCAACTACATGAAACAACCATTATTTCCACTCAAGTACTGGCTTATTTTTTTAAAAGTTGCAACAAATGTGCTGAATCCTAAGGTGTTAACATATCACCAGTGACCTCCAAATATTTTATTATATAGATCATCAATAAAAAATCTTTTCCATACTTAGACCCTAAATTATAACTTGTATTCAAATTGTATGTGTTCTTCAGTAATATTTTATATAACTGTAAACATACATTTATTTTAAAGCTTTTAAGTATTATTTCTTAAATACAGAGATACTTGATCTTCTAGCCTTGCTTGAAGATCCACTCAGAACCCATTGTCTAAAAGTGTCACAATAAAGAGTATGGTCTTAGCGGGGCAGTGGTGGCACACGCCTTTAATCCCAGCACTTGGGAGGCAGAGGCAGGCGGATTTCTGAGTTCGAGGCCAGCCTGGTCTACAAAGTGAGTTCCAGGACAGCCAGGGCTATACAGAGAAACTCTGTCTCAAAAAACCAAAGACTATGGTCTTAAGAATTACTGCCACCTTTATCTGTTTCTTTGTGCTCTGTTCTATTCCATTCTATTCTGTGAGGATCTGGCTGAACAGCTTGGCCACCAGGCACACCTAGGTTCAAACGCCAACACTGCCACTTACTATTCATGTGATGAACAGTTTTATCCTTATGCCCTTCGAGACTGTCATGAGTACTAAATGCTCATTAGTAATGGATTTTAATGGTAATACCTATTATCATGGTATCTGAAAATATTGTTTTGACAATGAAGTACACTTTTCTGATTTTAGTCAAAAATCCTCAAGACAATTCCTGCCCATTTTGATCTTTGATCTCCCTCCAGAAAATTAAAAGTGTCTGTGTGCATGCATGTGTCAGTGTAGTTATAACATGCTAGCTAACTTTTCCAGTTAAATAATAATCAAACTGGCTCTGATAACACATCTATATTCACAGCACAAGGGTATACAAAGAGATAGGAACAAAGGTTGAGAACAAATGGTAATAAAAACTAGTTCATAGGCCAGGCATGGTGGCAAAGGCATGCAGATCTCTATGAGTTCAAGGCCAGCCTGGTCTATGTGGAAAGTTCCAAGACATCCAGAACACAGAGAGACCCTGTCTCAAAAAAAAAAAAAAAGAAAAAGTTTGCGGTTTTGGGGGGGGTGGGGGGATACCATTACTACTTCCTTCTCTTCCCTGAAATTTCCTGCATATTCACATAATTTTCTAAAACAAGTTTAGGGAATAACAAGAAATTAACGAAGACGCACATAACACAAGTCAACAGAGGAGATCATTATTTATTTACCTTGACAAGGGAAATCTGAAGATTTATAGTCTTTCCATTCTTAAGGAGATTCTGCAATTTCTTGCTATGTAGAATGTTATCTACATAGATCCAGAGCCTTTCAACAATATCTTCCTGAAGTTCAAGTTTTTTCTTATAAAATGCAACCAATGACTGCCTTGCCCAATCAAGTAAAACCTGGATTTGTAGAAAACATACTATGTAAATGAAGTTCTTTCATGGAGAAAGATTTTCAGCATTAAAGGGACACCCAATCATGACCAAATTCTATTGCACGAAAAACAAAAACAATTTCCTGTTAAAGTATGTCTGCAGCAGGAGGAGCACTTCAGTCTACAAGTTCCAGATGAGACTGAACAACATGGCAAGATCCTATTTGAAACAGATAGGCTGATATGATTACACAGGCTATTAATATCAGTACTTGGAAGCTGAGGCCAAAAGATCTCAATTCAATGGCAGCATGAGATGTATAGCGAAAGTATTTTTTTAAAATCCTCACTTGAGTTAACATCATATAATAATGTTTTGAAATCTTGAGATGTTTGTTAAGGAAAAACAATGATGTCTTCATCTGGCCTCAAAGAAAAGTTTCAAATCAACATTCAATGGCCTTTTCTAAAAGAAACACATAAATATCCACAATGACCACAAAAGTCATCACATATGCAAATCAAATGGCAATGAGGGATAAAGAAAAAAAAAAAAAGGAATGAGATCAGAACATTCAGACATGTGTGCTGATTTTCCCAAGACATATACTTCTAAGTCTCCCTCATTCAGCAGACACAAACAAAGCAAACGTGTTTATGAGAGAAAAAGGGCTTTAGACACATGCAGTTTCCATTACTGCAACAATGTTTTCCCAAGCACAACACACTAAGATGATGCTTCAGAGCTATGTGAGTGCTTCTGTGTGCCTTATGTGTGTGATGGTGAGGATGAGGATGATGATGACGATAAGAAACCCAGGGCTTCAGGCAGGCTTGGCAAATACTATGACACTGAGTCACACTTACTCACTTCTATCTCCAGAACTGCCCATAGGGATGATGAGCTGGGGTCTTCATCAAGCCTACCGGGATTACCCTTTTGTTTCATGTCGTGCAGCACTGACTAGGGAGCTATCAAGCTGTCAAGACAACTCAAACATGTAGTGGGTGTGGACACTGGCAGGTATGCTGTTCTGCAAACCACCCCTTATCACTTCTCTCACAATTATAATACAGTTTGATACATCTCATGGTGCCTCCTTTAAACCAGGACTGGGATGTCTGTCAGTCCTATTCCACGAGCTTGCCATCCTACCACAGCTGCACTGCCTACTTTTTAGCCACAACAGCTTAAGAAATCCCAATGCAACATTATAACTGGTACCTGCTTCCAGCTTGCCCTCACACAGCCTCGCACTTCCCGACCTTCCCCAAGCAAACTCAAAGCTCCCACTGCTTCCCCACTGACATACTTCCAATGAAGTCTTCTCCACAACATGTTTTCTAATCTTTTAAATAAATGTCAAATATCCAAGTTGTACATAAAATTACTTTAGATCATAAAATGTGTAAGTTTTACATTAAACTTACTTGTTCTTTATTTGGTAGAAAGCACTGATGGGAAATCCAAGCAAAGTGAGCTAATTTTAGTTTATCTTCCCAGGAAGTTGTCTTGCTTTTAAGTTTAAAGGAAATACCAGAATAAACAGCAGCCATTGCTACACGTCCTACAATTAAAAAAGGAAAATAGTATTATAATAAGGCCGAACTGAACAGACATCAGAAAATAAACAGTATCTTTAAAAAAGAAAAGTGATGTGTACATCCCTGAGTATATGCATGCAGGAGCCCAACAAAGTCAAAAGAGGGCATTAGACTCTTTGACACTAGAGTGCAGACAGTTGTGAGCTAGCCGCCATGTAAGTGCTGGGAACTGAGCCCAGGTCCTCTCCAAGAGCAGCAGTTCTTAACTCTGAGCCACCTCTGCAACCCCTCGCTATGCTTACTGCTTTTCCAGAGAACCCAGGTTCGAGTCCCATACCCTACAGCTTGGCTGGCAACCACCACCCCAGTTCTAGACGTAACGCCCTCTTCTAACCTCTACGGGTGTACACAGAGATATGGTGGAGGCAACACACACATACAAATAAAAATTGGAGGAGGAGGAGGGAGAGGAAGGAGACCAGGAGGACGGAGAGGAGGGGGAGGGGGAGGACGAGGGGGGAGGGGTAGGAGGAGAAAAAAGGGGAGAAGGGGAGGAGGGGGAGGAGAGGGAAGGGGAGGAGGGGAGGACGAGGGGGAGGACGAGGGGGAGAAAGGGGAGGAGAAGGGGGAGGAGGGGGAGGAGGAGAGGGAAGGGGAGGAAGGGGAGGAGGGGGAGGAGGAGAGGGAAGGGGAGGAGGGGGAGGAGGGGGAGGAGGAGGAGAGGGAAGGGGAGGAGGGGGAGGCGGTTGCTCTAGATTGATACCTTCAAATCCTACTACCCGGATCGGGGCTCCCTCGGGTCCGAGCCCCGTGTAGGAGATCGGGGTACTCTCTCTCAAGTCGGGCTCTCTAAAGTGGGTCTCCCTCAGATCAAGGTCCTCTCAAGCGGAGTTCCTTCAGACTCTGAAGTAGGGCTCCCTCAGGAAAAACACCTCAGGTCGGGGCTCCCTTAGAGAGCGGGAAATCCCTCGGGCGGGGCCTCCTCCGATCCCGTCTCTCCAGCCCGGTCCCCTCCAGTTAGGACCGGTGTCCGCATCCGCCAGACCGGCGTCTCGGGGCCGAAGCCCAAACTCCTCAACCGCCCGCTCACCTGGGACCTCCGCCGCCGCGAGCCACACGTGAGGGAGGCGCTTCCGGCCGACGTAGACGCCAACGGCTCGGGGCGGGGAGGGGCGTCACGCAGACCTCGCTAGAGGAGCGCCGAGCGCGCCCTGGCCGCGGCGTCGCGCGTCCGCGGCCTAGCCCGGCGTGCCCGCTCCGTCAGGCGGTCATGGGGCGGCCACTGAGAACCGCGGGCGCGGCGGGACGGAGGGCGCGGGGACCCGGCTAGCCGGCCGCGGTACGGAGTCCTACGACGGGCAACGGATACGGAAGCAGCCGGTGCCGGGGCGGCGGCGGGGCAGCGGGAGCCGCCTGGGATGTTCAGTGAGTGCGGGCGGGGCGCGGGCCGGGGGTGGGGGGGAGGGGCCTCGGGCGAGCGGCTCGTGTGCGCGCCCGCGCGCGTCCCTGCGCAGTCCGGGTTTCCTCGCGCGCGCGGGCCCGAGCGACCCCGCACGTGGCGGCCCCGGCTGCACGCGCCCGGAGACCCCGCGGCCCCGCCGGGCGCCCTCGCCCGGAGCCAACTGCGAGCTCACGGGGGCGCTCGGCGGAAGTGGGCAGCGGACGGACGGCTCGCGGCGGCCGCGGGGAGACGCGGCCCCGCGGACCTCGCAGGCGCTGTGACTCCGGCGTCGAGAGGTGAGTCCGTCCCCTTTCGCCGGGACCCCGGACCCGCAGGTGGATGGCGTCCGGTCCAGCCCGACCCGCCCTAGTGGAAAGTGAAGTGGGAAGGGAGTCCGCCTTCTTCTCCAGGTTACAGACTTCTTGGCTACTTAAAACTCGGAGGGGCTGAGTGTCACGGGTTGGAGTAGGTGACCGCAGAGACTTCAGAGTTGCAGCCATGTAACTGGCAAGCTTGCTGCCTCGGTTTCTCCTCTGTAAAATGGGATGGTAATTTAAGACCAGACTCAGCTGCTCGTGGCGGCGCACTCCGTAATCCCAACACTCGGTAGGCTGAGGTAGAAAGATTGGCTGCGAATTGTTGGCCAGCCTGGTGTACGAAGTGAGTTCTGCGCCAGTCTAAGCCACAGAGTGAGACTTGCTCTAAATACACACACACACACGTGAGCCTTATTTTAATAACACTAAAGCGCATATTAAACCAGAAAAACCGAAAAGTCAGTTTGTGCCTTGCCATCAATAATAAGTTAGATGTGTGTGTTTTGGGACAGTCTCTTGGAACTGTGAGATTTAGTGTACTTCTGTCACTGAAGAGAGACGAAGACCTCTTCTGACTACTAGTAACTGATGGATTTTTGTTATTGTTCGCTCTGTATGTTAGAATCTATGAACCACAACTGGGGAGAAAAGAGAAGGGACTTAGCTTTTCTTCTGACTTGTTTTAGCTCGACCTTGCGTCACGCCAGCACTGCTCATTGAATACTACTTGAAGTCATGTTTCCAGCCTTCCACATAGCCATCAGCATGTTAGCTGGTTAACTTACAGGTTCTCATTGGAACAAGCATCAGCGTTTGCCCTGTGCTCCCCTAGGAATCCAGTGTGGGGTTAGTGGAGCATAGGGCACAGGTTCAGACACTATCCACAAGACTGGGAACATCCAGGAACTACAGGGCTTTGGGCAAGTTGTCTGACTACTACGGGGCCTCCACTTTCCCATCTGAAGAGTTTACCTGCCTAATAGGGTAAAAGCAGATAGTCTGTGGGAGGTACTTAAGATGGCGTCTTACTTAGCCTTGGAATGTTAAGTGAACGTTAGGTATCTATCAATGGTAGTGTAGGAAACATAGTACTATGACATGGACAGTGATGGTGTTCCAGGTTCCGGGAGTAGAAGGGCAAAGACCAGGAAGCCCTGGGAGGAAGAGCTAGCCAGACTGAGCATCACGGTTTGTTCACACCCGGTGAGCATGTGTGAGGATGCCTCCATAGGAGAGGGCTTGGCCAAAGCCTACACTGAAGGTGAGGAAACCCCAGGAGAGTGAGAGCGGAAGATTGGTTCTAGTGGGTAAGCAGCAGTTCATCGCTGCCTCAAAGCCCCATGGGTGGGTTTTCTTTTATATCCTCCGGTGAAAGCGGTGCGCTTTAAATGATGCAATGCATTGGCATTCGGGAAGAAGGCCTGAGGAGAGTGGGGCTGGGCTGCAGTGGAGATGCTGTCCCTACTTCTGTATCCAGCTTAGTACAGAAAGCTTTTCATCTGAATTTCAAAGCTAAGAGAACATTAAAACAAAACATGAAGATACAGGTGGTTCTAGACAGTTTCCTAAAACCATATGGTGGTGTAAGTCATATACCAGCTTAAAAGGCTTCTCTGAGAAGTCTCCCTGTGGTGGGAGGGTGTTATCCCATGTGTGATCTCTGCTCCCAGGCAGCCTTGGTTGTTGCTCTAACTCCAAGATGGTCTTCAGGAGGGCATGCCAGGCTGGAGCAAGTAAAACAACAAAAGTGAGCGTTCACTGAGGAGTGCTGGGGTCACGTCTCAGAGGGCACAGGCACAGATCGCACGGAACACAAACTAATCTGGAAATGGTGGTTTGTTCTAGTGGTCCTAGTACAACAGGCCATGGCAAGAGGTTAGAAAGTTCAAGGTCAGGCTGGCTAGGTACAAAGTTTAGGCTATCATGGGCTACATAGCAAAAACTCTTGACGGGATGGGGGGGACAACAAAAAATATTGTAAGAGGTGAATGAAAACGAGCTTATCAATAGTTTGGACTGAGACTTTGAGCAAGGAGAGCATATGGGGATTTGAAAAGGAAGTACTAGGAGGACGGAGTGTGGCATGTGGTAGAGTGCCCACTGCCGTGGGAATCCTTAGGCTAGTCCCTGTGGCCCACCCCACCTCCACCTCTGTGGTGACCTGGCAGGTAAGATAAAATGCCTCGGAAAGACAATTACATGTCCATTTGGACTTCCTTTGAGTCAGGGTGACCTGGGACTCAACTTGGAAGTTTTCCGGTCTGGCCTCTTTAGTGCCCAGGTTAAAAATATGCCACAATACCCAGACCAAAAAATAGATTGGTGGTTTAGTTGACACTGGTGTTTTACAATGTGTGTAAATAGTTGGAGCACAATTGTGTCTCATTTAATATTTATGCTGCTATGCCCTTCTGTGTCAGTGAATTTTTATATATGTGGTGTTTTGAATGGTGATGGCCCGGCCCCATGAACTCATGTTTTGTGTGTGTGATATTTCTTATATTTACATAACCTTGGCTGCACTGGAACTCACTGTGTAGACCAGTTGATGGCCTCCTGGGTACGCGACCACACTATGAGATGAACCATACCCAGCATGGCTTATGTGTTTGGTCCCTTGATGTAATTGGGGAAGGATTAGGAGGTGTTGCCTTTTTGGAAATGTATCACTGAGGGTTGACTTTGAGGTATCAATAGTCCATGCCAGGTCTAGTCTCTCTCTGCTTCCAACTTGTGGATAAGCTTTCAGCCTTCGGCTACTGCTCCAGTGCCGTGCCTTGCTTGTCTGCTGCCACACTCCTCAGTGTGATGCTCATGGACTGACCCTCTGAAATAGTAAGCAAGCCCCCAATTAAATGCTTGCTTTTGCCTGGTGGTGGTGGTGGTGGTGGTGGTGGTGACGACGGTGACACTGGCAGCAATGGCTATGGTGCCCACCTTTAATCCCAGCACTCAAGAGGCAGAGGCAGGTGGATCTGTGAGTTTGAGGCCAGCCTGGTCTACAAAGCTAATTCCAGGACATCCAGGGCTATATAGAGAAACCCTGTTTCAACACATTCCCCTCCCCCCACCAAAATATTTGCTTTTATAAGTTACCTTGGTGATAGTTTTTCTTCATTAGCAATAGAAAAGTAACCAAGAAAATATAGACCTTTTTCCCTACTGTGCTATAAAAATGGTATTAAGTAGAAATAAGATACTTGTGGCCTTCTTGCTCCTAGAAATCATAAAAGATCAAAAGCCTAAAATAAGTCCAAGCAGAAACTAGACAGCGCTCAAACTTTTAAATCAGAATATAGTTCATGCTACCTGCCCCTTCAAAAGCCAGTTAAGTGGGATAGGAATTAAATCTTAATATAGCTTTAATCAGTGTTATCATTCTGAGAAAACAAAGATTCATATTCTCTCTTAAATCCCACCTCCAGCCATCAGTTTATATAAGGAGAGGAGGGTGTTGGAGGCAAACGTGTCAGTCACTCCAGAGCTCAGTCTTGACCCTTTGGTCAGCCACATTTCTGAGACTTCGGGTGCCCTGCTTCTCTCGTTGTCTCTCCCTCTTCTCTCATTTTGTGAGTGTTTGAGTGCAGGTGTTACTTTTTGAAATGCAGGGTCAAGTTAGTGTGTGCTGGTCTCCACTCTGTACTCTTCCAGGAGCATCTGAGCTGAGGGGTTAGCTCAGGATAAACTAAACATTAATGACCTTTTTGTACACTGAAGTATCTGTGTCTTTATTATACAGAATATGAAAATATTCTCTGTCCTGCATTGCTTTTTCCTTTTGAGATAGGGTTTTTAGCCCTGGCCATTCTAGAACTTGCTGTGTAGACCAACCTGTGCTTAACCCCACAGAGATCCACCTGTCTGCCTCCTGGGTACTAGAATTAAAGGGCATCATCACATGCCATTCCACATCCCTTTCTTCTCTTCTGCATTGTAAAACGGTCTGTCTGCCCATGCCGCCTGGGCCTGTACCCCATGCTGGCCTCTGCACTGCACCGCTCCTCACCTCTGCTTCCCCTGGGAGTAGAATTAGAGGTGTGCACCCTAAGAAAGACCCTCCTGCTGGGCATGGTGCCCCCCCCCAGCTTTAATCCCAGCACCTAGAGGCAGATCTGTTTGTTTTGAAGGGCTGCATGGTGTAGCCATGCCAGTTCCAGGCCAGCCAAGTCCACAGTGTGAGACCCTGTCTCACACAAACAATTGAAAACCCTTCTTTCTCTCTAGTGGACTGTCATCTGGGGGATAGTAGTGGTGAATATGGAGAGCCTTCATTGGTACATGGGAACTTATTTAGAGATAGGTGAACATTGAGATAGCCCAGTTAAGTGCTCTGTGCTGTCAGTAGGAAGGACAAAGGATTCTCTTTAGAAGGAAATTTCAAATAGGAATTAGAGATTTCATGTAAAGGCAAAGTATCTTAAGTGAATGACTAATTCTCTTGCTTTAATGATGGGTAATAGCAACATTACATTGGCTGGGAGTTGTATGTGGTTCAGACCTACATTCTCAGCACTTGGGAAGCTGAGGTAAGATGATCGCCCTAGTTGTATCTAAGGACGAGTTCAGCAGTGTCTACCCAGTCGTGGGATCATAAAGGAAAGGTGGGTTAAGACAGGAGGGGAGGAGTCACAGTCTTTCTCAGCAGCTCATTGAGGCTGAGTAGGGTCAGCCAGCTGGATAAGAAAACTGATGTGGAACCACTAGGTTAGGATGTTGTAGACAAAATTTGTTAACTAGAGAAAACATGGAAATCTTGAAGGTGATAGAAAAATCAGCTTTTTCTCCCTTTTGAGATTTTATGTTTATAAGCTTTACACACATGTATGTAGTGCCCTTGAAAACCAGAGCCCCAGAGACTAGAATTACACACAATTGTAAACTACCACGTGGGTTCTAGGAATTGAACTCATGTCCTCTGGAAGAGCACTTCTGAGGCACCTATCTAGCCCAAGAAATAAGCTTCTAATGTTGTCCATTGGGTTTTGTGGTTCCAAAGTACAAACTTCATAACCACTACCACCACCACCAAAACCCCAGGTTTGTCCATTTCGTCCTGAGCCCTGGTTATAGACCTCATTTACAGGATCTTTTATTTAAGGAAAGTACAGCTGCTGTTAAAGCTTATTGCTGGGTCCGAGCAAAGATTCACTTTGAAAGGCAGTCATGTTTGGAGGTAGAGTTAGGGTCAGAAGTTCAAGGCCCTACTCGGGTTACCTACAGTGAGTTTGAAGTCAGCCTGGATACATGAGACAGGGTCTGAAGGGAAAAGTCAGGGTTTTAAAATGATCTGAGATACAGCTAAAACTGTACAGTGTGACACACTTACCCTCAACTTTGACTTATGTTCTCACAGTACTAATTGAATATACTCTTGTGACAATGGAAATACCAGACTATTGGGTGTCCACTTAGGTGACCTTTACATAGATCTTGCTCCACTCGATGGCACATACCTATTATTCTGCACTTTCGGGGTGAGGCCTGGATATCCATCCCGAGTTCAAGGTCATCTTCAGAAACTGTAGAGCCAACTTAGGCTATGTGAGACCCTGTCAAAAAATGAAACCAATCCACCAAAACAAAAATGGGGGGAGGGGGCTTAAATTGAGTACCTAAGGTATTTTGCATGACATCTCAACAAAAGTATAAAGTTCTAGACCTACCCGCCAGCAGAGTCCTGAACCCAGGACTCTACTACTGAGCTAAATCCCTAACCCCTAATTCCAGATTTTTTTTTTTTTTTTTTTGGTTTTTCGAGACAGGGTTTCTCTGTGTAGCCCTGGCTGTCCTGGAACTCACTTTGTAGACCAGGCTGGCCTCGAACTCAGAAATCCTCCTGCCTCTGCCTCCCAAGTGCTGGGATTAAAGGCGTGCGCCACCACCGCCCGGCTTTTTTTTTTTTTTTTAAATATTTATTTACTTATTTATTATATGTAAATACACTGTCTTCAGAGACCCCAGAAGAAGGCATCAGATATCATTATGGATGGTTGTGAGCCACCATGTGGTTGATGGGATTTGAACTCAGGACCTTCGGAAGAGCAGTCAGTGCTCTTAACCTCTGAGCCATCTCTCCAGCCCCCTTTTTTTTTTCTTTTTTTTTTTTGGTTTTTCGAGACAGGGTTTCTCTGTGTAGTCTTGGCTGTCCTGGAACTCACTTTGTAGACCAGGCTGGCCTCGAACTCAGAAATCCGCCTGCCTCTGCCTCCCAAGTGCTGGGATTAAAGGCGTGCGCCACCACCGCCCGGCAATTCCAGATTTTTTAAAGCATAAATTCACAATTAGGAAAAATACACTTGTCACACCCCCCAAACTGGTCTGTAGTCAACAACTCTTATCAAACTAATTTGAGGATTGTGTAGAAGTTAGATTCCCTGGGTTTACATTGATCTCAGTCTTGAAGCTTCCATTCTAAAGGAATGAATTATGTCTGTATAGTAGTGTCTTGGCATTTCACAGAGCTGAGTACTTGCTACTTGGCTTGTCGTAGTAGACTTGGGGTTTGTTTGTTTTTTCTTTTCTGCCTGCTGTAGTTGATGGTAAGTGGGTGAGGCTGAGATACAGAATATACTGACAGACCAGGGTAACCAGGCCCTGCTCCAACAGGGAGGCATATATGAGGGCCACACCTTCTGCTGGAGACCTACATAAGGACATTGGAAGAAGGAAGATGGGCTCTTCTTTGTCTGCTTGCATTACTTGCCAGCACATCTGTTGGAATCTACTTCTACAGAAGACCAGCTGAAGGTCGTCTTTGTGGGACTAGCTTTGTGGAACTGAGCAACTACAAGATTCTCTCAATATAGAGAGACATTCCATACCTGGACCTTGGACTTCCCATTCACAGCTGAACATTGTTGGGGTAGTTGGACTACAGACTGTAAATCTTCACCATAAATTCCCTCACTATAGAGAGACATTCTATAAGTTCTGCGACTCTGGAGAAGCCTGACTAATACAGTCAGTAACATTTTGTTTGTAACATATGTTTTTGTCTGTGTAACTCCTGCCCTCCCTGTTCTCCCAGCTATGTGATGTTAAAGAAATTGGAGGATTGGTCTTCAGAGTATCTCACAAAGAAGGAAAACAACATTTACTGATGCTCTGGAAGCAATGTGTTAGCCAAATAACCAGGAAAAATGGATCCATGCACAATACACTACAAGGAATTATAGATGGATAATGGAAGTAAAGTCTTGAAAGGTATTTAAAGAAAAAAATAACAGCTGGGAGATAGCACAGCAGTTGAGAACACTGGATGCTCTTCCAGAGGACTGGGTTTGATCCCCAGCACCCATGTGGCAGCCCACAGCCATCAGTGACTCCAGTTCAGTGGATCCAATGGCACAGAAGTTGTGCATAGACACACATGCAGGCAGAACACTCATACACATTTTTATTAATAAATTTTTTTTAAAGAAAACAGTTCTGTAAAGATTTTTTTTTTTTTTTTTAGTTTTTTGAGACAGAATTTCTCTGTGTAGTCCTGGCTTGCCTGGAACTCAGAGATCCCCCAGCTTCTGCTTCCTGTAATTAAAGGTGTGCACCACCACTGCTTGGCTGAAAAAGATGAAATTTTCAATATTTTTTTTTTAAATGCAAGTGTCTTTCAAAGTAAAAGGCTGATTCATGAGTAAAACTGAAAGCTCAACACAACCCTAAGTAATCAGAAATGGAGCTCCATACAGCTGTGTAAGTACTCGGAAGCTGGGCTGTACTGGGGCTGGCCCTTGGTTTAAGGAAAGCTACTTTGACCGGCATGAGTATGTGTGAGTGACTGCGTTGTGTGCATTTTAGGATGGACAACACACTTTGATCCTGGAGAAGAGAATGTGATGGTTGTTTATTATTTTCATTACAATGGCATAAAACATTATGATGGTGTGATTGCTAATCTTGGTTGTTAAGTATATTTCTAGAATTAGAACCCAAAAAATGACTGTGCACACCTATGAGGGTATTTTGCTTAGTTAGGTCATTTGAAGTGGTAAGATCCACATCTCTGAAGTGGGAATACACACCTCTAACCTGGGCCACATCTTCTGCTGACCAACTACTAGAGTTTTGGACCTTCTGTTCATAGGTGGTCATTGTTGGATTAGTTTGACCACAGGCTGTAAGTCTTTCTAATAAATCCCCTTTTCTCTATATTGGGGGAGATTCATTTTGTAAGATGTTACTCTAGAGAACCCTGACTAATGCAAGTGGGGTTCCTATAACATGATGGTGTTTGCGTACAGATGCTGTGGTTGGTCTCACTCATGTCCTCACCACCTTCTCTTCCTCTGATCTCAGGCTCTACCGCTTTCCCGACTGCTCTCGTGCCTTTAGTAGTTTTTGAAGGATTGGTTTTGTAGTGGTGCTTGCCGTCTCAGCAGTGTATATCATTAGGGCTGGTTACAGGAGGGTGAGTGAGGAGATACTATAGGCCCATCTCTCCCTCCTCCAGCAGGAGCTCTACTTTTCTCTGGCTCTAGAGAACGATCGATGACTATTACACTGACCCTATTAAACTATGAGGCAGGTTATGCTGTCTGTGCATTTCATTCCTGGAGTACCACAAAGAGCCCAGGAACCAGAAAGGAGGGACGATGGGTAAGACGAGACTGTAATTTGGTCATGTAACAAAAAGCATGAATAAATTCCCAATACTGATATTCCATTTCTTGATGGTTTATTATGCTTTCAGTCTACTGATAAACTATTTTAATTAAGCTTCTTTTTTATTGATAGCACAAGGGCCCTGATATTTTGAGAAGCCTCTCTTGTCCATTCATTAATGAGGCCAAGTCATTGTTTCTCTGTGGTTAGTATTCAATATAATTATTTATTCTGATCAGTGACTCCATGGCTTACCTGGCTATACAAAAAACCCTGGCAGTGTGTGTATGTGTATAAATAAGTAGCCTCAGCCCTGGATATTCTGACTGGAGGGGGACGGGACCAAACAAACAGCAGCTGACTCCATGACTCTTTCCTTCTGTTGTCCAACTGAGACAGTCAGGACACCCAACCTTGACTACCTCATAGCATACCTGTTGCTGGAGTTTTCCAGAGTGCCCCGTGTTAAACCCTGCTAAACTAGGCCGACTACGTTTCTAAAACTAAGACTTCCAAGGTTTCCACTGTGAGCTCTTGGTGGAGCCATGTCCCTGTACCCAGGTGAGCCACAAGCATTCCCATCAAACCCTTCTGTTTTGTTTTTCAAGACAGGGTGTGTCTGTGTAACCGAGGCTGTCCTGGAACCTAAGAGATTCTCCTGCCTCTGCTCCTGAGTGTGTGCCCCCACTGAGGCTCCAATCAAGCCCTTCTGACAGGAAAAAACCCTGCCTGGGAGACACAGGCAACATGGGAGAACAGACATTGAGATGAGTGTCTTCAAGACCGGACAATACCTACGTGTCTGCAGATGAAGGGGAGACACTAGAGCTGTAAAAGAAAACTGAAATGTCACGTGTGGTGGCCAAACTTGTATTCTAGCCTGTGGAGGAAGTGAAGTGAAGCACAAAGCCTCAGGCTACATAAAATCCATAAATTGTTTAGTTCTGTCTAAAAAAAGCTGGGTGTGGTGCTACCCGCCTTTAATCCCGGCACTCAAGAAGCAGAGACTGGGGAATCTCTGTAAATTCAAGACTGGCCTGGTCTACAAATCCAGGAGAGCCAGGGTGGTTACACAGGGAAACTTTGTCTCACCCCACCCCAAAACAAACATTTAGCTACATTTAGAACTGACAGAAGTTTCTAAACACTGACAAAAGAATTTACCCTCAATTAACCGCCTGACTGGGATTGTTTGAATGCAACTGTCTTTAAGAGACTTTCCCTGAGGACAGGTGAGTCAACTTCTGGGCCAAAGACCTCAAGGCAGAAATTCTGCAGGAACTGTGTGTATAGCCTATGTGGAGCACAAAATCCCATAGACATGATTCAACTGGCTTAGCTGATTCTATTCTGATGCACATATTTCAAGCAAAAATAATGAAAAATGCCTCAGAAAAATTGGATTTCCATGGTAAAATACTCATAAATGGGCGTGTGTGTGCGTGCATGTGTGTGTGTGTGTTCTTCAGCAAGAGTACACCTTAAAATAGATCCAAGTCTTAAATGAGATGTACGCTATAATTTTGAGATACCTGCCTATTTTCCAGTGATCATAATAAAACACTAATAAAATAAAGGGGCTTGAATATAATTATACAACCTTTTGTTTAAATTACAAGGCTTCTCAGTTTTCAGTTCATACAAAACTGATGTGTTGGTCACAGTGTCTGCATAGCAGTAAAACCCTAAGACAGAAATTGGTGTCAGAGACACGGGGGTATTGCTGTAATAGGCCTGGCCATGCTTTTGTTTGAAAGAATGTGGATTTTGGGACTTTGGATTTGGAAAGCAGTGGAATGCTTTAAATGGGGGATTAATGGGCTATCGTAGGAAGACTATGGAAAACTTTCTTAATGAGAGTGATTTGAATTGTGCAGATCTGGCCCAAGAGACTTCAGTGGAGAATTTCAATATGTGGCCTTGAGACTATTTTTGGTGAAGAATGTGGCTACTTTTTACCCTTGTCCAAAGAGTTTGGCTGAGGCTAAGGTGAAGAGACTCAGATTAATTGCATTGACAAAGGAAGTCTCAGAAACACCCATCATAGACTTTGTTCTCAAGTTAAGTCTCATGAAGTGCATTTTGAATAAGCTTAGCAAACTTAGAAAGGAAAATATGAAATACATGGTTCAACTGGGCAGTGGTGGCACATGCCTTTAATCCCAGCACTTGGGAGGTAGAGGCAGGTGGATTTCTGAGTTCGAGGCCAGCCAGGGCTACACAGAGAAACCCTGTCTCTAAAAAAAAAATGAGAGAGACAGACAGACACACACACACCCACCCCATAAGTCTTCTGGGAAGATTTTCTGAGAGCACAAAGGAGCTGTGTTCCAGAGATAGCCAAGGCTGTACCTTGTGATGCAGCTGTTCTTGTAATGTGTAAGAGTTGCCCAGTTGGTCCTGGTTTTGAAGACATGAAGGCGTCATGAAGAACAACTGAGGCTTAGCAACTGTGAGAGGCCATGGAAGGCCGTTGGTGAATGTGCAGCCTCAGTTGTAGTCGACAGCCTAGGACTGAAGGGGTCATGCAAAGAATTTGAAGCTAGGCACCATGAAGAAAGCCTATATAATAGGCTATTGGTAAAGCCTAGTTGCAGTGGAAGACCCAAGCGTATTGGAGATGCCAGTACCATGGGATGACCACCAAGAACAGCAGCAGCACTGGAGTGGATCAACCTGAGCTTAGAGTGCTACAGAGGGCAGAGCTGGAGAAGTGATGCCAGCCCTTTGGAGGAGTCCAAGATGTTTTGGATGCCAGAGCCATAGGCTATCTGCTGAGGAAAGTTGCTAACAGGGAGTGGTATCAGCCCAGGAGAATGAAGTTTGTTGCAGTCAACAAAGATGAAAAAGGAGTTGGAGATCTGAAAACTGCTTTGACATTAGACATGGAGATGCAGAGTTTGGAGTTTGCCTAGCTGGTTTTCTGTCTTGCTTTGGGGATTATAGTTAAGTGATTGGATGAATTTCAAAAGCGACTTTGAACTTTGGACTTTTAACTTTGTTGAGACTGCTATAGACTGGGGACTTTTGAAGGTGGACTAAATGTATTTTGCAGTATGGTATGTTTAGGTATGGCCCCCATAGACTCATGTTTGAACAAGTCTATGGGGACCAGGGAGTGGAATGTGATGGTTTGTATATGCTTGGCCCAGGGAGTGGCCTTGTTGGAGTAGGTATGGCACTGTGAGTGTGGGTTTAAAAAAACCCTTGCCCTGGCTGCCTGGAAGTCAGTCTTCCACTAGCAGCCTTCAGATGAAGCCTGTAGAACTCTCAGCTGTGCCTGCACCGTACCTGTCTAGATGCTGCCGTGTTCCTGTCTTGATGATAATGGACAGAACCTCTGAACCAGTAAGCCAACCCCAATTAAATGTTGTCCTTTAGAAGACTAGTCTTGGTCATGGTGTCTGTTCCCAGCAGTACAACCCTGACTAAGACACGGCTGGATGTGGTTGCACCTTTATTTAATCCCTATACTTGGAAGACGGAAGAAAGCGGATCTCTGTGAGCTTAAGGTCAACCAACCAACTAAAGTGGCCCAGTGAAGTCAGTCAACCAACGCTGTCTCAAAAGACAGAAGAAAGTGGATCTCTGTGAGCTTAAGGTCAACCAACCAACTAAAGTGACCCAGTGAAGACACAGTCAACCAACGCTGTCTCAAAGGAAGAAGGATGGGTGGAGTGCAGCTCACTGGTGCAGTGATTACTGGCTGTGCGGGGCTCTGGGTCCCATCCCTAGAGCCGCACAGAACCTCCCATTGCCAGGTTCTCTTCTTGTCAGAGCTACTTCCCCAGTGTCTAGCTGCCTCCTACTTGAGGTTTTACTGCACTTACGCTGCTAATACCAGCTCTCTGACAGAGCAGCAAAAATGGCCTGAAATTCAAAGTGGGCCTGCTTGCTGCATGCTAGGAGCACTGATGAGAGGTCCATGTGTTGGTGATGAGTGTATCTGAGAGTAATCTGTGAGTGTTACCTCTGCTGGCTTCCCTCAGAGAAGTTGGCTCTGTGATAGCCTTTGGAAAAGTAGATGAAATGACAGAGAATGTATGTTTATTATAATTAGGGAACCCAGACTGTGTCTTCACTGGGCCACTTGAGTGTCTGTCTGTCTTTCCAGCTTTGTGGTGATACCTCTGCTATCCCTTACTCCGTGCTTCCCGTGTGCCTTCTTAGGTCATGAAACGAGTGCGGACGGAGCAGGTTCAGGTGGCAGTGTCCTGCTACCTCAAACGCCGGCAGTACGTGGACTCAGAAGGCCCTTTGAAGCAAGGCCTGAGACTCTCACAGACCCCTGAGGAGATGGCGGCAAACCTTACAGGTATCAGGGTCCTATGGCTGTCCAGGAACTGGAGCTGTCAGTGTCCACATGGGTTCTCAACAAAGGGTAGGCTATCAAGCCTCAGCGGATCTGAGGGGCACTGGCCTCTAGACCTTTCCTGTCCCTCAAAACTATGCTCACTGAACTTCTGGAGCCCTTAGCTAGAGCTGTATTTCCTTCCTCAGAGAGTCCAGATTGTTCTGTGTGTCCCTGATGGTAGGTGCAACTTTTTTACCCTACAAAACCCTGAGTGTCCTGAGCAGGTCCTCTCTGCTAGCATAGACAACCTCGCTCCTGGGAGTCAAGCCTGTACTGTAGGTTTATAGTGTAGCTTGATGGCTGGTCCTGAGCACTTCTGAGATTCTTAGATTTTGTTTTGAAATCATAATTCAGAACTGGACATGATGGCTCATACCTTTAATACCAGTACTTGGGAGGTTAAAGTGCTAGGGCTACTATTTGTTTTGAGAGCAGTTTGGAATATAGAGTGAGGTCCAAACCAAACTAGGAACCATAAAGAACACTCCACTATCAGGTTGGCGGACATGTGAGATCTGGAGATAGATTTTAGAACAATGACTGGATGTTAGGTATAGTTAAAGGGCCCAAGTTAGAGTTAGATATACGAGGACTGGTGAGATGACTCAGCGGTTAAGAGCACTGACTGATCTTCCGAAGGTCCTGAGTTCAAATCCCGGCAACCACATGGTGGTTCACAACCATCTGTAATGAAATCTGATGCCGCCTTCTGGGGTGTCTGAAGACAGCTACAGTGTACTCACATATAAAAATAAATGAATCTAAAAAAAAAGAATTAGAGATATGAGCCAAGAACCAGCATAGTCTGAGGTGACCAGGAAGGCAGGGCTTTTGACTGATGCAGGGGGGGAGGATTCCTGCCTGCTCCGCCTCCTCTTCACACCCCTCCTCCGTCCGTGCATCCTGCTGACTCCTCTGCTCTACTGTTTTCACTAATGGCCCTCCATCCACAATGTAGGGGCTAGATAGACAATTTTCTTCAGGTCACTATAAAGATGGCATCTGGAAGTCAAGGTAGGTACCACCTAAGTGGGTGCCTGCTGCAAGGAATTTGAGGGCATCTTTCTCCATTTGTAGAGCATCAATGTCTCTGGATGTCGTGTGAAAGTTTTCCTTAAAGTTACAGTAGGAATCTAGAGCAACATGGTGTAGATTCTTCACTGGGTTGTACAGAAAGTTTAAGTTTCATCTTTAGGAAGCATAAGCTCAGGCCAGGTGTGATGGACACGCTCCTATAATTCCAGCATAAGGAGAAGAAAAAGAAAATCGAAAATCCCAGGTCAGCTAGGGATACCCTATCAGAAAAAGAAAAGATGAAGTTAGAAAGGGCCTGTTTGCTAAAGAGTGAGACCCCAGGCTTATTCCTCCTGCTAGCTTTCCAGAACACTGCAGAATCCTAGAGACTTACTGAGAGACGCCATTGTGCTCTGTGCCCTCTGTCCATCCTGCTGTGTGGTAGACCGTAACTGCCTTCCTGCCTGTCTCATGTGTCTTCCCTTTAGTCCAATCAGAATCTGGTTGTGCCAATGCGGTGTCTGCAGCCCCTTGCCAGGCAGAGCCCCAGCAATATGAAGTACAGTTTGGACGACTGAGGAGCTTTCTAACTGGTGAGTCCTTTTAAGAAGCCAAATAATGTATTCTATTAGAAACATAGTGTTAGGGTTTAGAGAGTCAGGTACTTGTTTATTTATTTGTTTTGTTTTTGCTTTTTTTGTTTTTTGTTTTTTTAAGAAGTACCACACTTTTTAACACAGTGCTTGCATGCAAATGAAATTCTGTGAGATGTAGATCTTGAGGTTAAAGTTTTCAAGGATAGAGAACTCTGCATGTCCTATTATTCTCTTTGCTTGTGGCTTTTGGAACAGTAACTTATAACTTCCTCTGACCAAGCCAGCTCAGTCAGTCAACAGGTTCTCCAGGGCAGGAGGGAGGATTAAAAGGAAAAAAAGACAATTAGATAACATTGTAGCATGACCACAGCCAGTTCTGAGGCTGAGACAGGTTTATTTTTTCCAATCTGCTTTTATAATACTTTAATTACATGCAAGTAATAAGGTCAGTTCTAGGTAGAGGAACAAGCAATACAGTAAACTCATAGTCAAAGAACAAGCCAGGTGATAAAGATGAAGTCCCGTGACCACTGTTTGTAAGAGCTCATCAGCACGACCAAGGTATCTGAGTTGCTTCCCTGTCCCAGCCCAAAGTCATTATTGCCTGCAGCCTACTTCTTTGTTCTAGCCTAAAATCAGATTCCTCCCTGAACTTAACTTCTCTGTCCTGGCTCAATGTCAAATTCCTGCCAGAAGCTACTTCCTTGTCCTGGCCTAATGTCAAATTCCTGCCAAGCAGCCCCCAAAAGCTCTCCACATTCCTGAGTGAATGAACAGCAAGCATATCAGCCATGGACAAAAGTATCCTTTAAGTGAAGTGAGTTTGAAATGTATATTGTCTCTTGGAGTAGTGCTCATAAGTCAGATGAAGTTAGCTGTTGTCATTTATGTAGGCCATAGATAGAGTGACCAAGGAGACAAAATCATGGATGTGTGTTTCGTTTGCTTCTTACTCATTCATACGAGTTTTTAGAAACAGTTGCTTAAGCAGGGCCATTTACCCTATTTGGAAACCTCCATGTCCTTGGTGTGAGGTGAAGAGGCAAGTTGGACAGCTAACCCAAACCATGTCTTCTGGACTGAGATGCCCAGCATTAACTTACAGTGAAGTTGCCAAAAGAGATTCACGTTGAGTCTGATCAGAGTCTTGTTGTCTCCTTTCTGTAAGCACCTTACAAGAAGAAATACTCACCACTCGGCACAGATTGAGAGTAATCAGCGGATACTAGTTTAGTAGCAATGTAGTGGCATGTGCTTTTTGTCACAGCACTCAGGAGGCAGAAGCAAATGGATGTCTGAGTTTGAGGCATGAGTTCCAAGCCAGCCATAGTGAAACTCTGTCTTGAAATGAATGATTGTATGTATGTATAATTTCAATTTATCCAAGAATACTGGCATCTTAGTACTTGGGAGGCAGAGACATGAAGGTTGAGAGTTCAAGGACAGAGGACATCCACATAGCAAGTTTGAGCCCAGCCCAGGCTTCATGAGACCCTGTGATAAAACAAACCTGGAAAGGCTGAAGAGATGGCTCATTAGGTGAAGCCTGGCAACCTAAGCTTAGTCCCTGAGACCCACATCAGTATCAGGAGAACCAACTGCCCTCTGTACACATAACCTGACACACTTACACACCAAACAAACAAAGATAATTTCCCAAAACTGTGTATTAGGGGCTAGAGAGATGGCTCGGGTTAAAAGCACCGGCAGCTCTACAAAAGGACCCAGGTTTGGATCCTGGCACCCAGGAAATATTAAGCAATCATCTATAACTCCACTTCAAGGGGGTACCCCTCTTCTGGCCTTTGAAGGCACCAGTCACACACGGTGCACAGACATAGATTGAAGCAAAATACCCATATACGAAAAGGAAATCATTCCTAAACAGAAAAAAAAATTATAAGCTGTGTTTATTTTAAAAAATAAAAACCTAGTGATATACATACATACATACATACTTCCAGTGAGGAAGCCAGACACAGTTCATCCACACACATGTAATTGTATCATGGAGGAGCCCTATGAACTTTGTTCTGGATGTGGTCTGTTCCATGATGAATGATTCTAGCACGACCTAGGAACAATAACTAGTTTTTAACCATGAAGGTATAGACTACTTTTTGAGTAATTTTGTCACAGACCAGGGTGCTTTCTTAGCTTTAGGATTGTGGAAGTTCACACTGCTGCACATTGGATGATCGCATCTTAGGTGTTTACCTGTGCTCCTGCTGTGGAGTGGCTCTTTTTAAATAGGCTTGCAGAACCTACGTCCTGGCTTACACTTTTATTCAGTTTACTAAGACATGAACAAATGTTTCTGTTTCTGTACAAAACCTAAATTCATCACAATAAAGAACAGGTGACTCCAAAAAAGCAGTAAAGATCAGGTTACAGGGGCTGTGACAGACGGGCGCCCTCAGGGTCTAGACAGGGCCTGGCTCGTGGCTCATCTCTGCTCCCTGGGCTGTGTCTTCAGAGCCCCACTCCTCCTGTCCTCCACTTCGTCCACACTGAGGTGCTGCGTGTGCCTCTCCTCACCCTGCTGACAGTGACACTGGGGTCGGATTCTTTATCAGAGTGTTGGGACACTAAAGTTTCCAACTAATGGGTGGTTTCAATGACAAAAAACCGAAAAATGTCTAATTGGTAATTCTCACTACAAAGGGAAGTTTCACGAAGCAAGTAAAAGCTTTAAATAAATATTTTCACCGTTGCATTGGACAAACCAGCCTGGATAGCCAGTGAACTTTGATTTTACTCTTGGCTATAGTGCTCACAGAACCAAGGCTAAGTGCCATCTAGAAGACTTTTTTTTTTTAGAAGGTTTATTGTATTATTTTATGTATATGTGTACACTGTAGCTGTGTTCAGATATTCCAGATGAGGGCATTGGATCCCATTACACCTTTTTGTGAGCCACCATGTGGTTGCTGGGAATTGAACTCAAGACCTCTGGAAGAGCAGTTAGTGCTTTTAACCTCTGAGCCATCTCTCCAGCCCCAGAAGATTTTTTTTTTTTTTGGTTTTTTCGAGACAGGGTTTCTCTGTGTAGCCCTGGCTGTCCTGGAACTCACTTTGTAGACCAGGCTGGCCTCGAACTCAGAAATCCTCCTGCCTCTGCCTCCCAAGTGCTGGGATTAAAAGCGTGTGCCACCACCGCCCGGCTCAGAAGATTTTTTGAGACAGGTTTTTTTCTGTGTATTCCTGGCACCCTGGAACTCTATGTAGATCGCATTGGCCTCAAACACAGGGGTCCATCTGCCTCCCAAGCATTGGGATTAAAGGCATTACCACCTCTAGCTTGCTCCCAGAAGAAGACGTTGGACATACCTGTATTTCTATCTCGAAGTTTATCAGGATAAAAGTCTTTGTATAGAACTCAGTCTGACTAGAACCCATCTAAGGATTCTCAGAAGTATGAGTTTCTTGTAACTGTCCAGCAGTCACAGGTTTACCTGAAAGGGAGACTGGAATTTAGGTAGGAGGGTGAGAGAATTTTCAGTTCTGAGTTTATATAGGTAAAGACCCATCCTTACGTTCAGCTGAGTTCTTGTTTCAAAACAAGCTTCAGTGGGCAGTCTTGTTTTGGCAGGAATACTGCGGATGTGGTCAGAAGACTCCACCCCAGGTGGGCTAGGCAACTGTGGCGAAACAAGGTCTGATTAGCCCCCTCAAGGCTGGGGGAAGGGCACAGTTTCTGACTTAAGAAATAATGAAGATGCTAGACTATAGCCCTAACCACAGCTGCTGCGTGGTTGGTCACTAGACATGGCCAAATCCCCTAACTGACCTTGACTGAACCTCATAGTCTGCTCTTCCAAGTTTGATTGGGAAGACTTTGAAACTCTAGATCTGGGTGGGCAGGAAGTGTGCGCCGTAGGAGAAGCCTGTGTCTCCAGTGTCACTGAGTGTCGCTGTTCCTCATTGCAGAGTCTGACTCCCAGTACAACCGTGAGGTTATGCCTCTCCTCTACCCTCTCTTTGTCTACCTCCACCTCAACCTGGTCCAGAGCGGCCCCAAGAGCACCGTGGAAAGCTTCTATAGCCGCTTCCATGGAATGTTCCTGCAGAATGCAAGTCAGAAGGACATCATCGAGCAGCTGCAAACCACACAGACCATCCAGGACATTCTGTCAAACTTCCAGCTTCGTGCATTCCTGGACAACAAGTATGTAGTCCGTCTCCGGGAAGACAGCTACAACTACCTTATCCGCTACCTCCAAAGTGACAACAACACTGCCCTGTGCAAGGTGCTCGCCGCGCACATTCACTTGGACGTGCAGCCTGCCAAGAGGACAGACTACCAGCTGTATGCCAGTGGTGGCTCCTCCCGCAGTGAAAGCAGCAGCCTGGAGCCACCAGATGTGCCCAACCCTATTCTGCAGAATGAGGCTGCCCTGGAAGTCTTGCAGGAAAGTATCAAGAGAGTCAAGGATGGACCTCCCTCCCTCACCACCATCTGCTTCTATGCCTTCTATAACACGGAACAGCTGCTGAACACGGCAGAGATCTCCTCTGATAGCAAACTGCTGGCTGCTGGCTTTGACAACTCCTGCATAAAGCTCTGGAGCCTGCGATCCAAAAAGCTGAAATCAGAGCCCCACCATGTGGACACATCCCGAATCCGTCTAGCTTGTGACACTCTGGAGGAGGAGGTAGGGTGCCACTTCTTCCCGACCTAAACCTGTCTCACTGAAACAGTAATTGGTAGTTCCCTCCTAGGCAGCCAGGGCTGGGCTCATGTCAGATGACAGATAGATACAGCACTGATAATGCACAGTAAAGCTCTTTCCCGGACACTCAGCATTATTTGTGAGTAGACAGTGTTATGTCATTGTCTGGGAAGCAGGTGACACCACTAAGCCTGACTAACAGAGCTTCAGCTGGTGTTGACTTAGAGATTGCATTATGTCTGTCGTGTACACTTGAATGTGTGCTGTGCATGTTCAGATAGTGAGGAACAAGATTGTTAATTCAGGGTCTGCATGTAAACAGTATTCCCCTGCAGAAATATATGTGGTTCTCAACCTGTCAACATAAAGTGCATGGTGAGGCACCTGTCCTGGTTCTGTGTGCCAAGCGTGGTCTCCGTCCCACCTTGAAAAGAGACATGGGGTTCAGAACTGTGGTGTTTCCTTAACCAGTGCAGCAACCTGTGGTCGGGGTGACGACTTGTCTGGGCCAGCAGTGAATCTCTGCTGTGTAAGAACTTGGGGTGAGGGAGACCGACTTCGTGATGAGCTTCTCTTGAGCACCCACAAATGCTGAGGCCCAGACACTTGTTCTGTTACCGATGACCTGCAGGTAGTTTAGCCTTGAAGCATTTTGGACAGAAAATTCTGAAATACTGAAAAGTAAGTCATTCTGGGTAATTTGCCACAGCCAATGATAATGTTGTGGGTATTGTACACATAAGAGTGAGCCCTGACTTACCCCTAGCTTCAGTCTGAGTCGTGCTGACCTTGAACTTTTGATTCTTGGCACTGAGACAGTGCAGTGAGGGATTTTTTATTGTGAGTGAAGTTTAATTTCTAGGGCTCTCCAGGTAACTGTTGTTCTTGGGTTGAATTTTCAGACTTCTCTTGCTGGAGACTGTTGAGCTCCTACCTTCAACTGAGGCATCACTGCTCATTTGCTATCAGCTTTTTGAAGTACAGAAATGCCACTGACCATAGTTTTTACCTTTGATGGCACAGACTTTGTAGATTATTTAGAGTGGTAATAGAAGGGAGGGGTACTGTGGTGTCTGAAGCATGAAAAGGTGTATTTGAAGATGTAGGTTCTGCATTTTCCAGGGCTGAAGAAAATGAAGTGTGACTGGAGCCAGGAGAGTGTCAAAGCAGAGGATAGGTTGCTGATGTCGGCACAGGTGTGTGCTCTAGCGAGGGTAGTTGGAGCAGACAGGAAACCCAGCCCGGTGATTAGGTTATACAGAGGTAAAGAAAGGGAAGTGTCCGTTGGATGTCTGTGTCTTGGACTTCAGTGGTCACAGGAATGGTTGATAGGCTTAACTATCTCTGGTCCAGTCATACCCACACTAAATTACTGCTGACCTAGACAGTAAATTCACTATTGTACAAATGACAGTTTAGGTTTTTTTTGTTTTTTGTTTGGTTGGTTGGTTTTTGGTTTTTGGAGACAGGGTTTCTCTGTGTAGCCCTATCTGTCCTGGAACTCACTCCGTAGACCAGGCTGGCCTCGAACTCAGAAATCCGCCTACCTCTGCCTCCCAAGTGCTGGGATTAAAGACAGGCGCCACCACTGCCTGGCTGACAGTTTAATAGAAAATGACACCGCTGGGATCTGTGTGCTCTCTGGCCTTGGTCTGCCTTTGGGCATGTTTTCTTCTTCAGTTTTTTACAAGGAGTATTTTGAGGGGGAAGCAAAGTAAAAGTCTGATAGTTGGCTTTTGATGTCTTCCAAGTGAAAGTTTGAACATTTTTTTCTTAGGGAATTTACAATCAGGGTCAGAAGCTCACCTGCCTATAGGAGTGATGCCAGGAGTGGTAAGGCCACAGAGTTGCAAAGATTAGGTGGAAAGAGACATGAACCACAGTCCAAGTAAAGGACCCAGTTAGCAATCTCTGCTTTAATCTGTTTGGTACAATCGTGTATTTTGACAATGGACAATTGAGTCAGTGCTCAGACCTAACAGTTCCATGCTCTGAATATACTGGAGAGCTGGTAAGTGTGACTACACATAAGAACCTGTGTGGGAATGGGTGTGGCAATATGACTCAAATCCCCAAGGTAGAATGAACAAAATTGTGATCTGTCCCAGCCTTAAAGAACCAGTCTCAGAAGGCTCTTTTGTATTTTCATCAAAAGTATATGGAATAGGTCCTTTCACAGAGAAGTAGATGAGAATTAGCCAGGCTAAGTATGAGAAAAGGAGCAATGACTGCTAACAGGCATGACATGAAAATGCTGTGTTGTTATGGTGGAATGGTAGGTGCGGTAGACTACCATTGAGCTGTGTCAGCCAGATAACTCATTGGTTAAAGGTGCTTGCTGTACAGTATGCAAGCCTGGCAGCCTGCGTCTCATCCCCAGAGCTTGTAACAGGTGGAAGGAGAGAAAGCACTGCCTTATGAAAAGAAGTTATTTTAAACTATTAAGTTTACATACCTTACTTAAAATCTTGTGAATTTTATATAGTGTATAAATCTGTGTCTTGGGTTAGAAAAAAAAGTAAGGCCTAATAGGGCAAGGCCCTGGGTCCCATCTCCACCATGTGGCCCTGGGTTCTATCTCCAGCCATGTGGTCGTGGCTGCAATCCCAGCATGCTGTTGGTGACTATTCTGCGACCAGCTTAGGCTCCATGGAACCCTGTTAGTCAGCAGTGTGTCTGTTACTTAAATGTGAAACTCGGCTGTGGATTAGTGCTGTTCAGGTGGCCCTCGTGCATGAGTCTATTATAAGGGGTTGTTGCTAATGTCAGAATTAATTTTATTCCTTTTAATCCAATATGGACAATATTTCACTGCATAAGTTGAAATATTTTGAAATATGATGCATTACACCTAACCTTTGTGTTGTCTTAGAACTTGATGTGTGTGTCTGCCCCCATGGACCAGCTTTTCTTCTCTGGTTGTGTCTCCTGTTATACAGCACACTCACCTATTTCCAGTTTGTTTGTTTGTTTTGTTTTGTTTTTGGGGGCAGGTGTTGGTTAGATTGATTGTTTTTATGACAGTTCTTCTCTGCATAGCCCTAGAAATTCACTCTGTAGACCAGGCTGGCCTTAAACTGAGAGATCCCCCTACCTCTGGGATAAAGGTGTACTCCACCACCGCATGGCTCCAATTCTTAACATACCCTTAAGCCTAAATAGAATGAATTAAGTGCTTCATTTTCTGAACGCTGAGGACAAGAGCTTTGGGACTAAAGTTCAGATCTCCCAGAGTACATCTGACTCAAAGGAAGATTGGGTGTTCTGGCATAAGTGTACTGTTCAAACCAGCATTGGACATGTCTGTTAATTGCAGGGAACATAGCACAGGAGGGATTTCTGGAATGTGCTCTGTCAGCAGGAGAGGACATGCAAGGGTGTGAATCAGCCTCTGGATGGCACACATGCCTGTGTGGTCCTGAGCTGAGCCACACCAGAGATCGTAGCTGCTTGTTTTAGGCTGTGATGTTGGCAATAACAGATGTTCTAGTGTCTTTGAATCTTGGCCAAGGCTTAAGGAAGGTTGCCACAGCCCTGCTTCATGTGTCCCTTCTGCAGGCAGATCTCACCCTCCACTAAGTGAAGGCCACTTACACCTCTAATTCATAGTCCATGCCCAAAAGGTCTGTAATTGTCTTAGGGTCATTCTTGCTTCCACAGTCCTTGTATAAACTTAATAAATGCAGAATAGTGAGTCACGTGTGAAATTTAAAACCTTGTGGGGGGAAAAGTTGGTAATAATTCTCAAATGTTTTTGCTTTATAATTTGAAGTATTCACAGTAGCCATTTTGAATAATTGCAGACAAACACCACTATTTGACTCCCTCAAGTCTGTATACATTAGAAGTAATTGTTTTGCTTTGACTTAGTAGTTTTCAAGTAGAAGAAACAATGCCCTGCTAAAAAGATCCTTTTCTGTGCAGGAACTAACAAAGCTAAGTGCTAAGGAATCTTGGTTGTCTCTATCGTTAAAACCCACTGTAGTGGAGAGTCTCAACTCCAGTGTTCAGGAGCTTCCTTGTGGGAGGGTGGAGGAATGGATTTAGACACAGACTGTGGGAGCATGCTTCACCTCCAAGTACTATTGTGGACTTGTCTGTTTCCATGGAAAAGTTAATCCAAGGGTGGCATGAGTTACTTAACTCTATTTTACATCTTTTTCTCTCTCTCAGTCTTACTCTCTTAGGTCAGGCTGTGTTTGAACTCAGAAATCTACCTGCCTCTGCCTCCTGACTGCTGGGACTAAAGGCGTGGGCCACCACCACTGGTTGTCATTCTCAGTCTATAGTTTGTTACCGTAGGAGACATGTTGGAGACCCTGCCTTTTTCCTCTCTTTTCCTTTGTTTTTAGTTTGGTTTTTTCCCCAAAGTCTCTGCAATATCAGAATCTTGACAATCCTAAGTACTGATGTTGCAGACACATCATTGCATGCAGCTTTTGCCTGTGGCATTAATGGTCAGATGGCGGCTGTATGCTCTGGCCTAAAGTTAGACAGTCAGGTTTTACTTTAGCTAAAGTTCTACCTATCAGAATAGTGGCTGTCCCATAAGTTTGCCTTTCTGTCAGATCCTCATTGAAAGATTAAGGCCCAATCTTCGTGGCCTATGGTTGGGCATTGTCAGCTGGTGTGGCCATGAAGAGAGTGCCCTCGGAGGCACAGGCAGACCCTGCTCTCTGCTTTTCCTCTCTCAGGCTTATTTTCCTTGTAAGACCACTGAATGTTTTCTTCTTGTGTGTTTTACCATCCCACCCGCTGTGTTCCAGGAGAATGAGGAAGATAACGCAGGCACTGAGATGAAGATCCTACGGGGACACTGTGGCCCAGTGTACAGCACACGATTCCTCGCAGACGGCTCAGGGCTGCTCTCTTGTTCTGAAGATATGTCCATCAGATACTGGGACCTGGGGAGCTTCACCAACACTGTGCTATATCAGGGACATGCCTACCCTGTGTGGGACGTGGACATCAGCCCCTATAGCCTGTACTTTGCCAGTGGGTCCCATGACCGTACCGCTAGGCTGTGGTCTTTTGATCGGACGTACCCGCTGAGGATATACGCAGGACACCTGGCCGATGTGGACTGCGTCAAATTCCACCCCAACTCCAACTACTTAGCTACAGGTTCTGCTGACAAAACTGTTCGGCTGTGGAGTGCCCAGCAGGGGAACTCGGTGCGGCTCTTCACAGGCCACCGAGGCCCCGTGCTCTCCCTCTCCTTTTCTCCCAATGGTAAGTACTTGGCATCTGCTGGTGAGGACCAGCGGTTAAAGTTGTGGGACTTGGCCTCTGGGACACTTTTTAAAGAACTGAGAGGCCACACGGACAGCATCACCAGTCTGGCCTTTAGCCCAGATAGCGGTCTGATTGCTTCTGCCTCCATGGACAACTCTGTGCGTGTCTGGGACATCAGAAGCACGTGCTGCAACACACCTGCTGACGGCTCTTCGGGTGAGCTCGTGGGTGTGTACACCGGGCCGATGAGCAGTGTCCTGAGTGTGCAGTTCAAGGCCTGCAACCTCCTCCTGGTGACTGGAATCACACAAGAGAATCAAGAACATTAAGTTTTTATCCAGGCGGCAGACTGGGTGGGTCTGGAAGACTGGTCACAGTCTAGGACTTGCTAAAACTGAATCAGTGATTACAAAAGAGCCCTCCCCTACCCCACATGTACTCAACACAGCCCTGGTTGAGAGCTGGGATGCTCCCAGGCCTGAGGCCTCCTGCTTCATGCAGGCACCTTGCTCTTGCTTCTGTCTCTTCCGGTGGGAGACGGGAACTAGGAAAGGAAGGGATGATCTGACAGTCTTTCCATTTCCACAATGAAAAACCAGGATTTTTATATTATAATTAATAACTTTATTATTGAAAAGAGGAAACCTAGCACTGGCAGCAAGTGACTCCTGGCACTGGCTATAATACTTGGAATTTTGAGGTTCAGGGAATTCAGACTTTGGGGGCCCACTGTATCAGGAAAAAGGCACCATATGCTGTGCTTCTGTGGGCGGGAAGGTAGCTACTGAGCATGGACTCCTGCAGTGATGGTGGCTGGCTGCGCTTCTGTCAGCACTTGTACCCTGGGGAGAAGCACTGTGGTGGACAGAAGGTAGGCCTCAGAGCTGTGCCAGTTTCCCAGGGTTCTATCCCTACACCATCAACAAAATTATGATACCGAATAATTCTGAATAAGTCACAAGATAGACTTAAATGCTGAATTTAAAGATAACTTCATTCCTCGATGTGGCTTATTGGTCCTTTTCTCCCTCAATGACCTGCTTCCACCTCACTGCAGTGTCGATAGTGAACAGGGGGTGAATCATGAGTGCACACTCACAAGTATCGACCATGCTCTAAGGACAAAGCAAGTTCTGTTGTCTGCTAAAGGATTAAATATTTCTGTTTTCTGAAAAGAGTTATTTTGTATTTTGTTTTCTATTAAAATGTATTTAGTTTCAAAAAAATGTGTGGCATCTCATTTATACTTTCAGAATAGTCGAGTGCATCACTGGTCCTAGAAGGGTGCTCTTACCTTTATTCAGAGTAATGGGCAGAGCATAGACCGGGTTAGCCACAAAACAGGTCTAGTGGTCTATTGTGTTCTGTTCAGTTTACTTTGTATCACCTACAGCTGTGATACAACAGTGATACCACTGTTATTAGCTGCTGATTAGAGATGAACATCTATTTAGGAGGGTCTGTTATAGCTAGATGTGACAGTACACAGTTTTAATCCCAACACCAGGGAGGCAGATAAAAGTGGATCTCTACAAGATAGAGGCTAACCTGGTCTACATAGTTCCAGGTAGCCAAATGTACATGGTGTAGCACTGTTTCAAACAAAAAGAAAAGGAAATCACATTGTAAACTCAAAGAGGTCTAAAAGCTAGGTCAGCAAAACAAAAAAGGATAAGTAATGCTAAGGGTAAAATAGATTGGCTTTAATGCTTTATGGATAGGTTCAGAATTTTGCTTGGAGTTGGTATATCCTTCTAGTCTACTTTATTAGAGAAATAATTGAGTTGTTTATGCCAAGAGATGGTCTACATTGAAGTCCTCACTTAAGTTAGGAAAACAATGCAGATAAATTAGAAAAATTGAGTTTTATTTTCCATTTTAAGAAAAATGTGGTAATACTTTGAACCATATTGTAGCAAACACACCTACAGTGTGTGTGCACCAGTCTTGGCACAACACAGCTGTGATCTCAGTCTTTGAGAGGCAGAGGAAGGAAGACCACTGTAAGAGGCCAGCTTGGTACACAGCAAAACTTTTCCAAAAAAAAAAAAAAAAGGAAGAAAGGAAAAAAAAACTGGGAAAAATAAGATCGGAATTCTTCATTTTTTGTGTTTGTCCTCATGCTTACAATCTCTTGGTTTCATAGAAGTCTGCTAAGCTGTAGACTTAAAATTTTGTCCTTTTTCATACTGATCTTTTAATACATGTGGATTAAAAGGATAGTCTGTACTTAGCCTTTTGTAGTGCCATGTTTTAGTGGAATCCTTACTTTCCACCAGCACCTGTCACTGACACCCTGTCAAAAAGGCAAAGTGTCCACTATGGAATTTTGTAGAACTGAAGGTTAAACACAGAGAGTCTTAATGCTGGCCCCGCCTTACCCCTGCCATGAAATGTAAAGAATACAGGTACTCCCGGTCCATTTGAGTCACTGGAGGACAATTTAGTTGATTGCAAGTGTGTGTTTCTCTGGGGACCAGAATTTGTGTTAGTGTTATGCTGTGGCAAGCAAAACTACTACCATCTCTAACCCAGAGATTGTCAACAAGCATTAGTAGTAGTAGGGTTTCAAGCTCTCAGTGCAATTCAAGATGCTGTGGAAGGACGTTGTGATCTAATTTGCTGTAGGTCTCCCAGAGCCAGGCCAGGTAGTTCAGCTATGTAAGAGGTTGTTACAGGAAGAAGTCTAAGACCAGATCGGGCAGCCTTAGTGAGACCCTCTTCTGAGGTTATAAGCAGGAAACAGATGCTAAGGGAGAAGGGTGCTGTAGCTGTCTACACATTGTGCAGAGAACTCCAGGGATGGCTGCTTTTGTTAAGTCTTCATCCAGCCGGGCATGGTGGAGCACACCATTAATCCCAACACTCAGGAGGCAAAGGCAGGCAGATCTCTTGAGCACAAGGCTAGGCTGGTCTACATAGTGAGTTCCAGGTTAACCAGGGCAATACAGGCAAACCCTGTCTCAAACCAAAGAAAAGGAAAAGAAATCCTCATATTGGGGTGGGGTTTGGGTTGTAGCAGCTGCCCAAGTCACCTATGCTCCTCTAAGTCACCTCTGTAAAACCTGTTCGTCAAGTTGGACTTGAGTTGCTTCTAGGCTGTCACTGTTCTATCAGGGGTGAACAGAAGTAGACTTGCAGGAAGAGGCACCACACCCTAAAACCCTGGGCCTTCATTAAACATTCTTAAAGCATGGTTAAAATCATTATTAGCATTACTAAATGTTAACGTAAAATCCTTTAAGTTCTAATTTTGAGCACTCCTGTGCTCGTGTTTCCTGTCAATAAGAGATGTTGGGGTTAGGACAACTTGACTTCCTTATTGAGAGCTGGTAGGCTCTTGACACCCGTAGCTCCCTGGAACAAAAGGACTGTCAGTCAAACAGCCCGCAAGACTTAGCTCATGCCAGCGCTGCTGCTCTGAGCACATCATACATGCCTTGAAGAAACCACACAACCATAGCTCCTTAAGGTATAAACACAATCCAGGACTTTGAAGTAGTCCCGGAATTTTGGCTGTAATAAGCTTCACTGAACTCCAGGTAATCCCACCGTCCTCTCCACCTAGGTCAGGGCATGGAACACTCTGCCTAGTAGTAGCAGAGCCCCCTGGGTCTGATGTAAAAGAGTGCTGTGACTGGTACAAATGCAAAGCTTCATTTGCTTCCTGTGGTTGGCGCAGTCATCTCTGGCTATATAAGCAGTCTGTTCAGCTCACTTTTTGTTTGTTTTTGGTTTTTCTCTGGATAGCCCTGGCTGTCCTGGAACTCACTCTGTAGACCAGGCTGGCCTCAAACTCAGAAATCCGCCTGCCTCTGTCTCCCAAGTGTTGGGATTACAGGCGTGTGCCACCACTGCCCGGCTCAGCTCACTTGTTAGGCATGTTGCCTAGGAAGAGACAGTTGAACAACTCTAAAGAGAGTGGGCGGGGCCAGGAGCCAGAAGGATGGCAGAGTTGGACTTGGTGGTGCAAGTTTATAATCCCAGCAGCACAGAAGGCTGAGGCAAGATTATCCAAGTTCAAAACCAGTCTAAAATAAAACACACTGGAGAGATGGCTCAGTAGTTTGAAGCACTGACCCAGGTCTAATTACTAACACCCACATAGCAGCTCATAATTACCTGTAACTCCAGTTCCAAGCACCTGACACTCTTCTGACTTCCCTGATCACCAAGCATGCATGTGGTACAGACATATATGCAGACAAAACATCCACATAAAAAGAATTAGATGCCAAAATTTAAAAAAAAAAAAGTTAAAATTGCGTTCTGCAAATGTTACCGAGCATCGTGCCTCATTTTGTCGTACCAGTGCTCAGCTGATTCAGGGGGATTGCCATGAGTTTGAGGCTAGTCTGAACTACGGTGGGAGGTGGGAGATTCTGTCTTAACATCCAAAAGTGGGAAAAAAAAGACAGCAGAGACGAAACAGAGAGCTGGTGTTAAAGGTAGAGGAGAGTGAAGGGTGCAGAGAGAACTCGACCTGGTTGCTATGGAGTTTACAGGTCGGTCAGTGCTTTAGAGCCAAGGGTCTCAGACAGCCCAGACCCAGGGGCTTCAACACTAGTGCTAAGGAATCCTGGTACCAAAACCCATTCATAAGCTCTAACGCCGGTGTTGCCAAGGGTTGAAGAACCTCTACTTCCTCAATCTTCACAAGAGCCTGTAACACTAAGGGTCCTGTTCCCAAGATCTGCACAGAGCGTAACACAAGAGGGCGCCATCTGCCCACGTCTCCCTCTGCCAACCGCCACTGCTCTCTGCTGTCAAATAACGGAAGGACAAAAGCTACTCAAGAACCCCTCCGAGAATTCCGATTTGTAGGCAGTCTGGAAAGCAGTATAGTGTCACGAAGAAAAGCACGGCCCATGTACCTTATGGCGTTGAGTGTAAGCAAACAAAGACACAAATTCCTGGACGGTGCACAGTCCTTCATAGAGAGTTCCGAATCAACACTGCATTCGTTACTTTTTCCATTGCTGTTAAAATGCCTTATTTTTGACACTAGAGAGTCTTGCCATGCTTTGCGCATTTGTAGAGACGCCGTCTAACCAGAAGGCAGAGGGCCAGCTTTTCCAGAAATCTAAATGCTCACAGGCCTTAAGAGAATCCATTCAGAAAACACTGGCTAAAACCTTTACTCAGCTACAGCTGAAGAGGCTGTGGTGGAAGGAAGAGCAAAGCCGGTGCAGGGCCGGGCTCAGGACGGCCGGGCGGAGCAGGGCCCAGGCTGGGGTCGACCATACACACCCACTTGGGATCATTATTTCACTTGAGCAAATGCAGACACCTTTGTTTCTGTATCTGTGACACACACCTGCTGGCTAAGCCATTATCAAATGTTGTGATCGCAGGACTTGGGTCTGTCAGATGTCTGAGTGGTTGGCCCTTGATGTACTCCATAAATGACATTGGTCTCTTCTCAGGCTTCCATTCCCTCTCATGAGTTGAAAGAGAGCGTAGGCTCTCATTTCAATAGCCTGTCTTGGTCGTGGTGAATAAATATCTCTAATTTTAAGATCACTAACAGTGGGCATCTACTATAGCTCTTCCTTTGTTTTAGGATGTAGGCGTACACTTTCCTGGCAGCAACGTAAACTGTTTTCTGCATTTCCCATGAGATAGCCCATGCCTGGTGGCTGTCAGATTGCTAATGTCACCTTACAGAGCATCTCCTTTCCAGGCTCCGCCCACAGACACAGACACTGATCTCTCAGTGCCGAAGACTGTAGGTTCAACATCAGCAAGTCTTGCCTTCTCCCCCTACCTAGATGTGGCCATGCTTCTGGGTGTCTTTTTTTTTTTTAAGATTTATTTATGTATGTGAATACATTGTAACTGTCTTCAGACACACCAGAAGGCGGCATCAGATCTCATTACGGACGGTCGTGAGCCACCATGCTGGGCATTGATCTGGAAGAACAGTCAGTGCTCTTAACCACTGTGCCTTCTCTCCAGCCCCTGGGTAGACGTCTATTCTTATTTTCTCTTACATAGAGCTGGTTGTATTAGGCTAAGACCTACTCAAACGTCTTTGTTTAATGTTAATTGTCTCATTAAAGCCTTATCTCCAAACACAATACCGTTCTAAGGAATTGTGGAGATTTAAGATTGCACCTTGAAAACGGGGGTGTAATTAATCCCTACCCAGGGCTGGGTGTGCATGCAGTGTTGGGTTGAAGTCAGGTCCTTATATGTACTAGGCAGACACTATCAATGAGCTACATCCCTAGCCATTTATGTATTTGAGTTTGTAGATAAAGTCATACTAAATTGCCCAGGGTATATTCCCCTTGCAAGGTCTTGAGCTGGTGATCCTTCCACCTCAGCTTCCTGTGCTATCACCAGCATTTACCACCAAATGGCACAGGAGCCCTTTGATAACCATTTCTATGCCTTAAAAAAGATAACATCAGAGCTTTGGATAGGTTGTAATGTATGATAATATCACAGTGAGGATATTGAAGTAGAATAAAATTATAAAAATGGCTGGAGAGATGGCTCAGCGGTTAAGAGCACTGACTGCTCTTGTGAAGGTCCTGAGTTCAAATCCCAGCAACCACATGGTGGCTCACAACCATCTGTAATGAGATCTCACACTCTCTTCTGGTGTGTCTGAAGTACAACTACAGTGTACTTATAATAAATTTATTTTAAAAATTACTAGATACTACTTTATTGATTTATTTAGTGATTTACCCAAAGCACTGCTTGTATGCCTGTGTGCCAGGCACGACCTCACTCGCCACCTGAAACAGAATGAGCTGGAGAATGGCTGGAACGCTGGGTCAGAGAAGACAAACAGTGCCCTTAACCACCTGACTGCCCGTAGGCTTCTGTAAAATCTTGCCTGCTTGCCCACCCTACCTTGTGCTTTTAGGGCAGCGGTTCTTAACCCGTGAGTCGTGATCACTTTGGGGGTTGCTTATCAGATAGCTTTCATATCATATTGACATTACAATCATAACAGTAGCAAGACTGAAGTTATGAAGGAGCAACAAAATATTTATGGTTGGGGGAGTGTCACCACAACATGAACTGTGTTAAAAGGTCGCAGGATTAGCAAAGATCGAGAACCACTGTTTTTAAAAGAGTATAAAATGAAAAAATGAAAATGCAAACCGAACCCAGAATAGAAGCCTTTCAGGAGCTAGCTGGTTTCCATCGGCTGGTGACATCTCTCTTCCACTCTCACTGGTGCCAAAGGGCTTGTTCCAGAAAGATACCTCAAACAGCATCATGCTAATCTATCATGAATTGGTGCGAACCTTTAATTTCAGCACTTGGGAGGCAAAGGGAGGGTGACCTCTGAGTTCAGGCTAGCCAGGGCTACAGAGTGAGGCCCTGTCTTTAAAGTAAGCAAGACAACTGAGAGGAACAGGCAACAGTGGCTGCTGGGACATAGTGAGCCTCCCTCCACAACACGGGGCCTTCTGAGGCTGGAGGACAAACGAGGCAACATTCAGGGCTGTTTGGTTCGGATTTAAAACAGCCCCAGAGAAGCCGAGCATAGTGACTCTTACCGGTGATCCTGGCATTCGGGAGGTGGAGGCAGGAGGGGCAAAAGTTCAAAGCCAGGCTGGAAAACACTTGAGATGAGACTGCATGGCATAAAGAGTTTCTGACTGGAGAAGAGGAACCCCAAAAGCTCCAGGCAAAATGATCACTGGGGTGTCTCGCCGTGAAGTCTGACTCTCGCAGGCCTGCTAGGAAACCTACATTTGTCCTGCTGCTTACAGCTGATTAGGGCATTTCCAGCTACGGGAGAAAGATAAGGAGAGCTGACAGTGTAGCGGACGGTACTTCAGAGTGAAGATAACCTCGAGTTAGCAGGCACTGCCATGTTGAAAATTAACTAGGTTTGTGTGTGATGTGTGAGTTTACTGTACCTTCAGAGTAAAGATCTTTCCCAACTAAAATGCAAACAGCTTTCTCAGGCTCAGCATCTGATGGTCCCTAGCTCCTTACTGAGCAGTAAATCCTCTGCACATTGTGACTTCTTGTCAGTCATGCCCTGCTGACGTTTCCAACGCTTAATTTGGCTAAAGAGCTGTGTCAGCATTTTTATTTCCTTTGGTTTTTGTTTTGTTTTCTTATCCGCTTTGTTTTGTTTTTTTGTTTGTTTGTTTTTGTTTTTGTCAAACAAGAGCTCTCTGTGCAGCCCAGCCTAGCCTGGAACTCAGGCTGGGGTTGAACACATAGCAGTCTTCCGGCTTCAGCCTCCCGGTCCTGGCGTTGTAGTTGTGAGTTACCGCACCCAGCTCCTAGTGTGATGTTACACAGTCCCGTGGATACCAACCTCCCTTCTCTGTCCTCAGTCCTAACACAATTGCCCGAAGGTAAGAAAGATGCTGGCTTTAAACGAAGAAACGTACCCTTCATCGCACCAGTTCACAGGCTTAAGGGTGCACAGCTGCAGTTCCAACAGTCGGGATGCAGCGGCCGGAGAGTCACTGTGAGTCTGAGGACAGCCTGAGCTTACATAGGGGGTCCAGGGCAGCCTGGACTGTATAAGGACATGCTGTCAAAAACCAAAAACAGTAACAATAACTACATAGAGACATTCTGCCAAACCCCCCCCAAAAAAAAACAAACCCATAATTATTTAATTGTGCAAGGTTGCATAATGAAACCTTAATAAATTCCCCCAAAATGATGGGATTTGAGGAGTTCTGGGGGCTGTGCCCTGCATTGGGTAAGGCATAGAGCTTCTAGCTCTGCCTGAGTGTTAGGAGTGCTGAGATCAATGGCACCATGCCTGGCTTTTGTATTTTTGTTTTTGAGACAGGGTCCCATTCTGTGGTCCAAGGTGGGCTGACATTCACGACAGTTCTCCAGCCTCAGCCTCCCAATTGTGAATTGCAAGTGTGAGCTGCTGTGATTAGCTCATTTATGCATGTATTTTTAGACTTGGTCTTGCTATAGGGCCCCAGTTGGTCTCAAATGCATGTATTCGGGTAGTGCTTCCAATTCTGCCTTTCAAGCAGTTGGGGTGACAGGTGTAGGTTGTTTTTGGAGTAAGTCAGCTAGGTCTGACATAACGATGTACCACTGACTTAGCGTCTTACCACAGAGGGCTGTTGTCTCAGAAGTCTGGCATACAGCATCACAGGGGTAGTCTCCTCACAGCTTTCCGTGGCTTGCTGGCAGTCTGTTTCCCCTTGGCTTGAAGCTGCATAACCATCTCTGCTGCTGCTGTCGCAAAGTGAGGACAGGCAGGTTGACAACTAGTGAGCGCCACTCCTCCATGTTCTGGCTATCTTAAAAGAGTTATTTATTTAGTGTCTATGAGTACACTGTAGTTGTCTTCAGACACACCAGAAGAAGGAATAGGATCCCATTACAGATGGTTGTGAGCCACCATGTGGGTGCTGGGTATTGAACTCTGGAAGAGCAGTCGGTGCTCTTAACCACTGAGCCATCCCTCCAGCTCCCATTTATCTCATCTTAAGTAAACCGCATCTGCAATCCCCGGCTTCCTGACTGGGAGTTAGCATTTCAACAGAGCCATTTGAAAGGACCAAATTTCAACCCTTCAGAGGAATGGTGAGACTAGCCAGCAATGAACCGTGCTGTCCTGATGGCCGAGACACTGCTGAGACAAGGCTCAAGTTTCAGAGAGCAGTGTGGACCCAGAAGCTTCAAAGCAGTTCTTTCTTTGTAAAGATTTATTGTACGTATAAACCAGGATGGCCTTGAACTCACAGAAACCCACCATCCCCCAACCTAAGCTTGCGTGCTGGGGTACTCTGTACTTTAACCCACCCACTTCTTTTTTTTTGGTTTTTCAAGACAGGGTTTCTCTGTGTAGCCCTGGCTGTCACTTTGTAGACCAGGCTGGCCTCGAACTCAGAAATCCTCCTGCCTCTGCCTCCCAAGTGCTGGGATTAAAGGCGTGTGCCACCACTGCCCGGCAGAGGGCTGGATTTTAAAGGACATGTCTGCTTCCCACATCTCTAACTCGAAACTTCACATGTAGGTGAGGAGGCTCTTGTCTGAGTGTGAAATCATACAGAGATGCTGAAATCTCAGGATCCAGACAAATATGGAAACTTCTTATATTCTTATTTTATTGGGCCTTTTGAGACAGGTTTGTTTTTTTGTTTTTTTCTCTATGTAGCCCTGGCTATCCTGGGACTCTCTATGTAGACCATACTGGCTGGAACTCAAAGAGATCCACATCTACCTGCCTCTGCTCCTGGGTGCTAGGATTAAAGGAGTGAGTGCTCAGTGTCTGGGCCAAACACGGGGAATTCTCTAAGAGGAAAACGAAACAAAACAGAAAGCAGATAAACATACTACAACCAGCTGCTAACTGCTTGGTTTTGTTTCTCTCTCTCTCTCTCTGTTTTTAGGTCGTGTCCTTTATTTGTCTGAACTCAGGTTACCTGGTGCTCCTGAAGTGGACGCTGCATTACCCTCCCACTCCCTATTTTAATAAATAACTGTTCCAGGGTTGGGACTGGGGTTAAAAAGAGGAAGAAGCCTGTAAATTCGGAGACTTGTGCATTTGAAAGTCTGATATTTTGTTCTTTGAGATTTTTTTTTTTTTGCCCCATTCGTGTTGGACTTTAGGAATATACTGGACAAAAATACTGATGTTGATGTTGTTTTGCGACCTCCCCCTCCCCCACCCCCACCCCTTTTTTTTTAAAGCCAGGGGCTTACTATGTAGCCCTGGCTGTCCGGGAACTCACTATATAGATCAGGCTGGCCTCGAACTCAGAACTGCCTGTCTCTGCCTCTCATGTGCTAGGATTAAAAGCGTGCGCCCGGCTGAACTCATTTAACCAGGGTCTCACTTGCACTTCGTTCCGCTCTGCGTGAACAATCTAGGAGTTCACACACTCTTCCCCTTCCTCACCCCAGGCCTCCATAGGATACCCCCCTGCCCGCCATCGGGTCTCCTTAAGACCGCTGCTCGCGGGGCCACTTCTACTCGCCAGGCCTCTGCGGCACCTTCTACACTGCACAGTCCTCCAAGTCCGCCGACCGCACCAAGATGTAATCACCCAAAGGTCTCAGGCGTGACCTGAGTGCCGCGCGTGCGCACTCCGCCAGTGACCGGCGAGAGAAAGGGCTCGGGCGCTCCCAGGTTCACAAGCCGCGGAGGGCGCAGGAGCGTGAAAAAGCTTCCGCGTGCCGCTCGCGGGCGCAGGCGCTGGCGACTACAGTTCAGACAAGGCACTGGCGGGGAGCTCCCCGCTGGTCGCCGCCCAGGGCTGGACCCTGCGCGGCGGAAGGCGCGGCCCGGGCGCCCGCCCGATGGGGCGGGAGGGGCGGGCCGCTGCTGCGTCCCCGCCCTGTGCTCGGGCCGGGCCGGGAGGGTCCCCGGGCGTGCGGCCGGGCCGGCTGGTGAGACTGTCCGGGCAGACGCAGCGCCATGCGCGCCCCTCCTGCCAGGGCGCTGCTGCTGTTTCCGCGCCGGGGCCCTGCCGTGCGAGCGTGGGCCCCGGCCGTCTCCTCTCGGACATGGCTGGCTTCTGAATGGACCCCGTTCGGACGCGCGTGGACCTCTCTGATCCACGAGCCGAGCCCGGGCCTCCGCGTTCCCGCGCCCCTATCCCGGCTGCCTGGCGGCGTGGGGCGGTGGGCCACCTCTTCGGGGACCCGCAGGTGCTGGGTGCTGGCAGGACCCCGCGCCGCGCATCCCCTGTTCGCCAGGCTCCAGGGAGCAGCCGCTACCAGCGTGCGAGACCTTGGGAACGACTCGCGGCGGCGACCCGCGGCGACCGGGCGCTCAGAAGTGTGGAAGCTCCTGGGACTGGTGCGCCCCGAGCGCGGGAGGCTGTCCGGTAAGAACCTGGGGGGACCAGTGGGCCACTGTGCAGCGGATGGGCCCCGGCCTGGCTTCGGCCTTGACAAGGGCGATCCGGTCTGCTGACACCTGTTGGAAGGCTATGGACGTCTTTTCCTAGCTGGCTGGCGCTCCCCATCTGTGCCTGTTACCAGAATATTTAAATTGGTCCCCATCAGCTTGTTGTCAGCGGCTGCTTTGGGGCATTCTCTGACTCCTTTAAGGAAAAACAAAACAAAACAAAACACCAGAAGTCTTGCCAAAACACCATGTCTATTTTTATATTATACAATAATAATAATAATAATAATAATAATAATAATAATAATACTCGCTAGGGTTACATAGTATCAAGAAACCACCAAAATTTCACAGAATGAAGCTGAGCACTGTGAACTTCGTGCTGGCTGTCATGCCTCCCTAAGTGATGACTTGGTCAAGACAAGGCATTGGCCACAGCATAAAGGAACTAGACAGTAACTCAGCCGGATCAGCCAATGACTTAAAAAGAAATCAGAACTGGTTGGGTCTAAATGACAATATTCTGTAACTCCCCCATGTCTGGCAGTCATTGCAGGCAAGACTGGTTGGAGCAAAGACATACTGAGATCTAGAGCTCTACATCTCTATTCCTTCTGCGAATAGGGATTGTACCCTCCTCCTGTGGGATTAACTTGGGAAGCTGGCATGAGTCCTGCTCCTTCCGGGAATCCCTGCTTAGCAGGCAGGGAAATATTTGGATCAGAGATGAAATGGGATAGGCATGAAGTGCCTTTAATCCCAGCACTTGGGAGGCAGAGGCAGGTGGATTTCTGAGTTCGAGGCCAGCCTGGTCTACAGAGTGAGTTCCAAGACAGCCAGGGCTACACAGAGAAACCATAAATGAATGAATGAATGAATGAATGAATGAATGAATACATACATAATTACATAAATAAATAAATAAATAAATAAATAAATAGATGTGATGTCATACAACTCTGGAAACAGGCAGGACCTCAAGTTGGTTGTTTGAGTCCCTTGCTGTACAAATTACTCTCTTTGGGGACAACTGGGCACGAAGCAGGTTGCCCGTGGAACAAGGCACAGGGATCTGCCATTTACGAGTCTCAGGAAGCTGTTGTGACCTTAGTATAAGAAGACAGATTTTAGGATGGGTGTGGATTTCGATGGAAAAAGTTCTGTTCTTCTCTGCTATCTTGTAAGCTTTTTTTTCCTCTGTGTTTTCTTTCATTTCTTTAAATGGATTGTTTACTTTCATCATATGAACTTTTTTTGGTTTTTTTTGATACAGGGTTTCTCTGAATAGCCCTAGCTGTCCTGGAACTCACTCTGTAGACCAGGCTGGCCTCGAACTCAGAAATCCGCTTGCCTCTGCCTCCCAAGTGCTGGGATTAAAGGCGTGTGGCACCACTGCCCGTCTTATTTATTTACTTACTTATTTACTTATTTATTTCATGTATGTGAGTACACTGTTGCTGTCTTCAGACACACCTCACACACGCATCTGATCTCATTACAGATGGTTGTGAGCCACCATGTGGTTGCTGGGAATTGAACTCAGGACCTCAGGAAGAGCAGTCAGTGCTGTTAACCGCTGAGCCTTCTCTCCAGCCCATATGACCATTTATTTTGTTTTATTATGTGCATTGATGTTTTGCCTACACATATGTCTGTGTGGGGATGCCAGATCTCCTGGAACTAGAGTTGCATACAGTTTTGGTTTTGGTTTTGATCTTATTTTTGTGGGGGGACAGGGTTTCTCTGTGTAGCCCTGGCTGTCCTGGAACTCATTCTGAAGACCAGACTGGTCTTGAACTCAGAAATCCGCCTGCCTCTGCCTCCCAAGTGCTGGGATTAAAGGCGTGCGCCACCACTGCCCATTTTACATACAATTGAGTTGCCATGTGATTGGTAGGAATTGAACCCTGAACCCTGGGTCCTCTGGAAGAGCAGTCAGTACTCTTAACCACTGGACCATCTCTTCAGCCCCCTCCTCTGTTTTATCGAGACAGGTGTAATGTAGTCCAGGTTAGCCTCAAACTCACTGTGTAGCTGAGGATGTCCTTGAACTCCTGATCCTCTTGTCCATCTCCCAAGTGCTGGAATTATAAGTGTGAGCCGCCAAACCCAGGTTTAAAAGATGTCCGTGTGGGGAGGAGGGCACGGGGAGGAGCAGAGTGTGTGCACTGAGGAGCCTGGAGACCCTGGGCAATGGAGTGTGCGCAGGCCGTGAGGGGCAGAGGCAGGAACCTAGGCTCCTGCTTCTGAAACTTCAGATCTCAAAGTTGTGGGGAGTCAGGCTCTGTGGACGCCACCTAGCCCTTCCCTGTCTGCCTGTGCCTGTCATGTCTGTGACCTGTCACCTGGTTCCACTTGTCCTGCCCTGCCAGCGTGCTGTGGAGTCTGCATTAAGTAAGTCAGAACCGGAACCAGAACCTGTTTCCATCCTCCGAGCTGTCAGTCTGCCTCACTGAACCATCCAACAGACAGACTCACTGCTGCTGACAGTAAGGGTTTTGTTTCTGCGTCAGGGTCTTGCTCTGTAGCCCAGCCTCCAGCTTGAGGCCTCAACCTCCCAAGTGCTAGGAATTCTTAAGGCTTCCTACGTGGGTAATAAATATGTTCTGTCTTCAGGGAGGCTGAAGAGGAGCTCGTAGATAGCTTATATTTTCTTCAGAAGTCATGGTAAGCTGGTGTGGATGTTGGCGCTGGTGGAAGTAAAGGGAAGTGGTGCGCCATTAATTTGTAATAGACCACTCCCCTGTCTCTTCCTCATGACCTTTCTCAAGCAAGGGAGGGGGAGTGGAAGTGTTGGGCTAGGCCCTGGGGCACAAGAACTGGCCAGGGTCCCTTTGCTTTCCTCTGTTGAAGCCACCTGCCACCCCCCTGACCATCCTCCTGTCTCCCACCCGCCTGCCTAGCCTGGACCCTGCAGTGTGGAGACACATAAGCCTTACTGTCCTCTGGGGCAGGACCCGAGCCTTTTGTTGCTCTGCTCCCAGGAGAGTGAGGGTGACACGATTGATTAAAACCATTTTGTTGTAAAAAAGAAAAATTCTAATAGACCATGCTAAGGGTTGGCAGATCTCTGAGATACTGGAGGAACAGAGCCATTGCATAGGTTTGCGTCTGTCTGTCTGTCTGTCTGCTCAAATTGACCACAAACTCAGAGCATTATTCCCTTGTCAGAGCAGGAGCCACCATGCCTGTCATCATTTCTTTAAAGATCCCCCAAAAGCAGATCTCTCCCCCCCCCCTCTTCTCCACCCTCATTTTTCAAGACATTTCTCTGCATAGCCCTGACTGTTTTGGAACTCACTCTGTAGACCAGGCTGGCTCCAAACTCAGAAACCTGCTTCTGCCTCCTGAGTGTTTGGACTAAATTGCCCATCACTCCTGGCTTCGGAGGTTAGTTTTCTAGTTTTAGAGAAAATACACAACCCAAGCCTGGGGGTTGTGTTTCAATACTAACCCTCCTCCCACCCACCCCCCAGCAGTTTGTTTCCCAGGAAGACTTTAAAGTTATAGATCCAAAACTTGGAAAGCAGGGCCTCCTATTGGAGATGTCTGCAGATGCTCGCCCAGAGCAGAAGCAGCGTGGTCAGTCCTCTTGGCAGCCCGCTCCTTCAGAATTTCAGCTATCTCGGTATCACCAAGTCTGCAGCACTCCCCAGAGCCTTACTCTTATCGCTTTGGTCACCAAGAGCCTCAGAAGGTGCTGAGCCCAGGACCATCATGAACATGCACAGAGCAGCCAAGGGTGGGGACTTACTCAGGCTTCCTGTGTGTTTGGCAGATAGCAGGCCAGGGCTCAGCTCTCCCAGTGAGCAGTGGCCCCAAGATGAGAAGATAGCTAGAGTGCCGGGTCTCCTGACCCACTGGGCGGGTTCCTAGCTACACTATCACTGTACTCTGTTTCCTTCAGGAGTGCAGATATCCAGGATTCAGGTCGGCTACCCTCATGTTTCCTGGTAAGGGTTGATGATGCGCAATAATGACTGTTCTTAAAGCCAGTGCCTGCCTGGAACTGGTAGCACTTGTGGCTGACCTTTGTACGTATGTCTACGGAGAGACCGTGGTTAAGTACAGCGAGAAGGGATGGGACTGCTTACAGCTTCTGCTTCCTGATTCCTAGACGGAGTGTTGGTCCGGCAGGACAGGTCTGAGGGGGCGAGAGGCACAGCCTGTGATGTGGGGGCTCCTCCAGGGATCTGACGTTCTTCTGACCCCATTTCCTGTTTGGCTTTAGTCTAGGCTCTCTGCCCCCATCCTCACTTCCCTCAGCCTAGAGTTGACCCCCCTCATCTTCTGTCCTCTGCCCCATCGAATCCAGGAATCCACATCACCTCTGAAAACATCTCCCTGGCCCTGCAGACCCCAGCATGCCTGCAAACAGCTCTCTCGCCCTCCTGAGGAAGCTGCCTTTTTGTCTTTTTTTCTTTTAGCCCCTGGTCTCTGAGACAGGACAGCTGAGTTACCTCTGGACTGAGCCAATTCACAGGTCGTTTCTGAAATGACAGCTACCGGGCGCTGTGCCAGATGCCTTCTGTGTCTAATCTGTTCAAGGCAGCTCCAGGAGAAGGTTCTGTTGTTATTGTCTGTTTATTGTAGGGACGTTCAAGGCACAGAGGAGTTGAGTGACTTGTGTTAGGCCAGACATGTTGCTGGCAGAGCTAGGTTTTGTTCCTGTTCGTCTTCTCTTTAGAACCATCTTTCCTGACCCTCCTCAGCCTCGGACCTCCCAGACCTGGTGCAGACCTGAGGCCATCTGCATTTACTGTTTCTGACCCCTCTGATCCTTCTGATCCCTCTGACCGACAGGACTGAGTTGTATAAGGACAATAGGCATTGAGAGTGTCAGCCTGGAAACAGCCGTAGAAGCCGCTGGGGCCTGTCAGGCCAGCAGCTGTTGCACTGTGCTGTGGAGGGAAGGTGGAGAAGTCCAGGTTACTGTGCAGAGGGGTGTCTAGGATTTGGGTGGAACCTGATGTCCCACAGCCCCATATGGCAGAACCTTGATCCCAAAAATCCAGATGGAGAAAATCCATTTTATTTACATCCAGATTGTAATACAAAGGAGTAACAACAGGAAATAACCCAGAGATTGGGATTCAACAGCTTAGTTGGCAGAGTGGTTAGCCCGGCACACACACAAAGCCCCGGGTTTGATCCCAGCACTAGATAAAACCTGGCGTGTTGGCACACACCTCTAATCCCGACATTCTAGAGCAGGAGGTGGAGACAGACTGCCATCCTTGGCTGCGTAGTTAGTTTGAGGTTATCCTAGGCTACATGAGGCCATGTCTCAAAAATAAATAAGCAAATTGAAACTGAAGAGAAGCCGGGCAGTGGTGGCGCATGCCTTTAATCCCAGCACTTGGGAGGCAGAGGCAGGCGGATTTCTGAGTTCGAGGCCAGCCTGGTCTACAGAGTGAGTTCCAGGACAGCCAGGGCTACATAGAGAAACCCTGTCTCGAAAAACGGAAAAAAAAAAAAAAAGCTAGAAACTGAAGAGAAGAGTCAATGGTTAAGGGTGTGTATTGCCCTCCGGAGGACCAGAGTTCAATTCCCGGCACCCATGGGGCTGGTGTACAGTTCAGAGGGTTAGGCCAGAAGCTTGGCAGCTGACAGTCAGACATGGTGCTAGAGAAGGAGCCTCAGGCAGCAGGGGGTGACAGTGACACTCTGGCCAGGCTTGAGCTTCTGAGACCCCAAAGCCTGCCCCTCATGATACACTTCCTCCAACAAAGGCACACCTCCTAATAGTGCTACTCTCTCTGGGCCTATTTTATCCAGACCACTACAATAAATAAATAAAAATCAATCAATCAATAAGGTCCAGAGAGATGGCTTAGCCCTGGTTGCTCTTGCAGAGGACCTGGGTTTGGTTTCTGGAATTCATGCATGACTCACAAACATGCATAACCCCCGATCTAGGAGATCCAACATGCACATGGTACACGCATAAGTGCATGCAGGCAAAACATCCATACATGTAAAGTAAAATAAATCCTAAAATGTTGGAGATTGGTTCTAATGCTTTGCATTAATCCGGCCCCCAAAATTGGGAATCTGTGTGTCCAAATGCTAAAGGTCCTTGTCTCCAATTGGTTTTGATTGATCGATAAAGAGCCAATGGGCAAGTAGACTGAGGCAGGACGTTTGGATCTTCGAGGCCTAGGTACTAGAACGCGTGCGCACGTGCGTGCGTGCATGCGTGTATGTTTCATTCTCAGATCCAGATTGTTCATGGATGGGAGTGCACGTGCGACCTACTGGGAACCAAATCGGTATAGCTAAATTCACCACTACATTAGAATTGTTTTTAAATAATAGAATAAATTAATAAATAATATATAGACTATACTTGGATGAGTTTAGATTTAGATTTAGAAAACTACAGAAGTCTGGCATAATAATTCACACCTATAACCCCAGTACTTGGGAAGCAGAGGCAGGAAGATCACTGCAAGTTTGAGGCCAGCCTGGTCTGCATAGTGTGTTCCAGGAATGCCTGTAATCCTTTGTCTTAGTTCGGGTTTTACTGCTGTGAAGAGACACCATGACCAACACAACTCTCATAAAATCAAACATTTAACTGGGGCTGGCTTACAGTTGCAGAGGTTCAGCCCATCATCATCATGGTGGAAAGCATGGCAGCATGCAGGCAGACATGGTGCAGGAGCAACCAAGAGTTCTACCTCTCGATCCGAAGGCAGCCAGAGAAAGACTCTTATTCGGGCAGCTGTGAGGAAGCTCTCTTCTGCACTGGGCAGAGCAGAGGGAAAGGGGGAAAGGAAAGGAAGCTAGAGGAGAGCCTGGGCTTTGGGAAGGGTGGGAAGAGTTCTTCCTGGCCATCAGTCACCAGCTGAACTATGTGGGACCAGAATCAAGCCACTCTCCCTGCCCTGTCACTGTCCCCTGGGAGCATGCTGCTTTACATAGAAAGGGAATTGTTGGATCTGGTATGATGGCTCAGCGGTTAAGAGCACTGACTGCTCTTCTGGAGGTCCTGAGTTCAAATCCCAGCAACCACATGGTGGTTCACAACCATCTGTAATGAGATCTGATGCCCTCTTCTGGTGTGTCTGAAGACAGCTACAGTATATAATAATATAGTGTATAATAATAAATAAATCTTAAAAAAGAAGAAGAAGAAGAAGAAGTCAGGCAGTGGTGGCACACGCCTTTAATTCCAGCACTCGGGAGGCAGAGGCAGGTGGATTTCTGAGTTCGAGGCCAGCCTGGTCTACAGAGTGAGTTCCAGGACAGCCAGGGCTACACAGAGAAACCCTGTCTTGGGGGAAAAAAAGAAAGGGAATTGTTTCTGTCCAGGCTCACATTATCCGGTTAGATTGAGATTATGGGTTGTGTTGTTTTGTTTTGTCTTAAGATAATGTAGCTAAGGATGGCTTCAAATTCCATAGACAGCAGAGGAGAACCTTGTCTCTTGATACTCCTCCACCTACCTGTGAGTGTCCAGTGGGACTGTGGGCACGCAGGTGTGACAACATCCCCAGTTTACGGTTATGGAGTTTTTCTATTTGTTGTTGTTGTTTTTACTTAAAAATTTTAAAATCGCCGGGCGGTGGTGGCGCACGCCTTTAATCCCAGCACTTGGGAGGCAGAGGCAGGAGGATTTCTGAGTTCGAGGCCAGCCTGGTCTACAAAGTGAGTTCCAGGACAGCCAGGGCTACACAGAGAAACCCTGTCTCGGAAAAAAAAAATTTTAAAATGATTTGTGTGTGTGTGTGTGCACACGTGTGCCTGTGCCTTGTTCTTTGCAGAGGTCAGGAGAGGGCTGTGAGCCATCTGTGAGTTTTGACAACTGGCATGTGAGCTCCCTGAGTGTCCAGGTCTGACCTTCCCTGGTGAGCTGGCAAAGGACTTTACTCTGGTCAGGCACTTTGCCGCTCCCTTGCTAAAGTCCAGTGTTCTTTCTTTCACTCAGCAAGCATTGACTGAGCTCCTGCTGTGTGCTGCAGGTGAGGGCGGTGGGGTGAGAGCAGCCAGTGAGACAGACACACTTAGAATGTCCGGAGATGTGCGGAGGGCGGAGAGCAGGGAGCAGGGAGCAGGGTCAGGCCTCTCTGAAGACCTGAGCCCCACCCCATGCTCACTCTGCTGGCTCACTGGTCCAGCCTCGACACTCGCCCAAGGAGAAAGAAGCCCATCCTCTGCAGAGGGGGGACCAGGGAGCCCTTCCCGGATTCATAGGCAGTCCTACCACAAACCAGCAAGGCTCCTAGGAGGTTTGTTATCCAAATCAGGGAAGTCCAGAGGAGGCAGACTTGTCCTGCGCCCAGTCACAGCACCCTCCTGGAAGGAGCCTGGGTGCCTGGGCTGCTGAACCTGTCACTCTTCCAAAGATGTTCTGAGCTCGTGTAAACTCTGAGGAAAGAACAGAGAAGGAGCCACTCTGCAGATCTAGGACTTGTTCTTTAACCAGCCATTTGTCTTGTCTTGCTTTTGTCTGTCTGTCTGTCTGTCTGTCTGTTGTCTTTCTCTGTTTTAACAGTACTGGGGATTAAACCTAGTATTTCACACATGCTAGGCAAGTGCTCTACCAATTAGCGACAACCATAGTCCTCTTTATTTTGGATAGTTGCCTAGACTGGTCTTGAACTCACTCTGTAGCTGATGTTAGACTTGAACTTGTGATCCCCTTGGATATCATCAGCCCTGTGTCACCAGGCCCAAATCCCAGGGTACATCTTGCTCACTTGTTGTACGTAGGTACCCAAAGAGTGACTTTGTTCCTTATACTGGTGGCTTAATCTTTATAAATTCCTCATAAGAGGTTCGACTTACCCGATTTATGTGGGTGTTTAAGATATGGATTCTCTTGCTGATATAAACAATGCTATAATCCCACATCCTTGACTTTGGATTCCCTCAGTGTGGAAGTAAAATCCTCAGGAGTCTGTTACTATTCACTTGCGACCTCAACTGTTGCTGGTGTGAACTTGCTCCTTCAGCGGGGCAGTGTGTGCTCCCACCGGTGTGAGAGCCTCCTTCCACAGCTTCACCATCATCGTGGCCATGTATGATTTCATGTTCCTTAAAAGTAAGGATGTGGTTATCTGTGATGTGTGTTCTTTTTTTTAAGATTTATTTACTTATTTTATGTATATGAGCTACACTGTAGCTGTATAGATGGTTGTGAGTCATCATGTGGTTGCTGGGAATTGAACTCAAGACCTCTGCTTGCTCTGGTCAACCCCACTCGCTCCAGTCGGCCCCACTCTCTCCCGTTAGCCTTGCCCACTCAGTCCCTGCTCACTCAGGCCCAAAGACTTACTTATTATTATAAATAAGTCCACTGTAGCTGTCTTCAGACACCAGAAGAGAGCGTCAGATCCTGTTATGAATGGTTGTGAGCCACCATGTGGTTGCTGGGATTTGAACTCAGGACCTCTGAGTCATCTTTCCAGCCCGTGTGTTCTTTCTAACTGGATTTTCCTTAGAATGTTTTGTTCTTTGTTTTAGTCAACGACGTAGCTAAAACTGGGGGACTTGAAACTTGCTGGGTAGAATAGGCTGGCCTTGAACTTAGAGATCTGCCTCTGCACCCCAAGTGCCATTACAGACAGTAGTCATCACCACACATGGCTAGGACTTCTTAGTGAGCTTCTGCCCCCTTATCTATGGTTTACTGACATGGAGAATTGTTCTCCTGATAGCTGTCATTTCTCGCTTTATTCCCCAGAGCCATAATACTCAGAAGGGACACACTATGTGCAAGTGGATCCTAAGAACTGCTCCCCAAAGCTTATGCAGAGAGAGCTTTGAAATACTGAGCATAGTCAAGAACATTAAGCCCGGCCCAGTGACATGCACCGATAATCCCAGCATTCAAGGATTAGTGTTCAAGGCCAACCTGAGCTACATAGTGAGTCTGAAGCCAGCCTGGGCTACAGAGTTAGACCTTGTCTGAAAAAAGCTTCCCCTTCCTCACATACACAGAAGATAACTTTCCCTGGATAGTCTGCCCATCGAGCGAAGGTGTAGTTAGACGCCAAGGAGTTAAGATAGAAGAAATGCAGGAGAAGCAACATCTGAAATGAGTCTGAATAGACAGGAGGGAGGCCATTGCAGCTGCAGGTGCTGCTCACAGGGAAGGAACACAGACCATAGCTTCCCTCTCTCTCTGGCTGCGTGAGGAAGGAGCACACATCCCCACACAGCCATGCTTCTTGTTCTTAACCTGAAGCCATCCGGTCCTTCCTTTAGTCAGGCCCACTGGTGAAGGAGAACACCCAGTCACTGAGGCCTGTGTGGGGCTGAGGCCCCGTGTGCTCAGCGCCGTCCTGTGCTGTGCAGTGAGTCCGAGTGTCGCTCCTGTCTTCCAGCTGCAGTTGGCTTTCTGGCCGTGTCCAGTGTCATCACCATGTCTGCCCCCTTCTTCCTGGGGAGGATCATTGATGTCATCTACACCAACCCAAGCGAGGACTATGGCGACAGCCTGACTCGACTCTGTGCTGCGCTCACCTGTGTGTTCCTGTGTGGCGCCGCCGCCAACGGCATTCGTGTCTACCTCATGCAGTCTTCAGGTCAGTCTCGTGAGGTGACGGAGGACCTGGGGTTGGGTCAGGGCGACATTCGGAGCTCCAGGCTGCTTCTCTTCCTAATATTGCACTCGGCTCTCACATCCCACTAGGAAGTTGTTCCGGTCATTCAGAACATTCTCTACTTTCTTCCGGTCAGGGTTGAGCGGGTTGAGCAAGGGCCGTCTGCTCCATGCTGTTGTGTAGCCGCTGAAGTGGGAACTTGAGCTGCTTTCCTTTAGAGAGCCCGGTTTAGCAGCTGGGAGCCCAGGACTGGGTCACGTGTCTGTGTGGCTAGTAAGATGGTGTCTGGGTGGTTAAGCCCATGCCTGCTATTGCAAAGTGTAGTTCATGGCGGGGCAGCCGGTCATGACGAGATTGACGTTCCGGGTCTGTGAGGGAGCTCCTCACATGTCAAGGACCATGTTTCCTTTTAACGAATGAAAACATATTTATTATTGTTGTGATATGTTTACATACACATGCAGGCACGCATGTGCATGTGGTGAGGTCAGAGGGAAATGCTCTAGAGCCGGTGCTCTTCTATCTTTATCTGGATTCCTGGGTCCCATGTGATGCCTTAGGTTTGTATGACAAGGACCTTCATCGGCTGGCTCTTCTCGCTGGCCACATTACTACCTTCATCACCGTCTCCTCTCCGTGCTCCCACAGTCTGCAGTTACTAACAGGGAGTTACATACAGATACATACAGGCCAGGCCCATGCCAGGATCCACGGAGCTGATGTGCTCAGCCTACAAACCGGCTTTGACAACAAGCTAAATAAACAGCTTGCCGGTGGCTGTCCCCTCCCTCCTCGTCCTCCTCCCTCCCCCTGCTCTCCTCCCCCCCTCTCCGTGAGTGTCCAGTGGCTACAGTCATCGTTAGCCATTGTGTTTACTTTGCAGGTCAGAGCATTGTGAACAGGCTGCGCACCTCACTGTTCTCCTCCATTCTAAGGCAGGAGGTTGCTTTCTTTGACAAAACCCGCACGGGTGAATTGATTAACCGTCTCTCCTCGGATACTGCACTCCTGGGGCGCTCCGTGACTGAGAACCTCTCTGATGGCCTGAGGGCTGGGGCCCAGGCCTCGGTTGGTGTTGGCATGATGGTATGTCAGCCTCTTCTCTTGGTGTTTTCTGTCAGGGCTCTCAGGACCAGAGCTGGTGAGCCTGAGAGGCTCGAGACGTTCTTGTCATTTTTTAAACCTATAGAATCAAGAACACTGCCCCAGTCTGTAGGGACAAAGGAGATCACCTCTCCTGGCCTGGCCTACTTCTCTCTTGAGTATCTTTTAGAGAGTGGCTTTTCCTGAAGACCAGGGTGTGAAGACAGCCAATTGTGTCAGGTCAAGGAGAATTCAAGGAGTATAGACCTCACCTCTGTGCCCCTGCAAGGTAGCCTGTGTTCCACAGATGCCTTGCTTATCTCAGACAGCTCAACCCATCTCAGCTTACTCTCAAGGTAGTGGTTGTGCTCCAACCAGCCCCGCTGGCCTGAGTAACTTGTGAGTGTGATGGGACAAGGTAAAAAGGCAAGCAGATGCTAGGGTTGTGATTCAGTTGGCAGAGCACTTTCCCAGCATGCCCTGAGCTCTGGGTTCCATGCCCAGTACACTTGGGATAGTGGCGTATGCCTGTAATACCAGGACTCAGTACATAGAGGCAGGAGAACCAGAAATATAAGGTCATTCTTGGCTACACAAGCTAGTTTGGCGCTAGCCTGGGTTGTATGAGATTGTGATTAAAAAAAAAAAAAAAAAACAACAACCAAAGCCAAGCCAAAGCAAAGGGCGGGACATAAGAAAGCATTGCCAGTTACTCAGCAGAACTGTGGTTTGAGGTAAGGAAGTAGACGAGCAGTCAAGCAGTCCACCTATCAGCTCTAACGCTGCGCTCTGAGAGGCTTTTGCCATTTATATTATCGTCTGTGCAAATGAGATTGGGCAGGTTTTAACAATGCATTGAAGAATCGCTAGAACTATTTAAAACAATGACCACTTTGCAGAACTGGGGAAGTCTAATCTAGCTCAAGAAGGTTCTGTTCTTTGAGCCGCTGTTGAGGTTAAACTGACCAGAGCTGGTCCACAGGCTCTAGGCTGCTGAGCCCTGGAAACAGTCTCCCCCAAGCCCCAACCCCGTGGCAGGTGTGTTAGGAGTCCCGCTTCAGCTGCATATAACATGGGGTGCTTTGGTGACTTCTCTGACCTATGGATTTATGTGGAAAATTCTGGTCACTCTGGGCCTCAGGGTGATTATACCCAAACGTAGAATGCATGATGTAGAACTCAGATATGCTTTGACCAGTGCAGAGCACAGAAGGCCTCATTCCACCTTGCCCCTCTCTCTGCTGTTGAAGATGTGGTCTGACATATTAGAACATACTAAAATTAGCCAGAGGATGTGCTGCTTACATCTTTTCCCCAGCAGGCTAGCCTCAGCCTCCTTGCTATCTTGCCCTCCTTGGGTTTTTGAGGTTGTTTATTTGATTTTGACGCAGGGTCTCCCTATATAGACCTGGTTGGCCTGGAACCCGCTATGTAGACCAGGCTAGCCTCTAACTCAGAGAGTACCTGCCTCTGCCTCCTAAGTGCTGGGATCAAAGGTGTTGGGCTTTGTAAGGATCAAAGATGCCACGAAAACTCAACCCAAATAGGAGGCCTGGCTTGGAGACTGTCTTTCGGGCTGCACACGGCAGGTGCACACTTCAAGGAACAAACATTCTTGACTTTTGTTCTTGACAGTTTTTTGTGTCACCAAGTCTGGCCACCTTTGTTCTGAGTGTGGTACCTCCCATCTCTGTCCTTGCTGTGATTTATGGGCGATATCTACGGAAACTGTCCAAAGCCACCCAGGACTCGTTGGCAGAAGCCACACAGGTACTGACCTTCCATGTGTGTGTTATCTAGGTGTGGGGCTCAGAGCAGCAGGAGATTTGCTCCTTGCCAGCATCAGCACCAGGGAAAGAAACAAGCAACAAAGTCCTTCCTTTCCCCCAGTGGACGTCAGGACGCGAGACACTCTACACCTTGCCAGCCACTTACCCCAGACTTTGTTCAATTCGCTCCGTTTCCCAGGCTGGCCTGGAACTCACGATATAGCCAGGGCTGGCCTCAGACTCACGGCACTCCTCTCGCCTCAGCCTCCCGAGTGCCAGCGCTACAGTTGTGAGCCCTACACCTGGCTTGCGTCAATTTCTCACTATTTTCTGTCACTGCTCCTGATAGGACAAAAAGATAATAGGACCAGCTGTGGTGGGACATACACACCTGTAAGCCCAGCATTTTGGAGCCTGAGGCAGGAGGATCACGAATTGGAGACTAGCCTAGGCTACCTCTCTAAACGTTTTCTTTGAACAAAAGACAAATATAAAAACAAACGGAAGCTAATGAGTTTGGAAAAGTGTCCAGCTGGCACCACGTCTTCATTAGCTCCGTATCTGTAAGCACACTGTGCGGCACTGTCTTCTTTAACAAAATATTTATTTTATAATTACATATATATACAGTTACCCTCAGAGGCCAGGAGAGGGCATTTGGTCCCCTGAAGCAGGGAGCTTCAGGACTCAGGGAGTCCTGAGGTTAATGAGTTCAGGCTCAGTTCCTCAGCAAGAACAGTGAACACCCTTAATCTTCTCTCCAGCCCTGAAGTTTATATTTTCTGACAGCAAAATGGATTCTTCTTTGTACTCTGCCATGTGGTGTTACTTGACTGTGCCTCCTAGAGAGCCTTCCATTGGCAGAATATTGAATAAGGGCCACATTGTAACTACACTGTCAATGACAGTGTGACACTCTTCCCTTTGGGGTGTGGTGTGTGTGTGTGTGTGTGTGTGTGTGTGTGTTTTATGTGTGTTGGTGTGCACCACATGTGTGCTTGGTGCCGGTGAAGGAAAGACGGCATTAGATCCTCAAGAGCTGGAGTTACAGATGGTTGTGAACCATCACGTGGATGCTGGGAATAAAATTTGGATCCTCTCTAAGAGCAACAAGTGTTCCTAACTGCTAAGCCATCTTTCCAGCTCTTACCACGTGTTTGAATCCTCACAGCTAGCTGAAGAGCGAATTGGAAACATAAGAACCATCCGAGCTTTTGGGAAGGAGATGACGGAAGTGGAGAAGTACACCGGCCGAGCGGACCAGTTGCTGCAGCTGGCACAGAAGGAGGCCTTGGCACGGGCCGGCTTCTTTGGAGCAGTAAGTGGATCACCGTAGGCCATGAGGTTGCAAGAGGTTCTCATCCCGTGACTCTTGGCACAGTAGAAAATGATTTTATTTCAATCCTAAGAATGACTTGGACTTTAAGCTATTTTAATGGCAGGAGAAGAAAGCAAGAAAGTGGAATCAGAGAAAAAGGAGAATGCATGAGATCTGCTGCCCCAGTGTGTGCCAGGCAGCTCTGAGGGTCACTGACATCAAGTAGCCGTGCTCTGTGCACCTTAGGACTGGGCCACAATGTGTGTTTACACAGGTTCTGATCCCTCAGATGTAACCTCATCTGCCTAATCCCGTTGAGGGTCATATGACTTCAGTACACTCTAGAGGAAAGTATAAGAAACTGGTTACAAAGTACCCAGGAACCCTGAATGGAAAACCACCTGTGTGTTGGACATACTCAGGAGGCTGAGATGGGCAGCTTATTGTAAGTTTGAGGCCAGCCTGATCTATGTAGTGAGTTTGGGGCAGCCTGGTCTGTGTAGTGAGTTTGAGGCAGCCTGCTCTATGTGGTGAGCTTGGGACAGCCTAGTCTGTGTAATGAGCTTGGGGTAGCCTGGTCTATGTAGTGAACTTGAGGTAGCCTAGTCTATGTAGTGAGCTTGGAGCAGTCTGGTCTATGTAGTGAGCTTGGTTCAGCCTGGACTGCCTAGTGAGACTGTCAAACACAAACAAACAAAAACCAGATAAAGAGAAAATGGAAACATCTCCGTCTAAACCTCAGAGACTTTTTAGTGTCTAGAGAAGAAATTTTCAGAGAAGGTCTCACTAGGGACCAAAGCTCACAGAGATGGGGTTAGGGCTGCAGCTCCATGTGGAGGATGTCTCCTCAGAGCCACGAACATGACGGACTGATTCCTGGCAGTCACGCCGGCCTTGGTGCTACTCTCTTCTTTTCTGAGCTGAGTAGATTGGTGAATAACCTGAGAGGAGTAATGTGTAAACTCTCACAGGGATACAACTATTTCCTTCACTGCTACGACTAGTTCAGAACCTTTCTGTGAGAAGTCTCGTGTATTAAAGGGAGTGAGGCCTACGCTCTTTTCCGGCCCTTTTGTCGTGCTGACATCTTTGTTTTCTCCTCCTGTAGGCTGGGCTCTCGGGAAACCTGATTGTGCTGTCTGTCCTGCACAAAGGAGGCCTGCTGATGGGCAGCGCCCATATGACAGTGGGCGAACTCTCTTCCTTCCTCATGTACGCTTTCTGGGTTGGATTGAGCATCGGAGGTATACCATATAAACAGGCTTTGAGGGTACACAGTGAAAATCGGGCCCCACTGAACAGGCACTTTTACTGTGCCCAGTCTCTGAAGCAAAACTGAAGTTAGTGAGTGGCTGAACAGGTTCCCTGTTGGGAAATTTGGGGCCTTGTGTCTTTTCACAGCTTAGGACCACTGGGGAGCTGTGTTTCCCAGCCTGCGCTTACAGAATGTGTCTTCCCATTCCCAGGAGGGGTGCATGATCGTTAGCAGCACTGTGGAGACCCTGAGCCTGGATAGGGGAGCCTCACCTCACACATGCAGCTGCCCAGACTCTCGAGCTGTCCGTACTTAGTCTCTTTCCTTTCACTCCTCAGAATTAATAAGAAATTTCTGTCGTTTGTTCTTTGACAGTTTCGTACCATGTACCTAGGACATTCTGTCTCCCTCACCCCCCACCCCCGCACTCCCCCTCCCCAGTCTCTCTTCTCTTCTTCCCTGTCAGCTCCTCTTTGCAAATCTCTCCCCCTGAGTTTAACCCGGACTGTCAGTATGGCTCTGAGTAACAGTGGGTAACAGATGAAGACAGTGACCACCCCACCCTTTCCCAGACTCTGTGGGTCACCAGAAATTCAGCAGTGAGTGGTAGGACCCTGTAGGCCCCTTTCTTGCCCACTGCAGGGCCAGTCTCATGGGGTCTAGTGTCTGCAACCATAGCTCTGGTGAGTTCCTGATGGCAAAGGCATGCGGTGCCTGGAAGACAACATTCCACGGCCCCTCCCCCTGTCTCCTTGCTCTGACATTCTTTTGATTCATTCTTTGGTGAATGTACCTGAGCCTTAGCGGAGGGAGGTGCTGTGAAAACCCTGTTTAGGCCTGAGCTTTCAACTGGGTATCTTGCCAATTTTTAGCGCCATGGTTGAGTCTCTCTATTTTCTGCTGTTCACTACAAGGAGATGCTTCTCTGGGAAAAGCTGAGTAGCATTTACACATCGGTATACACATGCATATTTACATGTTTTGATAAATGTAAATGGTGTTTTTGTTTTAATTGAGAGTTTTACTCTATAGCACAGGCTAGCTTTGAAATCTCGTGTCTCTGTGTCCTGAGTACTGGGATTAAAAGTGTGGGTCACTATACTTAGCTTTGGACTTTTTTTTTTAAGCTCTCCTGGAACTCACTATGTAGACCCAAATGGCTGGAACTTACATGGGCCTTAGAGTTGTTTTTAAAAGGCAACACTGTCACATTTACAGTGATTGTCCCCACTTCAATGTCAGGATCGTATCCTTTTCACCAGAATGGCCATTTGTTACACAGTTGCTGAGCCTACATTGACACATTGTTGTTATCAACCAAACTAACATTAGGGTTAGTTCTTAGTGACTGTCTTAGTCAGGGTTTCTATTCCTGTATCTCCGGGAAGCACTTCCCCAACTGAAGCTCCTTTCTCTGCGATAACTCCAGCCTGTGTCTAGTTGACACATACAACCAGTCAGTACAGTGACCTTACACACACAGACACACACAGACACACACATACACACACACATTGGACAAATGTATATTGTCCTAAATTCACCATTATAACAGCACAGGAGCGTTGCCCTTGCCGCCTTGTACACTTCCCGTTCCCACCTGTTAATTCTCCCACCCCTGGCATGCACAGATCGTTTTTTGTTTTTTTTGTTTTGTTTTGTTTTTTTGTTTTTGTTTTTACTATCCTCATAGCTTTGAAGTTTTCAAGTGTCATGGGGTTAACTGGCATCTTTCCCTTACTCATGCACATTTAAGATTCCTCTGTCTCTCGTGTCCTAATAAAACTTTTAGGATCTTTTTTGAAAGGAATTTCAGTTCACATGGGAAAGGCCGCCATGCTGCACTTGGAGTGCTGTCAGGTGGCTTTCCTTGCAGTGCTGTGACGCGTCACTGGCGAGCCGTGTGGTCCTTTCCCTTATTAGGACTCTGTCTCAGTCAGGGTTTCTAATCCTGCACAAGCATCATGACCAAGAAGCAAGTTGGGGAGGAAAGGGTTTATTCAGCTTACACTTCCACATTGCTGTTCATTACCAAAGGAAGTCAGGACTGGAACTCAAGCAGGTCAGGAAGCAGGAGCTGATGCAGAGGCCATGGAGGGATGTTTCTTACTGGCTTGCTTCCCCTGGCTTGCTCAGCTTGCTTTCTTATAGAACCCAGGACTACCAGCCCAGGGATGGCACCACCCACAATGGGCCCTCCCTCCTTGATCACTAATTGAGAAAATGCCCTACAGCTGGATCTCATGGAGGCACTTCCCCAACTGAAGCTCCTTTCTCTGCAATAACCCCAGCCTGTGTCTAGTTGGCACACACCCAGCCAGTGCGGACTCTGAGAAGGAGAGGCTGCAGGAGTCCTGCGTAAGAGGTGGAACAGCTGGCAGCCTCGGCTTCTTCTGTAAAGCAGTGGATTTCACATTGACAGCTGTGGACAGGAGGACCTGTGGCCTTTCTCGTCAGCTGGTGACAGACTCTTTTTGTCCTCAGGTCTGAGTTCATTCTACTCGGAGCTGATGAAAGGCCTGGGTGCTGGCGGACGGCTCTGGGAGCTGATGGAGAGACAGCCGCGACTGCCTTTTAACGGTGGGTATGCGGTGGGGCTGTCCTTAGTTCTGACAGACTGGCATTCTGCCCTCCTCAGAGAGTGGGCCACTGCCAAGAGGTGGCCCCTGCTGCAAAACAGGGAGGTCAGGGTTCCCATGGGACACTGATGGGCACACTTCAGGGGGTGTTCTGGAAATGTGGGGCTGATGACGTGACATGCTGCGCATACACCTGCAGCCAGTCATTACCAACAAGGGCAGGACAGCAGCAAGCAGGCCTGGGGTACATAAGAACACCAAGATGGCCTTCCTGAATCTTCCTTAGTGATCCTGACATTTGTAAGAGGCTGGGGAAGGCAGAGATGAAGAAAAGACTTTACATTTCTTCACTCTGGAGGGTGATGCTGGGATGGTGGTACTGATAGAGGACCATCTCCTCCTTGGGATGCTGGGATCCTGGTGCTGATGGAGGACCATCTCCTCCTTGGGATGCTGGGATGGTGGTTCTGATGGAGGACTATCTCCTCCTTGGGATGCTGGGATCCTGGTACTGATGGAGGACCATCTCCTCCTTGGGATGCTGGGATGGTGGTACTGATGGGGGACCATCTCCTCCTTGGGATGCTGGGATGCTGGTACTGATGGAGGACCATCTCCTTGGGATGCTTGGTACTGATGGAGGACCATCTCCTCCTTGGGATGCTGGGATGGTGGTACTGATGGAGGACCATCTCCTCCTTGGGATGCTGGGATCCTGGTACTGATGGAGGACCATCTCCTCCTTGGGATGCTGGGATCCTGGTACTGATGGAGGACCATCTCCTCCTTGTCATCACCTTCCCTCGAGCCATGGTCCTAGACCCCCTGCAGGAGATGTGGGCGGAGGGTGGCCATGAGTAGCACCACTCAGCACTCAGTGATGTCTGCATGTTGCTAGGCGCTTACAGTGCTGTGAGCTTGATGTTGCCCAGTATGATAAAAGCTAGGGCATGAGATCCAGTGATAAGTGTGTGTGTTCCATATCAGGCCAGGCCACACTGGGGCTAAGTTCACCTTTGACCCTCCTTATCCTCCTGGTTCTCATGCATCCCTGTCACTGTGCTTTCAAAGGTTTATTTGGAGTAGATGAGGAACTCTGCACAGTGGCACTGAGAGAAGTTACCGAGGTGGGTCAGTCTTCACACTGTGCTCACACTGCTCCCAAGACAAGGTGACACCTCAGGTCCTTACACGACAAGCCCAGCATCTAAGTCTGCTCCTCACTGCACCCACCAGAGCATCTGTGTGTTCACTTCAGTCAGGCAGGGGAGACGCACAGGAAGACAGGCACCTCCTGCCCTGAGCTCCATTCTCACTTTGGCTTTCTGAAATTCCCTCTTGTGTTTCAGAGGGGATGGTGCTGGATGAGAAAACCTTCAAGGGTGCCCTGGAGTTCAGCAATGTGCACTTCTCGTACCCTGCTCGCGCGGAGGTGTCCGTGTTCCGGGATTTCAGTCTTTCCATCCCGTCTGGATCTGTCACAGCGCTGGTTGGCCCTAGTGGTTCTGGGAAATCAACAGTGGTCTCGCTCCTGCTGAGGTTGTACGATCCTGATTCTGGTAGGTGGCTAGTGACAGTGTGGGCAGAGGCATCCTGAGCTGTCGGTGACTTCTCTTGCTCCCATCCCGTGCCTAGGAGAGACCACATCTAGCAGCACTTCTCCATATTTCTACCCTTGGAAATGATCAGCAAGAATCCCCGGCAGTATCCAGTGCCTACTGGTGCCAGCAGACACGGGTACTGTGGACTGTCCCATACCCACACTGGAACTCTGCCCTGACATGTGCTGACGTAGCAATTCTGGATTTCGAGAGGTCTTCTGATGGATTCTGCCTCAGGGCTGTTCCTTGGCTATTTTTTAGGGGCTTCTGCCTCCATACCAGACTGTTTATTTTGTATGTTCTGCCTGAATGTGTTCCTGCAGGCCAGAAGAGGGCACCAGACCTCATTACAGATGGTTGTGAGCCACCATGTGGTTGCTGGGAATTGAACTCAGGCCTCTGGAAGAGCAGCCAGTGCTCTTAACTGCTGAGCCATCTCTCCAGCCCCCTCCTTGACTGTTTTTTGCTTGTTTGGTTGGTTGGTTATGTTTAGTGAGGCAGGGTTTTCTCTGAAGCTCTAATTGGCATGGAACCTACCGTTTAGGTGAAGTTCACCTCAAACTGTGGCAATCCTCCTGCCTCTGCCTCCGTGAGTGCTGGGATTCCAAGCATGCACTACCAGGCCTACTTCCTCAGTTGTTTTAGAAACAGCTATTGTAGTGACCAGGGTTCACGTCCATGTGGTGACATTGCTAACATTGTTCTGAACTAGTAGGATTTTATCCTTCCTCACAACCCTCTTTTTTACCTTTTCTTTTGAAACAGGCTCTCACTACGTTTTGCAGGTTGCTTTTAAACTTGTAACCCTTCTGCCTTAGCTTTCTGAGTAGCTGGGACTACATGCCTACATCTACTGTGCTTTATTGCTTGTACTCCATTGTGTATTTTTACTGAATTCTGGTCCTTGCCTCTACAGCAAACACTCTTATTTCCTGAGCCATTTCCCCAGCCCTCCTCCTCCTCCTCCTCTTCCTTCCTCTTCCTCCTTCCTTCTCCGTCTTCTTTCTCTTCCTCCTCCTCCCAAGTGTTGGGATCAAAGGCAGGCACCATCCTGCCTGGCTGTGTTTTTCAATGGGATTATACCACCCTTTCAGAGCACAAGTGTGTTATGTTTTCGTAGATAATCTGTACATGAGCTTTAATTTTTGGACTTAGCAAGTATGAGACTGTCTCTCCCATTCATGAGCTATGTATGTATGTGCACTGTTTCACAGTCTTAGATGGGGCTGCTGAAGAGACTCCAGTTTAAACTTGCAGAGCATTTGTAAACCTCCATCTCTGAACCAGGCCTTCATGTTCTCTCCTGATACCAGCATGATCAGGATCACGGTAGAGTCAGGAGGCTACCGTCAGAACTGCTAGCCAGTGCACACTGTGTGTTCCCTTGTCCCACACACTTCTCTTTGGGATCAAAGCCCGGCATAAGCTATCAGATTCGTGGAACATCAACATTGCCAGGTAGCCCAGCTTCCAGCACCCCCAAACTCAGGAAGGTGTAACTCGGTTAGGCTCACATCCACTAGGGGAGATTTTAGCCTTAGACATTCCAGAAGGCTCCTGCTGCTCTGAAAGTCCCAGTCTTGTTGGTTTCGGGTTCCATATGGACACTATGGAAGTTAGTTTTATTCAGCGGTTGGGACAGAACCCAGGCCCTTGCATATGCGAGGCAAGTATTTCACCACTTGGTACACCCCAAGTCCTGACTATATACTTAGTCTTTAAAGACTGCCTGGCAGTTGGGGTTGTGGATCAACTGGTTACGGTTTATTTATTATGCATAAATGTCTGGATTTGATCCCCAGTACAGCCTTAGGGAGAGACAAGTCTAATAATGACACACTCCTCCCAGGTAGAGAGAGGAGGGTAAGTTCGTGATCATGCTTGGCTACATAGAGTTTGAAGCTGACTAGACTACATGAGATCCTGTCTCAGTAAGGGAGGGAGGGAGCAGTGAATCTGGGATTTTCCCTCCTTTTTGGGTTCACTTTGGTTATCACCCTTGACCTGTGGTGACCTCTGCCTTCTCCCATTAGGAACAGTCAGTCTTGATGGCCATGACATTCGTCAGCTAAACCCCGTGTGGCTGAGATCCAAGATTGGGACAGTCAGTCAGGTAGGAAGACAGGCTTCCCTCGCGCTCACCATTTGGGGCTGTTTCCCTTCCCTTTCCACCATCTCAGGTTTCTCAGGAGCCGACAGAGGCTTTCTGATGGGTCACACCCCTCCACACACACACACTCCACACACTATTCCACACACGCCCATTCCACACACACCATTCCATACACACTATTTCACACACACACACACACACACACACACACACACTCCACACACACATTTCACACACACACTTCACACACACTGTTCCACACACACCATTCCATGCACACTATTCCACACACACCCAGTCCACACACACCATTCCATGCACACTATTCCACACACACCCACTCCATACACACTATTCCACACATACCCACTCTACACTCACTATTCCACACACACCATTCCATACATACCCACTCCACACACACTCAACACGTACCCACTCCACACATACCCACTCCACACACATCACTCCACATATACACTGTTCCACACACACTCACTCCACACACACTTCCACACACACTCCACACATACCCACTACACACACACTATTCCACACACACTGTTCTACACACACTATTTCACACACACACACGCTCCACACACACACCCACACACTTCACACACACTGTTCCATATACACCCATTCCACACACACCATTCCACACACAGCCACTCCACACACACCATTCTACACATACCATTACACACACACACACACACACACAGACTGCTTCCTATGGCCCAGGGACTCAACAACTTCAGTTGAAATGCTGACTTTTTATTGAGAGCTGAGACTGGTGTTTCTGTGCAGCACTGGGGGGCTTGAGGAAGGACCAGCAGAAACTCTTGCTGTTCCTCACAGTTCCCCTGCATGGCCATAGGAAGCAAGCGTGGTTCCTTTTCACGGAGCTCCTTGCACAAGACTGCATGGAGCAACAACTGTATCACAGCCAGCTCTCTTAGCTGTGGACCCTGTGGTCTCGCCCATGCCTCCCATTCCCACACTGTGATGGGGACTTCCGCACTAGGATGGATAGATGGTGCAACCGTGGGACTGACTAGACCTCAGCAGTGTGCGTCATGAGGGCAGAGGAGAGACTAGAGGCCGCCATGCTACATGGGGTCCTGTCGGTCAGGATGCTGTGGTGGTGTCTGGTTGTTTGTAAGAAAGCAATGGATGGACTTGGGCCCTTTGTCTGTAGTGGAAGGTAGCAGACTTGGGTCATCCAGGCCTTGCTAGTTCTAGGGAAGGGGCTGAGATATATAAGGTTGTCATGGGCCAGCAGTTGTAGGCACCCATCTTGGGGTCTCCTTCCCACAGTGTGGTGAAGACAACAGATCAAGTTAGTCTTCTTCATGGTAAACTGGGACCTTTTTGAAAAAATTAAATTGTGTGTGGGGGAGGCGGCGCACATGCATAACATGGTGTGCATGTGGAGTCAGGTGACTACTTAGGGGAATTGGTTCTCTCCTTTCACTGAGTAGGTTCTAGGGCTTGAACTTATTGACAGCTCATGTTACCAGGCTTGGCCACAAGCACCTTTACCTCCTGAGACATTTGCCAGCCCCTAAACAGAAACTTTCAAAATCAGTGGTGTGGTTGTAGAAGAGCAAGACCTCCAGAAGGTTCTAGTAGTGTGTGTCACTCTCGGCGGGCATCCTTGGAAGTTGTGTGAAGTTTCTGACAAATGTGCTCTATTTCCATTTTCAGGAGCCAGTCCTGTTTTCCTGCTCTGTCGCTGAAAACATTGCCTATGGTGCTGACAACCCCTCCTCAGTCACAGCCCAGCAGGTGGAGAGGGCCGCAGAAGTGGCCAATGCCGCTGAGTTCATTCGTAGCTTCCCACAGGGCTTCGGCACTGTGGTGGGGGAGAAGGGCACCCTCCTGTCCGGTGAGTGTTCCTCACATGGCATTTGGTGGCTTTACTCCTGCGAGTGCAGCAGAAGCGTGCCTGCCCCAGGACTTTCCCACATGGCTCCCGAAGCGCTGTGGTTTATAGATGATGTTTCCATTCTTGCAGCCTAGGAAAACCACCTAGGCTAGAGAGAGAGAGAGAGAGAGAGAGAGAGAGAGAGAGAGAGAGAGAGAGAGAGAGCGCTTTTGAGAACTCAACTCCTACCCCCAGCCCCCAGTAACAAAGTCCTCCCACAAGGCCACACCTCCTAATCCTTCTAATCCTTCTCAAACAGTGCCACTCTCTGGTAACATAGCATTTAAACATGTGCTTGTGGGGACCATTTTTATTTATTTTGTTTGGTTTTTTTGTTTGTTTGTTTGTTTTTCGAGACAGGGTTTCTCTGTATAGCCCTGGCTGTCCTGGAACTTGCTCTGTAGACCAGGCTGGCCTCGAACTCAGAAATCCGCCTGCCTCTGCCTCCCAAGTGCTAGGATTAAAGGCGTGCGCCACCACCGCCCGGCTCCATTTTTATTTATATTACCACAAAAGTGTTCTTATTTTTCCAGTGAGGACCAGAGGCCAGTGAATTTTCCAGAAAGGGCAAAGAGTGGACACTTTGATGGACCATCTGTCATTTCTGTCAGACGTGATGCCCCTTTATTGTCTTTTGTAATGATAGAGATGCAGCCCTGGGCCTCAAGCACTGTCGGCAAGCATTCTTCCAGGGAGCTACACTCCTAGGTTGTACTTGCTTCCTTAAAGTTCCTCTGAAAAATGTAAAGCCCCCCTTGACGTGAGGGCTTTGTGAAGAGAGGCTGTGATCCTTACGTGGGCCCGAGCGTATGAATGGCTTTGGTTAGTCATTCCAGGACATCATGTTAGAGTCCATCAGACAGCTGTGCATTTGCGCACCATGGGCACCACATTCTTGGGGGAAAGGGAAGCTTGCTCCAACTGGCTGTACAGTGTGAAGTAGGACCTGTACCGGAGCTAAACACAAGCACTCCTTTGGTTAGACACAAACTTCTTTTTTCAATGCAAATGCTGAAACATATTTCCTCTAGCTGTTCTGAGTTCCCATCCTCTGAGGTGTCTGATGGCTAGACCTGGCAGTGGTCCTCCCCAGTTCTGAGATTAGACCATAGAGGACAAATGAAGCAACAAGATGGTGACCAGTGATTAAAAAGCAAACAATAGAGAGCAAACATCACGGGAAACTCGTGGCTGGGGGCTTGTTTTTTCAAGTCCCCTGCTCCCTTAGAATGATTTCTGCGTGATCTTATATCTTAACAGCGTTCTCATGTTTCAATTTTTAGTCAAGGAGGCTGCAGGCCCTCGGCTCCTTTTGTTTTTTGAGTCACACAGTCTCATTGTACAGTCCAGGTTGGCTTAGACTATTTAATCTTCCTGTCTTGCCCTTCAGAGTTCTAGGACTATAGATATATACTGCTGCACCCAAATGCCTTCGCAGTTTGAGAGAAATAGACACTTCGTTACAGGTTTTCAGCACTTAAGGTTTTTGCTAGTTGATGTTGAGGACAGTATTCCGAGAGGCACTAGCTACTGCCACAGGATTTCACCCCAGGATGTGGGGCACTCAGCCACCCACTTCAGAGGGCCAGGCAGGGGATTTCCTGCATCCCACGCTGGCTCCATGTGGGCGGCGCCTTAGCGTCTGTTGAATGTGTTGAAAACCTTGATGAATGACATGCTACCTAGCATCAACGTGAATAAAGATGTCCTACCCATAGTCAGCTTGGGGTCTCATTAGACGACCCACGTAAGGAGGTGTGATTGCCAGGCAGTTCTGGCTGTGGGAAGACGAGTCATGGGAAGCATCGAGATGCAAGGCAGATGGGAATGGCTAGATTGCTCACCCCAAGGTGGCATCTCAACATGGGGCTGGAGAGATGGCTCAGCGGTTGAGAGCACTGACTGCTCTTCCGAAGGTTCTGAGTTCAAATCCCAGCAACCACAGGGTGGCTCACAACCATCCGTAATGAGATCTGACGCTCTCTTCTGGTGTCTGAAGACAGCTACAGTGTGCTTACATATAACAATAAATAAATCTTTAAAAAACAAACAAACAAGCAAACACACCCCCCCCCCGTGGGGCAAGGAGACAGAAGACCCCAGGAGGGGAAGGATGAAGGCTGTGGGCTGATATGGAGCAATGGGGATGTGACAAAACTTTGCTACTGTGTTTGCTCCCACGGAGTTTCAAGTTCCCTGGATGAGCTGGCCATTGTGTTGGGAGGAATGAGTGAGTGAAGGCTGGAAGAGAAGCCCCTCATGTCATGTCATGCTCTTCCCATCCCCGCTGGGGGACACTTCACACTGGGTCCCACCCCTAGTTTGGTGTTTAGTTGTTTTATTGTTGGTTTTTTTTTGAGAAAGTGTCTCATTATATAGCCCTGGTTAGCCCAAAACTCACTCTGTAGACCAGGCTGGCCTTGAACTTCCAGAGATCTAACAGCCTTTACCTCCTGAGTGCTGGGATTAAAAGTGTATGTCACCATGCACTTGGGAGGGGATTGTTTGGTTTTTGTTTTGTTTTTATTTGATTCTTGGCTTTTGTGTGTGTGTTTCAAGGCAGGGTTTCCCTAATAGCCTTGGTTGTCCTGGAACTCTCTATCGACTAGGAGGGCCTCATACACTCAGAGATCAGCTTGTCTTTGCCTCCTGAGTGCTGGAATTAAAGGCATTCACCACCACCCCTAGCATCTGTTTGCACTTGTAGAAATGAAAGCAATCCTAGGGACTGCCCCCAGTAACGACTGTTGCAGATTAACATGACTCGAGCACTTAGGGAAGTCTTCTGTGAAGGAAATCCTCAGTATATGTTAGCTATGGTAATTGCTTGTTTTGCAATTTAGTAAGACAGTGTGTTTAAAAACAAACTCCTGCCCATCCATTGTGGTTAAATGGAGGAAGTTCCCTCCAAATTGTCGCTTGTCTTACTGGAAATGTTCCTAAGCGTTTCTGTTAAGCTTGCCTTCTCTGTTTCTGTCAGGTGGGCAGAAGCAGAGGATCGCAATAGCCAGAGCTCTGCTGAAGGTAAGACAGCCGCCTGCCGGCCACTCGTCAGGGCCCACTTCAGTTCCGTTTTCTGAGGAAGGGATGTGTGCATGTGCACGCGTGTGTGCGCACGTGTGTGTGCGTGTGTGCGTGTGCATGCATGTGCGCACGTGTGTGTGCGTGTGCATGCATGTGCACGCGTGTGTGCGCACATGTGTGTGCATGTGTGCGTGTGCATGCATGTGTGCGTATGTGTGTGCGCACGTGTGTGTGCATGTGTGCATGCATGTACGTGTGCATGCGTGTGTGCGCATGTGTGCATGCATGTGTGCGTGTGCATGCATGTGCGCGCGTGTGTGTGCATGTGTGCGTGCATGTGTGCGTGTGCGCGCATGTGTGCATGCATGTACGTGTGCATGCATGTGCACGCGTGTGTGCGCATGTGTGCATGCATGTACGTGTGCATGCATGTGCACGCGTGTGTGCACATGTGTGCGTGCATGTGTGCGTGTGCATGCATGTGCGCGCGTGTGTGTGCATGTGTGCGTGTGCATGCATGTGCACGCGTGTGTGCGCACGTGTGTGTGCATGTGTGCGTGTGCATGCATGTGCACGCGTGTGTGCGTGTGCATGTTTGTGTGTGCGCATATATACATATGCATATATATATGTATGCATTATGGATGTTTGAATGTATAATATATATGGCTGACAGTCTGGTAAAATGCTGAGCTGGAGCTCGCCTGAGGGCTTACTGTCTGAGTATTTGTCATATTTGAGAAATGTCTCTAGAATCTGGTGTGGAAGTAGTGTCTGGGAGAAGCTTAGCACGCGGACCTAGCACTTACCTAGAAGAATCCATTGTCTGGTGACTGATGATGATCTAAGTGTCAGAGTGGGGGCTAACCTTTACTGGGTTGTTCTGCTGAGGAAAAGATGAGACACCTCAGGCAGACAGACTCCAGCCAGGAGCAGGAAGAACCCCTTGGTGGGGAGGCAGACACTGAGCTTTTGAGAAAGCAAAATCTCCCTTGTTACTCTCCTCAGTATGTAATGATGTTTTTTTTTAATAATTATTCACTTATTTTTATGTATATGATTACACTGTGACTGTCTTCAGGTACCCCAGAAGAGTTCAATTCCCAGCACACACATGGTGGCTCACAACCATCTGTAATGGGATCTGATGCCCTCTTCTGGTGTGTCTGAAGACAGCTACAGTGCACTCACACACATAAAATAAATAATTCTTTTAAAAGTATAATAGTTATCTTTAAATGTTTTCATTACATTTTATTATTTATCTTGGGTCAGGGTACACAAATGTCAGCAAACAACTTGTCAGGTCTGTTCTCTCCTCCTGATGGTGTGGGGTCTGGGAGTCGAGTTGAGGTCGTCATGCTGGGTGGTTAGTGCCTTTATGTGCTGAACTGTCTCAACCGTCTTCTCACTGTCCAGAGCTGTGTTCATTGATAAGTCATTTCTCTTCCTCCATTTTTACTCTTTCAGAACCCCAAAATTCTTCTCCTTGATGAAGCAACCAGGTGAGGTTATCTCTGTGATGTGTGATGATGTTAGTGTATCGTGTGTGTGTGTGTGTGTGTGTGTCCAGGCGGGAGGGTGTCTTGGCAGTGTGTGCAAGCATGTATGCAGCTCCGTGATCTCTGCTTCCTCTTGTGTGTGGCCTTGTCTGTCACAGTGCCCTGGATGCTGAGAATGAGCACCTGGTTCAGGAGGCGCTGGACCGCCTGATGGAAGGCAGAACCGTGTTGATCATAGCCCACCGCCTGTCCACCATTAAGAATGCCAACTTTGTTGCCGTCCTTGACCAAGGGAAGATCTGTGAACACGGGACACATGAAGAGCTGCTTTTGAATCCCAGTGGGCTTTACAGAAGGCTGATGAATAAGCAGAGTTTCCTGTCATATAATAGAGCAGAGCAGTTCCTGGAACCCGCACGGGCGTAGCCCACAGCCCAGGTATCGGGCAGCTGCAGCGGATGGACTGCGACTCCTTCATCGTGTGCTTGTCAGTACCCTGTCTAAAGGCAGAAACCAGGCAGCAGCTAGTGGTGGGCTGTCTGAGAGACCTTAAAACCACACAGCATGAGAGAAGAGATCCTGGAGGCTGCCTGAAGCTGGGAGTATACTTCAGTTATTTGAAATATGCCTCCTTCCGCAAAGAATGTACAATACCGTTCTACAATGACGTACCAGTCCTCCTGAACCTTTATTCAGTTGTAAAATTGTAACTCTCTAAATGTCTAAAGTGCTTAAGTGACTGCAGGTGTCCAGGGTTTGTTAGCTCAGCAGAACACCTCACTTCCTGTGTGTGCTGCCAGAGTCGAGTTGTTCTCAGGTGACAACTTTAAAAAGGGAATTAGAAACCAAAGGCCTGACTAACATAAGCCAGTTTGCTAATGACTGGGGCACCTAGCTGGGGCCCCTGAGGGAAAGTTTGCCTTGTCTGTCCCCCATCATCTTCCGATCAGAGTTCTGGAACACTACAAGGCTGTACCTGTCAGAATGCGGGGTGCTCACCATTGGGCACTCAAAAGCCTGATGCATTTTTGCCAAAGGAAGAAGTCCCGTTCTGTAAACTGGAAAGCTCCTATTTTTTATTACCTCGTTTCATGACTCCTTTTGAGAAGCAAGGTGACCAGACGTCACCAAGAGAGGTGAATGAGAACCCATGTTACATTTGCTGAAGCATATATTTTGAAAGGAAAAAAAATACCCATTTTAAATATGTAATTCCCAGGTATATTGAGTTTTATATTTTAAACTTTTATTAATAAGGCTGGATCTGAATAATATAATTTTCAGCCTTGAGTATGGTGGCTCTTGCAGAAGCAAGGCAGCAAAAGGAACATCAGCCATTGGGAAGCATCACAGTTAAGATGCATGTTGTCCTGCCTCTGTTCCTCTAAGTCCTGCCACCTTCAGAAGTCGACCTGCAGCAAGTGTGGCTGCCCTGCCAAGCACAAGAGAAAGTCTAACTGGAGTGCCAAGGCTCGGAGATGAGACACTGCTGGGCCTGGGGGAGGGAGGGAGGCTCCTGAGTGTTCATCGTGTAGACGTGGATCCTGTGAAGGAACAACCTAAACCCAAGAGGGTAACTGGTGCAGCATTCAGTTCATGTTGAAGATTTCCACAGTCATGAAATCAGTGTTCCGGATTCCAAAAAGAAAAAACGAGTATAGTGGCTTACCTCCTGCCCCAGCACTTGGGAAGCCAACCCTGTGTTACATAGTGAGTTTTAAGACCAGTCAGTGCCTGAGACTTTGTTTCAAACAGACATTTGAAGAGTTTGGAAGTCCTACTCTGCAGAGTGCATGGAACCTTAATGTGGAGCTGCCCTGGCTCCTGTAGGTTTGTTGCCTACAGTGCCATAGCTCTTAACAGCAATGGCAGTAGCCAATGAATTTGCTCTTTTTTTTGAATCAGTGCTGTTAATTGGGTGTTGCCTCAGGAGGAAGGGCTTTAATGCTGTTGACGTAGAGCCTGAGGCACAGCTACCCTGAGACTCAGTTAAGTGGACACACCTGCTGTACCCATTCGCCTCTGCTTGTTCTGGAAGAAACCTCTTGATGAGAAGCAGAGGGTCACAGCTTGTGTTACACGGGGAACTGGCTGATGGGTGTGTGTCGTGGTCTTGGGGTGAGTGGACAGCATGTCTGTGATGGTCAGCTTCCACTGTCCATCTGCTCAGCTCCTTGTAGGGTGTTCTCAGAACTCAGAGCAGCTGCAAATCAGGCTGCTGGGAAAGTATTACGAAAATTGTTAAATTGTTTAACATTTTATATCAGATTAAAATTTATAGTGAACTTAATCCATGTCTGTCTGTTATGATGCTGAGGTTGATCCGAGGGTCCCCACACATGCTAAGTGCTTCCGACTGACTTACATTCCACACATGCTAAGTGCTTTCCCACTGACTTAAATTCATGCTTCAGCCTAATGGCTATCATTTCTTTTAAAATTTTGTACATATTCACTTTATTTCTTTATTCCCCACCCCCACCCCCCTGGTTTTCGAGACAGGGTTTCTCTTTGTAGCCCTGGCTGTTCTGGAACTCTGTGTAGACCAGGCTGGTCTTGAACTCACCACTGCCCCTGCTGCCACCACCCACATATTTAGTTTCTTTCTTTCTTTTTTTTTTTAAAGTTTATTTATTTATTTATTTCGCTGTCTTCAGACACACCAGAAGAGGGTGTCGGATCCCATTACAGATGGTTGTGAGCCACCATGTGGTTGCTGGGATTTAGAACTTATAACCTCTGGAAGAGCAGCCAGTGCTTTTAACCACTAGAGAGGTTTCCAGCGCAGCTAGAGAGGTTTGAGGGCAGCCACTGCTGAATCCTTTCTCAAGGCCACAGCACTGTACATATTTCGAGGCAGGAAGTACTTAGTAATGGGACTGGAGTAGCTGGACAGACACTAATAAATAGCAAACACATGAGAACATTAAGAGTCTCAGATAAGGAAAGGCATGGAACTTGCAGTCACTGTGTATATGGCATGTTAGATTAAAAATGTTTTTTGACTCTCTATAGCAAATTCTATTAAGAAACTAAATATGGGGCTGAGAAAGGATTCAGCAGTGTCTGCCTTCAAACCTCTCTAGCTGGGCTGGAGAGACCACTCAGCGGTTAAGAGCACTGACTGCTCTTCTAGAGGTCCTGAGTTCAAATCCCAGCAACCACATGGTGGCTCACAACCATCTGTAATGAGATCGGATGCCCTCTTCTGGTGTGTCTGAAGACAGCTACAGTGTACTTACATATAAATAAATCTTAAAAACAAAAAATTGAAACAAAAAAAAAACCTCTCTAGCTTATGGAGAGAGGCAGGCAAAATCAGTAAAAAGAAATCTGACAAAGCACTGTGGTAAGCAGAGTGTCTGGGGGCTGCCTTGTTTCCAGCATTCTGTACATATTACATCTGGTGCTCCAGTAAATCCCACGATGTAGACAAACACTTAGGTCACATGTACCCAGTGAGGGAGGCAGCTTTGGTTGTGAACTGGTTTGTCACTTGTCTTAGTCTCTCTTTGCTGTAATAGCATGACAAAGGCAGGGAGAAAGTTCCTCACTGTTCCCAAGGGATTCAGTCTGTCCTGCCTGGGAGGATTGGGGCGGGGTGGGTGGTTTGGGGGCATGTTTGATACAAGGATTCAGAAAGATTCACCTATCTCCCAAGTGCTAGGATTAAAAGGGTGCATTACCACAGCTATTACTAAATAACTTGAAGAGAGGGTGACTTTGTTATCTTTGTGATCAGCCTAACAAGTACTAAGTAGACTTAAGGCTGTCTGTGCTAAAAGAGAGGAATGGTTAAGTAAACACTGGGTGAATAAATCTTGGGTGGAGAGGGCAGGGTGCCTGTGTTCACATCCCCCAAGATCACACTTGGGCTACTGGCAGTTCTTGTGTTTTCTTTCAGCTGAGAGAAATGAGCAGGTTTGTCTTGTTCTGCAGCTGCCTTTGGGTCCTACAGAGCCTGGAACATTTCCTCTCTATCTTACTGGGTGTGCAGTAGGAGGTGGACAGAGTGGTGTCTGAAGAGGTTTGGCGGGGTCAACATTGTTCTTGTATCTTCAGGACCAGGAGTTGTTCAAAGCCACCTTGTGCTCCACCAGACCTTGTCTCAAATAGCAAAAATACTAAAACATAATTACTTGAGAGACCACTGTGGACACAAGAATAGTCAGAGCAGAAGGTCAGGTTTGATGGCCATCCTTTTGTATAAACCTCTGCAGAATCTGGAATGGCTTTCCAGCACCTGTGAGCTGAACATTCCCTGTTTGGAGATGTTGAATTGGTGAGAATTAGGTAACACTACATTTATGGGTGTGAAAAAAAGAAAACCATAAAGGCAAGTTTAAGGAAAAAATACACTCTAAAAGAAAATCATTGTGGGGTGTGTGTGTGTGTCTGTGTGTGCACTCCTTCAATCCTAGCACTTGGGAGGTAGAAGCAGGCAGATCTCTTGAGTTGGGGCCAACCTGGTGAACAGAGCGAGTTGAAGGACAAGCAGAGCTACATAGTGAGATCTTTTTTTTTTTTTTTTCGAGACAGGGTTTCTCTGTGTAGCCTTGGCTGTCCTGGAACTCACTTTGTAGACCAGGCTGGCCTCGAACTCAGAAATCCTCCTGCCTCTGCCTCCCAAGTGCTGGGATTAAAGGCGGACATAGTGAGATCTTATCTCAAAAATAATAATGAAGCCAAGAGTGTGAGGGACTGGGGAGAAGGCTCGGTGGTTAAGAGTGCATTAATACTTTTGCAGAGGATCCCAGTTCAATTCCAGCACTCATACTAGGTGATTAACAATCCCCTTGTGACTAATTCCAGAGTCCAATGCCCACTTTCTGAGCTCTTGGCGTTTGTTTCTCAGCAAGATCAAAATTGCACCAAGGAACTTGATACCTCTATCAGCAGTAAGTAGTCTACGGATATCGAAGCCCTCTTTCCCCTCTAGCCTTCTTTCTCTCCTACCTAGTGTTGGAGGGTTGGAAGGGGAGAAAGGTGGTAGAAATAGGAACCTATAAAGTAGCCAAAAGTTCGGCTACAATGTAGTCATAGTGGGTCGCGATGAAAGAACTGACAAGGAAAGGCCACACGAAGTTAAGTCACAAGCGACCTCACAAATTCAGCAAGTAACCACTGGGCAGTTTTCAGCCTGAATATTTACAAACTCTAGTACAGCTTCGGGTTTACCTTAGTTCACTGTTTAGTAGTGTGGGGAGCAGAATGGAAAAGACACCCCCATACACACATTGCGCCCCTCCAAAACAGCCGCAGAGGACTAATAGAGCTGTGTGCTCGCCTGCTATAGGGCTTCTACAAGGGTCTGGGACTTCAGGGGCAGGGGTGAGAGTGAACATGCCTGGGGGTTGGCGGGCACAGTCATCTACGAATCTCGGGCATTAGGCCAGATTCATCAAAGTGCAAGCTGTGCCTGGAAAGCAAAGAGCTGTAGCCTACAGAGAGCTCGGACAGCCGAACGAAGGATAACCCTGAGCCGATATGAATTAGTTTGGGAAAAGCTCTGAGGAAACTACCGCCGCCCACGGGCGCCTCCTTCCCCAGTCCACGCTCGCCGCGGAGGGTGAGCTCCAGTCAGAGAACGGCGCTTCTTCTGGAGCTCTCGGTCCCGAGCTCTCAAGCCACTTCGGGAAAACAGGTCTCAGGACTCAAAATCGCTTGCCACGCCCCTCCCAGGTACTGTGTGTGACGTCAGCACAGCGCTTCCAGTTCCGACCCCGCCCCGCGTCTCGGCGCCGCTCTTTGACGTAATCGCTACGCGCCTTCCTTTCCTTTTTGCTGAGCGCCCTGTCTTTGCGTCATCTCTAGGCGCCTTCCCGCCCCTCTGGTGTTCAAGCTCCGGGCGCGCGAGGTTCTCGCTTTACGCCCGCGAGTGCAGCTTCCTCTACGCTCTCTGCAGACATGTTTCCAGCCGCATCCTCTCCGCGAACCCCGGGACCAGGGACCCGACGGGGTCCGCTAGTCGGAATCGGGCCCGCGTCCACGCCTAGAGCGAGCAGGAGGGGTTTGTCTCTGGGGTCTGCGGTTAGCTCTCCTGTGCTGTTCTCGCCGGTAGGCCGGCGCAGCTCAGTGAGCTCTAGGTAAGTGGGGGTTCAGCAGGATCAGCTCCAATGCGGGCAGATGGAACCTGGCAGTGGGTAAGCTACCGCAGAGTTGGAAAGTACTCCTGGTCATTCTTGCGTACTATTGCCGCTGTTTAATGGTGGCCCTCGTTTTGCCTGTTATCTGTTTTAACTATTTACTGAACTCATGAATTCCCTCCGCGCTACAGAAAAGAAAGCACATTTTGAGCACTATCCAAGCAATGTTTGTAAGGTAGGAACATACTTCAGATTACTGCAAAGATTAAAGCAAAAGTTATTTCTTTATTATGTTGACACAGGCAGGAAAGGAAAGCAGGCCAGTTTCGCGCTGTTAAAGCTGTAGTTTGATGCTGTGACATTTGACACGAGTAACTCATTTGGTCAGGTCTAATCATTTTGTGCTATAGTGTAGAAATGCAACCCGGAACTCAGTCCTACCAACTTTGGGACAGGCCATGGCTTGTCCACTTTTCAGATACTTATATTTTCAAGCGTGCAGTAGCTTGTCTGGCTACCATAATTTTGTTTAACAGTTCCACCTTTAAGTCAGGATTTAGTATACAGATCTGACTCATGGTAAGAGCCTACTGGCAAAAATGTTTTCTCAGTGCCTAGCTAATGCTATTACTACATACTGGTTGACAAAACATGACGTTGTGACTAGGTCACATAAAATCACTTTCTTTTTTTTTTTCTTAAGTTTTTTTTTTTATTTACATTCCAAATCATTTCCACTTTCCCGTTTCCTCCCTCCCCGAAAGTCCCATAAGCCCCCTTCCCTCCCTCTTTTCTCCATTCAACCCCCTCTCGTTTCTCTGTCCTGGCGTTCCCCTACATCCAGTCTTTCCAGGACCAGGGGTCTCTCCTTCCATCTTCTTAGAAATCTATTGATATGCGAATTGTGTCTAGGGTATTCCGAGAATGTTTTCTCAGTGCCTAGCAAATGCTGTTACTACATACTGGTTGACAAAACATGACGTTGTGACTAGGTCACATAAAATCACTTTCTACAAGAGAGAGACAGAGGGTGTGTGCTTCACTAAAGATGCTGGCGCGCTGCCCAATCCTCATATCCAGTAGAATTGTTACCCTGCTCCATGTGATTAATACAAAAATTCAGAGTCAGGCTACCTTTGTTCCAGAGGATTTGCTTTTCTTTTCTTTTCTTTTTCCAAGACTGGGTTTCTCTGTGTAGCCCTGACTGTCCTAGAACTCACTCTGTAGACCAGGCTGTCCTCGAACTCAGAAATCCACCTGCCTCTGCCTCCTAAGTTCCGGGATTAAAGGCGTGTGCCACCACTGCCTGGCAAGGAATTTCTTCTGTTCCTCTTTCAAAAGTGGGTTTCTGGGATGGAAAGATGACTCTGGGGTTAAGAGCACTTGTTGATCTTCGAAAGGAGCTGAGCTCTCTTTCCAGCACCCATGTTAGATGACTTACACCCCTCTGTAACTCCAGCTGCAAGGGTTCCAATGCTGATGGCGTCTAGGCAACTGTTTTCGGGGTGTGAACTCACACAATCAAATATATATACATATACACATATATTTATATATTATATATATATTATATATAATATATATACATTGAATTTCTTCTGCATTGAAACAGGAAATACTGAGTCTGATGGAGACTTGAGATGTGTGAACCTACAAGCCTTATGATAATTCAGAGGGTAACTGTGATGCTGAGAGCGCACGTGGGACCCTTGTTTTTGTTTGCTTGTTTTTTGAGACAGAGTTCTAGAACTCACTATGTAGACCAGGCTAACTTCAAACATCACAGAGTTCTGCCTCCTCTCTGTGCCTGGCTTTGACTTTTATTGTTCTAGAAGAATCCTTCACAGAACTGACCTTAGAAGCAGAGGTGGACTCACTCCTAATTTCTGAACTCAAATAATTCAGGCATGGTAATTAGATTTTTTTTGTGGACACAAACTAGAATCATCTGAGTAGAGGGGAACTCAGTTAAGAAACCCTCACCTCAGAGATGGCACCGTGGTTAAGAGCACTGACTGCTCTTTCAGAGGTCCTGAGTTCAATTCCCAGCATCCACATGGTGGCTCACGACCATTTGTAATGAGATCCGGATGCCCTCTTCTAGTGTGTCAGCAACAACTTACTCATACACATAAAATAAATAAATCTTTAAAGAAAAGAAAACGCCCTCCCAGGGCTGCCTTCAGGGGTGATTTTCACGATTGGTGATTGATGTAGAAGGGCCTGACCCACTGGGCGGTGCCATCAGTCGGCAAGTGACCCTGCAAACTGCGCAAGCTGATAAAGACCATTTGTTCCTGGCCCTGCTTCAGTTCCTGCCTCCAGGTCCCTGCCCTGGATGATTTCCTACCGTGACTAAATTCTGTTGAACAGTACAGTCAGTTACACAGTGCACACAAACTGGTATCTTTCACCGGCACTCCTCATTAGAGATAGCTCGAGTAGGTTCTTTTTTTTTTTTTTTTTGGTTTTTCGAGACAGGGTTTCTCTGTGTAGCCTTGGCTGTCCTGGAACTCACTTTGTAGACCAGGCTGGCCTCGAACTCAGAAATCCTCCTGCCTCTGCCTCCCAAGTGCTGGGATTAAAGGCGTGCGCCACCACCGCCCGGCTCGAGTAGGTTCTTAAAGGTGAGCATAATGGGGAATTTTGAGTTACAGGTAATCCTACATGGTCTCTTTCTTTAGAGGAACACCTACTCGGATATTCCCCCACCACTCCATATCAGAGTCTGTGAACTACGATGTGAGGGTGTTTGGATCATCTCTCCCTGTTAAGATCATGGAAGCCCTGACAATGGCTGAGGGTAGGTATCATCTTTTCATTTGTTCCCGTGTTGGTCAATAACCAGGTCACATACGATGACATTTTGGCTTTGTCTGTAGAGAAGTAGGCAGCCTGCTGAGTTCTTCCCATCCCTGAGACATTGGTCTGTGAAGCTGAGTGAATCTTTCTAACATAGTCACATCAGTGATCATAAGAACTGTGTGTAAACTTCAGTCCCCTATATCCCCAACTTTTGAGTTGATTGGATATGTGAAATTTAGCTATAAAATCATCCAAAATGCAGTGCCTTGCATTGCTCCATAGTGTTTTAAAGTCAGGTTCTGCCTCTAGTTCTGAGTCCTGTGTGATGTCCCGCACGTCATGTGACAGGCTTGTGGGGTTATTGTGTCCCGCACGTCATGTGACAGGCTTGTGGGGTTATTGTGTCCTACGAGTCATGTGGTAGACTCATTGGGTTGTTATTGTGTCTTTAAAGACTCTGCTGGCATAAAGATGATGCAGGAGTTGGGAGGCACCACTCACAGGGAGAGAGAGGCAGCAGGGAGAGAGGCGAGGGGAACAGGGAAGGGCAGACCAAGAGGCTGTCATGTCTGCCCAAGTCGTTTTGTTAACAGGTCATCTGGACCTTTGCATTTTTCTAGAATGATGTTTGGCAAACTCTGTGAGTTGTGACTGATGTGGCTTCAGTGGTCCTGACAAGCTGTGAAGGGAGGCAAAGTATGAGAGTGCATTTCAGCATTCACAAATGATTTTTATTTAACTTACAACTTTTATATGTGTGTGTGTCACATCTGTTCAGTCTTAGCGTGTGGGGGTCGCTTTCAGATCTTGAAGTTTGAGTAGCAGTGGGTTAAAAATACCTTGTTTTAAAAGGACTGCTGTCCTTCAGTTTAGGTACCCTGACTGCCAGCCATGGTGGTGTTCACACTGCTACCATCTGCCATGCGTCCTCCTCTCCACCTGACTTCTCTCCCTTCATTCTCTTTTTGTTACCCTGAAAATTCTAATTCATATTGTGTTTAAATCTCTGAGCATACTTCTGGGCCATGCCACATTCGTGTTTAAACAGTTCATAGCCTCCCCTCTGGGAATTCAGTAGTGAAACCCAAGAAGTTGAGATCTACAAACCAAAGAACAGTGCAGACTTGAAGAACTTGTCCACATTGTAGGTCTGACGACATCTGATGTTGGGTCAGACCTGCATGGGGTGGGGGGCTGAACACTCCCAAGCAGGGGCTCCAGGTCAGCACAAAGTTCTGCACAGCTTGGGCGTGTTTCCACAGTTAGCTTATTCATTTCCCACGCTGTGTGCTTTGCACGGCTGCCCTGTCTGAAAGCACAGAGCAAAGCTCAGAGAGACTCAAAGCTGTGAACACATTTATGAAGGCTTACACCACTCCCCAGACATGGTGCTGTGTTGATTCACTCTTCCCCTAGTAAACAGTGCTCTTGTGTTTCCTTATGAAATGGTTTATCATATCTCTAAGGAGCTCTGTTTGAAAATTATATTCTTTTGAAGGAATGTGATAATTTCTTTGAAAATAGTAGTTAATAAGAGGGTTATTGTTTGGTTTGTCAAATTATAAATGATTCTTACAGAAGTTAAATCGTCTCTTTGGTTTTGGGGAGGGGAGGAGATCAGACTGGCTTCAAACTTAAAGAGATTCACCTGTCTCTGCTTCCTGAGTGTTGGAATTAAAGGCATGTGCCATCATGCCTATCTAAGATTATTTATAACAGGGCTGGAGAGATGGGTCAGTGGTTAGGAGCACTGACTGCCCTTCCGAAGGTCCTGAGTTCAATCACCAGCAACCACATGGTGGCTCACAACCATCTGTAATGGGATCTGATGCCCTCTTCTGCTGTGTCTGAAGACAGCGACAGTGTACTCATAAATCTTTTTAAAAAAATTTTTTATAACAAAAATTAAAGAGTATTAAACATATACCCAATTAGTTTTTGCATTTGGATATGTTTCTAAAGGTAATTATCAGAAATAAATCTCATTTTTGATAGATTAATCTTAAATATTTGGAAGTTATGTGACTTGCACTTTTAAATTAATTTTATTTAATTATATAATTGTATCTATGTACGATTAAGTATATGTGTGCACCATGTGTATGCATGAACCTGTGGGTGTCAGGAGGGTCAGTGGGCTCCTCTAGGACTAGAGTTTTAGGTGGTTATATGTCGCTATGTGGGTTCTGGTAATCAAACCCAGGTCCTCTGCAGGAGCAGTAATGCAGTTTCCTGTTTTGATGACAAATGTGATAAAAAGATATTGCTATAAGGAGATGGAACTACTTTTCATGGTCTGGATATGGGGTTAACTGTATGCCTATCCCCTCAGCCGATGATCAGCTATCCGTCCACATCGATGAAGGTGGGTGGGCCTGCCTGGTATGCACAGAGAAGCTCCTCATTTGGAAGATTGGTATGTCACCTGTCACTAAGGTAATGACCCTTCAGTTACCCAGTCAGGAAAAGGGGTCCCAGCTGGTTCTTTATTTGTACCTTTATTCTTTAAAGTTCACAAAGGAGGCCAGTCAGTCTATGAAAGCATTAGGAATTCAGGATATGGGGGCTAGTGAGATGGCTCAGCGGTGAAGAGTTTAGTTCCTCTGTTGTGAGACAGAGACAGGTCAGGTGGGTTTTTATGGGTTCAAGGGCAGCTTAGTCTACATAGTGAATTTCAAGACAACTAGGGAAAGAAAGAATAAAGGGGGAAGAAGGGAAGAGAGAGAGGAGGAGGAGGAGGAGAGAGGGAGAAAGGAAGGGAAGAAGGAGCTAATCCCGGAACATCAGCATGGTATTCTCTTACTCTAAGCTCTTATTGTCTCTTCCTACTTTAAACTCCAAAATGATTAGCAGATGGGGAGAAGAGGGACCAGGCCTTTGGCTAATGTCAACTCTAAATACGAGTAGCTTAAGATGTAAAGGAAGAATTAAATGTTGGCCTTTGATGTAGAGTAAATACAGACCTGCAGCTCCCATTGCTCTGTCCCCAGCCAGGCTTGAGTTCCCTTCCTTGATAAAGGAAACCAGTCCCAAGCCAACAGGCTCCTCCCTGTACTGAGAGCCCTCTGTCTTACCGTTCCCCACATAAAGGGCTTCGGCCATTTAATAGTTGTTTTTTTTTTTTTTTAAGATTTATTTGTTTGTTTGTTTGTTTATTATATAAGTACACTGTAACTGTCTTCAGACACACCAGAAAAGGGCATCAGATCTCATTGCAGATGGTTGTGAGCCACCATGTGGTTGCTGGGATTTGAACTCAGGACCTTTGGAAGAGTAGTCAGTGCTCTTAACCACTGAGCCATCTCACCAGCTCCATTTAATAGTTTAAACAAAATCTGTATTATTTGCACTTAATAAAATTAGAGGCTTTGAGAATGTTTAGGGATCATAGTGCTGGGCAGTGCCTATAGAAGTCTAGAACTGGTACTGCCCGCACAGCTAAGAACTGAGCATGCTGGTTTGTAAGTTGGATTTGTAGTAGGAAAATGGCATTAGTTGCTAGGCTGACCTTGGGTGGCCAGCTCCCAACAGTGGGAGCATTGGTGAAGCTTGTAACATCTTCTTAGCCTCTTCTCAAGACCGTCTCCCAGCTGTTGTCACTACCTGTGTGTCATCGTCCCATGTGAGCATGGGCTCCTTCCTCCCTGAATCTTGTGTCTGCAGACTTGCTGCCCTCCCCGGCTACTTAGAAAGGATGTATGGTTAGAAGTAGAAAGAGGGGGATGCAGCAGGTATACTGAGTTAGCAGAGGGAGCTGAGTGTTCAGCTGCAGGCCTAAGAAACAGTTTCAAGGAAACGGTGTAATTTCTCTCTGGCCATAATAATTTTGCATGTCAAATAAATTATTACCTCAGCTAGCAAAGTTTTGCAGGAAACCTGGCCACTTCCCCTAGCCCAGTGGTTCTCAACCTGTGGGTCATGACCCCACAGGGGTCTCATATCAGATATTTACATTATGATTTATAACAACAGCAAACTTGCAGTTATGAAGTAGCAGTGAAATGATTTTATGGTTGGGGGTCACTGCAACATGAGGAAATATATTAAAGGGTCACAGTATTAGGAAGGTTGGGAACTGCTTGTAACAAGTAGAGCCCTTGTCCTGGCACACCGAGCACAGATTAGGTCTTGTAAAGTCCATTTTAGTATCTGTGTGTCCCTGCCTTTGTTGTTGATCAAAAAGAGCTGAGAAAAGAAAGATATTGTGGAATAGTGTTTCAGGATGGACTCCGGAAGTATGCAAAAGAATTAGGGCAGGCAGAATGAACAAACTGGGTTGGATGTAAAGGTTTTTCTATTTGGGTTTGCCTTGCAGTTGTCAATTTGCAAAGAACTCCAGCTGCCCCCTAGCGACTTCCACTGGAGCGCTGACCTGGTGGCACTGTCTTATGCTGCAACCCCAGGTGAAGTACATTCTGTTCAGGTAGGTGACTTAAAGATGACTGAAAGGGCTATCGAGGTAGCTCGGTGGGTAAGAGCCTGTGTGGCTCCTGCAGAGGAGATGGGTTCAGTGCCCAGCACCCACTTTGGGTGACTCATGATTGCATGCAACTCCAGTTCTAGGGAATCCAACCATCTTTGCTGACCTTTGCAGACACCGGCAAGTAGGCGGTGAATGTACAGACAAGCATACACATATTCTTTAAAAGTCTTTTTTTATAAAGCCAATCGAGAGCCTGGTGGAGGTGCACACTTTTAATCCCACCACTAGGGAGGCAGAGACAGCTCCAGGAGGAGCTCCAGGAGGACAAAGCCAGCCTGGTCCTTGTCAAATTCCAAGCGGGCTAGAACTAGACGAGGCAAGACCTTGTCTCAAACAAACAATACTTTTTGTAAAATAAGAATATGAAGCAACAAGGTACAGACTGAGGAAATACTCATAAATCCAATTTAAAAACAGAGATAGCCCCGAGGTTAAGAACACTTGTTGCTTATGCAGAGGAACCTAATTTAATAGCCATCAGCCACATGGTGGCTCACAACAATCTGTAACTCCAGTTCCAGGAAATTGGATCTCTTCTGATTACCACAGGCACCAGGCATGTACACAATGCATATATATACATGCAGGCAAAACCACTCATATACATAAAATACATAAATCAAAGAAAAAGAAGAAAGACAGTAAAGCGGGGTAAAGTCTTTAGAGACACAGCTCTACCATGAGCATGTGAGGAGCTGTTGGCACCGTCAGCCGTTAGCACAGAGCAGAGCAGTGGGGCTGCACAGCTATAGAATGGCTGATGAGCCTGACACTGCAGACTCCAGTGCGTGCTCTCACTCTGGGTCCCAGGTCCCTTCCCTCCCCCGCCTACCCCCCTCTTGAAGGCAGGGTTTCTCTGTAGCCCTGGCTGTCCTGGAACTCACTCTAGACCAGGCTGGCTCAGACTCACAGAGATCACCTGCCTCTGCTCCGCAGTGCTGGGATCTGTAACCAAGCTTTAGCTGAGTTTCCTCCCTCCTCCTTACCCCTCTTAACCCTCCCACCCTCAGATCACATGCGTTCATTGCCAATCTCACCATCCTCTACACTGCTTTTCTCTTCCCTTTTTAGTTTCTTGGCCTCCAAGCTCCATGAACACCCGTTGCCACATAAATGAAAATATGTAAGAAAAGCTAAGATTCACATGTGAAGGCAAACAAAGTGCTTGTCTTTCCAAGCCTGGATATCTCAGTTAATAGAATATTTTCGAGCTCTGTCCATCCACCTGCAAATCTTATAATTTTGATTGAGAAATGGAAAGTTAACACAAAGGTCACTTGTGTTACAACGATTATATTTGCAGCTCTGGAGCTGGAAATGACCCGTGAGTCCTTTGACAGACAGCTCAGTCACAGGAGCATGCAGTGGCTCAGATAAACCTCAGGGAGAGGAAGTGCAGAGATGGGAACTGGTTCCTGGATAAAGCGGGGTAGGGCGGCCGTCAGGGTCTCATCGGGAGTGAGGTGACAGGACTGTGTGTCCTTATGATGGGCGCCAACACCATCTGCACACGGGGAGAGTCAACGTGTGTGAACAGAGAAGACAATGGCAATTTTACTGTTGCTTATTCTTTAAAGAATATTGATGGGCATGGTTGTACACAGCTGTAATCCCAGTACTTGAGATGCAGAGGCAAGCAGATCTCTGAGAGTTCAGGGCTACACAGTGAGACCTTCTCTAAAATAAATAAATATATAAAATAATCAAATTAAACATAAATCCTTGTTTTCATCAGTGTCTTAGGCTTCTGCTTATAAGGCCTTCTTGCATTGTTGCTAATGACTGGTTTTGTTTCAAGGCTGTTTCTGTCATGGTTGCTACCAAAGAGGGGTCCATCCGCTACTGGCCCAGCCTCGCCAGGGAAGACACCTATTCAGACACCTGTGTGGATTTGGGAGGCGAGAAGATGTGCAGGTTCCTGACAGCAGTGCAGGTGTGTACAGGGAGAGCTGCAGTGTGGACGAGTAGGGAGGTCTGAAGCTGGGAATGTGGGTTCTGAACAGCTCTAGGGACCTGGAGGCATCAGCGACAGGCAAGGAAGAGAAGAAGGTGAGGGCCATGGTGTGAACTACAGCCAGGGAGGCTATTCACTCGACAGTTACAAAGGCTCTATTAGAAAGAGCCAGGGAGGCTATTCCCTGGACAGTTACAAAGGCTCTATTAGAAAGGCTTATGCAAGCTGGGCCTGGTGGTGCGTAACTTTAACCTCAGCACTTAGGAGGCAGAGGCAGCAGATCTCTGTGAGTATCAGGACAGCCTGTGCTACATATAGAAACCCTGTCTCCCCAACCCCCCAAAAGGGGGGGGGGCAGGAACTAGTTTTCTTTTTTTTTTTGAGACAGGGTTTCTCTGTGTAGCCCTGGCTGTCCTGGAACTCACTGTGTAGACCAGGCTGGCCTCAAACTCAGAAATCCTTCTGCCTCTGCCTCCCAAGTGCTGGGATTAAAGGCGTGCGCCACCACCGCCCAGCAGGAAATAGTTTTCTTAGACACTAGAATACTTGCTGATATCTACTCTATAGCAACCTAAGGCTGACCGAACAGGCACAGGGCCCTTGATTCCAACCCTAGAACCACTTAAACCAGATGTAATGGCCCATGCCTGTGATCCCAGCATTCAGGAGGATGGGAAGTTCTGGGTCATCCTTGGCTACATAGTGAGTTCAAGGTTAGCTTGGAATGCATGAGGCTGCCTCAAGAAAAGAAGAAAAAGAAATCTGACATTTGTTGAACATACTAGTGGTCAACCCTTCATTTAAAGCTCAGATTTAAAAAGATGAAATTTATTTCTTCTGTAAGAGTATCTTTGTGTATTAATTAGTGAAAGGATTTGGTATTTATTCACAGGGAGGAAGTTTCATCCTGTCCTCCGTGGGGAGCCAGTTGATTCGACTGATTCCTGAAAGCTCAGGAAGGATTCACCAGCATGTCCTGCCCCAGGGCCAAGGCATGCTCTCAGGGATTGGCCGCAGGGTTTCTTCCCTTTTCGGGATTCTGTCCCCTACTAGTGACCTCATGGTAAGTTTGTAAAGAACTCCTTTACAGTAGGTTGAAAGTTTCCCTTCACAGTGGTGTTGCTTTCATACAAATGTAAGCTGCTGTATGTCTGCTCTTTTACTTTTATGTGTATGAGTATTTGCCTGCGTATATATTTCTGGCTGCCACATGGTTGCCTGGTGCCTGCAAGAAGCCAGAAGAGAGCATCAGATTTCCGGAACTGGAGTTACAGATATTTGTGAGCTGCCATGAGGGTGCTGGGAATTCAACCTGGGTCCTCTTGAAGAACAAGTCTCTCCAGCCCTGTTGTGAAAATGTTAAGGTTGAATTTGACTTGTGTGTCCTCTCCACTCCTCCATCTCTGTGGTGTCTCCCACTTCCCTAGTGCCGGCCTGGGAGGAAGGGGATGTAGGCCTCGATGTGCCAGCTCCTCCATGTCCGTTCTCCTGTGAAGCAGGGCCCTTTCTGCATTGAGCTGGAGGTCGAGGTGGTTAGCTGCTGAGGGGTCTCTGGTCACTCAGCACACTTCCTGACCTCAGGCCACCTTGACACTTGTTCCCTTGAGTCATGTGTAAACACAGACTTACCATCTCTTCCTCTCTGTTTCTGAATGAAGCTGTCCCTCTTCTCAGGTGACCTGGGTTTCCAACCTCTGTGATAGTTTCTCTGCTTCTCTCTGTTGTACATCGGTGGCTCCCCCAGCTGTTTCTGGGTGCATCTCCTGCCACCGCTCTGTCCGTGCCCTGTTACACTCCTGATCACATGCAGGAACAGCCTCACTGTTGCCCTCTCTTGCCCTATAATAGGAGAAATGGAGACAACGGTGGTTTAAACTAAAGACCATTGTGCACATAGCTTAACATCTGTTTTGTACCAAAGAGTCTGCTCTTACAAACAATGACCATGTCTGATAAGTGTCTTTCTCCCTGCCTGATTCCCTTCAAGTTCTTCTCTCAAAAGCCATAACCAATGTCTCCAGGACTTACTAAGTTTATAGACTTCACACTCAAGCTTCTCTTGTGTCTTCTTTAAAGAATTCTTACATATTTTTTCCAATTTAATAAGACACTGGTTCTCTGAGGTCTATAACTTTCTTATCTCCCAACTCTGCTTTACAATTCTGCTCTTCCTAGGTCTGCTTCTTCCTGCAGAGCCGGGGACAGGAATTATAGTCAGAAAGTTGGCGTCAGTCTCAGCTTGTCCCCCTTCTCTCTGCACAGCTGGCCAGTGTTCTGTGGGACAGAGAACGGTCAAGTTTCTACACCCTGACAAGTTCAAACATCAGCAAATGGGAACTGGATGACTCTGCAGAGAGGCAGACCCACAGCTGGGATATGCACAGAGCCCTGAAGGAGGGCATCACCGATGCTATTTGGGTGAGCATCAAAAGTGTCCTCTTCAGTTTGCACATCTCTCACAGCATGTGACTACACGTTCCTTCTTTGTCTTTTGTTTACCTGAGACAGGGACTCACTCTATGTAGCCCAGGCTGGTTGTGAACTCTTTAACCCTCCTGCCTCAGCTTCCCAAGTGCTGAGACTGTAGGTGAGCTTCACTACAGCCAGCCCACCTGCCTCATTTATTTGAACATGTTTCCATGTAATAAGTAGATAGCCACTAAATAAGTATAAGTAGGTATTCAATTCCTACCTATAATAGACCTCAGTGATTAACTTGTTGATTTATGAGGTGGCAAGATATATGACAGCCTTGTGTAGCTCAGGCTGGCCTCAAACTCTTTATGTAGTTGATCCTCCTGCTTCTGCCACCTATTCACTAGAAGTGTAAGCTTGTGCCGTCATACCCAGCTGACCTAATGTTCTTTTAAAGACAGGGTTTCACACTCTGGCCCTGCCTCTCCTGGAACTCACTCTGTAGACTGAGCTGTCTAGAGTCTCACAGAGATCTGCCTGTCTCTGCCTCCTAGGTGTTGGGATTAAAGATGTCTACCTGGCTAGTTTTTTAAATGTTCATTACTTGTGGGCACCACACTTTGCCAAGTGCTGGGCACAGTGGTGGAAGAAAAGGCACAGTAACTACTGGGAGCTTACACTTTGGTATTTCCATTTAGGGGTCTGAAAGTAACTATGAAGCTATTAAAGAAGGGGTCAACATTCAGTATTTGGACTTGAAACAAAACTGGTAAGTACTGAACTTGTCCTAAAGAAGTTGGGTAGCAGATTGATGTCTTTGCTGCGCTGGTGTTCATGGTTACTGAGCCTCTGAGAGGTCTGTTTCTCAGGTAGTGATGTTGATTCATGTGGGAAATTGAAACATTCCTCAGCTATAAATAGTGTGTTCCTGCCCCGTCAGACTTCCATCCTCACACTTGCACGGCTGGCACGGCTCTGTCTTTATTCCATCTTAGGGTGGTGCCAACACCCCCTCCTTTCTGTTGCCAAGGGAGCCCTGAACAGTGGTCTCTGCTCTGTGGAGACATTGGTTCTCGTCACCGTCAGTGAAGGAGCTCTTGTGTCCCACAGTCAGTGATGAAGCTGCTATGATGAGGCTGTGTCCTCCATTGTGAGCCAGACTCAGCATGGCTATGCTTGGACTGAGTTTCCTCTTAGCGGCAGTTCTCAGGAAGGGCTCGGCAGATCACTCAGGCTGAGGCAGGAGGATTATGGTTCCTGGCCAGCCTGAGCCGTATACAAGACTCAGTCGAAAATAAACCAAGTTGAAGACTTTTTTGTTTTCTTTTTTGAGACAGGTTCTCACTATGCAGCCCTGGCCGTCCTGGAGCTTTTTACTGTGTAGACCAGGCTGGCCTCAAACTCAGAGCCACCTGCCTCTGCCTCCAGAGTGTTGGAATTAAAGGTGTGCGCCACCACCTGGACAATTGGAGACTTCTCGTGTGTTTCAGAGTCATGTTTACCGTGTTCTAGTTTTGGTGTGGCACGGCGTTGTCCTTGCTTCTCAGAAGGATCTTGCAGTTGCCACAACGAGGTGTGGTTATCTCGCTGGCACTGTTGAGTCTGTTAGCTTGTTTCTCCACAGGATCTGAAAACCTTGTAAAGACTACCCAAGAGAGAAAAGTGATAGTGTTTTCTTAATTTCTACAAGCATTATTAAAGACCATATTGTTTCCATTCATCTTTATCTGGCTTTTGGGAATTTAGGGTGTAGCCTTTTCTGATTGAGAATGAGGATAAAGCATGCTTCAGAGCTGCTGCCCCGAGACTCCACTCCTCTGTGTCCTGCTTTGACAAAGGAGGAGCTTGGGAGACTCTTGTTCTTTGTCTCAGTGACTCTCCTCGCTCAGGTCTGTGAGCTCTCCCTGATGGAGTGCGTGGGCTGCTTCTGTGTGAGAACGTTCTGTCCCTTGTTCTCACTGGCCTGACCCTTCCTGACCTCACGCTGTCCTTCCGCAGCTCCAGGCCGAGCTCATGTGCTCAGTGAGCAGGCTTATGAGTTTTTATTGGGTTATTATTGATAAAAGTTCTGCTTTCTTCATTTTAGATGTGACGAGGTTAGCTTTGTTTTGTGACAGCTTTGTCGCACAAGTTAGCCTTGGTCTTGGGGTTCCCCTGACTCAATCCCTAGAGCACTGGAACCCCAGCCCAGTGCTGTCATTCCTGGCTGAGATTTTCCCATCTTAAGTTTATTAATGTGTAGATTCTTCTTTTTATTGATTTAAAATTTTTTATTTCATATGCATTGCTGTTTTGCCTGCATGTATGTCTATGGGAGGGTATCAGATTTTCTGGAACCAGAGCCAGAAACAGCCCTAAGCTGCCATGTGGGTACTAGGAATTGAACCCAGGTCCTCTGGAAAAGAAGCCAATGCTTTCAGGCGCTAAACCATCTTTCCAGCCCCAGTGTGTAGATTTTTATATAACTCGTTTGTCAACATTTTACTGATCTGCAGATTTGTGATTGGCTACCTACCATTTTCGCTGCCTAAAATAACTTCGTGGATTTTGGGAGAATTTTGTGTGGGGGAGATTGTTTTGTTTTGAGACATGGGCTCACTGTGTAACTGGCCTGGAACTCACAGAGATCTGTCTGTCTTTACTTCCCAAGTGGGGTTTTTGTAGAGGGTTTTGTTTTCTTTGTTTTTGTAAAATTTATAACATCTCTGTCTTTCTCTGTCTCTTTCTCTGCACACACACACATACACCTGCAGAGCCCAGAAAATATCATATCCCTTGGAACTGGAGTTTTCTGCTTGTGAGCCTCCTAATGTGGGTGCTGGGAACTGATCTCAGGCCTCTGAAGAGTAACAAGTGCTCTTAGCAGTTGAGCAGTCTCTCTAGCAGCGCGCACACACACACACACACACACACACACACATATACACACATTTTTTTTTCCAAATTAGGATCATGGGTAAAAAAGTTGTCATGAAATCCTAGCCCTAGGACCACTTCTAAGGACCCTGTTAGATGAGTAACAAGGAACCACCTCAGCAGCCCTGGGGAAACAACCATGGGTGCTGCTTCTTGGTGGCATTAGATCACCTTGACCTGAGGAATGGACTGTGATAATTCCCAGACCAAAATTTTAAGTCAGGTTGATTGCCCTATAAGTCACACATCATGATATTAAGTCATCTTGGTATGTAGTTCTGAGGTTTGGGGTTATTTGCTTGCTTGTTTGTTTGAGACAGGCCCAGGCTGGCCTTGAACTCCAGGTCCTTCTGTCTCTATGCCCCAAGTTACAGGTGTGTGCCGCCATCCATGCTTGATTTTAATTCTGTGCGTCTTGCGAAGTGCATATAGTCCAGTCATCTTAACCATCGTCCTGGCACAGAACAGGATGAGTTGCTTGGGACTAGAGCAGCATCTACGTACATAAGGCAGAGTTTGAACTCACTGTAGGTGGTGGTGGGGAGAAAGAGATCACCTTTCCTCCCTTTGTGCCCCTGACAGTTACTGATCCGTTCTTCAAAGTTCTGTCTTTTTCAGAATGCTGTGTAAATGGTCTCATGCTGTGTAATACAGCTTTAACATGGTGGATTTAAAATTGATTCAGAAATTTTGTTTCCATTGCCAAATAGTATTCAAGAGAAAATATATGTAGGTATATCAGGATTTATCTGCTCAGGAGTTGAAGACCTTGGGTTGTTTTCAGGTTGACTACTGTAAACATTTGCACTAAGGTAATTGTAAGAATGTTTTTTTCTTCCCTTGGGTATTCAAATATCTAGGTTCAAGGCTCTAGTTTATATGACGAGTGTGTATAATTTTGTAAAAGTCTGGCATTACCGTTTACAAAGAAGCCTGCACGGTGTAATGGCATATTCCTTTGGACCTCTGTGAATTTCAGGACAGCCAGGGCTATATTTAGTGAAACCCTGTCTCAAAACAAACAACAACAACAATGAAAACCACAGACACAGAAGCCTCCTTTCTCTTCCCACCCCCCTTTTCTAGCGATGGGCTCCTGATTTTGGCAGCAGCATGGCACCTGGGAGACAACCCCTGTCTTGTCTATTACTCTGTGATCACAGTGGAAGACAATGGTAACCAGATGTCAGACGCAGTCACTGTAGAAGTGACTCAGTATAACCCACCTTTCCAGGTAAGTCAGATTGCAAGGAGGCCATAACACACCAGAATCGTGTACAACCATCCGTGTCCTTAAGGTTCATTTGCAAGATTTGGAAATAGTTGTAGATATTACTGCTTTTCAGTTTTTCATCTTACTCTCTGGCCCAGTGTGAAGTAAAGAAGGATGATACTGGGGGCTGGAGAGATGACTCAGTGGTTAAGAGCACTGACTGTTCTTCCCAAGGTCCTGAGTTCAAATCCCAGCAACCACATGGTGGCTCACAACCATTTGTAATGGAATCTGATGCGCTCTTCTGGGGTGTATGAAGTTAGCTACAGTGTACTCATATACATAAATAAATAAATCACTTAAAAAAAAAAAAAAGAAAGATGATACTGAAGGCAGACCGCAGCCGGTCCTCTGACACTTGAGCTATAGCTCGTTATTGAGTGGAAAGGAAGTCTGATGGGGAGCTGCATGGTGAAACATTTGGATTCAGATTTTGGGGTGTGTGTGTTGATTTGTATTTGAGATAGGATAACTGTGTAGTCTAGTCTGACGACGTCGCCAAGATATTTCTGTCTCTCGTCTCCCAAGTTGTTGTTATAGGTATGTGCTATTGTGTCTTCCTGGGATTCAGTCTTGAGACCTTTATATTATAAACAAATCCATGTGCCTAGGGGATGACTGTGTTTTATGTACTCTACAAAGTAAGTCACCAGAAGACAGTGTCACTAGTGTTGAGTATATAAACAAGTTAAACACATTCTCTAATAACTGACATTTACCAGGGAAAGCCATGTCATTTACCTGAGGTAGCATCTAATTCTCAAATCTTTATTTGAGACAGAGTCTCACTGTGTAGCTCTGGCTTATCCTAGAATTCAGAGTGCTGCCTGCCTCTGCCCCCAGGTGCTGGTATTAAAGGCATATAACTAGGCCCGGCATTGCTTGTTTGTTTTGGGGGTATCTGCATGTGCGTGCAGTCCTTGCAGAGGGCAGAGCATTGTATGTGCCTCTGGAGCTGGTCACAGTTGATTGTGTCCCCATCCCACAGCGCTATGGGGACCAAGCATGGCTCCTCTCCCAGAGCAGCAAGCATCAACCAGAGCCCTATCTCCAGCTACTAAATCTTTATTCTTAATATACTTGCTTATCTGAATCCCATGAGAAAACCTGCTGTTCTTTGATTTTTAACAGGAATAAACCTTACCTTGTGTTTTAGTTCAGTATAACTGGAAATCATAGCTCATTGTCATTTAACTTTTCACAAAGTGCTGAGGAATATAAAGAAAACAATTTGAGAATGAATATATCCTACAGTCTCACTTTAAGGAAGTTCTCCTAATGTTACTTTAGGGGACTAGAGAGATGGCTCAGTGATGAGGAGCATTTGCCACTCTTGCAGAGGACCCAAGTTTGGTCCTCCAGCCCCAGGGGCAATCCAAATCGTCTAGCCCCTGTAGGTACCTGCATTTGTGTTTACATATCCACCAGGCACATACACATTAAAAATAATCTTTATAAAATTTTAATTACTTCTTTAGTGATGGTGACTGTATTCCTAGTTTTGTGTCTAGTGAGTTTGTGCTTGTATTTCTTCCTCTGATTTCATATGTGAATAGATAAACTTAATGGTCTTGTATATGAGAGCGTGTTTGGGAGCCTCAGGCTTGAACATGTTTGATGGTAGAACAGGAACTAGCTTGGTGTGGTGGCACACGCTTGTTCGGACGCACATGCCTTACTAGAGACAGCAGGTCCTGGTAAGTTTAAGGTCAGCCAAGCATCCAAGGAAACAGCAAGACCGTGTCTTCACAAACAAAGGCCAGAACCAAAGTGTTGCTTTTCTGCATCTGCCAGTATAAAAATAAATAACAAATTAGAGCTTTTAATTTCTCATTTGTTGCAAACTTTCAGTTATAATCTTTTTGCTTAGTTGATTGGCTTTTCATGACAGGGTTTCTCTGTAACCCTGACTGACCTGGAACTTACTCTGTAAAACAAGCTGGCCTCAAACTCAAGAGATCCTCTTGTCTCTGCCTCCCAAGTTCCCAGATTAAAGGTGTTTAGCCCTGCCACCACACTTGGCTTATCTTAACTTCATAGAAGAGTTTTAAAATTTTGCTAATTGCAACTCAACAAATAATTTTTATAAGTATCTTAGTCCATTTGCCCTTGTAGCAAAATACCTAAGGCTGGATAATTTATACGTCCTGTAGGCTGGAGGTCTAGAGTAAAGGTTGCAGCGGCTTTGATCCCCATTCTCATAGACAGCACCTTCCTTTTGGTGCACCTACCTAAGGTAAGCAGGCCTGCCCAGCAGAGCCCAGCCTCCATGTTTTCATGGTTAGCCGTTCAGCATCTGAACTCCAGAGGAACACAAGCGTCCAGGCAGTAGCAGTGATTATAAACCTCCCCTGTCCTGTTTGTGAATCATCTTGTGTAGTACATAACTTTCACAAGGATAATCAGTGAATGAGAATTTTAACATTTCTGTGGAATGGTGTTATATAAACATAGTTGTGAAAATCACACAGATATTTTTGTCTTAATTCTTACTAACTATAATCCTAAATTTACCTTTCAGTCTGAAGACCTGATTACATGTCGGTTGATGGTGCCAAACTTTTCAAGCCAGATGACCTATCTTTACATGGAGAATGCTGTCTTTGTGTGCTCCACAGGGACTGGGAAGTTTTCTCTTCCTCAGGAGAAGATTGTCTTTGACACACAAGGTACATTGAATGACAAGATGGTTCTTTCTCCATTGAATTATATTTCACCTTTGTCAAAATTCAGTCAATCCTATGCATATGGTACATTTTGTTCTGCTTTTATATGTGTCTAATTCATTCACTAATATTATACAAGTTTCAGTAAGTAATTCTTTTTAAATAAAGATTTATTTATTTTATGTATGTGAGTATACTGTGGCTGTCTTCAGACACCTCAGAAGAGGGCATCATATCCCATTACAGATGGTTGTGAGCCACCATGTGGTTGCTGGGATTTGAACTCAGGACCTCTGGAAGAGCAGTCAGTGCTCTTAACTGCTGAGCCATCCCTCCAACCAATTCATTCACCATTCTCAGTAGTTTCACTTCTTTTATTGTACATTTTGCTTCTGGTTTGCTACCTGCCAGTTAGAAACGTTAATACTGTTTGCAGCAGCTGAGTTCACAGCCATGCTGAATACTTAAGCTGGGTAGAATCCCCAGCTGTTTTCTATGCAGGCAAAATTAGTGTAAAAGATTTTTCTTTTCCTCAAAAGAGACCAAGGAGGTAAGAACTAACACTGAGGGGAGTGAGTGCTCACCTTGGTTTGAGACACTTGCTCTGAGTTAACACTCTTCATGCTCTTTTGTCCAGCCCTGGCGGGAAGAATCCTGGGAGCTGGCCTGCTACAGAGGGCAGAGTCTGGGCAGGGCCACAGATAGAGCTGCGTGGTAGTCCCTTACTGTAGGCTGTTCCTAAGGCACAGAGCGACCTGCCAACTGCCGGATTGGCCCAACAGAGACAGACCATTAGGCAGGAAGCAAGAGGGCGCCACGGGGCGGAGATGCTGCCATTCCAAGTTTGCAGAATAAAGAATTTGGAAGAATTGAGGAGGAGCTTTGCTCACTGTTCCCTTGTAGGGATGTTTTGTTTTGGTTGGTTGGTTTTTTTTATCTGTGCAGGAACAGGAAACCAGTGGAAGCCAAAAGAGGGTGTAGTCCCTGGAGCTGGGGTTTCAGGAGGTTGTAAACCTCTCAGTGAGGTCACTAAGAACGGAACTCCAGTCTTCTGCAGAAGCAGCAAGGGCTTTAACCGAGTCATCGCTCCTGCCCAGTAGTTCTTGTTTGTAAAGTGGAAAGAAAGTCTGCCTCATGGAGTAGGAACAGGATCTTTATTTAAGTGTCATAAACAAGAAAGGTCACAAGCAGTTGGGGTGGTAGATCTGAGGAATTCATCTGTGCAATCTTGGTGTATTTTTTTCTCAGGAGATGGCATTTTGGGCGCTGGCTCCTGTGGTGGTGTTCCTATCCTTTTCTCTAGGAACAGTGGTCTGGTGTCTGTCACTCCAAGGGAAAATATATCCCTGTTAGCAGAAGACCTGGAAGAATCTTTGACTTCTTCAGTTGGTGGACGGGGCAGTGAGGTAAGGATCCAAAGATCGGTTCACATTTCCGTTATCAGCAAATTCACACCAGAAAAGGCAGACTGTCTAAAAGGTCTGGGAAGTCAGTTCCTGGTTCTCTTGTCCCCATCTCTAGGTCTTTCCCAGAACAGCCGCTTGTAGGTTGCAGCCATTCCTTCTGCTCTTTCCTCTGTATCTTTGAGTAAGGACTTGGGACAATTCAGACTTCTTTCTCTCCCTTACCTTTCCTAGGAGAGGGTACAGGGCAATTGCTGGGGTGGTTCCTGGGCCCAGGGAAGCAAGCGCCCATGGCATCATGCACACTGTGCAGCCGTGGGATTCTGCAGTGTTGGCATCATGGATGTCGCACACACCATCCTGCAGCTCCTGGGGTGCGGCTTGGGGAGTTTCCCTCAGGAAGGTGGAGGCTTGGCCTGCTGCTTTCTTCATTGTCCAGACCCTAAGGACCTGTCCCCACCTGTGCCAGGCAGACCTGTATGCCACCTTACGTCCTGGGGAGTCAAACTCAGGTAGCCAAACTTGCACAGTGAGTGTTTGTATTCACTGAGCCCTCTCTATGACACCAGAGCTGAATTCTCAGAGTCTTAATGAGATTAAAGATAAATAAGAAATCAGCTCTGTTATCTTGGAACCTGAGATAACTTCTTCTGTAAATTTGGGCTTTTTATATTATGGCCAACTCTTTTTTTTTTTGGTTTTTCGAGACAGGGTTTCTCTGTGTAGCCCTGGCTGTCCTGGAACTCACTTTGTAGACCAGGCTGGCCTCGAACTCAGAAATCCTCCTGCCTCTGCCTCCCAAGTGCTGGGATTAAAGGCGTGCGCCACCACCGCCCGGCTAATTTGGGCTTTTTAAACAATAAAAAATATTTCAGTCACAAAAGGCTAAAAATAATGTTCACAGATTTTTTTCATTTAAGGATTATATGAAATATAGTAGCAAATTTTTTACAATTATTATTTAGACACTAGTATAACTAACCAACTGTGTTTCTTTCAACAAACTCCAAAGCTGCTAATATAAACAAATTAATTGATTAAAAAAAAAACTGCCCACTCTTGTTTACTAATTCAATAATCATAGGAAGTAGTAGAAAACTTTTAGTAAGGCCATAGCAACTCATATTTGTGTAGTTTGTAGTATGTGATAATCTGAAATTTAATAAAAGAAAATATTGCCTTATCTTGCAAAGACAAAAAAGAAAAAAATGTTTACAAAAATATTTTCATATTTGCCTAAACATGACAAATTCACATATTTGATTTTGTTCATAATAAGACATTGACTTGTCTAATGTCTTTAAGTCTTTGTGTGTAGCCTTTTTTTTTTGGTTTTTGAGGCAGTCTTGCTGTGTATGTAGTTCAGACTGGTATTGAACTGTCTTGCCTTGTTCTCCTCAGGGTCAGAATGATAGGCGTGCGCTCCTATGTCTAAACTTTGTGTTTTCATAATTAAAAGTTGAAGTGAATGAAGCCAGTCATGGTGGTACAAGTCTTTAATCCAGCACTTGGGAGGCAAAGGCAGGTGGAGCTCTGAATTAGGGGCCAGCCTGGTCTAAGCAGAGACTTCCAGGTCAGCCAAGGCTGCATAGTGAGACCCTGCCTCAGGAAAAGAGGGAAGGGGGTGCTGGGGGGATGGCTGAGCAGTCAGATCATCTACTGCTCTTGTAGAGGACCTGAGTCTGATCCCAGCACCCATATAATGACTCACAACCATTTGTAAGTCTAGTTTCAAGAGATCCTGTTCTCTCTTCCGGCCTTTGAGGGCATCAGGTACAGCACACAAGTGTACCTATATGCACGCAGTCAAACACTCATACACATAAAAATAAACATTTTAAACAAAACAAAAAAAACAAATTGAAGTGACTTGGCAGTTTATACGGACTGTGGTGCATTTTAACCCCTGCTGATGATCATGTGGCCACACAGGAGTGCTCCTCCACGTTCCTGAATTCCTCTTACACTGTTCCATTTCTTCTTAGTTCTCCTTAGACCTACCTGTTCAGCCATGTCATTCCCCGTGTGCTAATGCCCATTGTGACAAGCATAGGGACAGTTGGGACAGTTCTGAGTTACCTGCCTCCCTGCAGGGCTTTGCTTGGTCATCGGCAGTCAGCTCTGCGTGTGTGATCTGTCTGTCGCGGGATCGCCCTTCAGGTACCAACGATCCTGTGCCTTCACCTCTAAGTGATAGCTCTTTTCCTTGCAGAGCATGGCTTTTGAGACCACCACAAAAAACGAAACTGTAGCCCATGAAGACAAGACAAAACTGCTTAAAGCTGCATTTCTGCAGTACTGCAGGTATAGCACTTTATTTATTTATTTATTTATTTATTTATTTATTAAGATCTCTCTGTCTCTGTCTCTGTGTGTGTGTGTGTGTTCATAGAATCCAGAAAAGGGCATCAGATCTCTTGGAGCTGGAGTTACAGGCTTGTGAGGCACCTGATAAGGGTGACAGGAACCAAATCCAGGTTCTCTTTAAGAGCAAGTGCCACTCCTAAGCACCCAGCACACATCCTCACACACCTCCCTGTTGCTATGTAACTCAGGCTGGTCCTCCTATCTTGCCCCTCTAGTGCTGGATTTGCAGCCATGACCACTGCTCAGCTGGCATGGCACATTTTAAATCACAGCGTATTGTAAATGAATTATTCTTAATGTAAATATTAGCAGTGAATTTAGTCCCCAATAACTACACAGAGAAACCAAGATTTAAAACTGCACCTCAGTAGCTGAGCAGTAAACGACCTACCTTCACCTCCTATGCTAATCTGGCTGCCTCCCAGCCCCATCTCAGGCTACTTGGATATTATTATTGATCTGGCACCTCGGGCTTAGGTGTGTTTCCGTGATCTTTCTCCAGACGCCCTTCCTTGTGGCTGCAAACCCTCCATTCTCCTTGAGGATCTGAATCTCCCTCTCTCCTTCCTCTGGTTGGCAGACATCCCACCCTGTTCTCTATTCTGCCCAGCCATTGGACGGTCAGCATTTATTGATAAGGTAGATAATAAATGGTAAGAATTGTTTATACAAATTTGAGAAAGGAGATTCTTGGTACAAGCATTACAGTGCTCTGTCCAGATTGAAACAAGATATGAGGGCAGAAAAATCAGTATTTGATGAACAAAAGAGTAAACTTCACACAATGTACAAAAACATAAGCTATAGCTCACAGCTGTGTGGGATGCAGTTTACTGATGCCTGCTGTGCATTGGTGCGTAGAGAGCTGTGGTGAGAGGGTGCCACTTCGAGGAGGTCTTTCTGGGTGCAGGGATTCTACACAATTATCTGAATCTGACAGCCCAACATAGGTTGGGAGCATCACATTTTAATATAGCCTTCATGGGAAACATTGGCCATTAAAATTAGCAGTCCTGAAGACAGTGGACAAGGTCTCCCTTATAAACTATCAAAGCAAATGAGTTGCAGATTGAGTTAGATGGGTGTTAAAGAAGTATCTATCTCCTTTAGCTGAGTTTAGTAACCTCAGAACCTAGTGGTTCTTCAAGCTTTCTCAGATTCTGCAGTTTGGCTGTTGGAGATCAGGTCAGGTGGCAGTTGGGCAAGTCCCAGCTGTGCTCTCATTGTGCCACACCAGATTCCAATGTGGCCGTTTCTGTGGACTTCTCACATTTCTAGGGCCTTGGCTGGCCGCTCTTTACTTCCTGTAGAGTGTGATCGCTGCCTCGACGTTTGAGACAGGTAACCATCTGGGGGCATCTGTTGAGCAGCACCCTGGCCTCTCCCTCTAGAAGCCAGTACCACCGGTCCTTCCCCTGTTTAACCATATTATCTCCAAACATTGTCAAATAGTCCTGAAAGTCAAACATAACTGATAAAACTTTCTAGTGTTGTCTATTTTTTTAGCTTCATATTATTTGGTTTTCATGTCTCTTTATTCAAAAAATGTAAATACAAAGTATTTTGTTGATGAGAATTTGGGGAAGTATTTGTAATTTTTGGGTAGGTCTTGTACAAGTAGATCCCTATAGCCTGTAGGAAGCCTGCCCCAGTGGTCGACACCTGGAAATCATTTCAGCCCTTTCATACTAACAACGTGTCTTTAGCTCATGAGTCACCTATGCAAAGAGCCCCTGGAACTTGACCACCCCACTCTCTCACTGGCTGGCTGGGCTTGTTTGTAGAGTGCCAGATTCCTGATATGCTGGAGTACGCTTGGGGCACAGTAGCCTTAGAACTGTGCCTTCTAGGTTTTAGGGCATGAGTGTACAGTGGAAGGTTCACATTTCAGTTTATTACTGGCACATTTTCTGTCTGTTACGTACTTTCCTTCATAGGCAAGATTGGTTTACGTTTGACTAGACTTGGGGAAATCTTGGCCACGCCTTGCCTGCCAAGTCTGTCTCTTGCCAGAACTGTGAGACTTTAGGTAGGACAGTTACTGATTCTGGCAGTTTGGTCCTTTGTAGGGGTTGAGGAGAGGAGTGAAAGAGCAGTAGTTTGCCTTGCACATCTTGATTTGGAAGGATGAGTTTTCAGCATTTACTCCCTCTACTGCCAAGTTCTTAGGCCCTGACCTGCCATCCTCTCCCTCAGTGGTGCAGGATGGCGCACGCTCACTTGTAAGACTTTAAGCTTGTTAATCTAACACTGCCTTGTTTATGGTCAGCTGGACTCCCTTGTCCCGTCCACGTGGGGGCGCCACTAGACAGTGTAGTATTTATTCATGGCCTTGTATTGCATGGTTCAGTCTTACTAGAGGGATTTGGGTTATTCTATCTTGCACAAATTTCTAGTGATGGTCTTGTAGACTGTACATAATAATGCAGCCAGCAACTGTAGCTTTTATTTTGGTTTCTTATGGCTACCAAAACAAATTACCATAAACTCTGTGGCTTATGGGACTCCCATTGCAGGATGAGTAGTAGCCCTGCTCCCCTAGTACTGGGTTATCAGACTTGTCTCATTACACTCAGCGCATGACTATATAACAGCTGTAGGCACTTACAAACATCCTTATCTTAACTAATCCTTCCCAAATAGAGTGCACTGAGGCTCTAGGTAGACGTGAGTGTGGAGTGTTGCCCACCTAATGCAGTCAGTTTGAGGTGTTTCCAGAGGAGGTTACTAGGTACAGAAAGAGGCCTCAGCCTAAATAGTCTCAGGAAGTGTTGCTGGACCCAATGCAGCTATAACCCTAGATCCATAGCTATACCCAAGTCTACCTGTGCATGGCTCAGGGCCGGGGCCAGGAGTTTTAAGGAAGTGGATACTTCACAGTAAAAGTCATCATTCTTCTACTAGAGTTCTGAGTTACTACCAGATCCTTCTAACTTCCCGTACTTGACAGAACTAGAGTGTCGCCTGCTCATCCTTGGGGCGCCCTGGGGTTGTGTGCAGCCGTACAGCAGTCTGCAGGGCTGTGCATGTTTAGATCTCTTTCATCTTTCATTCCCTTTCAGTGTAGGCCACATTTATCTTCCTCTTGGCCTTACTGGTATTTGATTATTTTCTCATGACTCTCTGCCCAGTTTAGAAGAGTCCTCTTTTTAGGGGCTCACTGTCCTTCAGGCTGTTGCTCTGGAACTTTCCCCCCAAACTCTCCTAGGTGTACTGGCTGGTTTTGTGTCAATTTGACACAAGCTAGAGTCATCAGAGAAGAAAGAGTCTCAGTTGAGGAAATGCCTCCATGAGATCCAGCTGTAAGGCATGTTCTCAATTAGTGCTCAATGAGGCCCAGCCCATTGTGGGTGGTGCCATCCCTGGGCTGGTGGTCCTGGATTCTATAAGAGAGCAGGCTGAGCAAGCCAGTAAGGAACATCCCTCCATGGCCTCTGCATCAGCTCCTGCCACCAAGATCCTGCCCTGTTTTGAGTTCCTGTCATGATTTCCTTCACTGATAAACAGCAATGTGGAAGTATAAGCCATAAACCCTCTCTTCCCCAACTTGCTTTTTGGTCATGGTGTTTATTGCAGCAATTGAAACAAACCCTAGCTCAGACTCTAGGTGACCTGTTTTTCATACCTGATGCAGCTTCCTTGCTGACGACAGAGCATGCTCTGTGGATGGCTGGTACCCACTTCATTCCCCTTGGCCTCTTCCTCCAGAGAGCTCTCCTTGCCTCTGAAGGGTTTACTGTCCTTCCTTGTGCTGGTGTGTTAGTTACGTTCCTCATTGTTGTGACCAAATATCTGACAGTTTTAAAAAGGAAGGACTTTTGTTGTAGCTTAGAGCTGACAGTGACCATCCCTCATAGGAAATGGTCACCACAGGGAAGGGTCACCACAGGGAATAGTGAGTGTGTTACACCTGCAGTCAAGAAGAGCAGAGAATGGGCTTATTCGGTTGCACTTCACTTTTTCAGTCAGTCTGGATGATGGCTTGAGTCTTCCCACTTCAACTTAGAAAACTCCAGAGATTTGTCTTGAAGGTGATTCTAGAGCCTGTCGAGTTAACAGTTCTGTCTGATCTTCTGTGTCCAAGCCCTTGCCTGCAAATATACCATTGCATGTTTACTGGTCTGACTGATGTCATTGTGACTTTCTAAAGCCTAGGGCTGATCTCTGTGTCCCAGTCATTGTCTAGTGCCCAGCCAGCCAGGATTCAGTGTACTGATGAGTGTACACCTGCACAGAAACTTTATTCTTGTAATATTAACAGTCCTGTGGGCTGACTCATGCACATGTGACTTTAACCTCAGTCAGTATTTCTGTGGTGAACTTGAGAATGTTTTGCTTTCATGATACATTCCTGTTCCATTCACTGCAGGAAAGATTTGGGCCGCGCTCAGATGATGGCTGATGAGCTGATTTCCTCTCACACTGACTTGGAGTCGGACTCTGAGCTAGACAAGGCCGTGACTCAGATCAGTGTGGATCTGATAGATGACTACCCAGCCTCAGACCCACGCTGGGCAGAGTCTGTCCCCCAGGGTAAGTCGACCCGATTCATTATGGTGAGCAGAGAGGAGGGTTGGTTTCCGCATTCAGTGACCACTTCACATACTTTTAGTGTCTCAAGCAATTGAAGGTAGCCTTCCCCCTGACACATTCTGACAAGGGCCCCAAACACATGGCGTTATATGTCAGAGTAGAACAAGTAATGATTCTTAGCATTTTAATCTAAAACAGCTTGGTGGCTGTGTTAGTCAGGGTTCTCTAGAGGAACTGAAACAGTAGAATGAGTAAGGACATGGAATTTATTCGAGTGCCATTACGAGCAGTGGTCCAGCGAGTCCACATGACCGACTACTGACAGAAAGTTCAACAATTAGTTGTTCAGTCTGCAAGGCTGGATGTCTCAGCTGCTCTTTAGTATACATCAGAACCTCAAAGAAGGCTGGGCAGTGGTGGCGCACGCCTTTAATCCCAGCACTTGGGAGGCAGAGGCAGGCAGATTTCTGAGTTCGAGACCAGCCTGGTCCACAGAGTGAGTCCAGGACAGCCAGGGCTACACAGAGAAGCCCTGTCTCGAAAAACAAACAAACAAAAAAACCCCCCAGAATCTCAAAGAAGTCGGCTCTCATGCCAGTAAAGGACCTGCCAGCGAGAACGAGACCAAGCAGGCAGAGAGCAAAAGCTTCCCTTGTCCTTCTTTGGCCGCCATGACAGGGTGTGGCCTTAGAATGGGTCTTCTGACCTCAAACAATCCAGATCTAAGATGGATTTTCCTACCAATCTCAAATAATCCAGTTAAATAAAATCCCTCACAGGCATGCCCAGGGGCTTGAGTTTTTAGTTGATACACATGTACTCAGGTTGACAGCCAAACACAGCCATCGCAGGGGTGTTGGTAGGCCTTTGGTACCTACTTGTCTAAAGTAAATAACTTCGCACTGTAAATAATGCTGAGCACTAGCTAGTAGGATCCCAGGTGTTGGCGAGAGTCTTGGTTCAGCAGTGACCACCTCGCCTGCCCGGCTGTCCCAGGTGACAACCCACTTAGGCTGCTCTGCACTCCTAGGTACCAGAAAATGTCTCAGACGCAAGCCTCTCTCCATACTGAGAGCTGCTTCCGCGGTGTCTGCTGAGCCTTACTAGGGATTTAAGGATTTCCTTGCTGCTTTCTTGGAGCCAAACCATACAGTGGCTAATAACCCAGGGCACACTTTTTGTTTTGAATAAGTACAGGGTCAAGACTACTAGATTTTTCTCTGAGTTTAAAAGCTCTTTTGACACAGGGTCTCACTTTGTAGTCTAGGATGTCCCAGAACTCTTCTATAGCCTGGGCTAGCCTTATAATCTGCTTCTGATTTACCAAGAAGTCAGATTATTAACGTGAGCCACCACTGACTTATGTATCCAGTTCTACAGCTCTTTGAGTGATGTATGTAACTTTTGTTAAGGATTGCTGCTCTGCTCCTTTAGATCCTCTTAGCTTGTTTCTTTCCATCTGCTGCTGTTCTGAAAATGGTTTTCATTTACACTCTGCTGCTGTGTTCTGACAGAGGCCCCTGGGCTGAGTAACACCTCACTGATCATTTTGCACCAGCTGGAAGACAAGATGAAAGCTCACTGCCTCTTGGTGGACTTCCTTCACCAAGTAAGCCTCAGCACTGGGCTAAGGGGTGGGCTGGCACTCCAGCCCTCTTTCTGGGCATCCTGGAGGGACCTGGTTTATGTACTGATGCAGACGTAATAGTTGCAGGGCCTGCATACACGTGGGTGTCAGAGGACAGCTCTCAGGAGGTGTTTCTTTCTAGTGATCAGACAGTGCCTTTACCCACTAAGCTACCTCACCAGCCCAAGACCAGGAATTTGTAAAATCAGAATCTCATACAAACCTTTTTAATGCTTTTATGTAAAAACATGGATTTTTGTACACTGGTTCTATATTGTCAGGAGGACCTTGACCATGACCAGGTTGAAGGGATCAAGAAGCTATCTTTTTATAGTCTGTGGAGGGTAGTCACTCTGAAAACCTGTGTGCTGAGAACTGGTGACAAGTGTGGACACACCTGCTTATCAGAAACCACAGGCAGCCAGGGCATGGGCACTCGGGGACTTGGAGGACTTAATGGAGTCTCAGCTGCCAACAGCTCTAGTTGTGTGTGCAGACCCGACCCTGTTCCCACTGTGTTTGCATTCTCTTCTCTGTGTCTCGTAGGGGCTTTTTGTTTTGTTTTTTTTTAAAAACAAGGTCTCGCTGTGTAAACCTGGCTGTCCTGAAATTCACCTATCTCTGCTTCCTGAGTGGTAGGATTAAAGGAGCTAGCCCTCATGCCCAGGTCATCTCCATGGCTTTGTCTCTGAGCGGGAAGCATTTGCTGTCACAGCCAGGACACGTGAACAGCCCAGTGCTTTCAGGCAGTGCTTCTGTATTTGAGGCCACTCTCTGATTGTGATGGGGTGGGAAATCTGTCACTGTGCCTGTGGACCCTGGCGTGTGCTGGATGATCTTAGCACAGCTGCAGCTCTCCTCCGTGCTCCCCAAGTAGTCCCTGCTGACAGCTCTCACAGAGGAACACACCAGAAAAGGGCGTCAGATCCCATTACAGAGGGTTGTGAGCCACCATGTGGTTGCTGGGCATTGAACTCAGGACCTCTGGAAGAGCAGTCAGTGCTCTTAACCGCTGAGCCATCTCTCCAGCCCAAAACTGCGCCTTTAAATTCCCTTTGAGAGAACAGGAAAATGAGCTCAAAACATGCAACAGTAACTTTTTCCTTAAGAATCATCAGCCTGTAATGGTAGCATACACCTTTAATCTCCGTACTCAGAGACAAAGGCAGGCAGATCTCTAAGTTCAAAGCCAACCTGGTCTACACAGTGAGTTCTATCACCAAAAAAAAAAAAAAGAAAAGGAAAGAAAAGAAAAGAAAAAACCATGACATGGAACAAGCAAGTAGAATGGAGAGGCATGGCCGCCGTGAAATGCCCCTGCTAAAGTCGTCTGTCATGTGAGAAGTCAAGGCACAACCTACATGTGGCATGAGCCCTGTGTTTTGGGGGACTTACAGTTTGCTTAAGAGGGGTTATTTTGTTTGTTTTGGGGATTAGGGTTTATGTAGCCTGGAATATGTAACCAAAGCCAGCTTTGAACTCCTGATCTGGTGTTTACTGGCTGAGCCATCTTGCTGCACTCCCACAGACCCCCTTGTGTTTTTAAAAAGTTGCCTGCCAGGGTGTACAGAGGCAGAGGAAGAAAAAGGTAGGAGAGACCAGGTCACTTGTTAATGAAGAAATGATACTTAAATATGGAATGGGTTCATCCTTGCTACATGAGTCTTGGCTGCTTTCTAGTTCCTGTTATGTTTGATAAATAAACTAGATCCTGGCAGTCCACCAGGAAAGGGCACCCATATAGGAGACGCTGCCTGCCCTCCATCTAAAGTCAGGGCTCTGGAGATCATCCCACAAGACAGTTGTTCCATGTTTCCATATCCCAAAGATCTCTAGTCCAGGATAGTAATCCAGGTACAAATCAGAAAAGCCATTTGATCCTCACACTACCTAACCAGTGATTCAAGACGTATGACAGCCATGGATAGAAACAGTAGGTGACTTTGCTCTGCATGGAGCACCGGGAACAATGTCACCCAGAGGTGGCCTGTAGGGAAGCTCCTGGGAGAATGTGGCGGCATTCTCTGTGAGTGCCTTCTGAGAACACTGCTCGTTTTACTTTGTTTTGTGAGGTCGGCTTGTTTAGACGCCTGGGCTCTTATCCAGTCAGAGGGACACTGATGACCACCCGATTGCTGCTCTGTGAGCATGCCGAAAAGCTGTCAGCCGCCATCACGCTCAAGAACCACCACTCTCGGCTGCCGGATCTGGTGAACGCGGCCATCCTGCTCGCCCTGAACAAGAGGGAGTGTGAGGTGCCCGCCAGCCTGACTCCTGCCGATGTCTTCTTTCGAGAGGTCAGCCGCGCCCTAGTTCTCGTCTTCCTGTGTCTTCGCTGAGTGGTGCCGTGTGTGGACATCCCTGGCGGGGCAAAGTGTTTAAGATCTCATTGCCATGTTTGCTCGGGCTCCCTGCCTTATGGATGCTATTACTCGGTGTCCTCTTCACTGCTCACCCTCCGAGGGGGATACAGTTGACTGAGAAAGGGGCTCCCTCGTGACCAGCACAGGAAGCTGTCCTTGTTCAGGAGGCTCTGGGGTAAAGAGTTGAGGCACTCTGCACATAAGCAACAAACAAAACCTTTTCGTGTGTGTGTGTGTGTGTGTGTGTGTGTGGTGTTTATACATATGTGTGCCACATATGGCCCATGTGTGGAGGTCAGAGAACAACTTTGAGGAGTTCTCTTCTCCTACCATGTGGTTCCCAGGAGTCAAACTTGTCAGAGGGCATGGCAGCAGACAGCGTTAGCTGCTAAGTCCTCTCATTGGTCCAAGACCAAGCTTCTATGCAGCTGGCTACAGCCCACTGACCATCCCCTCCTCTCCCCCTTCTTTCCAGAGTGGTACTTTATCCTGTCTGCTTGCACATAGCAGCGGCACGTTCCTCAAGAGTAGTAATGATGTTAAGAGATGCTTGCTCCACTCAGCACTGAGGGACTTGTTTGAACTGGCAGCCCTTGTAGACAGAAGGGCAGGAGGCCTGGTTGGAGCGGCACCCATCTTGTCATTGACTCGCTTTGGGAAGAGCCCAGGTCCATTCACGACTTCATGAGAGTAGTAGTAACTACTCATTCGGGTTGAGTGGCACAGCATAGCAGCGGTGTCTGTCCCATTAGAGACTGGTGAGAGCGTGGACTCTCCATTGGCTTTCGTTAGCTGCTCATCCGTGAGGTCTGCTGGGAACGTGGGTCAGATCCCCCACCCCACGTACCTCCCCAAATCTAAAAGTCCTATATATAAAATGACATAGGATAAAAACTACACCATCCTCTAGTGTGCTGTAAATCACCTCTAGGTTCCGTTTATTAGCTAAAGGGACAGTAACTAACAAGTATGGGGACTGACTTTCTTAGTTTTACATTTACTTTTGTCATTATGTTAACGTATTATCTTCTGTTGAATGATGGAAAGATACAGGTTACCATGTAGGCCCTGTTATCCCTGAGAGCCTAATGCTGTGACTGTCTGCCCTCAGGTGTCCCGGGTGGACACTATCTGCGAGTGCCTCCTGGAACATGAAGAACAAGTCCTGCGTGATGTCGCATTGGTTTCTCAGGAGTGGGCAGATGTGGCGATCGATGTCAATACAGTCCTCAAGGTACTGTGCACGACAGCAGTGTCAACAAACCACCATCCAGGATAGGATGATGGTTTTCTTAACCCTGCTCTGTGTTGCCTGAGCTAGTGAGATTACAGCTGTTTGTTAAATTCAAAAACGCTAGAACAGCCTATATTTTTATGAACTAACACATTTTTTAAGTGTTTCCTTTGTGCACACAATGGGTTTCTATAATTTTGATTTTGTGTTGTAAAGTATTCTTTTAAGAATCTTTCTTTTTCTCCTAACATCCTTGCAGAGGTGTTGTTAATGTAGCTGCCAAAGTCCATTCATTTCTCTGGCCTTGAACTCCTAGCCCAGCCTCTGCCTTCCAGTGAGCTGGGACATGGACATACTGCTACTTGTACCTTCTGCCTTTTAATTGCTCAAAATTTGATACTTAGATCGCTAAGGGGTTTCATTCCGTTTTTCCTATTAGACTTTATAGTGCTATTGTTTTTTAAAGATTTATTTACTTTTTATGAATGTGAGTATACTGTCACTCTCTTCAGACACATCAGAAGAGGGCATCAGGTCCCATTACAGATGAGATGGTTGTGAGCCACCATGTGGTTGCTGGGAATTGAACTCAGGACCTCTGGAAGAACAGTTGGTGCTCTTATCCGCTGAGCCATCTCTCCAGCCCTATAGTGCTATTTTTTTTTTTCTGCTTTGGTTACTTTAGTCTTCCAAAATGAAGTTAAATTGTGGAGTAAAACAAATTTTTGAAAGCTGAAAGAACCACAAGTGCTGTGTGTTTTCTTACTTGTAGGCTGGTGTTGCAGGTCTTCCTCAGGCATGGCACACCACAGAGAGAGAGGAACTGAGTTAATTGTACTAACAGCTTATTGCTTCCCAGGTATGACAATGTATTTCATTTTCCCAGGACATGCTCCAGGCTGCCACTCACTACCGCCTAAACAAAAGCTCTCTGTACAGTCAGGAAGAGCCACGCGGGGAGGATCCAGAGTATGTGCCCTGGACAGGTACCGACCTCAGAGCACACTCACCCCGTAGTCTGCCGTGCCAGTGCTGTGTCCGTCCTTAGGGAAGGTTTGTGAGTGAGATGAAAGAACAGTTTCACAGACATCTCTAGACGCAAAGGGTCCCTTGGGTGGGTGGATTTGTTGGTTTCTTTGTTTTGTTTTTGTTTTCAAGACAGGGTTTCTCTGTGTAGCCCTGGCTGTCCTGGAACTCACTCTGTAGACCAGGCTGGCCTTGAACTCAGAGCTCCCGCCTCTGCCTCCCAAGCACTGGGGTTAAAGGCGTGCGCCACCCCTGCCCGGCTTGGCTGTGTTTGTTGATTCCATCCTGCTGTCGCTTTATCTGAGTGGATTTATGATGCACCTGCTAGGCTCGAGTAGGGGATGGCGCTTTAGCGGGTGGTGGCTTTGGAGGACGAGGCTCTACTTCTCGCTCACGTCACAGAGTAAGTGGACAAGTTGGAGGAACTGAGAAGGAAGCGGGAGCACATGGACCTGTGCTAAGGAAATCTCCACTGGGAAAAAGATGGGCTTCACAGGGCATAGTACATATCACCTGAACAGTGAAGAAACCTGATTTTCAGGTAGTTGGTCTTTCCCTTACCACCATGGAACCGTTTCTTAGGAAGTTACTTTGGACTTTATAGCCACAAGTGGTCCATCCGGTATCCGCACGGCAGTCATGCGCCAGCATGGGATCATCCTGAAGACGGTGTACCCTCAGGCCGACAGCAACCTCCGGAGCGTTGTGATGGAGCAGCTGGTGGCGCTGATTGACTGCTTCCTGGATAGTTACGTTTCCCAGCTGAAGTCTCTAGAGAAATCCAGTGACCAAGAAAGATACAGCAGTCTGGAGGTGGAATACCTGCAGAAAAGATCGGAACTCCTCTCTCCTCTTCGTGAGTGTCTGAGAGTCAGAAGTGGCTGTGGGCTGCACGCACACCGGGTGGAGGTTGGAGAGCTCACACAGTGCAATAGGTGCGGTTAGTCTGCCTGTGACCAAGACAACACCAGGCACGTTTGGAGAGCTTCTGTATTCATGTTGTCCAGCTTTATAAAGTTATTCTCATACAAACACCACAGGAGGTTCAATAGATTGAAAAAGAAATCAGTTGATGAAGCTGTGCAGATGCCCTTAGCCAAGGAGTTGAGCATGCTGGGCTGCTGGGTGGCATTTCCCAGCACTTGAGAGGCTGGTTCAGAAAAAGAACTCAGGCCTTCATATGAGCACCTGGTTTTAGAACAGAGCCTGATGGTTGTTGGTGGTGGGCACAGGGGCACGATGCGGCTGTTGAGCAGATAGCAATTTCCTTTTATAGCCAGATCAGGAAAGTTTGTTCTGCTAGTGAGTGGTGGGGTCTCCTCTGGGGAGCCAGCAATGGATTCAGGGTTGCCTTTGCCTCTTAGGAAAGTTTAGGTGGATCATTGATGGGCACAGCTTATGTTGAATCGTCTCTTTCTCCTGAAGTCACGCTAGGCCAGTACCCATGGGCAGCTTCTCTGGCAGAGAAATATTGTGACTTTGATATCCTGGTTCAGATGTGTGAACAGACAGACAACCAGGCCCGACTGCAGCGCTACATGACCCAGTTCGCTGACCAGGTAACCACACTGGCGGGGGTGGGGTTAGTATGCCACACTGTCTAAGGCTTTCCCTTTCCAGAAAGCTGTGGTGACTTTGAGATGAGGAATGAGTGAGGGGGGAAGATGACAGATTTTCACGTTACATTGTCTTGGGCAAGCTCATCCTATGTAAATAGATTGTGTTACCTTTCTATTGCTGTGATACAACAACATCACAAGGCAATTTAGAGTTTGTGTTTATATGTCTGTATGATGGAGCAGTGTGTGGTCATAGAAAGCTCACATCATAACCTCCAATAGAGAGGGCAAACCAGAAATGGGGTGAGTCTTTACATTCTCAGGCCATCCTGATTCGGGGTTCCTTCCTGCCTTAGACCACAAGTTGCCCAGCTATTGTGTTGCCTAAGGCACATTTAAAGATGAAGAGCTAAAGCCAGGCAGTGGTGGCGCATGTATTTGATCCCAGCACTCAGGAGTTCGAGGCCAGCCTGGTCTACAGAGTGAGTTCCAGGACAGCCAGGGCTACACAGAGAAACCCTGTCTCAAAAAAAAAAAAAAAAGAAAAAGAAAAACTACCATGGGATAGGGGCCAAGAGAATGTGACCCAGAGGGCTGCCTCATTCAAGAGCGGCCCAGATGGAACATAGAAATTAGTAGGGGCTGGAGAGATGGCTCAGTGGTTAAGAACACTGACTGCTCTTTTGAAGGTCCTGAGTTCAATTCTCAGCAGCCACATGGTGGCTCACAACCATCTGTACAGCTACAGTGTACTCAACAAAATAAATAAATAAAATCTTTTTTAAAAAAAGAAATTAGTAAGTAGTAACTTGGAGTTACTTGTAGGAAAGTGGGTTCTAACAGCACAGAGGGCAGGCAGTTGACCAGTTATTGTGCTGCCTGAGGCGTATTTAAAAATGTAAAGGCTTCGTGTATCTTTCATCCAGAAACATAGTCTAAGGCAGGAAGGGACCCAATGCCAGTTTTTAAAATATTCTTTACAACAATCTCCAGTGACGTACTTTTTTCACCAAGCCACACCTCCTAGACCTACTCAAACAGTGCCACTGACTGAGGGCCCAAATGTCCAGACCACCACATAAATAAACACTGGAAGGTTTACTGGCCTTTGGGAACTGACACTGGAAGGTTTACTGGCCTTTGGGAAATGTTAAACTGTCACTTTGGGGGTTTGACTTTGTTTTTTAAGACATGGTCTGTGTCTCCCAAGTGCTAGAGTTACAGGCACCAGGCTGGCTAACTTTTGAATCTATTCTCTCCTTAAAGTGTAACAAGACCTCGGAAGTGCAGGGAGACTTAGAGCATCATCGTGGGCAGGGGGCTCACGGGCTCCAACGTCAGCAAGTGCAGGGAGACTTAGAGCATCGTCGTCGTGGGCAGGGAGCTCACGGGCTCCTACATCAGCAGTTTTGACGCCAGCTTTCTGTTTTTAGACACAGTTTTGGCACCTGATGCTGCCAGGGTGATCTGATTGTCCCTTACATAGCTACTTTGTCCCATGAGTTAACCTTATAAAAGCCTTTCCCCTCTACTATTAAAGGAATTTTTTATAAAATTCAGGCCACCACTACAGAACCTGTGGTTATAAGTAGCTGTCAATGATTTGAGGAAGAAAACAGGTTTTATTTTCCAAATAAGATCTCCTCCTCCTGTCTGACCTGGAGGTCCTTTTGTAGACTAAGCCTTGAACTCAACTGAGATCCACCTGTCCTTCCCTTTGAAGTGCTGGGATTAAAACCACAGCCTAGCTGAAAGCAGGTGGGGTTGTTGTTGTTGTTTCTCTCTGTAGCCCTGGAGATCCATCCAACTCTGCCTCCTGAGTGCTGGGATTAAAGGCCTGCACCACCACCACCTACCTGGTTGAAAACAGGTTTCAGTGTAACTGAGTTCCAGTCCTGACCTCTGGCGGTGTGTGGCGTGCTCATGAGGACCAAGCGTCGGTCCTGCAGTCATCCGCACTGAGCCGCTGCTTCGCTTTTCTCTGTGGTTGTTTTCTTTGATGTCAGTGGGTGTTGTGCCTGCCCATGTGTATATGTGCAGCATGTGCATTCCCGGTGCCTGTGAAGGTCAGAAGGCATAGGTCCCCGGGTTCTGAGACTAAACCAGGTCGTCTGGGAGAGCAGCACGTGCTCCTCCCTCCTGAGTCATCTCTCCAGCCCTATACCAGTGTTTCTTAGCAGGCTTGTCACGAGATGGCGGGATTCAGGAGTGGGAGTGCACTGTCCATGCAGGGTGGACGCTGACCATATGGAACATGTGTTTTGTTTTGCTTTGCTTTGCTTTTTAATTAAACGTATATGGATGTTTTGCCTGCATATATGTCTAGACACCATATGCATGCCTGGAAGAAGCCAGAAAAGGGTGTTGGATTACCAAGAACTGGATTAAATATAGTTGTGAGCCACCATGTGGGCCCTGGAAATTGAACTTGGGTCCTCTGTAAGGGCAGCCAGTGATTTAAATGCTGAACTATCTCTGCAGCCCCAACACTTGTATTTTATCAATACAGGAATTACATTCAGAAAGATTCTGTTTGGGGAACTGCAAGGTGGCTTAGTACCTGATGCCCTCAGTCAGATCCTAGAGCCTAGGTGGTGGAAAGACAACCAGTTCCCAAGTTGTCTTCTGACCTCCATGCCTATCATGGCACATGTAGGCACTCTCACACACATAAATAAGTGGTAAAAGTTGGAGGGTTTCTGTTTGGAGGTTTCGAAAGGGACTGAGTATATTTTTAAAGCTGTTTTACTAACTATTGATAACATTCTTGGTCTTTTCTTTGTAGAATTTTTCAGACTTTCTCTTTCGTTGGTACCTGGAAAAGGGAAAACGAGGCAAATTGCTATCTCAGCCCATTTCTCAGCATGGACAGTTGGCAAATTTTTTGCAAGCCCATGAGCATCTCAGCTGGTTACATGAAATTAATAGTCAAGAATTAGAAAAGGTAAGATGGTTTGGTTACGAGGAGCAGCTACTTATGCAGTTTAAGTATTTTTAATTAATCTTAGATTTAATAATTAAAGTATTGTTTATAGCCATGCAGCTGATAAACAGTTAGTGTCTGGACTTTTCTCTTTGGAGACAAGGTCTCTCTTATGTAGCCCCCAGCTAATTTGGAACTGTTGCAGACCATGCTGGCCTCAAAGTCACAGAGGTTTGATTGTTCCTACCTTATGAGCACCAGGATTAAAAGCATCTGCCACCACACCTGACTTATTCTCTTACATCATTTGTGTGTGTGCACATGCATGAGCGCTGGCGGGGAGGGGGTCAGAGGGCAGCTTAAGTTAGTTCTTTCACCATGGGTTCTCAGGATTAACTCAGGTGGTCTGTCTTGTGCCAAGTCTATTTATCTAATGAGCCATCTCTGAGATATAAGTTCTTATGGTATAGATATGTTAATTAGCCTTCTTTATCTTTTCACATTATATGTATATGTTTAAACTTCATCTTGCATTCTGTAAATGTATATAGTTAAGCTATATCAATTTATAAGACTTTTTAAAATTTAATTTAAAACATGCTATTAATGGGTTGCCAACATATATACTTTCTTTCTTAACTTACTTTCTGTTGCATTGATAAACACTGTGACCAAGAACAACTTAGGGAAGAAAAGGTTTATTTGGCTTACACATCCTAATCACAGTGATCACTGAAGGAAGTCGGAACAGGAACTCCAACAGAAGCAGAGGCGGGAGCCACGGAGGCAGCTGCTCAGTTGTCTTCAGGCTCACATCAGTTACCCTTTATACAGCCCAGGCCCATCTGCCGGGGTAACACCACCCACGGTGGGTCCTCCTCCCAAGTTAGCAGAGAAAATGTCCAAACAGACAGGCCTACAGGCCAGTCTGCGAGAAAGGTGATCACGCAATTAAGATTTTGTCTTCCCAGATATGTCTGGGTTTGTGTCCAGTTGACAAAAACTCAACAGCGTGCCTCCTGTTCTCTCCCATCATTGGAATAATATTCTTCTAATATTTTGTTAATTATATAAAATCAGTAGTTTTTTTCTTGCTAATGACTTCTAATGAAAATTCAAATCATGGGATCTGTGGAGATGACTCAGTCAGTAAAGTGCTTGCTGTCCCAACAGAAGGATCTTAGTTAGGACCCTGAGAACCTACAGTGCGCGCATATGATTTCCGTACTGAAAAGGCAGAGATGGGCAGGCAGGCCCCTGCGCTCACTGGGCAGCCAGCCTGAGTCGTGAGCTCCACGTTCAAGGAGAGACCCTGTCTCATAAAAGAAGCTGGAGAGTGACCTATGAAGACCCAAGCAGCTCTGACCTGCATGCACACATGCAAGAACACACACACCAGACTCAGATGGGGAGAAAAGCAGTGCATATCAGAGTGGGTTCCGGACAGGGTGCTAAGGGAGCACACAGTTGGAGTGGAGCGCCTACTTTCTACGTCTCCCTTCACGTGCTCGCCGTGTCAGCCTGAGATCTCTCTCACAGTGTGCTGCTAGAGCTTTGCACTGATCCCAGCTTGGTTCACTGGCACCAACTGGTCTTCCTCTCAGACAGCTGTCTTGCTTTGTTTATTGTAGGCTCATACAACACTGCTAGGTTTGGCAAATACGGAAACTCGTTACTTTGCAAAGAAAAAAACCCTTCTTGGCTTGAGTAAACTGGCAGCGTTAGCTTCAGACCTTTCCGAGGACACGCTGCAAGAGAAGATCGAAGGTAGGGGTCCAAATGAGAAGGCACCGGGTCGGTTGCACTATGTCTGCCTAGAGTCACTCCATTTCAATGGGATGCTGCTGCCTGTCTTACTTTACGGTTCAGTCGTGGACTTGGAGTCATTAGTCCATCATTCTGCTGAGTAGGTGGAAACGAGGATCCCAGGGGCCTTGCGGCCAGCAGATCTCGACACACTAGTGAGCTCTGGTTTGTTTTTGTTTGTTTGCTTGCTTGCTTGTTTGTTTAAAGAAACCCTGTCTTAAAACAAAATAAGGTAGAGAGGGATTGAAGAAGACATTCCTGTCAGCCTCTGGCTTCTACACATGCAAAAGCTAAGCCATTGAGTCGGGGCTGAGGAGAAGATAATCCTGTGTTTTTTTCTGTCAGTGCACAGACCTCTCAGCTAGGACACGCCCGTGCTTCACACTTTTGAAGTGCTGTGACAGGGTCATGTGCTTAGCCTGCCCTGCATCTCATTACAAGGGGGCAGGACACTCTACACACACCAGCCTCCAACTCTTCAGTCGTTAGTACTGTGAAGACAAAGGGTCATCCTTCAACCAAACCACTGTGAGGAGTGTTTTTGGAACACCTAGGAAACTTGAACTTTTTTTTCCTTGAAATAGGGTCTCACTTTAAAGCCCAGGCTGGCATTGAACTTATAGTCTTCCCGAATCAGCCCCCTGAATGCTGTGAGTGAACATATTTAATATTAGATGATATTGCGATAAGCTTGTTAATTTCTGAAGGCTGGAGAATGCTGTTTGTGATTAGATGTCCTTTTTTCCCCCTTGTTTTGTTTTTTGTTTTATTTTTTTAAGATTTGTTTGTGTTATGTATATGAGTACACTGTCACTCTCTTCAGACACACCAGAAGAGGGCTCCAGATCCCATTACAGATGAGATGGTTGTGAGCCACCATGTGGTTGCTGGGAATTGAACTCAGGACCTCTGGAAGCGCATCCAGTGCTCTTAACCGCTGAGCCATCTCTCCAACCCTTGGTTTTTGGGTTTGTTTGTTGTTGTTGTTGTTGTTGTTTTATTTTGAGACAAAGTTTTTCTGTGTAGTTCTGGCTGTCCTAGAACTCCCTGTAGACCAGGCTAGCCTCGAACTCTGAGATCTTCCTGCCTCTGCCTCCCTAGTTCTGGAATTAAACTATGTCCTTATCCCTAGGAATACCTCCTGAAGTACTTAGAATTTAAATGTCATGAAGCCCGCAGCCTCCCTATGATGGAAAGGGGGAGGGGAAGAAATGGAGGAGGAAAGCCAGGCCTGGTGGCGTGTGCCTGTGATCCCTGCACCTTGGAGGTTAAAGCGGAAGAACTGAAGTTTTAAGGCCAATCCTGGCTACATAGGAAACTGAAGGCCAGCCTGGACTATAATTTTTTTTTAAGATTTATTTATTGTTATATATAAGTTTGTAACTATCTTCAGACACACCAGAAGAGGGCGTCAGATCCCATTACAGATGGTTGTGAGCCACCATGTGGTTGCTGGCACCTTCGGAAGAACAGTCAGTGCTCTTAACCACTGAGCCATCTCACCAGTCCCCCCCCCCCCAAAAAAAAATTTTTTTTTTTTGAAAGAGCTACAGTTGTGGACTTATAATCCCACTAGGAGGTGGAAGCTGGCAAATTTCAGTCTCAAAAATTAATTTTAGTTCTATGAGTAATTTCTGTGGAAAAAATTAAATTGTGGGGAAGAGGTGGGGGTCGATTGGGGGTTCCCACCTGCTGAAGGAACCACTGTGATTTTGGTTTGGTTTTGCCCGCTGGAAGTCTGTGGAGCATCGCTGCTGCGGTGGGCATACCGCAGTGCATCCTGGCAGAAAGCCAGGGGGCTGGGACCTGTCCAGAGGGGTGTTCTTACCTGTTAATCAAGGGCGCATGTTTACCAACATTTTTGGTTCTTTCTGATATGCCATGGTTTCTGGATAATACCGATATACTCTTTCACTGAGCTGCCCTGAAGCAGAACCTGTACGTACCTGGGGCGCTCACCTCCTGAAGAAGCTTTCTCTCTTGGCAGATATTTTCTGCTGCTGTGGTCTTGGATCAAACAGTAAATCTGTTGTCAGCAATGAAGAATAAGCTGTTAAAGGCAAAAGGAGACTGTGGGGTAGCAGTGACTTGCTTTTAGAGCTGTTTAGAGCTGGTTGCTTTAATTTGCATTTCAATGATGATGGCAGAAGTGAAATCCCATTGTGTCCTTGATCACCAGCCATGGCTGAGCAAGAGCGCTTCCTGCTGCACCAGGAGACCCTGCCCGAGCAGCTGCTGACCGAGAGACAGCTGAGCCTTAGTGCAATGCCGGTGTTGACCGCGCCACAGCTCATCAGTGTAAGTGTCATGCGCCACAGCTCATCAGTGTAAATGTCATAGATGACACAGCCGTGTCCTGTGTCCTCACCCAGAGCAAGCTTGCGTTTGGGAGGCATTTAATGGAGAGATATAAGATGTAAACTGTACATGCTGTTATTTCATGGAAAGTGATGCCAGGCTTGCTCAGACACACCATCCAATTAAACTTTCCAGTTGGGGGCTGGAGAGATGGCTCAGAGGGTTTTTTTGTTGTTTGTTTGCTTGGTTGGTTGGTTTGGTTTGATTTGGTTTGGTTTGTTTTTTTTTCAAGGCATGGTTTCTCTGTGTAGTCCTGGCTGTGCTGTCCTGGAACTCACTTTGTAGACCAAACTGGCCTTGAACTTGGAGACCTGCCTGCCTCTGCCTCCTGAGAGTTGAGATTAAAGGTGTAGACCACCACCAATATCTTTTAAAAAAAAAGTTTTTGATTAAAAGATGGCAGGATTTTGAGTGACATGTATAGTGATCTGTAATGCAGAGAGACTGGATCACACAGGTGTGTGTCCACCTCTACAGCATCGAGCACCGGGACCCAGGGCCGCACATACTAGGCAGGTGCTCACCACACACCAGCTAAGCTGGAGTAGCATTTAGAGCCCAACACCGCGGTCCTGTGGGCTCAGGGGCAGGAAGTCTGCCAAAGCCTGTACGTGAAAGCCCACTGGGAAGCAAGCCTGTGCTATATTCTGGATCTAAGAATGTAGGGGTTTTTTTGGCATTTTTAAAACATATATGTATATTACATTATACAAATTAACTTTTGGCTTAGAATATCCATTGATAGACAGTTTTCTATAGACAGAATATAGCTCCCAAATGTGACGTTGTATACATGCAGATTATGTGAAAGAAAATTTATTTTCTCCTTACAATGTTGTGAATAATCTGCCTTGGACTTGTTACAGCTGTACATCTGTGAAGAAAACAGAAGAGCCAATGAGTATGATTTCAAGAAAGCCTTGGACTTACTAGAGTACATTGATGAGGTAAGAAATCACTTCAGCTGGGTAGAGTGGCACACACCTTTAATCTCAGGACTCTAGGGACAGAGGCAGCTGGATCCCTGAGTTCAAGGCCAGCCTGATCTACAGAGTGATTTCCAGGACAGCCAGGGCTACATAGTAACACCCTGTCTTGAAAAACTGAAAAAGGTTAAAAGAGAGAGAAAGAGGGGGCAGGAGAGATGGCTCAGCAGTTAAGAGCACCAACTGCTCTTCCAGAGGTCCTGAGTTCAATTCCCAGTAACTGTCTGAAGACAGCTACAGTGTACTTATAATAAATAAAGAGAGAGAGAGAGAGAGAGAGAGAGAGAGAGAGAAAGAACAAGAACACTGTCTTGGGCATCTGCATAGGTATAAAAAGATGCCCACATGGAAAGATTTAAGTTTGGATAAGAGCCTAAAGTTATTTACGAAGGTAGACATCCATCCAGACTGTTACAAGAGCTGACAGGAAACACATTCCCAGTTGGCTTTTCCTGTACTAATGGAAAAAAATTAGGGCTGGGTTACTTATGTATTGGTGTGTGGAGGGCAACTTGCCAGCGTTCTGGCCTCCTCACCAGGTGGGTTCCCAGGCGCGAATTCAGGTCACTCGGCTTTGTGGCAAGTGCCCTACCTGCTGAGTACTGGTCTTTAGTAGCCCCCTGACAGAGCACACACAGGAGGCCCGGGGTTGCTTCCTGGGTGTGTAGTGAGAAGTTGCTTGATAGGTTTTAGAGTCATGGTGATAACTTTCTCACACCATTTTCTGTTGGGGGATTCCCTTTTTTCATGTGTATGTTAAAGTGCACCATGCGTGTGCAATGCCTACAGAGGCCGGCAGAGAGTGTCAGGTTCCTTGAAACTGAATTTACGGACAGCTGTGACCTCAGTGTGGGTGCGAGAAGCCAAATCCCTTCTTCTGTAAGAGCAGAAAGTGTTATTGATTGCTGGGTTATCCCTCCAGCCCATTTTGAGACATGGGGTTATTTTGGGTTTTTTTGTTTGTTTGTTTTTGTTTTTGAGATAGGATATTGGTATAATAGAAACCCTCTTACTTAAAAGTCCCCCACGCCCCAACTGCTGATCTCATGGGTGTTGTGTAGCACCCATACCTGGCTATGTAACCATTATTTTTATCCTATGTGCACTCATGTTTGTGTATGTATGTGTGCATCTGTGTGCTGGGGTGTGGAGGTCAGAGGGCAGCCTTGAGTGTCACCCTCAGGAGCACCATCCGCACATCCTTCGGGGCAGGTCGTTTGTTTGCCTGCAGCTCATCGGTTGGACTAGACTGGCTGGCCAGTGAGACCCAGGGGTCCTCCGTTCTCTCCCTCCCCAGCAGGGATCACAGATGTGCCCCTCACGCTGGGGCCAGATCCTCATGCAAGGCGACACTTTACTGTCTAGGATTTCCCTGCCTGTCCCTTTGTCATCGTAACCTCTGAGTTCCTGAAGATCTCAGTGATCTGAGCAGCCCAGCTGTCAGCAGAACTAACACTTCAGAGGCACTAAAGTGGGCTGGGGAGTCACAGCAAGCACACCTGCCGCTTGTGCGAGAACCCAGGTGTGTTCCTCGCACCCACGCCACAGCTCACCATCGTCTGTAGCTCCACTTTCAGGAGATCCTGTGCCCTCTTCTGGCCTCAGTGGGCATCATGCACACATACAGTGAATTTATATACATAGAAGCAAAATATTCATAAACATAAATAAATGTTAAAGATGGTGGTGGTTATGAATTAATGTAGAACAGCAGTGCTGATTAAGGGTTAATGTTAATTGTTAATTAAGGGTCCGTATAATTAAATCTTTAATGTACATTTTATTCTAAAGCCAAGCTTTAATCGGGTTGTTCTGTTTTGCTATGAAGGAAGAAGATGTGAGCATTGACGACCTGAAGCTGGAGATCCTGTGCAGAGCACTGCAGAGAGACGAGTAAGTCCTTGCTCGGGCGCCAGGTCCACGGCGGGAGCTGACCCCAGCTGAGCTGTGACGTGGTACACAGGCTGGCTCATGTGCTTCTGGGTATTTCAGTGTTGTGCATAGCACACTGTGGGTTCACTTCTCTTGATTCTTTGTGAATTTCACATAATGCACCCCAGTCCTGCTCATCTCCCCATCCCTTCATAGCCTCCCTTTGCCCTTGCAACCCCCTCCCAAAATAAAGAACATGCAAACAAACAACAAAAGCATAGAAAACATCCCTTGATGGAGGCTGTGGTATGTCACAGTGTGTCCCTCTGTCAACACATCTTCACGGAAGCTGTCGTATGTCACAGTGTCCCACGGTATGTCCCTCTGTCCACACATCTTTACTTGCTGTGTTCATTGCAGTGAGTCATGGATCTGGTTCCAGATCTCTGGCTTCTGTGACGTCGTCAGTACTGTGTCCTTACTGGCCTGACTCCTGGTTGTCCTGTTGGTGTATCATGGAGACCCTGCAGCTTTAGATCAGCAGGACCGGCCCGCACACACATCTCAACCATTTGAAGATTATATAGATCTTTGGGGTGGGCCAATCCGAGCCCTGAGTCTGGGCCTGGGTGGTAGCTGAGCTGGTCAGCGCACCACCAGAACAAGCTTTCCAGCACTGCTCCTGCTAGGCCACCCAGTGCCACTGTCACCATCATGCCCTCAGGCTGGCTCACCTGCAACACCCTCCAGAGCCAGCTCCACTCCGCTGCCCAGTCAAGGCAGGGAACCACTCTGAAGTGTTGCCGCCTGGGAGGGGCTGGGCCAGCTCCCCGGCTCTCAGAGGCACACTGTAATTTTGATGAGAACTCCTGTCCTGGTTTAAAATTTTTAACCGTGTGTGTGTGTGTGTTTGTAGGCGGGGGGGTGTAGAGGTCAGAGAATAACTTTAGAGCATATCTCTCCTTCCTTTCCTTTACCTGTTATCAAATTTGGGACATCAGACCTGCATGGCAAACATGTTTGTGCACTAAGCCATCTTGCCAGCCCTGGTCCTAGTGTCTAGTCTGGGTTTTAGATTGACTATGGCTTGTGTACATGGAGCACCAGAAAGCAGTGATGGTGTGTTCATGTGCCACGGGGAGGAAAGCCACTCTCGCTAACTGACGTAGTGCACTCACGGTCACTCTCACTAACTGACATAGTGCACTCACGGTCACTCTCACTAACTGATGTAGCGCACTCACAGTCAGGAAAGACAGAAGGTGCTGAGAGCTGTTGATCCTGCTGTGCTTGGGAAGCCAGCATTTTAGGAGGTGTTACTTGAAGCATTTTCTTCAGAAAGATGCCTCACAGCAGGTATGATGCTAACACACCTATAATTCTAGTAGCACCTGAGAGATGAGGCATGAGGATAAAGAGTTTGGGGCCAGCCTGCACTACGTAGCAAAATGCTGTGTCCAAAAAAAAAAACAAAGTCTTTTTAAATCTTCTGTGGTAGTGGCATTGATGGCATGTGCTGCCAGTGTAGCTCAGGCCAATACAGGTCTAGATGGTCCCACATTTACAGTCCATTCCTTTGATAACTTAGAGCAGTGTCACAGAACGTGACAGTCCCACCATCTTATCGCCATCAGAAGGCCACAGTGGCAAACACACCATGTGTCTCAGCTGCCATGATGATTCCATTTCCCTCGTGGTTTTCTTTTTCAGCTGGTCTGGTTCAGATGGGAAAGATGATCCAATAGAAGTGTCTAAAGACAGTGTGTTTGTAAAGATCCTGCAGAAACTTATAAAAGACGGTGAGTGGTTTATTAACTACTAGAGATTAAATATTGCAGCCGGGCTTGGTGGAGCACACCTTTAATCCCAGCACTCAGGAGGCAGAGACAGGCAGATCTCTGAGTTTGAGGCCAGCCTGGTCTACAGAGTGAGTTCCAGGACAACTAAAGCCATTACACAGAAAATGTTGCTAGTTGATTTTGGATATCAGGGGAATTGTGTGTTGCCAACACGACCTGTGCCAGGAGGTCAGATGGGTCTGGATCATGTGCAGGTTGATCTTTGATCTCAATGCAGCTGCTTCTCTGCTCTTGGCCCTGGAGACCCAGGGTTAACAAGGTTCAGGTGAAGTTCTCCACCCCATGACACAGACCCTGGCTATAACAGCAAAAGTCTATGACTAGAGTAATTACCTGCTGACTCCTGCAAGTGTGAAATGAGAGAGAGACTTTTTGGTGTATTCCTTCCTGAGCTGCTCAAGAATAAATGACAAGAGGGCTGGAGAAATGGCTTGGCAGTTAACAGTGCTTCCTGCTCTTCAAAGGACGGGCGTTTGGTTCCTAGGTCCCATGCCAGGCAGCTCACAGCCGCCTGTACCTCCCCCTCAGCAGCACCCACTGTGTCCTCCATCACATGGCATGTGAGAGAGCAAGGGCTGCTAGGCCCTCAGCAAGCGGAGACAGCAGACCTGAGGACTGTTCAGTCCCCACGACAACCCATGTGGAAGGAAACACACAGCTCCACACACACTGACAGTGTGTAGACGAGGCTGGTGCGTTGGGTCCTCAGGTGCGAGCTCTTATGCTCTCCCAGCCCCGCAGGGTAGCTGACTCACCACTGTTGTAACTCCAGTCTCGGGAACCTCAAGTCCTTGCCTTTGCAGGCACCGGGCACATATGTATTCATACTTGCAGGCAGAACACTCATAAAGTAAATCTAAATAACTTGATAGATTTTAAAGAAACTATAATTTAAAAATTGGGGCTGGAGAGATGGCTAAACAGTTAGGAGCACTTCTGTTGTTCCCAAGAAGCTGGGTTTGATTCCCAACAACCACAATCATCTGTACCTCCATTCACAATCATCTGTACCTCCATTCACAATCATCTGTACCTCCATTTCCAGGGGATAGAACACCTGGCCTCTGAGAACAGCAGGCACATGTGTGGTGCACACACACAGACATGTAGGCAAAATACTCATGCATAATGATATAAAATGCATAACGATTTTTTAAATTTTTTCTTAAAAATGAAATTGCTTACTTACATCCATTTTAGACATTAAGACTAAAATTTGATTTAGAAAAAAACTAAGAACCGAGTATGCCTGTGTCTAAAGCAGTGAGAAGATCTCATTTGCTTTGGGGAAGACAAGTCTTAAAAGACCTCTGCCTTTCTGTTGGATACGGGGAGCTTAACACATGCAGAGTGTCAGAATGGCACGGAAGACAGAACAGTGTACACAGGCGGGTGTGATCCGCACAGAGTTAGATCAACACCAGGGTGAGTGCCAGACCCTGGCAGTGCGCAGCCCGGCCGGCCTGCCTGCCTCTGACAGGTCTTCATAGATCCAGAGATGCTGTATTTGAAACATCCAGCGAATGAACGGAGCCTGAGTCCAGCGACCCTGCAGAATGACTGAGAATGTCAGTCACACACTCAAAAAACAGAACAACAGCAGAGAGAGCCTGACAGTAACATAACAAATGACTTGACCTTGCTCATTTTAGGTCTTGTCCCGTTTTGTCAGTTGAGGTCACATGCAGTGTTGTAATTGTGTGGTTCAGTAGTCCCCTGGTTACTGCTGCTTCCTGTCTTTGTTGAAATGCTGGTGTGTGTGTGTGTGTGTTCTTCTTTGGGACAGAGGCTTACTGTGCTAGTGTGTGTGTGTGTGTGTGTGTGTGTGTGTGTGTGTGTGTGTTCTTCTTTGGGACAGAGGCTTACTGTGCTGGTGTGTGTGTGTGTGTGGGTGTGTGTGTGTGTTCTTTGGGACAGAGGCTTACTGTGCTGGGGTGTGTGTGTGTGTGTGTGTGTGTGTGTGTGTGTGTGTGTGTGTTCTTTGGGACAGAGGCTTACTGTGCGGTCAGACTGCTCTTGGGCTGTCAGGTTCGAGGGACCCTCTCCCTCAGCATCCTGAGTGCTGGGAGGACAGGCACCCTAGTTAAGTTACAACACCATTGCAGAACTGTGCCAACTTTGTGACAGTGTTTTTATTAAATGATTCCCCCAATAGGGCATCATAGAAATGATTATTGGTTGAAAACTTACACATTGAAGAAATGCCTTAAACTCTAGGGAAAAAAAAAAAGAAAGAAACTTTCAGATTCTACTGAAGATTTCCTCTGGAGCAGCTGCTGTGACCGATGGGAACCTGCGGGGCTCTGAAGAGGCTGCCATCCCCTGAGGAGCCTCAGGATCTGAAGTGACTGTGTCTTCTCTTTGCAGGCATCCAGCTCTCCGAGTACCTGCCGGAGGTGAAGGACCTACTGCGGGCAGAGCAGCTGGGGAACCTCAGGGCCAACTCTTACTTTGAGTTTGTTCTAAAAGCAAATTATGAGTATTATGTCCAAGGACAGATGTGACATTTGGAGAAATGGTTGTTTCTAAAATTTGTATAAATATTTGTTATAAAGAAAATATTGAGGCCAAAAACCCCAGGTCTTGATCAACTTGAAGTCTGTTTTATCTGTGGCAGCCAGGTTTTCCATGCTTTATGTGGGAACTATGATAGAAAAGGAGATGTAACCCTAATGTTCTTTTTCAACTGTAAGGCATTTCCTCCTCCTCTTCCACTTGAAGTCGCCCTTGCTTCTGTGTTGCCCTTTCTCCAGCCTCCCTTGGTCCAACGAGGCAGCAAAACAGAACAGGTTGCCCTGCCCCCAATTGGTTATCCAATACCAGCCCTGAAATAATATGAGAATGTATACAATAGCTTACATACAAGTAACATTTTATGGACTGAGCAGGTTGTGTCTATTTATTTGGGTCAACAATTTAAAAGAGCCATGAGTTTGAGAGAGCAGGGCAGCAGGAGTGATGAGGTGTTAGAGAGGGCAAGGGAAGGGGAAAACGTGAGCGATTGCCCTCTGCATATGGTACACTGGGGAGTCTCTGGGAAGCTGATCTCTTGGTCAGAGCCAAAGGGAAGTACCTACTTAGCAAAATAAAGGTGAGATTTTAGGGGGCCGGAGCACTGACTGCTCTTCCAAAGGTCCTGAGTTCAAATCCCAACAACCACATGGTGGCTCACAACCATCCATGATGAGATCTAACACCCTCTTCTGGTGTATCTGAAGACAGCTACAGTGTACTTATTTATAATAAATCTTTGGGCAGAGCGAGCAGAGGTCCTGAATTCAATTCCCAGCATCCACATGATAGCTCAGAACCATCTGTACATCCACAATGTACTCATATGTAAATAAATAAATCTTGAAAAAAAAAGTGAGATTTTTACTGACTAACACTGTGACCTAGAAACCAGAACACTCACTGGAAATGTTCCTCACTTTCTACATTGATTTAAAAATTAAAAGCAAGGGCTGAAGGGATGGCTCCATGGTCAAGAGCACTGACTGCTCTTTCAAAGTTCCTGAGTTCAATTCCCAGCAAACACAGGATGGCTCACAACCATCTGTAATAGGATCCAGGTCCTCTTCTGGAGTGTCTGAAGACAGTGACAGTGTACTCACATATAAAATAAATCTTTTTTTTTAAAAAAAGATAAACATTAAAAGCCAAAAAACCCATTAAGATAGGAGTTTCACTATATAACTCTGGCTACCCAGGAATTCACTATTGTAGACCAGGTGGCCTCACAGATCCACCTGCCTCCTGAGTTTGGGATTAAAGGTGTGGGCCACCACACCCATCAATAATGGATGAGTCTTAAAGTGTTTAGTAAGATGTTTGCGTGGCTTTCTGAGCTATCGGTTGTCACTGCTACCAAGTATGGTGCTGGCATTGGCTGTGATCTCAGTACTGACTCATAAGCATAGGATGGTTTCTAATCTCACCGTGGACAAGCACTGTGGTGCCAAAGCTGGCCTGCCCAGAAATGTTGCTCTGGAAGCTTTGGCCATGGCCTACCTCTCTGAAGGAGGGAGCTAAACCTTTCTGTCAACTACTGCAGCTCCAGAATGGTCAACATTTAAACTTACTCCAACAATAAGAATGAAATTAAGACTTCCAGTTTTGGATATCTTTTCCCTCCTACGTTTTAAAAACTGGGCACACGTTTTAAAAATCCATCCCTGAAGAATTAACGATTTGTTTCTAAGTAGCTAAGACTGTCTCCTGGTACCCAGTGACACATTCTTCTTGGGACCCTTGTTGGCCTATCCGTTAGTTCAGCATGAACTAGTTAGGACTGCAAATGACAACAGCCACCCTTGTCCCCGAGGTGAGTGTTCTGAGGATGCGTGAGTCAGTCAGGACCTGAGTAGGACAAGCACACTTGCTGCAAACCCCTGGAAAGGGCCCTGGCAACCTGTACGGAGCCCAGAGGGGAAGGCTTTATTGTTTCATTCTCTTGACTGGCTGCTGTGGGGAGAGCCAGAGGTCTGCAAGACAAACTCATGGCATCTCGGGCTGTCATGGCCCCACATTCTGAGTGCTTCCAGGCTAACTGCAGTCCTACTGTGGCCACCACCCACTCCCAGTCTGTCCTCAGAATGACATGATAATCGTGTATAAAATACAATATATGCTGAACAAACATGGTGTGTGTATATGTTGTATATATGTTTATCATATGTATATGATACCATATGTGTATATTGTTTAAAATGTACATATATACACACTGTATAAAATAAACTTTTTGAGGTAAGGTGTCACTATGCAGCTCTGGCTGGCCTCAAACTCAGTCGCTCTGCCTCTGCCTCAGCTTCCCAAGTGCTAAAACTGCAAGTGTGCACACTAGCCCTGGCTAGAACAATTTTTTTTTAAGGCGTGTGGACCATGACACTCAGCTCATATCCAATATAAACACAAGTGACTGGTCGACCCGGAAGCCCTGGGCCCTGTTTTGAAGTGAGCTGCAGTAGACGGCCTTGTGTATTTCGTGGGGAACAGTGAGTACTTGGCACACCTCTTGACTTCCGTTCTCAAAGGAGCTTTTCCGGTCTCCCCTCACTGCTAGGATGGCACGTCCTTGTATGGATCTGCATTTTGATGTACCATGGCCTTAATAAAAGCAAGACTTTCTTTGTGTCTGTCTTTTACTCCTAAGAACCATCACCGCAAGCTGGGCAGCCTGAATTCAGTCCCCAGAGTCCTCATGAGTGGAGGGAGAGGACCAGCCCCTCAAAGCTGTCCTGCCACACACGTGCCCTCCCTGTGAGGCTCTCTGGGTCCAGAGCTGCTGCAGGGTTGGAAGGGTAGAGCCGACCTGTGCTGCTGCCCACTGAGGAGGGCAGACTGATACTAATACAAGCCTTTGCTACAACAGAGGACTAGGGGATGGCAGTGTTGCCTGATAACTGTCCTGTTTGCTTGTGGTAGATACCACAGGGACTAACAGGGGATGTGACGGGTGATGGGGCAAAGGAGAGAGAGAAGAGGTGTGGGTGTGTTGCATGGTGATCTAAGTGCCCTGCACACAAATGTTTAGGGGACCAGCAGGAAGATGGCTAGAACCTAGCCAGGATTCCAGAGGAAAAACTGTCAGGAACAGAAAGAGTGCAGCTGAGGTCAGAGTTCATCTGCCCTGCTCACCTGCCTCCGCACCAGGTGTAGGGCAGCGGGTTCCCGTTGTCCGCAGATGGCAAGTGTGCACAGCCCACCTTGAATGTGCTCACTGTCCTGCAAAGCTGGGACATCTGCACAGTGGGGTAGGCAAGGGCTTCCGCGAGCAGGCGTGCTGGAGTCGGGAGCAATACATACAGCCGGGTCCCGCCGAGGTCCAGACAGCAGGACAATTGTCCCTACATCCATGACCCAAATATAAGCACTCCCCAAAGCTGAACATAGTATGCATTTGCTGCTCGCTTCTAACAGTTCTGTTGTCCCTGCACAGGGTATAGGCAAGGCCACAGAGGTGGTGTGTGGGAGCCCGGAGTCGCTTCATGAAGCCTCTGCTCTCAGAGGCTCTGCACCTGTCCCAGCTGCTACGTTCCACTCCAAATGGGAACAGCTATTTTGGGAGCGCTTAAGCCATCAGAAAAGTGAATGGCTCCATGGTGGCTTGGCTCTGATGCACCCCTCAAAGTATGTTGCCTGGTTGGTCACAATGCTTTCTTTTGGGCTTTCTTATCCCTCTCCCTGCCCAATTTGAGACAGGCGCCAAGAGATGACCTCTACTCACCCCCCCCCCATCTTCCATAAGTAGCTCCTTCTAGAAACCCAAAGGCAGATCCCCATCTATCGGCGGTATAAATAGAACCCACACAGGCCTGGCAGGTGGTGGCCCCAAGGTGGATGGGAAGCAACCGGGCTGACAGGCATCATCCTCTAAATATAAAGATGAGTCTGCCTGGGAGGGGCCGCTCCTGGGCTCCAGTGTAAGGTCTTAGTGCTCCTTAGAAGGTATGTTCATCGCCACCTCTCTCTGCCTCAGCCCCCTCTAGGTTCCAACAGTTCCAGGTATGACCCTCCTTTCAGACCCAGGGGAGGGAAGCTCAATGCCACCAAAGAAGGGGTATTATTCGCTCAGCCTAGCCAACTAGATGATGGTCAATTCGGAGTTTGGGATTTACACACATACACACACACAGGCGCGCACGCGCGTGCGGAGACCCTTCCATTCCTTTCAAGAGTACACTGTAGAATGCAGGGACAGCTCTAATGCCCTGGCCTCCCATTCCGTGTGCCAGGGCCACATAGTCCCCATGTCTCCTCTCACTGCCTCCTCCCCTCTCTTCCACCAGTTGTCTGCCCAGCGACAGCTGCATGTCCTACGCTGACTGACCGCATGTCGGGGTGAATGGGGGTGATGTGTGTCAGATCTCTGGATTAGGGAGCTTTGAAGTGGGAAAGAAGATGGAGTTCGAATGTGGGGGTTGTTTTCCATCCCTACCTGGAGCCATGACCCCTCCCAGCCCACCTGACATCGGGGTTCCCTTCCCCGGCATCAGGTCTTGCTAGTCTGAGTTAGGAATCCATAAATGGGTGCATTGCGGCAGGTCAGCAATCGTGCCCAGGTGGGCAGATCTGGAGAGACCTTTGAAACAGGTAAAACTTGGGAAGTGCAGACCAGCGATCTGCAAAACAGTGACCTTTGGCCCAGCCCAGCCCTTCAGCGAGCCTTGGAGTCAGTTGGGAGGGGCAGACAGCTGGGGATACTCTCCATATACGGTCTGGTCCGGTCCTAGCTACCTGGGCCAGGGCCAGTCCTCTCCTTCTTTGGTCAGTGCAGGAGACCCGGGCGGGGACCCAGGCTGAGAACCAGCCTAAGGAAGGGACTCTAGTGCCCGACACCCAAATATGGCTTGGGAAGGGCAGCAACATTCCTTCGGGGCGGTGTGGAGAGAGCTCCCAGGACTATATAAAAACCTGAGCAAGGGGACAGTTGGTCACACGGACGTGAAGCCTCACTTCCTACCCTCGGCACCCAGGGCCAGAGTCAGAGCAGCAGGTAGGGTGGAGGTGGGGAGGGTGACCTGGAGACCCACCAGAGAACACTGTTAAGCCTTGGGCTTGTATTTAGCACTGAGTTCTGGAAATTTCTCCAAACTCATACCCAGCCCATTTGGCTTGTCGACTGGGCATTTAGGGGTCTGACATCTATCCATTACCACCCGCAGACTCCTCCCTCCCGTTACTGGGGACTAAATTCAAGTCCTCCTGCAAGAGAGCAAGCCAGTGCTTTCCTACTGAGCCACACACCAGCCTTTGGTTGGTTGAGATTTTCTCTCCCTAAATTCTATTCTTCCCTCCGGCTTTTCATCCCTCTTTCCTTCCTTTTCCCTCTTTCTCTGCTGGGATCAAACCTGGGCTCTTGTGATGCAAGAGTTCAGCTGGATCTCCTACAGATCTACTCCCCAACCCCTGGGTGACTGATTTGAAGAGTTTGTAGAGAGTCAAGCATGGTCTTAGCCATGGGGCAACTCCCTCTGAGCTCAAGGCTTTTCTAAAGGGCAGCAAGCCTGGCTACTCTTCTCTGAAATAGGAGACAGGTGGAAGGGTTCCTTTTGAGTTTGGAATGCTGTGAGTGTTCAAAAGGGCAGCTTTTCCATAGTTGAGACAATATCACCCTTCCCTGGGCAGAATCCTCGACCCTCTCACAGGACAGGCAGGTGGAGAGCATGCCTTAATGCCTCCTGCACAGATGGGATTGTGAGCAGAGAGGGTAGCACTAGGGCTAGCTGTGGTGTGCGTGCCGTGGCCTACAGTGAATGTAGAGAGTCTCAGGATGTCCCCTGCACACCAAGTTGGAGGACTTAGTGTGGTCCACAGACTGCTTCCCATAGCAAAAGCACAGCCTTAAGCTGGAAGAGCATCCTCTGGCCCTGTGCAAGGAAAGGGGATGGGAGAAAGGAGTTTCTGAATCTCCAAAGTGATGGTGGATTAACTCCCATCACATACCACAATGCTCAACACCTTGTCTTTGCAGAAACTAGACACCATGTGCGACGAAGACGAGACCACCGCTCTTGTGTGTGACAACGGCTCTGGCCTGGTGAAAGCTGGCTTTGCCGGGGATGATGCCCCCAGGGCTGTGTTCCCATCCATCGTGGGCCGACCCCGTCACCAGGTCGGGCTGCTGGAGGGGAAGGATAGGCTCTGAATACAGCCAGTGTTCTCCTCGACCTCCCCCCACCCCCCGGCCGTAGTAACAAGTGTCTGATGTCCCCATCTGCAGGGTGTCATGGTAGGTATGGGTCAGAAGGACTCCTACGTGGGCGATGAGGCCCAGAGCAAGCGAGGTATCCTGACCCTGAAGTACCCCATTGAGCATGGCATCATCACCAACTGGGACGACATGGAGAAGATCTGGCACCACACCTTCTACAATGAGCTTCGTGTGGCCCCTGAGGAGCACCCGACCCTGCTCACTGAGGCCCCCTTGAACCCCAAAGCTAACCGGGAGAAGATGACTCAAATCATGTTTGAGACCTTCAACGTGCCAGCCATGTATGTGGCTATCCAGGCGGTGCTGTCCCTCTATGCCTCCGGCCGTACCACCGGTAAGTGCTCACATACATCCCGCTCTGTCCCCTCTGTCCCATGTAGTGTTGCCCCAACATTCCAGCCCAGATTTTTCATCCTCTGCCCTCTCCCCGTCCTGTGCCGCTGTCTCTGCTCTCTCTGCTGGTCCCTCCACTCACACACTGCCCCTCCCCTGCACAGGCATCGTGTTGGACTCTGGGGATGGTGTCACCCACAACGTGCCCATCTATGAGGGCTATGCCCTGCCACACGCCATCATGCGTCTGGACCTGGCTGGTCGCGACCTCACTGACTACCTGATGAAAATCCTCACCGAGCGTGGCTATTCCTTCGTGACCACAGGTGCGTGCTCCCAATGCCCACTGAGGATGGGTCGGCAGTGAGTGAGCACATGTCCCAGGCCTTGTTCTGAGGCCTTCTTCTTACTGCTTCTGCTCCTGCAGCTGAACGTGAGATCGTGCGTGACATCAAAGAGAAGTTGTGCTATGTGGCCCTGGACTTCGAGAATGAGATGGCCACCGCTGCCTCTTCCTCCTCTCTGGAGAAGAGCTATGAGCTGCCCGACGGGCAGGTCATCACCATCGGCAACGAGCGCTTCCGTTGCCCGGAGACGCTCTTCCAGCCTTCCTTTATCGGTGAGCCGCTCGCTCCGCTGATGCGCCGGGATCAGTTTTCCCTCGCCCCACCCCTCAGAGTACGGGGTCTCCACCACCCGGTGCCCTTAGATTGACTCTGTGGTTGCTCACACTGCCTCTTCCCCCTCCTCCCTCTTTCCCCCGGGCACCAGGTATGGAGTCTGCGGGGATCCATGAGACCACCTACAACAGCATCATGAAGTGCGACATCGACATCAGGAAGGACCTGTACGCCAACAATGTCATGTCAGGGGGCACCACCATGTACCCCGGTATCGCTGACCGCATGCAGAAGGAGATCACAGCTCTGGCTCCCAGCACCATGAAGATCAAGGTGGATGACGTGCCTGGTGTGGGCGGAGACCAGGGGCGGGGGGAACACGCAGGCACCTGACACTCTTGTCTTGCAGATCATCGCCCCCCCTGAGCGCAAGTACTCAGTGTGGATCGGCGGCTCCATCCTGGCCTCGCTGTCCACCTTCCAGCAGATGTGGATCACCAAGCAGGAGTACGACGAGGCCGGGCCCTCCATTGTGCACCGCAAATGCTTCTAGGCGCACCCGCGTCTGCGTACGCGCTCTCTCCTCAGGACGACAATCGACAATCGTGATGTGGTTGCGGGGTGGCCCCATCGCCACCACTGCAGCCGGCGCCTGTTTTTGACGTGTACATAAATTGATTCGTTTTACCTCATTTTGTTATTTTTCAAACAAAGCCCTGTGGAAGGAAATGGAAAACTTGAAGCATTAAAGCCAGCCATTCTGTTTTTCTCCAATAAAGTGTGTGTTGTCTTTATTTACTGGGAGTAGGCAGTGGGCAGGCGAAGGACCCGTCTCCACCTCTCACGGCTCACAGACTCGGTGAACTCCTTAGGAAACGAAATTAGGAAGTTAGGTCTTCTCACCCAAACCCCATAGTTTTTCCTTCTAGATCATAGCCAGTCACCTTATAGGGGATCTAAGCGGCTTGCCTGGTCCCTGGCTGCTTGGCAAAAGCATCTTCCCCTTTAAGAGACTTGGCCAATGCAGACCGTGAATTGGCGGGCGCTGGCCATGGTGCTGCCCGACCCTCGCGCCAGGGCTGGAAATTGGATCCTCTGGTCTAACAAGTGTGTAATGAGAACAGTCGCCTTCTCTTCTTTTCCATCAAATGCTGGTGGCACAGAGAGGTCTCTTCTTGCACAGCTGTGAAGAAGCTACCAGGGAGGGAGGACAAGGGAGGATCTGGGCTATCCAGAAAGGAAGCACCTCACAGAGTCCTGGCTGACAGCCCGGCTCATAGAAGAAGACATAAGCACAAGAATTGGTCACCTCTTACCATCTTAAAAACCCAACCCAGTGTCTTAAGCATGCTAGGACAACACGCAACCACTGAGCTACATCCCAAGCGTTTTAAAGATACAAACCACGACAGTTTGAAATCCTCCAGGAGAGAACTACACCTGTTTTTATCTATTTCTTAGACATGATCTCATATGTAATATAGGCCAGCCTTGAACTCTCAGTCACCCTTCCTCCCCAGCCCCTCTATACTTGGCATCCCACTAATATCACCAGACCCAGCTTGCTGTTAAAAGTATCTTGCTATTCCCAGCCAATATTTCCAAGGGCAGTGGTCTATATAAAACAGATGCCAACTCAAGGAAGGAAACAAGCTCACTTAGAAGTGTGTCCACAGACAGGCTTGACTATGTAGTTGCTATCTGCCACAAAGCTGAGAGCTTATTTCCTCTTCCTTTCCTATTGGCAAGCTCCAGAAATTTCCAAGGACCCCAGGGCACTGTTCAGAAGAACTGGCTTCAAAATACAGCTTCAGACTTTCTTACAATGAGCAGATGGCGCCAGACTTACCGGAAACAACCTGTTTGTTCTACTCAGCATGGAGGAAAGTTCAAGATGGACTAAATTTCTAGCCTTATATAGGAACCCAGGTTGTACTGATAATATTAACTGTAAATAGGAGTGTCTGGCCTGTTGATACCCTATGCTGGACACATCTGAACAAACCTCATCCACAGCCTGAATAATTTGCACAGCAAATCACCCAGGAAACCATCACTATCCTCTAAGTTAGCTGCCATATTGGGCATGATGGGGCCAGAGACGTAAATATGAACATAGTAGCGTAATGACCTATTTCTCCTGCAGTGGCAGTCAGCAAGCAACTCAAGACACTTTGAAGCTGACAGAAGTTTGAACTCTGAAATAGAATTACTTCCCTGAATACCAGTCAGAGTCTGAGACTCACTTTACCACCGAGAAGGGGACAGAAATTGTGAGCCATGTCATTTCATTCAAGACACACCAAGCCTAAAGTTTCCTTTCTTTTCCTGGAATTCCTCTGAAAAGGGGCAAGTGTCATACATTTTGTTAAGTGTTCCGCATCTTTTCGTGCCCTTGGAGAAAGTTGTTGATATCTGAAGTTGTTGATATCTGACAAGCCGTTATAAAGGAGGCCCGAAATCTCAGTGTAGCCTGTTGTGTGGAAAGGATGAGCAGATCGGATCAAAACGAGACCCTAGGACATGCAAACGTTCCTTCTAGGTGAGGAGAGACTCAGCCATCCTCACTGTTACCTCATCCCCACTGGAGCAAGAGTTTTTGTTAAAAAGCTGCTTAGAGAATCAGATGGCAGTTCCTAAATTTAGGGAACAAAGAAACAAAGATGAGAGAAAAAAATGTTGTTCCCAGCACAGAAAAACCACACACACACACACACACACACATACACACACACACTCGGGGCAGGGCTGAATTTAGTAGCACATGCTAGTAATCCCAACACTAGGGAGATAAAGGAATTTAAAGTCATCCTAGGGGCTGGAGAGATGGCTCAGTGGTTATGAGCACTGACTGCTCTTCCAGAGGTTCCTGAGTTCAAATCCCAGCAACCACATGGTGGCTCACAACCACCTGTAATTGTGATCTGATGCCCTCTTCTGGGGTGTCTGAAGAGAGCAATGGTGTACTCATAATGAAATAAATAAATAAATACATCTTTAAAAAAAAATAAACTCATCCTAGGTGCTATAGTAAGTTTGAGGTCAGCCTGGTCAATATGAGACCCTGTATCAACACAAAACAACATAGCAAGGCACAAAACAGGTCACACTACACCAACACACACACACACACACACACACGGAGAGAGAGAGAGAGAGAGAGAGAGAGAGAGAGAGAGGAAATTCACCGCAAGCTGTGTGTCTCAGTGTACTCAGATAGCTGTTCTCTCTCTCCTTGGGGCTCTAGCTTAGCAGAGGAAGGAACAGCAGTATTAAGGAACCAACGTGTAGGAACTGCGGGCGTGACAGCGGGCCAGATGAGATGTGGTCAAAGCACTGCTTTCTAGTCTACAAAGGCGCACAGAACAGCAATGAAAACAATGATAGGACACAGCCCCACAAGTCTTAAAGAGCGACGCGTCCCTTCATTGCTTCTGAAGCGCAGCCCAGCTCTCCTTGGAGCCTGGGGGTTTTACTCCAAACTCTGCTGTTCTCTGGTTTGTCTGTTGTTGCTTTGCCAAAGATAGAGGATGACCTTGAACTTCTTTTTGTTTGTTTGTTTGTTTGGTTTTTTTTGTTTTTTGGTTTTTCGAGACAGGGTTTCTCTGTGTAGCCTTGGCTGTCCTGGAACTCACTCTGTAGACCAGGCTGGCCTCGAACTCAGAAATCCTCCTGCCTCTGCCTCCCAAGTGCTGGGATTAAAGGCGTGCGCCACCACCGCCCGGCGACCTTGAATTTCTGATCTAGATGATCAGGTGATTAGGACTACAGGGGTGCTCCTGTATGCCTAGTTTATGGAGCACCCAGGGTAGAACCAGCACCATGCTATGATATGATATGATGATATGATATGATGATATGATATGATATAATGATATGATATAATGATATGACTGATATGATATGATATGATATGATGATATGATATGATGATATGATATGATATAATGATATGATATAATGATATGACTGATATGATATGATGATATGATATGATATAATGATATGATATAATGATATGACATGATATGATATGATATGATATGATGATATGATATGGTGATATGATATGATATGATGATATGATATGATATGCAAGTACTCTACCAGCCGAGGCCCAGTCCCAGCTCTGCTGCCGCGTTCCAAGTCACTGTCCTGGACAAGTGCCCGGGAGGACAACACCAGCTGGAAGGCCAGGGGGCCTGGAGGCCCTGCAGATTAAAGGTGACACATAATGTGTCCACAGAACAACTGAACCATGAAAAAACAAAACAAAACAAAATGAAGGGCAAAATGGACAAAGGAATTAGGTCAAATCTCCACAAAGCTTCTATGGGGAGCACAAGGGCTGGGTTTTGTGAGGATTTTTTTTTCCTTTTCTGTCCCCCCACTATTCTTCCATGTTCCTTCCAACTTAATATTTCCTGCAGATGTATGTCATATTAGTATTAAAATATTAAAGTGAAATGAAAAGCAAATAGGTGGGTGTACTGTCTGGTTTTGTGTCAACTTGACACAGCTGGAGTTATCACAGAGAAAGGAGCTTCAGGTGAGGAAATGCCTCCGTGAGATCCAGCTGGGGGGCATTTTCTCAATTAGTGATCAAGAGGGGAGGGCCCACTGTGGGTGGTGCCATCCCTGGGCTGGTAGTCTTGGGGTCTATAAAGCCAGGGGAAGCAAGCCAGTAAGAAACATCCCTCCATGGCCTCTGCATCAGCTCCTGCTTCCTGACCTGCTTGAGTTCCAGTCCTGACTTCCTTTGGTGATGAACAGCAGTGTGGAAGTGTAAGCTGAATAAACCCTTTCCTCCCCAACTTGCTTCTTGGCCATGACGTTTGTGCTGGAATACAAACCCTGACTGAGACAGGAGGCAAAGAAAAGGGCCACACTCTCCCACCTTCGGAGGTTCTAATTCAGGGGCCAGAGTTCAGGGGCCAGGAGGATGTGTTAGTCAGGGTTCTCCAAAGGAACAGACCAATGGGGCGACTAGACATACAAATATTGTCTTGTGTTTTCTATGAGATTTATCTGGAGACTTACAAAGCCTCATAGCTTAACAGCGTGTACACAATACTAACTTATTACTACTTTATCTTATGTATATAGTTTGGAGTCAGCCCTCTTTACATAGATGGAACCACACAGCACTACTCAGTAAGCCAAAACAGCTGACATCCTCTTAAGGCCAGCAGAGGATTGCCACAGCAGGTCATGACTGCTGGGCTTGGTGACTGTAAATGGTCCTTTGTAGTGGCTAGGGCTTGTCACTGGACGCCCATCTGAGCAGCCAGCTTTCCTCCCAGCCAGTGGTGTGTAATTCTGCGCTAATTAGATGTGGCCTTATGGTTTGGGGGGAAGAGCTATTACAGTAAGTACATAGTTGGAAAAGACTAGGGAGAGGGGGGCACCTATGCAGCTTTGGGGAAGCCCTCAAATATAGGGTGAAGACTTCCCAGCATTGCTGCTCTTGAGTACCCAAGGCCTGTCAAGAACCCCTCACCAATGCTCCGTAAGTAAGCTCAGTAAATTCATTGGTCACCCAGAGTGAACTTAGATGGAACCAACGTTTGGTCTGTCATTGGGACCCTATGAAGTGGGGAGAGACATCGCTGAGTCCCCCCTTTCTCCCCAGAGAGAAAGTCTTCATAACACATGGTAAATTTATCAGTTAATGTTATTACATTGTTGTGGGAAATTCACCAGAGAGAACTGTTCCAGCACAGGTTTAAGCCAATAGAAAGTGGTGTTTGGGATTTGCCAACATAGCCCTGAGTCTTTCTCAGGTTGATCTTTTAAGCACAAAAGCCGAGTCCTGGGTTGACATATTCCAGTTAACAAGAACAGTGAGTTAGAAGCAGAGCTACTACAGAAGCCAAAAAGCAAGGGTAGTCCATTTAGAGACGTTCCTGGAACTCCGGAGTAGACATTTGCTTTAGTCTCGGCAGCTCGTGCTGTTTATATGCCGAGTTTTGCAACATGAATGGTTACTTCCATCATGGAGTCAGTTGTGCTAAGGTCTCAGGGTCTGTTACAATGTCTCATGGTATTAAGAAAGGAGAACAAAGTAGGGTGGTGGTGGCTTAGGCCTTTAGTCCCAGCACACAGGAGGCGGAGGCAGGTGGGTCTGAAAGTTCGAAGACAGCCTGGTCTACAAGGGGAGTTCCAGGACACTCAGGGCTACACTGTGAGACCCTGTCTCAAAAACAAACAAACAAAAAACAAAAAATAAATTGTGAAATTGTTTTATTGAAGAAGGGTTCATATGCGAAATTAAGACTGCTGGGTGTTTCCAGAGTGAGAAGGAAAACTAGAAAGTTTATGCAAGTTAAAAAGGTCTGAGTAGGGCTGGAGAGAGTAGGGCACCAGTACTCACATGTGCAGACCCCCACACACACATGACTAAGAATAAAAAGTAGGGCTGGAGAGATGGCTCAGCAGTTAGGAGCACTGACTGCTCTTCCAGAGTTCAGTTCCCACATGGTGGCTCATAATCACCTGTAACAAGATCTGATGCCCTCTTCTGGTGTCTGAAGACAACTACAGTGTACTCATACAAATAAAATAAATAAATCTTTTTAAAAAATCTGAGTAAATTATTTAGGGTATGCAAAAATTGAGACTTAGAGAAGATAAATATGGCATTGAAGTTCATAAGGTCAAAGTTTAATACATTATTTTTCCAAAATAGGGGTTCTTTGGTTATCATTCTGGAACTTGCTCTGTAGACCAAAGTGTGCCAAAGTTTAATATATTTATGTCAAAGCTCTGCTTGAGTCAATGGAGCCATTGATCTTGCTCCCCAAGATCAGCTAGGTTCCGGGGGACTGTGGGTATTTCTTGAAATGTTCTTTACCCATAGGGAGTTAGTTACCTGTTCTCTTAATCAGGGAAGCCATGGAGACCACTTCTGGTGAATTCTAACCCGTGTCCAGTCTACAGAGATGAGAGTCAACACAGAGAAAAAAATTTCTCAATTCCTCCAAGAGAAGGCCACAATCAAGCAAGGCTTTTTGACAGTCCTCACACAGATAAAACAACTGGTAAAAGGTTAAAGGAACTGGAGATTCCTTCCTAGTCCATGTGACCCTGAGAACTAGATCCTCAACTGCCCTTGATGATACAAAACAAAAACAAACAAACAAAAAGAAAAAGAAAGAAAGAAAGAGACAAAGAAACAAAACTAATTTTGGCCACCTGTTTTGCTTTCCAAAGCAGGGTTTCTCTGTGTAGCCCTAGCTGTCCTAGAACTTGCTTTGTACACCAGGCTGTCCTTGAACTCAGAGATCTGTCTGACTCTGTCTCTCCAGGACTGGGATTAAAGGCATGTGCCACCTTGCCCAATTACTGTTTTAACCTAAACATTAAAGGAAAGCCTTCCCTGTCGAAAGCCTTAGAGAGGTACCCCACCCTCTTGGTTGTAGACACTCCAATAGCTATCAAAGGGCCTAAAGCAGATCCTGGGTTTGTCACTTCGGAGGACAGCCTTACTGACTAGAGGAGGAGGAGCCCAAAAGATGGAGGTGGGGGGAGGAGCAAGAGGTTAAAGCAGCAAGGAAGGCCTGTGTCCCGGCCGGGTGTGTGTCAACCTGACACAGGCCGGAGTCATCACCGAGAAAGGAGCCTCCACTGAGGAAATGCCTCCCTGAGATCCAACTGTGGGCATTTTCTCAATTAGTGATCAAGTGGGGAGGGCCCCTTGTGGGTGGTGCCATCTCTGGGCTGGTGGTGCTGGGTTCTATAAGAGAGCAGGCTGAGCAAGCCAGGGGAAGCAAGCCAGTAAGAAGCATCCCTCCATGGCGTCTGCATCAGCTCCTGCTTCCTGACCTGCTTGAATTCCAGTCCTGACTTCCTTTGGTGATGAACAGCAGTGTGGAAGTGTAAGCTGAATAAACCCTTTCCTCCCCAACTTGCTTCTTGGTCATGATGTCTTGTGCAGGAATACAAACACTGAATAAGACAGCCTGTTAAGAGAAAACTCCTAGTCAAGAGAATAGAATCTCTGGGCTTCATGCAGACGTTCCAATGGGACCAGGTCAGTCTCCTGGCCAAGGAACCACCCTTAGGAGGGCAGGCTTCCAGCAAACCAGGTCAATGAGTAAATGGGATAATTAATCCCTTATGGAAGAGCCTAACTCAGGGCTTACCAAGCAAGTCATTAAAGAGGCACTCTACTCCCTCCCTAGAAGAGTTTCTCACTCCAAGATATGATAGGAAAAGAAAAGGTCAGACTCCTTTTTAGTGATTTGAAGAAAAATGTTTTTAAAAAATGTAGGCTTTCTAAGAAACATTAAATGCTAGTATTTTCTATCAAACACAATAGAGCTTGTGTTTAGGACAAGGGATTTAAATCTTTTATCTCCTCTACCTTGCTAGGCTTTGTACAAGTGTTTTCTTCCTTTCTTCCTTCCTTCCTTCCTTCCCTCCCTCCCTCCTTCCTTCCTTCTTCCCTCCCTCTCTCCCTCTCCCTTCTCTCCCTCCCTCCCTCCTTCCTTCCTTCCTTCCTTCCTTTCTTCCTTCCTTCTTCCCTCCTTCTCTCCCTCTCCCTTCTCTCCCTCCCTCCCTCCTTCCTTCCTTTTTTTTTTTTTTTCTGAGACAGGGTTTCTCTGTGTAGCCCTGGTTGTCCTGGAACTCCCTTTGTAAACCAGGCTGGCCTTAAACTCAGAGATCCACCTCTATGCAAATGTTTTATTCTTCCCATAGGATAAAGATTGGAAATGCTGGTTCTGAAGTCAGCAAGGAAGCAACAGCAGCAGCAGCAGTGAGGCAAATTAACTCTGCTGCAAGAGGGAAGGCCAAGCTTATCGTCCATCTCCCATACTCTTAGCCCGACTGCTACTGGAAGAAGCTACACACAATCGGGGTAGGTCCTTCCCACCTCTGTAGAAGAATTTTCATCCAGCAACATGGCCGCTCTGGCATGCGATCACATCCAAAGACCTTGTAGGTCTATGTGATCTAGCTGGAATAGACATAACCTTAGTGCAACCCTTTAATCCCAAACAACAAAGGTAAAACTAGCTTGTAGAAGGAAGCAGCCATGTTTGAAAGAATTGAGGGACAGACAAAATGGTGACTCAGAGAAAGACGTGCCAGAATGAGTCAGAGAGAGGTTATACCCAACTCTCATGAGGACAGGAAGGAGAGGCTACTTAAGAGGCGCACGGGGAGAGTGGAGTTTGAGTTCAGTTGAGTGTGTGCAGTGAATGGAGTTGAGTTTGCTTGTGAGTTCATGAAGAGACCATTGAAGCCAGAGAATGAGAAGGAACCAGAGGATTAGAACATATTGCTAGAGTTAGCATGAGGCCAAGGCATAGCATTTCAGGAGAGGTCAAGAGAGAGAAGCCAGTTTGAATCAGTCAGCTTGGAGAGGAGTTTGGGCCAGAACAGCTGAGTTGAACCAGCTGGCCAGAGTCCAGAAAGCGCTAGAAAGGTGGAGCTTATTAGGCAGTAGGTCTCTGAGACGACAGTTACATCTGGAGAATAAAAGTTAAATTTATACACATCAGGCTGGAGAGATGGCTCAGCGGTTAAGAGCAATGACTGCTCTTCCAGAGGTTCCTGAGTTCAAATTCCAGCAACCATATGGTGATTCACAACCATCTGTAATGAGATTGGATGTCCTCTTCTGGTGTGTCTGAAGTCAGCAACAGTTTACTTACATGTAATAATAAATAAATCTTAAAAAAATGTATACACGAAAATCAAACTAACCTCAGACACTTACCCTACCTAGATGATTCTAATTTGTGGCAAGTTGACATTAAAGTCAACCACAATGGGAGGCCTGGGTTGGATGCAGGAGGAACACCTGCATGGAGGGACTTGCTGTTTGAGTCCTGTGATTGGAAGGGTAGGAGAGAAGCAGCCAGAGCTGAGCTCAGGGGCTGTGTGTGTCACAGCTGGTAAATTATGCACAGCAGGGAGTTAAGGAGAAGGCTTCTCCCACACTTCCCTGAGAGTTCCTCAAAGAGTCCCCACAGCATTTACGCCTTCAGAAGGTACTAGGCATCTCTCTTCCCTCTCTCCATCACAAGGCATTGTAGATAAAGTGGCAGGATTGAACATCTCCAGAAAAAAATAAATGCTTACAAGGTACTTGCCTGAGATCAGAACTTTCTAATCTTCTTCTTCTTCTTTTTTAAGGTTTATTTATTTTATGTATACAAGCACACCACTGCTCTCTTTAGACACACCAGAAGAGGGTGTCAGATCCCATGTGGTGGCTGGGAATCGAACTCAGGGCCTCTGGAAGAGCAGTTGATGCTCTTAACCACTGAGCCATCTCTCCAGCCCCAAACTTTCTAATCTTCATTCCAGCTTCTAGTGCTCAGCCCAGGCCAGTCAGGGAATCTCGATTCAGGTTCCTCAAGATCCAGGCAGGGTTGGTGAGCTCCCCAGGAGTTCCCAGGCAGACCAAGGAGACGACAGAGGGAGAGGACCATGCTCTGTCCCCACCGTGCTGACCCTGTCCTACAAAGAAGGGATTTGGGAGAGGGACCACAGTCCCTCAGAAATCACATAAGGCATGTGTGGTGATAACCACCTGTAATCTCAGCACCCAGAAAGCAGAAGGCAGGCAGATCTTTGGGAGTTCAAGGCTACCCTGATCTACACAGAGCATTCTAGACCATCCAGAGAAACAGAGTAAGAGCTTGCCTCAAAACAAGTAGCAAGGAAGCAAACACATATATAAGAAGAAAGGAATCCCATAAGGTCACACATATGCCAGGGCAGGTAGGCCTGAGAGTCACCACCTTTCTCGAGGTTTAGTTCCAGGTGAGGTTGTATTGAGGTGACACGCCAGGCTCTGGGGGGCAATAATGGGCCATTTTGGTTTTCTCTTTTTTCCTTTTTAAAGACTTATTTATTTATTATATGTAAGTACACTGCAGCTGTCTTCAGACACACCAGAAGAGGGCGTCAGATCTCATTACAGATGGTTGTGCCATGTGACTGCTGGGATTTGAACTCAGGACCTTCGGAAGAACAGTCAGTGCTCTTAGCCACTGAGCCATCTCTCCAGCCTCCATTTTGGCTTTCCAATTGGCGTTCTGTTCACTGCACAGGGAACAGGGTTACCTAAGGACATTGGCACATATAATGTATGTTGGGTATCTCCTCCACCCACCCTTCCTTCCTCCCTCTCTTCTCCCTACTCCAGTTAGTCCCCTGTGCTCTGCTAGACAGTCTCATTTCCACTTTTGGGGATTCAACAAAGCACAGATACCCCTGCATACCCATGCTTTGTAACACTATCCACAATAGCTAAGCTATGGCACCAACCCTGGTATCCATCATCGGGAAAAGGCAAGGAAAGCAGGGTATAGACACTAGTGGAGTTTTAGCCATAAAGAAGAGTGAAGTTGTGCTATTTACAAGAAAATGGATGCATCTGGAGATAGTAACTGTTACAAACCAGCTGCTGTGTGCAGGAGAAACAATAGGGACCAGAGAATGTGCTCCTCCCCAGGACTCAGACCTGCCTAGAAGGGAGGTGCATCTCCATCGTCTCGGAGGCTCCATGCAGACAGCAAAGGAGAAAGAATTAGACCCAGCCAAAGTGCTTGGGAAGGGGTTCTCAGAGCCAGGAGGAGTTGACAGGTTGGGAGAAGAGGCTCTTGCAAGGCGGTGGCTGGGCTTGAAGGAAGGGTGTAGCTGGGAAAGATGTGGGGTTTAGGAAGGTGCTGAGGGTGGTTGCCCCATTGTGTAAGCCTCATTGCTGCGCACATACAGTTTCTACATCATAAGAACCTTGGGAGGGCTGGAGAGATGGCTCAGTGGTTAAGAGAACTGACTGCTCTTCCTGAGTTCAAATCCCAGCAACCACATGGTGGCTCACAACCATCCGTAATGAGATTTGACCCCCTCTTCTTGTGTGTCTGAAGACAGCTACAGTGTACTTACATATAAGAACCATGGGAGGGCTGGAGAGATGGCTCAGTGGTTAAGAGAACTGACTGCTCTTCCTGGTTCAAATCCCAGCAACCACATGGTGGCTCACAACCATCCGTAATGAGATCTGACGCCCTCGTCTGAAGACAGCTACAGTGTACTCACATATAATAAGAACCATGGGAGGGCTGGAGAGATGGCTCTTTGTTTAAGGGCACTGGTTGCTCTTCCAGAGGACTGGGGTTTGGTCCCAGCATCCAATCATCTGACAGAACACTAAGTAAACAATAAATAAATACAATGGGAAATCACGGATCTGTTTTAACCTCAAGAGCTTGTGTCAGGGAGGGGGAGGGGTGGCCTGGGCCCCTTGGGTGACACATGACTTGGCTTTAAGTCTTCTTTTCCCTTCAGTCCATTGGAGCCTTGGGGCTAGCAGTGAGGTTCAGTAGAACTGGAATTAAAATGTGCTGTGCAGAAAATCGAAGACTACTGGAGGGCGAGAGCTCCTGCTGCCTTGGCCCTCTCCTATCTTGTGTAGCAGTTAATAGTCCTGCCTGACGCCTTAGTCCACTCTGGACACCTTGCTCTGTAAGCGGGGCTGGAGTAGGCATAGAGGGAGGAGAGGGAAGGGAATGGGGGTGAGGAGATGAGAGCCCAAGATACAGGAGAGGGACGGAAAAGGGAAGAGGGGAGGGTGCTGGTTGGGAGGGGAGCTTGAAGAGGGGCGGGGGCAAGGGGGAGGGAGGAGCTGGGCAGCAGCTGTCTACAGAGCCGTCCTCAGTGAGTCACCGAGCAGCGCCCACTGCCTGCTTCTATTTTTAATACCAGCGCCTGCTCACATCTTGCGTGAAATAAGCCTTCCAGTTGGTGGAGGGGAATCTGATGGCAGAGGGCAAGGACTGAGGGCGTCATTTGAAAGTCTATGCAGGAATTTCAGAGCACTTCCTGTTATTAGGAGCGCCTTAATCCATGCTTTAGGTCTCTGCCCCTGCAGGGCCAAGGAGCTACAGGCCCTTGGCTGCATTAGAGGCTCTGGGAACAGAGTAGAGAATTCACAAGCGTAGCAGCAGGCTGGGGTATCACAGACAGAAGCCCCAGGTCTGCCATTCTGGGGAGAATGACAGTGTGGACAGATAAGTCCACATCTTTAAGCTTCCACTCTCTCATCTGTAAAGGCCCTACTGAGTGGAGCTTTGTCAACTCCAGAAGAGGGATCCCAGGTGAGGTCGGAGCTACAAGCATCTCCTCCCCTCCCCCCCCCCCCGTGCTCTGGGGAGGTGGACGGTTAAAGGGTTAAAGTGAATGTGTGTCCCACGCACATCCCCAGGCTAGACACTGGCTGCTGGCTTATGGAGAGTCAAAAGCCTGTTAGTCTGTCTATAGAAGAACCCCACATTCAGAAAAATGGCTCCACTATGCACAATGAAGCTTTCTAAGAGTACTCTCTCCCAGGCACAGGTCCTCCTCCTGGAGGCTTCTGGCAGTCGCTGATCTCTCTTCAACACTGCCTAGTCCCAGCAGGAAGCCCAGGACACTGACAAGCCTGCTCTGGCTCTGTGGCTTACCTTAGGCCAATGAGCACAGCCTAAAATATAAACCCAAGACTGAAAGCAGCTTTGATAGACACTTCTCAAGAGTCCCCAGTGTGAAGCGACCCTGCTTCAAGCCTTTAGACACTCTTCTTGAGACGCCATTCTCTGACCTGCTTTGGGAAGGGAGAGACCAAGTAATACCACCACCTCACACCAGGCCCAGCTTGGGGAGGCATCTCTGTTTGTGTGACTGGCGTAAAGGGACTGTCCCTCTGGAAGCTGCCCCCTGGGGAAAGGAGTTTCCAAGAGTCCAACTTTAGTGGATACAGAGAGCAAGCAGAGCAGGATCATAGATACTATTGTATCAAGACATTGTCTCCACCTGCCACTTCCCTGAGTCAGGAGATCTCAAAAGAGCTGACTACTGGGATACTATTGTATCAAGACATTATTGTCTCTGCCTACAGCTTGGGAGATCTTGAGGTGACTGCTGGAATGGTGAGGCTTTAGGTGATGCATTTCCCATGAGAGATGCAGGGTGCCACTTAGACCTTGGACAGGTCTTCTGAGTGCATACGCCCTCCTTTGTTCATGTCATGCCCTGAGTGGCGTTCCCCTTCTCCATGTGCAGTGCTTGCTTGGATTCTGACTGGAAGGCAGGGATGCTGAGTGTCATGGCAGTGCCCCTGTGAGCTCAGCTCTGCTGGGTGCCTGGGCAGGGCTGCTGTGACAGCTGCATGCATGCCGGCCATTCCCGCCAGCAGGCTCATGCTCTCAATATAGGCCCGGCTGGCCCCGAGCAGCCGTGCTGCCCGAGGGCAGAGCCAGGGGACAAGCCAAGGCAGGAATCAACTTTCTTCCTGTCCTTGCATGGCTAGGGACTGTGGCCTGCCCTCTGATTTGTGTGTATTATTAGGTCTTAGGAACTCCACAGCTTGGAGAGCCCAGAGACATGGGGGTAGGGTAGGGTGTTCTTTATAGACACTATCTCAGAACCTGAGCTTGCCCAGGGTCATCAAATGCTGCAGGAAGCCAGACCCAGGGTCTCCAGAAAGAGGGGATACCTGACTTTTTTTTTTATGTTTTCAGACTCCCACAAGACTCTGCCTTGCTTACCTGACTGTTCCCAACTCCCGGTGACTCTTCCTGCTCTGTAATTAACTTGGTTGGAGCCTCACCAGGGCCTTCTTACTCTCCCCACTTGATTACATGAGTGTGTTTACCAGGCTGGTCAATGTAACTCAACTAGAGGGGCTAATTTTGGAAACGGGAGGTAATTCAGTGGGATGCAGGTAAGGCGGGCCCCACCTTGCTCCATGCCAAGGACTTGTCAGCTGAGTTTGGGCTAGGAGGAATGCATGCTGTATTCCACTCTACTATTTGTAGGAATGGGGAGGGGTGACAGAAAATGACAGGCATCTTCCCAAGCTCACCTGTCTCCCTTCACTCACACAAGCAAGAGGAGCCCATGGCAGGCCTGGGCCCCAGAGCCAGCTCCATGAACAGGGGACCTCAAAACTGGGGTTGAGTGAGATTTGCAGTCCTCGTTGCCCCGTTGCCAGTGTCTGGTTGGGTTTGTGGTCCTTGGCCCAGCTGGAATTGACTTCAGGAAGCAGTTTGGGAGCTGCTGCAAAGCAGGGGCAGTTTGATGCTGTTGGTGCTTTGGCCTGTCAATCCCAGGGAACCTGGGCAAAGATTTGTGGCCTTTTGTGAGACCACGTCCCCTTCCCAGTGAGCTGTCCTGGAGCCTACAGCTGTTAGCCTCCCTAGTGTTCTGTTTACTGTGGGGTGATGTTGCCTGTCCTCCAGATGCGCCCATGTGGCACATCTGCGGTGTACACAGCAAGCACTGTCATCTCCAAGATGGCTTCCATCTGGCCTGAAATTCTGTCCACAGTGATCACCCAGCACTTCTGCCATCCGCTCCCCAAAGCTGTCTTCCCTTGCTGGTCTTGGCAGATGTGAAAACACCGGGAGGTGCCTTTTGCAGCTGGGGCTGTTCCCACACATTTTGTAGTGGGGAGACTCCAGCCTCTGGCCACGGACACATACTGCAATAGAGTCACTATCATATCAAGACATTTCACCATGAACTGGACAGGAGACAGTCGTAAAAGAGGCTGAACCCTTGGTGTCAGGGTTGCCAGGGTCTGGGTTGAAGAGGACAGAGGAAGGGTATAGGCAGAGGACACTATGAAGCCTGGGTCCCATCCTGTCATAATGTTCCAGTTCTTCCCACCTCCAGAGATATGTGCTACGCACACCAAAGCCTCCCACTTTGGGAACCCACGCAGGACTCCACGTAATTAGTGTGCTTGCTGACGCTCCTCTGTGCTGCAGCAGTATCCCAACCTTTTCTTGCTCTTCAATAATTTTGATAGCACTGAAGCCCTTGGTCAAATATTTTCATTTTGATTTGGTTTGATTTATTTTTAAGATAGAATCTCATGTTGCCAAGGCTAGCTTCCAACTCAATATGTAGCTGAGGATAGCCTTGAGAACTCACGCTCCTCCTCCTCCTATTGCCTCCCAGGGTTAGGATTACAGGCATGAGCTACTATGTTTGGCTCCTGGTCAGATAATTTACGGAATGGTCTTCAGTTCCCTGACATTATCTTCTAAGAACAAACATGGAAGTGACAAAGTGACTTCCCGTTGAGTAACATGGGCTTGCCTGGGAAGTCACCCTCACCATGTGGTGTATGTGCATATTGCCTGCTGGGTCTCTCCTGCTAAATTACCTTAAACCTGCAATTTCCTCTGGAACCCAGGCTTCTTGGAAATAGGCTCCACCTGCTGGACGAGGGAGTAGTCACCCGTGTTATTCAGAACCTTGGACCAGGGGCTGCCCTCTCAGCCACTTATATACTTAACCGACCATCGTTTGTATCGTGTAGACTCACACATAAGTATTTATTGTTGGAAGATGTTCCCTTTCTGCCCATTCCCCTTCCTAGCATGGACCAAATCTGCAAAGCCACAGGGACCTGCAGGAAAGGAGTGTGTTTTTTTATGGTTGGTGTAACAGATGCACATCACCCCAGGTAGTTAGCATATAGATTACAGCTGGGCTTCCACCATTTGCCTGTCAAAGTCACTAGTGGACTTCTTGGCCCCTTTGGAAGGAAGCAGGCTCACTCTTTTCTCTCTCTCTGGAGTCCCTGTGAGTTCTCCTTTGAAGGAAGAACCTCTCTGTCTGGGCATCTTTGTTTCCTGAATATCAGGTGGACGCAGCATCCTGTGACGGATGGGCTCTAGGCAACCTAATGATTTGCTTTCACACGTGGGCTTTTCCTTTCTGAGACTCTGTCTCCAGGGAAGCAGCTTCTCCGGGGCTGGGCTGCAATCCAACTCCTGTGTGCACGTGTCTGTGAGCGTGTACGCTCCATGTGTTCCAAACCTCTCCAGAAATAGACAGCTAAATCTTCAGCAGAATTGAGGAAGCTAACTCCCTCCACACACAACACACACACACACACACACACGCACACGCACACGCACACACACACACACACACACACACTGAATAACAAACTCATAGCCTTAGCAGTTCTTGTGCACTGTGGCTTGTTCAAGACTGAGCCAGAAGTCGTCTTTGACCCAGACCCTCTTGCCCTCCAGAGCAGGAGGTCCTGGAGCCTGCAGGCATGGCCAGGAGCAGGTCACTGCTACGCTGAACCCTGCAGGCCAGGCTGAGTTCCCCAGAGTCTGAGATGTTGCCTTTGGAGTGGACCAGGCAGCCCTGACCATGCCACTGGAGACCTGCCGGGTAGAAGTCATCATTCTGTTTCCAAACAACACTGCTTGTTCTCTTTCCTTTCCCTTCTCTTCCCTCTGTGTGCAGCCCTTATGTATCTCAAGCTGGCCTTGAACTCACCACATAGACCAAGGACGACCTCGAACCTTTTTGGTTTTGAGTCTCACTCGGCAGCGGGCCTGGAACTTGCTATCACCACACTGTTTTATTTAGTGCTGGGGATCCGGGCAGTGCTAATGCAAGCAAGCTCTCTACCAACTGAGGTCAGCAGCTGTCACTTCTTTTCCGAGAGCTTGACAGGAGACCAGGGTCAGGCCCCTGATTGGCCATCCTAAATCTCATGATCTCTCTAAAGCTTAGTTTTTCTTTTGTCAGAGAAAACTATTGTGTTACGGAGTACCACAGAATAAGATGCTCTTTGGTGCTGGGATATACATGAGCCCTGGTGCCCGCCTGGAAGGTTTGCATCTGGCACTTGGCTATTGCCTCAAGTTCAAGTCAGTCTCTTGCTTACAGTAGCCTGAGTCTGCCCTCCATACACCTACTGATGGTCAACTGATCATCCACAAAAAGGTGATTCAGAGAAAGGAGGAACGACATTTTCAACAAATGGGTTGAGGGTAGCTGGATCTCTACATGCTGAAGAACAAAATTGGACTCTTCTATGGTAGTGGGCATCGAGCCCAGAACCTTTTGCTTGCTGAGCAAGCTTTCAGCCACTGAGCTATGTCCCCAACTCCTCTTTATTTAATGACCAGGCTATCCTTGAACTTACTCTGTAGCCCTGGCCAGTTTTGTTTGCTTTTTAGAACAAAAACACGTGTATGGTGTTTTACTTGTGTCTATATGTGTGTCACATCCATGGAGTATCCTTAGAGGCAAGGCATTCTTTTTTTAAAAATATTTATTTATTTTATTTATATGAGTACACAGTAGCTGTCTTCAGACACACCAGAAGAGGTCGTTGGATCCCATTACAGATGGTTGTGAGCCACCCTGTGGTTGCTGGGATTTGAACTCAGGACCTCTGGCAGAGCAGTCAGTGCTCTTAACCGCTAAGCCATCTCTCTAGTCCTGAGGCAAGGCATTATTGAGGTCCTGAATTTCATCCATATGGGGCGGGAAGAGGGGGAGCATGTCTTGGTCCCACCATGAACATTTGAATCAGGGGAGCCTTGATGCCCACAGAAAGCTTCCAGGTCATGGCTGAGGCTTTGGGTTGCTCCCTGCTGAGCCCTGATGAAGAGGCCAGCAGGTCGTAGATTTGACCTTTTTGACCAGAGGACAGAGGCAAGAGTGTGTCATCTTGGAGAGACCTCTATACAGTGTCACCTCAGCCCTCAGCCTCCTCGTCCTCCCAGGTCGTGTCCACAGAGGCTCAGGATGTTATCTCCTGGGTCAGAGTGCAGGGAGTTTCTGCATTATCCCCTAGGGGCGAAGGCCCAGAGCCCTGCCATAGCTGTGGCAGTGTAAGAAGCTCACATCACCCAATGGAGTCAAGGACCACATTCTGTGTGGGTCTGAATAGCTGCTTCTTGGAGTCACAGACTTTAAGACAGTGCCAACTCCCAGGCTACTGGGGTCCTGAGTGGAAAAGTATAACCGTGTTTTCCTCCTCTTCATCTTCTTCCTCTTCCTCCTCCTCCTTCTCCTCCCCTCCTCCTTTTCCTCCTTCTCTTCCTCCTCCTCCTCCCCTTCCTCCTTCTCCTCCCCCTCCTCTTCTTCTCTTCCTCCTCCTTCCCTTCCCCCTTCTTCCTCTTCCTTCTCCTCCTCCCCCAGTCGGCATATTTTTCTGTGAAGGAATCACAGCAGGGGGGAGGCGGTGCTTTCACTAGAGGATGCTCTTTATCCACTGGGTTTTTCTGGACCAAGTCCCTACCCAGAAACGATGCTTGTGCTAATTCCTGTAGAATCAACCTCCTGCCCATGTAATTCTCCAAACAGGTCTAATGTGTCCCGGGCATGTTCCCAAACATAGATAAATTCTCAGCTGTGGAACCACAAGTGACTTCTGGGACCAGAAAAAAATAGGGACAGAAGCCAGATGGGCTGCCAGCTGCTGGCTGCAGAAAAATAGAAGTTAAAATAAGGGCCAATGGGCAGGAAGGGGCAGCGACCGGACTTTGCTGCTGACATCTTTCGAGATTTAGAAATCTGAACTTATTGCACCGGGCAGTGATGGTAGGTGTCTTTCTTTAATCCCAGTGCTCAGAAGGCAGAGGCAGGAGAGGATCTCTGAGTTCAAGGCCAGCCTAGTCCACAGAGTGAGTTGCAGGACAGTCATGCTACACAGAGAAGCCCTGCCTCCTCCTCCTCCTCCTCTTGGTCCTTCATGTTTTTGAGATGGGATCTCTCTATTATGGAGCTCTAGCTGCCCTGGAACTCACTCTGTAGACCAGGCTGGCCTTGAACTCACAGAGCTCCACCTGCCTCTGCCTCTGTCACCTGAGTGCTGGGATTAAAGGTGTGCATCACTGACCATCTTCTCTTTCTTATTTTTTGACCCAGGGTCTTACTATGTAGCCCTGGTTGCCCTGTTCAATGTAGCCCAGGCTGGGTTCAAAGCCATGGCAATTCTCCTGCCTCAGCCTTGCGAGTGCTGGAACTACAAGTGAGTGCCACAAGCACCCTATTGAAGAGTATAGTCACTCCCTCCCTTTTTTGAGACAGGTAAATATAGGATTTTTGTTGTTGATGGTAAAGAATTTTGAGTTGAAAAAAAATAAAGGAAAAGTATTTTGACATCTGATTTTGATGTGTCTTTAATAACTTTTTAGTGTAACATCTCACTATGTAGCCCAGGCTTGTCTAACTCTCCTGAGCACTGTGATCACAGAATTGCCCTGCCATGATTATTACTTACGGTGTTGAGAGCCAGATGTTTCTATTTCCGGTGCAAATATTAGACATGGTGGAGCAGTTTCTTGTGAGCCTTACCTTGTAAACAGCACCCTCCTTTCTAACGGTGTTCTCTTTAACCCTGTATCTATTACCAATTGCATTCTTTGTAAGAACACAGGACTCATAAATTAGGCCTCTCCCTCACAACTCTTTTATTTTATTACATTTAAGACCCTCTTTCCAAATAAGGTCACTTTCTGAGATCTGGGCTTAGGACTGGTTTAGAGGAACACAGGGCAGCTGATCTCCCTCGCCGGCGGCTGGCTTGACCGAGGGTGTTATGGTTTGAATGTGAACGGCAACCTCCGACAGCCTGCTGTGCGGAACACTTGTTCCCTGGCTTGGGTGCTGTCTCAGCAGCTGTGGAAGCATTAGGAGCCGCGGCTTGAGCACGGGCAAGCCTTGAGGTCTCCAGCCTCACTTTCAGTCCCACCATTGCTTCTCCATCTGCTCAGATATAAGCAAGCAGCTTCTTGCTGCCACAAACCTAGGACTCCCACCACAGGCCTTGCTGCCCTAGACCCACGCGCCCAAATGAACCTCTCGTCCTTTATGGAAGCTTCTTGTTAGATATTTTATCACAACGATGAAAAACTAGAGCGGAATGGACATCTCCACTGGCCTTACACGCAGGTGAACACTCAGATTCCATCTGGAACTTTCCCTGTGGGCCAGGAATCCCGGGCTAACAGTGTGTCGGAAGGGGTGAGTGGGTGTGATCAACTGTTTGTTCGGTGGATATAGGCAAAGGCAGAGCTGAGCCAGGCAGTGGTGGCACACGCCTTCAAGGCCAGCCTGGTCTACAGAGTGAGTTCCAGGACAGCCAGGGCTACACAGGGAAACCAAAAAAAAAAAAAAGGGAGAGCTGAGGGGAGGAGGGACAGGTAGGAACGAGGAGGGTGGGTCTGGGCAGAGGAGGCCCAGTTCCCTCCTGAAAAGGCTTCTTCATTGGAAATGGAAGGGAGAGGGAGGAGTCCTGTCAGACGTTGTCCGTCCACGTTTATAAGTGTATGTGTACAAGAATGTATGTGCACATGTGTACCAGTATACATGCGCCTGCTGATGTGTCTACACTGTCCCATCACCCTGAGTGTTAATGGAATGCAACAGCTCCATTAGTCTCCGTTTCTAAAAGTCCTTCCCTAGGGGAGGGTCTCCTCTATGGTCTCAGTGACAAACCAAGGCACGAATTCACAAAGTTCACTCTGGGGAAGCAAGAGTTTATTGGGGTTCATTCATAGAGCATAGGGTGACATACAATTCCCCAAAAAGCTATTCCTGGAGAGCCTTTACCTCATCCCTAAAAGGGAAGAGGGCTTCTCCATAGCTACATGGATGGAATAGATAGAGGCCCCTCCTTCTAGTCTTCTCTGGTCCATACTCCCCCCCCCCCACCCAGGGCTCTGGGCCACACTGCAATTAAGGAAAAGTCAAATGGAACAGGTTGGGGGGGGTGGGTACTGAGAGGCGAGAGTCACAGGTGAGGGTGTGAACAGTCAATACCTGCTAGGATAAACCTTTTGCAAGAACAAAAGCTGTCTTCAGACACCCCAGAAGAGGGCGTCGGATCCCATGACAGATGGTTGTGAGCCACCATGTGATTGCTGGGAATTGAACTCAGGACCTCTGGCAGAGCAAGCAGTCAGTGCTCTTAACTGCTGAGCCATCTCTCCAGCCCGACCCGTGTGTCTTAAAAGGAACTCAGGGAAGAAGGATGGGGTACCAGAGTTAAGGGCTGTTGAGATGGAGTAGCAGGTTGAGAGGCAGGCAAAGGCTCTTGCCAGCGCGCCTGACCACCTGTGTGATCACTGGATCCACGTAATGGAAGGAGAGAACCTCCACGTACACGGGACAGATGTAGCCCAGGCGCGTGTCCACACTCTCGTGTGCACACTCACACAGCAATAACCTTAACATCGTGGCCTCTTACCTTCAGTGTGAAATCCTGTCATTGTATCCGTGCATCCCTATGACCTTCTGATGTGAACAAAGGACCCTGCATTTTTGGACGTGACGCTGAGTCTGACGACTCCAAGGACTTGAAGTGAGGCTGTTACGGGGAGAAAAATGGATAACCATGCCACAGATGATTCATCTCAGCTAGGCGAGGCTCAGCCCTCTGCCTGTGTGCAGGACGATCATCTCCAAGAGTCAGGGAGAACAGTTTGCATCTTTACATAACAACAAAAATAGCATTCGCTCTGTCTAGTGTGGGCCTTCCAGAAGCAAACTCTTGAGCATTTCCTGTGAGCCTGGCTCTCTGACTAGCTGGAAGGAGCCCATCCCTAAGTGACAGGACTCGTGACTGATGGAAAACTTGGCACTCTGGAGGATAACGATGGGAGGAGTCCATATTTTCTAACAGGAAAGGTGGAAGTAGGCCCAGCGTCACGGTGTGCTCCTATAATCTCAGCAATGGGAAGCTGAGGCAGGAGAATCATAAGTTCCGGTCCAGCCTGGGCTATGTACCTAGATCCTCTTATTAGCTAATTAATAGGAAGCCAGCTAAGGGATGAGTGCAGCCTCAAGAGACTGCTGGGCAGGAAGGTCTGATACCGACTCGGAACTGGGTAGGGCTTGAGTGGAGTCCGGAGCTGGGAGCTGGGCCCTGGTCTCTTTTCCATGTTCACACAGGTTGTCATCACAAGGTTCTGAAGCTTGTAGCAGCGACTGTCATGGACAGTGGGTGTGCAATTCCCTTTCCTGGCGTAGGTGACAATGTGAGAGAAATGGAGAGGTGACCAGTGTGTAACCGAGGTGGCTTCCTGGGCTCTGACTAGACACCAGACCTGCTTGGACTGTGGGTTGGGAGGAGATATGGGGCAGACACCGCGGAGGGGTCACTATGGAGGCCCTGGTGTGAGTGGTCACCCTGGTGTGATCACACTGTGGGAGCAGAGGGTGTGAGCGTTGTGGCCAGCGCTGGCCAGCAGAGCACAGCCAGCTCACCACACAGGAGGCTGCTCTGTTTGCCCACACTGCCCCAGCAGAAAGATCTGGAATTCTGTCTGTGACTGGATGTCTTAGCCACTGGCCAGAGAGCAGCGGCAGGCACTTCTTTAAAATCCACTGTCCTATCTGGATGTGGTAGTACAAGCCTGGAATTCCGGCACTCAGGACGTAGAGGTGAGAGGATCAAGAATTTGAGGGCAACCTGGACCTTAAGAAAACTTGCCTCAAAAAAAAAAAAAAAGAAAAGAAAAGAAAACACACACACACACACAACAAAACAAAACACAAACAAACAAAAAAATCGACCAGCCAAACAAAGGAGCCCTGAATACGTGTCCTTCTTAAGAGTTAGTGAGTGTTCTCTTTGGGCTAGGCTGTCTTCTGAGGGCCAAAGTCTGCACGTTAGCATCCTTACTACCCTTCCCTCAGGCCTGAGGTACTGCCCAGCACTGTCCACCTCCACATGACTCCTTAGGCAGCGACAAGGTTTACCTCACTCTCCCCGAGCCCCCCAGTGGACAGATAGGAGGTAGACTCAGTCAGCCTCTGGGCCCTTCCTTACAGAGGCTGGATCACTGAGGATCTGCTGTGGAAGGCATTTATCTGCTTCTCAGTAAATTAGATCATTTAGCTATTTGGAAACTAAATCTTGGGTCCCTTCCCCCCTCCATCAGTGCCCCAGCCTTTAAGGTTTCTAGCCTTCCACTGTCCGGTTTTAAACCCAATCTAAAACTAATCCTACGGGGAAATTAAGTTGAAAATCCCGGATTCTATATAGGCTTGGCTTGATGCACTTGAAATGATAAAAACATTCTTTTTCCTCACCTCAACAGTGCCCTTTACTCTCAGGAACACCTTGAACCTAGCGCAGAGGCTGGAGAGCTATTTATAGCCCTGACGTACTGCATACGGCTGTATGTCTGGGCTTGTGGACCTGGCTGTGGTATCATTTACCGCCTAATCCACAGTGGCTGCTACTCAGGAGATGCCTAACAGAAGGCCTAGTCGCTGAGGGCCCCAGCTGGTGGGTTTGGAAAAGACTGGGCCTGTCACGTGTGCTGAACATGGAAAAGGAAGCAGTTTGAATTTCTGTGTCCCTTTGTGTCACCAAGGGAGTTTCACTACTCATAATGGATACCACACCCAGGCAGGATGAAACATTGTGACTGGCTGTAGCTTCTGACCAGGGGACCTTGGGTAGGCCTTCTGGGCATGCTCTATGCTACCTGGAATAATTAGGAACTTTTAAGGGGTAGGTTATTTATTTATCCATTTTTTGAGACAAATTTCTGTATTTATTTGAGATACTATAGTTCTGCCTGGTCTCAAACACATGGAGATCCTGTCTCTGCATGCCCAGCTCTTGGATTAAAACTGTGTGCTACCACACCAGGCTCAGGCTGGTGGGACAAGGGTGACTGCTAAGGTACTATGGAGAATTTGTATAAGTACCAGAGAGAAGCCATGTTTGGTGGCTCAAGCCTGTAACCTCTGAATGACAGAGGCAGAGAAAAGAAGAGTTGCTGCAAGTTTGAGGTCAGCACAATCTATATATCAAGTTTTAGCCTATTGAGAGCTATACAGTGAGCAAGATCCTGTCTCAGAATGAATAAGTAGATAGATAGATACCAGAATAATAGCCGAAATAATGCAGAAAAGCCTTGAATTTTTGTTTTAAAGAAAGATGCTTTGTTTCTTGGCCTTTGGCTAAAATCCAATGAAAAGGAGGGTACAGTTGGCCCTAAAATATGGTCATTGTCCATTAGTAACAATAGTAAAGGCTACTAGGACTCTCTTTGTCTTAGTGTTCTATTGCTGTGAATAGACACCATCACCAAGGCAACTCTTATAAAAGAAAACATTTTTATTTTATTTATTTATTTCACTTATATGAGTACACTGTAGCTGTCTTCAGACACACCAGAAGAGGGCATTGAATCCCATTACAGATGGTTGTGAGCCACCATGTGGGTGCTGGGAATTGAACTCAGGACCTCTGGCAGAGCAGTCAGTGCTCTGAACTGCTGAGCCATCTCTCCAACCCCAAGAGAAAACATTTAATTGGGGGCTTTGCTTACAGTTTTAGAGGAAGCAGTCAGGCCTGATGCTAGGCAACTGTCTATCCTGATCTTCAGGCAGAGAGAGAGAGAGAGAGAGAGAGAGTCTGGGCCTAGTGGGGGCTTTTGAAACCTCTAACAAGGCCACATCTCTTGACCCTTCCCAAACAGTTCCATTAACTGGAGACCAAGCATTCAAACATATGAACCTGTGGGTGCCATTCTCATTCAAACTACCATATAGTGCTCATTCCTGAAGATTGCATCAAGTTAAATACATGCCGTTCTCTGTAAGGCAGTGTTTAGCTACTACCTCAGAGGAACCTGGCAGAGAACATCAAAGAAGTCCAGAAATAAGGTGGCACACACCTTTAATCCCTGCACTCTTGAGGCAAAGGCAGGTAGATCTCTGAGTTCGAGGTCAGCCTTGTCTACAAAGCAAGTTCCAGGACAGCCAGGGCCACACAGAGAAACCCTGTCTCAAAAACACAAACAAATAAACAAATCCACAAGTCAATGTTGGTGATCTGGTAAATCTGGCTCAGTGGCAAAAGGTGCTTGTTACTGAGCTTCATGATACAAATTTGAACCTCAGAACCCATGGGAAGGCGGGAAGACTGAATCCACAAAGTTATCCTCTGATTTTTACACATGCATGGCCCCCACAAATAATAATAAATAATAATAAAGTTGAGAAAGAGAAATCCAAAAGGCACCCCCTTATAAGTCCTATGTATACTGTATTATGGGCTGTGTGCTAGCAAAATTTGTTAAAGATCAGGTGATTGAACAATCACATTCTAAAAGTGATATTGCTAATGTTGTGTTCTTGACTCTCAATGTTCGGAAGTAGAAAACCTGCCAAATTTGTGGGTAGCACAAGGCTTGTTGGGAGACTTCTAGACAATGGCCACACCCAGCTCCTGAATTCAACAGCCTGCAACTGTGGGCTCAAGCCAACAAACAAAATGATGCTGGGACCATTGGGATGCTTCAGTGGCAGAGGTGCTTGCTGACAACCCTGGCTACCTACAGTCTATGCCAGGGGTCTACATGGTAGAGGGGAAAAACCATCTCTGACCTCCACACTCTTGCGGTGGCATATATGTACACATACACATCATACATACATACATACATATGTGCACACACATATACATATATACAGGTAAAATAAAATGTCAGCCAATATAATTTCCAGATTTGCACTACGGTTCTTTATTTATTTAAAGAGGGTCTTACGTAGCCCAGGCTATCCTTGAATGTCCTATATAGCCAAGGATGATCTTGGACTTCTGGTCCTCCCACCGCTGCTTCCTGAGTGTTAGTACTGCAGGCTGTGCCATCGTGCCAGGTTTATGTGGTGCCAGTGGGATCAAACCAGACTGCGTGTTAGGCAAGCACTCTACCAACTGAGCCACGTCCTCGGTTCTGCACGGAGATCTAGCGAGATGGGGGGACTTCTTGGCAATCTCTGTGAAAGAGCGCTAGAGAGTCGGACAGACCCACACTGTGTCACAGCTGGTTAAAGTTGTCCCCTGCCCTGTCCTGTTTTCTGGAGGCACCAAGTAGATCACCATTGACCATTGTAGAAGAAAGCTACTTTCCTCCCCCTTCCCGCTGAACCACCTGCATTTGGAGATCTAGAAACAGTGCCCAGCCCGAGGACACCAAGGGCCAGAAGGACGGGGAGGGGTCTCACAGCATCTCATGCTGAACATCCTAGACTTCAATGTTTAATGCATATAGACGATTTTAATTCTTTTACTTAAAAAAAATAACAAATGCACTAGGTCATGGTGTCACATCCCTTTAAACTCAAAACTCTAGAGGCAGAGACAGACAGATCTCCGTGAGTCCCAAGGTATCCTCATCTAGGTCCAAGTCAGCAAAAGCTACACAGTAAGACCCTGTCTAAACTACAACAAAGAGAACAAGACAAAAACCAACAAGAAATGCACAGTATATAAGGACGTATCCTGACGCCCATGTTGGGGAGCATATGCTGTGGAGAGGGTAAAGGGGAGCTTAGGCCTGGCAGGCTCTTAAACTGTTCCCTCTTCACCAGGAAGAGGGACTTCACTTCATGGTCCTGGACCCTCTAACATTCAAAGAAAATGGCTTGCTAATGAATGTCTCTGTCTCCAAACAGGAGGCAACTCAGAGCTTCAGAGGGTCTGAAGGATGCAGTGTGTTTCATGCTGTTCCAGGGTTGGAAAGACAGCGGCCTCACCAGGTAAACCAAGCTAGTGAACTAAGTAACAGCACTCTACCGCCACAGGTCAGGTACCAAGTTACAGCACTACCGCCACAGGTCAGGTACCAAGTAACAGCACTACCGCCACGGGTCAGGTACCAGGCACTCTGCTATGGAGTCATGTGTCTGTTTCAGTCAGCCTGACTCCTTAGAGAGGGCCTCACAGCCCTTCACTGCTGCACCCATCTCAGTCTACCAGAAAGCGCTCTATTCCAAGGCAGATACTGCCTCCCTTCCTCCTCCGACCTCTGATCCTCTATTATTGATGTGTTCTTCCATTTTAAGAGGACAAGAGCTGTACTATTAGAGGAAAGGTCTAATGAGCTGTCTCCTACAGAGTTTCCAAAGTCGATTTGGACAGCAGTACAGAGCAGTGATGATAAAAGAATGTTGATTAGTTTATTATAGTGACTCATGCTTATGACGCAGAACTTGGAGGATGTGGAAAAGGCAGGAGGGCTGCCATATGTTTTAGACTAGACTAGTCTACACAGTGAGATCTTGTCTCAGGAGGAGGAGGAGGAGGAGGAGGAAGAGGAGAAGAAAAGGAATGGAGAGATGTATCAGACATAAGACCAAATACTGCTTTTGTTCAGTGCCTAGCACCAGCATAAGGCTCATAACAACTGCTTCTAACTCCACAGAATTCAACACTCTCTTCTGGACTCCATGGGCAACTACACACACACACACACACACACACGTGTGTATACTTGTTCATGTGTGTGTGTGTGCGCATGCGTGTGTGTCTGTGTCTGCACGCGCATACATTAAAAGAAGTGTGTGTCCCAGGAGGGTTGCAGTAGGGTGTTGTCTATTGATTCAAGGTCAATGGTTCTCAGGCTGTATTCCTGTTATGACAAGGAACATGCCAAAGGTTCAGCAATTGTTCCTTAGGAGTGGTTAAAGACAGACCTCCCCTTGGGAAGATTAAAATCCTTGGGGTTGGAGAGATGGCTCAGCGGTTAAGAGCACTGACTGCTCTTCCCAAGGTCCTGAGTTCAAATCCCAGCAACCACATGGTGGCTCTCAACCATCTGTAATGAGATCTGACACCTTTTGTAATGAGATCTGATGCCCTCTTCTGGGATGTCTGAAGACAGTTACAGTGTATTTACATATAATAAATGAATAAATCTTTTAAAAAAATCTTTAACATCTAGAACATTATCTTTTAAATAAGTCTGACAAAGAAAATTTTATTTGACTATTCATGTACATATATATGTATATATACATATAAATATATAACCACATATGTACACACACATATATATACATACGTATGTATATACACACACATATATATGCATATATATGTATATATATACATACAGACAGACAGACAGACAGACAGATAGAGAGGGAGAGAGACTAGCCTCAAACTGTCCTTGAACTCCGCACTCTCTGCCTCTACTTGCCAAGGGCTAGCATTACAGGAGCACACCATGACTTATGTGGTGCTGGGATCAAATCATGGGCTTGTGCAGATTAGGCAAGCACTCCGTCAACTGAGCCACATCCCCAGCCACAAGGCAGACTTTTCTATTTTTGGTTTTTCTTTTTTGTTGTTGTTTTTGTCTGTTTGTATGATGTGGTTTTTTTGTTTTTTTTTTGAGACAAGGTTTCTCTGTGTAGCCCTGGCGGTCCTAGAATTAGCTCTGTAGATCAGGCTGGCCTCGAACTCACAGAAACCTACCTGTCTCTGCCTCCCCAGTGCTGGGATCAAAGGTGTGCACCACCCAGGGTAGACTTTTAGACTTTGTTTTCTCTGAGACGTTGATAGCACCATTGGTTGTGCATATGTTGTGGACATTTATTGGGCTTGAAAGATTCTGTGCTAAGTGTTTGTTGGTCGAACTCACCCTACAGAGCCTAGCTCTGGCTTGTCACTGGCAGCAAGGCACATGTGACACACCAGAATTTACTGGTGTGAGTGTGAGTGTGTGTCTGTGTGAATGTGCACATGAACCGCTGGAGAGGCACTGCCTTACCCACTCAGACTGCTGGCTAGAGTCTACCCTCTTACCCAGATTTTGGCTGTTCATTCCAGAGTGAGCTTTGAGTCCTCTATGGAGAGCTAGAATCCTCTATTTTTGCCTCTGATATCCTAATCTGAACACATTTTTTTCTCCTCAGATTATTTTCCTTCCATAAATTCAAGCATCTTTTTAATTAATTCATTTGTTTAATTTTATTTTATGTGTCTCTGTGTCTTGACTGTACGTACATCTGTGTGCCATCATGCCTGGTGCCCCTGGAGGCCAGAAGAGGCATCCAATCACCTGGAACTGGAGAGTTGCTAACATGTGGGTGCTGGGAATCAAACCTGGGTCCTCTGGATGGGCACGTAGCCAGTGATCTTAACCGCTGAGCCGACTCATAAGCCCCTATTTTTATTTTTTACTGGCGGAAGGTGATGGAATGGCCCCTGAGCTCTTGATCAATGCTAGGCAAGTGCTCTATCACAGAACTACATCCATAGCTACCTTCTCTGATAAATATTTTTGTTTGACCCAATAGAAATCTCAGTTTCCTGATAGACTATCAGTCTATTAAACTAATAGGTCAAAGACCTATTTAACTCATGAGTACATGGGCCAGCATGTGGAAAGAGGTGCTCTGAGATCCCTGGGGAAATTTTATACTGACTAAACCTTCAGTTGAAAAACCATGATGAGGGCTGGAGAGATGGCTCAGCGGTTAAGAGCAGTTGGCTGCTCTTCCAGAGGTCCTGAGTTCAGTTCCCAGCAACCACTATCCAGTGCCCTCTTCTGGTTTGCAGGCATATAAATAAATTATATAAAGAGAAGAAAGAGGGAAGAAGGGAAGAAAGAAGGAAGGAAAGAAAGAAAAAGGAAGAGAAAAGAAAGAAAAGAAAAAGAAAAATCATGGTGAAGTATGCCTCACCCACTGAGTACCATGGCTTAGCAACAGACAGCAGCGGCCTTACTTGGCCTGCTGGGGAAGGAAAAATGTGTATGTGTGTATGTTGAACAATCTGCAGGTTCTAGTTATGGTTGGGCCTGGAGAAGAGCAAGACAAATCTACAAATAGAAAAGATCTACATGGTATGGTGGCACATGCCTGTCTTCCTAGCTCCTCAGGAGGTGACTCAGGACAGATCACAAGCCCCAAGGCTGGCCCCGAGCTACAGTACGAGTCTAAGGTCAGCCAGAACAACTCTGTGACAGCCTACCTCAAAATAAGAAATAGAAAAGGGTTGATGGCCAGAGCTGCATCGGAGAGTTCTTGCTTAGCGTGCACCAACTCCCTGAGTTCGAACCCCTGCAGCGTATGGTAGCACACCTAGAATCCCAGCACTGAGGAGGCGTAGGCAGGAGGACTGGAAACAGACAGACAGACAGACAGACAGACAGACAGACAGACAGACAGACAGGCAGGCAGGCAGACAGGCAGGCAGGCAGGCAGGCAGGCAGGCAGGCAGGCAGACAAATGGACAGAGAAGAACTTTCCCTGTGAGGTAAAAAGGATGAAGATGTCTTCTAAGGTCTTCACCAATGGGACTGTGGGCCAAGAATGATGGTTGCTTGTGGACTATTTTTTGGGACCCCAGGCTCTAAACCAAGGACAACTCAGCTGGAACAGTCTCCCATAGCATCAGCTCGGGTTAAGGCTCAAGGGAAGCCCGCGGCAGCCGAGCAGAGAGCATTCATTAGTAATTCTTGAAAAGGATTCTTCTGCTCCCAGTAGCTCCGGAGGTCAGCTTTCTGGGGAGCAGAGGAGTTGGGGTGTAGATATACTGAGCTGTGGGCAGAAACTGGGCAGTGGGTGATTCTCTCCTCATGGAGCTGTGAGAACTCACATCCATCCAGCGACAGGGGAATGGAGTAGCCTCCTCCAACATATGAGAAGCAGTTTTCTCTAAGGAAGTATCACAGGGAGGGCCAACACACTACAGGGTGAGCCCCCTGCCCAGGAGTGATTGCCAATAGAAAAACTCAGGGCCATTTTTCATGTACTTTTTGTTTCATTTTGCTTTGTTTCGACATTCTACATCTTATCTTTTTTTAAAAAAAAATTTATTTATTATTATATTTACTGTACACTGTAGCTGTCTTCAGACACACCAGAAGAGGGCAGCGTCAGATCTCATTACAGATGGTTGTGAGTCACCATGTGGTTGGTGGGATTTGAACTCAGGACCTCTGGAAGAGCAGTCAGTGCTCTTAACCGCTGAGTCATCTCTCCAGCCCCTCTACATCTTATCTTAATAGTCTTTTGCTTGTTTCTCTTGATTCTTATTTTTCTGTTTTTGAGGAGGTTTTGTTTCTTGCTTTTCTGCTTTTGTTTCTTTTTTTTCTTTTATTTTTTTTTTGGAGAGGGAACATGATCAAAATATGTTGTATGTGTGAAAAACAATTTTCAGTTAAAAATAATAAAAAAAGAAAAAACAAAGAAGAAATGCAAGATAGAAGGAGCTTCAAGCTAAGCATCAGCACCAGGATTACCAGCATCATCAGTACCGGCGGCGGCAGCAGCATCATCAGTACCACCAGCATCATCAGCATCAGTACCACCAGCATCATCAGTACCGGCGGCGGCAGCAGCAGCATCAGTACCACCAGCATCATCAGTACCGGCGGCGGCAGCAGCAGCATCAGTACCACCACCAGCAGTCTATGTTATAGAAGACAGCAGTGAAACTTTATCTGGGCACGTTCTCAGAGCAGGTGTTTCTAATGCAGCCAAATGAGGCTGCACATAGAATTTTGTGTTCTGATAAATTGCCATGGTAATCACACTGTTCTTCTTCATTTGACAGCTTATTATCTAGCAGTCAAAGTAATTGGGGACATTTTTGTTTCTTTGTTACAGGGTTCTAAGAGTGGGGGTATTGGCAGGGGGTGGGGGGGATTGGTCGGAGGGAGGCAGAGGCATTAGTCTTCAAGGCTTGGGAGGGAAGGAGCCAAAGAGAGAGGAAGAAATGGAGAGGGGGAGGGTAAAAGGAGAGGGGGAACTGAGGGAAGGGAGGGCAGAGGAGAAAAGAGGAAGAGTGTCATGGCTGATTATAAGAGGCTGAGGAGAGCAGAGGCTTAGGGTCTCTGGGGGCATCGGTCCCAACTGAGGCTTCTCTGGTGAGAAGAGGTGGAGTCTAATCAGAGCCTGTGTTTGGCAGGCTCCACATAGAACATCTGTGCCTCTCAGGCTGGGGGAATGAAGGTTGCTGGCAGTTTCCCCTTTGGACCTCTTTGGACCTCAAAAGCCTCTATTGGTGGATAGGGAGCAGAACTTCAGTGTAGAGACAGCAGGTGCTGTTGGATCCGTGGCTTTCACATGTCCAGGGGGTTCAGGTCATGTTAGAGGGGGAAGATTCCTAGTCTGACTTCCTACGTGAGTCAATTTCAAAGCTTGATTTTTTTTTTTTCTGGAGAAATAAGGGTATGGCTATCCCAGAGCAACAGACACTATCCTGAGGTTCATTTTCTGTACTGTTTCCACTGTGTCTGCTGTAGATGGTCAAGAAAGGGGCCGGTCGGAGCGAGCAGGGCCAGAGTGAGCGGGGCCAGAGCAAGCAGAGGTCCTGAGTTCAATTCCCAGCAACCACATGATGGCTCACAACCATCTGTACAGCTACAGTGTGCTCATATAAATAAATAAATAAATCTTTAAAAAAGAGGGAGGCAGTCAATCATTTCTGAGCTGTCATTGAGGACTTTAAAAGTTTTTTTTTTTAAGATTCATTTATTTTATTATTTTATGTATATGAGTGCTTCGTCTGCAAGGACTACATGCATGCCTGGTGTTTGAGGAGGTCAGGAGAGGATGTTGGATCCCCTGGGACTGGAGTCACAGACAGCTGTGAGCTGCCTGCTGGGTGCTGGGAATCTAACCATGAGGCTTAGTTTTTAATTGCTGAGCTAACTCTCCAGCCCCAAGGACTTGCTTTAAGGATCTCTGCTCTCATTCGGCTGCCTGGGTCAATCTGAGAGCTCTGTCAACTCCTTTCTGGATCTCAGGTACTGGGAACTAGGAGACTCTGAGAATGCCACGGCTTAATTGGGTCCTGCCAGATTACAAGCCCTTCTTTCGGGTCTGCACAATCAAGAAGGCTTGATGCTTGTGGGCTACTATGTCCCAACTTGACTCATCAGTCCCAACTAAGGAGATGAGGGAGGGGGGCTGGTGGGTCTGTGAGTCACCATGTGGTTTCTGGGATTTGAACTCAGGACCTTCGGAAGAGCAGTCAGTGTTTTCAACCGCTGAGCCATCTCTCCAGTTGGGGACATTGTCTTGTAGATAGGATTGCTCTGCAAGTGTGTGAAGGAAATCCATTTACACAGAGCAGAGAAGAAAGCCCTTGACAGGGAAGCAGAGTCCCAAGGACACTGACTGAAATCCTGGGCTGAGCTCTCTTTGAACCAGAAAGCATTGGTCTGGATAGGAAATCCCCCAAAAGCTCACAAGCTGAAGGCTTGGGCTGCCATGTTGCAGGAGGTGAGAGGATCCCATGCTCCCGGGTTTATCCACAGGTGGATTCATATACGGTTTGATGGGTTACTGGGGGGTGATGGACACTTGGGAAGATGGAAGGTGACTGGAGGAGGCTGATCACTGGAGGTGTGACCTTAAAGTTCTCTCTTGCTCCCTCTGCCAGCCGTCTACCATGAGGTGAAAAACTGCTCTACCACGATGGTCTACCTCATCATGGTCTACCCACCATGATGGTCTGCCTCATCATGGTCTACCCACCACGATGGTCTGCCTCATCATGGTCTACCCACCACGATGGTCTGCCTCATCATGGTCTACCCACCACGATGGTCTGCCTCATCATGGTCTACCCACCACGATGGTCTGCCTCATCATGGTCTACCCACCATGATGGTCTGCCTCATCATGGTCTACCCACCATGATGGTCTGCCTCACACACCCAGAAACAAGCAACCATGGAATCACACTTGTGAACCTGTGAGTTAAAGGGATCGTTCCTTCTGGGCTATCTTCTCAGGTGTTTGTACTTCTTTTGGTGACAGAGATGGCTCAGTCGTTAAGAGTACTACCTGGGGCTGGAGAGATGGCTCAGCAGTTAAGAGCACTGACTGTTCTTCCTGAGTTCAAATCCCAGCAACCACATGGTGGCTCACAGCCATCTGTAATGAGATCTGACGCCCCCTTCTGGCATGCAAGTGTACATACAGATAGAGCACTCACATAAAATAAATAATTAAAATATCTTTTTAAAAAAAGAGTTCTACTTGTTCCTCTAGAGGCTCCAGGTTCTATTCCTAGCACCCACCTTACAGTCTCTTTGCTCCAGTTTCAGGGGGTCTAATGTCCACTTCTGGCCTCTGTAGGCACCAGACATCCACGTGGTGCACAGACATTCCTATAGGCAATGCCCATGCACATTAAACTTTTTTATATCTTGTTTTTGTTTGTTATTTTTTTGAGACAGGGTTTCTCTGTATAGCCCTGGCTGTCCTGGAACTCACTCTGTAGATCAGGCTGGCCTCGAACTCAGAAATCCACCTGCTTCTGTCTCCCAAGTACTGGGATTAAAGGGATGTGCCATCACTGCCCAGCTCAAAAAATTATTTTATTTATTTATTTATTTATGTATTTATTTATTATTTTTACAAAAGTTGGCCTGTAGGTAATAAAGGGTAAGGGCAGGTGAGGCGGCTCATACCTGTTAATTCCAGCACTTGTGAGGTAGACGGAGGGGGATAAGTTCAAGACCAGTTTGGGCTCCGGAATGAGTTCTAGGCCTGCCTTGGTAACATGAGATTTATCTCAAAAAGGGGGCAGAGGAGGGGAATGTATTAAAATAACAACAACAACAACAATAAAAACCACTATGGCCTGAGTACCCGGGCGTTGTGAACAGAGAGGAAGGAATCGGGACCCATGATTTGGCCCTGGTCTAGGTGCTGGTTGCTCACAGGCGCAGGTTGCACCTACAGCTGAAACCTGCTCCCGAGGCCCCCAGTAGCGAGTGGGCGAGCGAGCTGGGGGTTCCCAGCAGCGCCCCAGGCGCGGGCGCAGGAGCGGGCGGGGGCCCGGCGGGCGCGCGGGGAGGTGCAGGCTTCAGGCTGGGGCGGCGCCTTCGCCTCCGGCTGCCGTAGGACCGCGGAGCCGCCGCTCCATCGGCGACATCTTGGTGGAGGACGCGCTCGGCGAAACGCTGTTCGCGCTGTAGCTGCTGCGCCACGATCTCTGCTGACCTCCGGAGAGCGGAGGGTAGAACGCGCAGGAGGTAAGGCTGTTGCTCCTAGAGTCCCCGACTCCTCGCCCAGGAGGGTGCTTGGGGACCTAAGATCCCCTGTCCCGTCACCTTGAGTCCGGTAGTCTCCACCCGGTAGAGGCAGACCCCAGGTGACCACCCACGAATACCATTCCACCTAGATAGGTCCTGTCGCTTGGAATCCCTCCTGGAACCCCGCCCCCGCTATTACCTGAACTACAGGCCTGCCCAGCCCGGGACTCCGCCCCCGCCAGGACTCCGCCTTCACCAGGACTCCGCCCTCTCCCAGAAACACCCGTCACAGACCCGCCCCCTCTCCGCCCCTCCTTGCCCCAGCCTCCGTCCTCCGGTCCGGGCGGGGCTCCGGGTTTGAACCGCGCGGCGGGCCGCGCCTCCAAGTCGGGTCGGGCCCGTAGGCGGCAGCGCGGGGCAGGCGGTCGGCAGCGCGCGGCACCATGTCCCCGGGCAGCGGGGTGAAGAGCGAGTATATGAAGCGCTATCGGGAGCCGCGCTGGGACGAATACGCGCCTTGCTACCGCGAGCTGCTGCGCTACCGCCTGGGCCGCCGGCTCCTGGAGCAGGCGCACGCGCCCTGGCTCTGGGACGCCTGGGGACCCGACAGCCCCTCGGACAGCTCGGCTTCACCCAGTCCGGCCCCCAAGGGCGCGTTAGGGGAGCCCTCGGCGTCCTCCGCGCGGGAGGAGGAGCAGCCGGTGGGGGAGCGCGGCGCGGAGCTGCGGGACGCGGAGGTGCAGGACACGGTGCTACCAGGTACGGGCACGGCGGGTCGCTCCGAAGACGGAGCTGCGCGTTGCTCCGCTCTCTGGGCAGGCGCTTCCTGTTTTGGTTTGGTTTGGTTGGGTTTGACAGAATCCGCTAAGCGGGGAAGGTGCGGGCCGCATCTTCGCCTTCCCATCCCGGATTTCCCTAATTTGGTGACTCTTGGCGGAGCCCTTTATGACCTCCAAGTCATATGACCCCTAGCTGGGGTCCTTGGTCGCAGGACAGTGACCGGCTCTGTGAGCCCTCGATCCACCAGATGGCGGATCTGTTTGTTTCTGCGCCTCCCTTTTGGAGAGAGGAGCTTTTCATTCCAAAAATGACCGACTGAAGTTTAAGAACACCCGAGCTGTCACAATTGGGTCATGGTTGTCTGTGTGAAGGCCTGGCCTCGCTGTCTCTGAAGAAGGGTGCGCGTGTGTTTGTGGACCAACCAACCCCTCTTTGTATGCGCTGGTCCAGCCGCACATCCGTGTTAGGCTGTGAGCCACTTTCCCGCCGTTGCGGAGTGGGGCTGTCAGCAGAGAGCCCTGGACTCAGGGCGGTGCTTCAGCACATCTGGAGATCACTATGGTTGCCAGCAACGTTTTTGAGATCTTCTGAGAGTCTAGTGATGAAAAAGTTATTTCTCAGTGACTGGTCTAGGAATATGTATTTTCTCACTCGACCTTCAAAGTCATACGATGGGGCCTTTGTTTTTAATCTCAGTTTTGTTGCTTGGGATTCACGGTCAGAGTCTGAAAGGGTCGGATTGCTTTGCTCTTGGTTACCATGATTACCTGTTCTCGGTTCCTGCATGGCTGGGCTGCCTTCTTGTCATCCGGTCGCTTGTGACAACCATCCTGATGCTTCAGTGATGGTGGTTAGAAATTAGAGAGTGGCAGAAGGTGGTGGGGGCGGGGAGCGTGTCTCCCTGGTATTACGATGCAAACTGAGCCCTTGCTAACTGTGAGGTTTATTTTCTTGGGATGAATAAACCAGCTTTTCCTTTTCCCACTGCGGTTTGAAGAGGTTAACCTGCTGTCTGTGTGTGCCATATGAAAACCGTTGACAGCACTTTATTGTGCTTCGTGTTTGCCTAGTTAGGAGTGCCCCGAGTTCATGATTATTTGGGTTCCCATGGAGCTACAGAGCCCTCCCCAAAGATTTCACAAAATCCCCGCTAAACTTTTTGGTGTCTGGGCATTAGGGAAAATAGCTGTGTCCCGCTTTTGGGACTCTCCATCGGTGGCTCTTCTGCTGGCTCCTGTGGGCCAATGACAATATGAGAAATGTTCCTTATGGATGCTTTACAATACTAGACTGGTGAGCCACTGATTGACATTGCTGTAAAATACATTTGCCTTACTTTCACTGCAAGGATTTTTTTTTTTTTGTTCAAGACAGAGTTTCTCTGTGTAGACATGGGTGTTCTGGAACTCACTGTGTACACTAGGCTGGTCCTGAACTCAGAGATCCACCTGCCTTTGATGAGATTAGAGGTGTTTGCTGCCACTGCCCAGGTGCAAGGACTTTTACTTGAGGAGTCTGTGGCTCCGTGGGCCTATTACATGGTACCCTCCAGCAGCTGTCTACTCGCTAGGTAACCTGCTTTTTCCATTCTTTTTTGGGGTACTGTAGGCTGAATTCAGGACCTTGGGTATGCTATGCAAATGCTCTCCCACCGAACCCCATTCCCAGCTCCCTTGTACCATTTGTTTTGAGACAGGGTCTCACTAAGCCACAGTCGTCTCAAACTACCTCTGTAGCCCAGGCTGGCCTCAGATGTATGATCCTTCTGTTTCTACCTGAACAGCTAGCTGGTATTATAGGCCTGTGCTACCGAGTCCAGACCCTTTTCATTTGTATTCTTAATTTGGGACCAGGGCTTACTGTTTTACCCCAGGTTGGCCTCAAACTCCCTGGGCTTAAGCCATCTTCCCGCTCCAGTTTCCTGAGTAGCTCAGCCCACAAGTGAGCGCTGGTACACTTGGCTGGTATTGACTTCTATATACTTTTATGGCTGCCCTGTTCCCCCCCCCCCCCAGTTTTACCTTGGCTCTTAACTTTATTTCTGCTCTCCTAATACAGACATACTCGTTTCTACACAGTCTTCATAGCTGTCGTAGTCTGTGTGATATTGGGCCCATGGAAACTGGATGGGTGCTCGAAGCTGACCCACTTCGATTCTCTGGGTCCTTTCTCTCTCTCTCACACACACACAATGTAACCAAGTACAGTGGATCATCATCACACGCACTTTAACTCATCCCCAGGGGCCACCGACCTACTTCTCTCTGGCCTGCCTGCTGCCCTTGTGGCAGGCTTGACGTTGTTGTCTAAACAGGGTCCTGGGCATTGCACCAGACACTCCAGCTTTTCTCTCACATGTTTTTTTTTTTACTTACCCCTCATGGTAGACGTCATCTGTCAGCTTAAGAAAGGATGAAAAGTTGAATTCCAAGGAAAAACATGGTGATGATGGTTCTCTGTTTCTAAGCCATCTGGAGGCATTACTCCATTGCTGAGTCCTGATCCTTGGTCCATACCTATAACTGCCCCCCTGGGGGGAGGGGGAACTATTAGAATCTTTTGCCTGTCCTGACTTTTAGGAACTGATATAGGTTACTTGTAAGTTCCTACACCAAACTCTCTTAATTTTTCCTTTATTTTTTTTATTTTATGTAAGTGTTTTGCTTGTATATATGTCTATGTACCATGTGCATGCAGTACTGTCAGAGACCAGAAGAAAATGTCATATCCCCTGGAATTGGAGGTTGTAAGCCTCCATGTGGTTGCTTGGAATAGAACCAGGGTCCCCTGGAAGAGCAGACTGTTTGTAAATGATGGGCCATCTCTCCAGCCCCCAAACTATCTTCAATTCTGGGGGGGGGGTCCTTCTTGAATTATTTTATTTCATTGATTTCTCCTTTTTGGGGTGTGGGGGTGAGAGTTTTATGGTGCTGGAAACGGAACTCAAGACTTTGTATATACTAGGAAAGCACTGTGCACCTGACCCTCCAGTCTATTCTTTTTTAAAAATTAAAATTATTAAATAAAAATTATACACACTTATAGTTTACCATGTGATGTGTATGTATATAGTGTGTGATGCTGAAATCAAGTTAAGCATGTCATCTCAAACACGGCAGCTCAGCGGACAGAGTGCTTGTTTACATGCATGAATCCCTGAGTTCCATCCTCAGCACAAATGTGGTGTGAGGGTTGAGGGGCAGAAGTGAATTACAGGTCTGCTGGATTCATGAGACCTTGTTTCAAAAGGGGAAAAGTATCTAGTATATTGTTTGTGTACTTTCCCCGTTTTAGAAACAGTTTTCTTAAGTAGCCCAAGCTGGCTTAAACTCTGAATCCTCGACAGCTGGGATCACAGGAGGGTACTACTGGCTACTTGCAAAAAGTATTGGGTTCTTGCGTTGGGTACACTGTATCTTTTCTTGTAAGAGACGTTAATAGAGGGTTTTGTTTCTTTTTGTGTGTTTAGGGGACTGTATCTCCTCCCCTTCTTTGTTTTTGTTTCTTTTTGTTTATAGCTCTATATTGCTCTCTGGAGGCTTTTTTTCAAATGAATGAGATCTGTTGGTTGTGAGAAGTTCTTTGTAAGTTCGACCCGACATGTTGGAGGTGGGAGTGCTTTGTTAGTAGGAATTCTCTTCTAGCTGTCCTGTGTTGGCATATTTTGGGGGGCTGACTTTATTGGGTTCTATTATCTACCACTCTTCCAACCCTTATTCCATTCCAATCCCTTCCAACACCCAAACACTAGGTTGGAAAGAAAGGATTAGAGGGGAAAAGGGATGTAGACCTCTTTAGACTACTTCCTGCTGATTACAGGCACTGGGTTCCTTGGGGAAGTCCAGTCTTCATCGTTAGGATATCTCCAGTGTTTCTTCTCATCTCTTTGCTCACGACCACTTGACAAGCAGCAAGGGGGAGTACAGCTGCCCCAGGCCCTTTAGGGGCTCTCTCATTTTCCCCCTTCAGAGTCCCCAGAGTTAAACTATCTGCAGCTGGCAAAACACCCCTGCTAGTGCATGAGGCAAATCATAATAATCACCTGCTGTGAAGCAGCCTCTTATCCCTCACCTGGGATTAAAACGAAAGCATATTCAATAACATAAATTAAAAAAAGAAAAAAGAAACCCAAACTCTCACTACAGTTCTACTTTGAAAACTGGTGAAGGGGCTGGAGAGATGGCTCAGCAGGTAAGAGCACTGACTGCTCTTCCGAAGATCCTGAGTTCAAATCCCAGCACCCACATGGTAGCTCACAACCATCTGTAAAGAAATCTGACGCCCTCTTCTGGTGTCTGAAGACAGCTACGGTGTACTCACATATAATAAATAAATGAAGAAATAGGAAAAAAAAAAGGAAGAAAGAAAACTGGTGAAGTTTTGGTGAAGACCACCTCCGGATTTATTTTTGTGATACTGGGGAAACTAACCCGGTTTCTGGATGCTAGGCAACTGTGCTGGCCTTCAGCAGATAAGATGTTGGCTGCCGTCCTGTTTGTCTCCAGTTCCTTATTCCACAGTCGCACTTTTCAACGACATTTTACTTTTGGTAAAGTTTACGTGTGCATTATTTTAAACAATCTGTTCAAAAATTAGGAAAGTATTCCTGCCCCCCTTCCTACTTGTGCCTACTCCTCGGTCTTTCTACCTCTTGTCTCAGCGTCTTTTTGGTGGGAGACAGAAGCTTTCAGCAGGTTCTTTCTCTCCTAGGCAGACTCAGATTCTGTGGTGCCTCTCTGCCTTCCTTCGTGCATCGTACTGTGCTTTTAGAACATGGAAGCTGCTTGCAGGTCAAGATTCCCTAGGACCATTAAAGTCATTTCCTCTGCTTCACGACTCACTATCCTTTTCTTCTCTCCCCTTATTTTCTCTCTTCCTCGAGACAGGGTTTCTACACTGTAGCCCAGACTGATTTCACACTATAGAAATCCTCCTGCCTCAGATTTCTGAGTACTAGGATCACAGATCTGCCCCATCATTGCCCAGATTATTTTCTGTCTTTGTTGACTGATAAGCCTCTTGGATCACACTTCTAACATTTTAAAATTAAGAATTTTATTTTATTACCTGGTGTACATGCCTTTCATTCCTGCACTCAGGAGGCAAAAGCAGGTAGATCTCTGTGAGTTCCAGGTCAGCCTGGTCTACATAATGAGTTCTAGCACAGCCAGGGCTATGTAGTGAGACCCCGTTTGGGTTAAAAAAAAAAAGTATGTATGTGGGTGCTTTGCCTGCATAGATATGGACTCCAGAGAAGCCAAGAGGATGTCGGATCTCCTGGGACTGGAGTTACAGACAGTGATGAGTCACTATATGGCTACTGGGAATGGAAACTGGGTCCTTTGGAAGAAGAGCCTATGTTCTTAACTGCTGAGCCATCTGTACAGTCTCTCCTGTTGATCTTGAACTCTTCATTCTGCATTAACCTGGCTAGCTGGTATTACAGGTGTAAAATACTGCATCCATCTCCATGTCGTTTTTGTGAAAATATGTACCCATGGGTTAGTGAGATGGCTCAGAGCGGAAAGGTGATTGCTGCCAAGCCCGATAACCTGAGTTCAATTCCTGGGTCCCACATGGTGGAAGGAATGAACCAACTTATGCAACTTTTGCTCTAATATCCACACACATATATGTAGATAGTCGTGCGTGCATGCGCGCGAACACACACACACACACAATGGGGGGGGAGGTGTTATCAGATGTCTACTCCTGACCTATCTGCTCATACTTAATGCTGAGACCTGAAAGTGCTCTGAGGGACCCAGATGTGGTGTCCTGAGGTTGGTTATTGGCTTGTCTATTTGCTGTATAAGAGAGAGACATGGGTGTTTCTCTGGGGCATTTAAAACTGACCCTCTGGGAGTCTCCTGGGTGTCCTTCCCAGATGGTGCCTTGCCCCAGGAGAACCAGCCAGTCTGCCACATGCTTGGAGCCCAGGATGAAAGCTATAGCAGAGGGCTCTTCATGTGCTGTTAGGAAGGTATCACCCTGGCTTCTGCTGTGCTGGCATTCCAGGTCTACAACCCTGTGCTTCTCCATCCTTAGACAGTACTCTGGCGTTCTGGGAGGAGAGGAGTAGGCACTTTGGGTAGAGTGAAAGAAAGAGGCTGGACAATGGTATTGCATGCCTTTGATCCCAGCACTTGAGAGGCAGGTGGATCTGTGAGTTAAAAGCAAGCCTGGTCTATGGAGAGAGGGGAGAGAGAAAAAGTCTATGAAAGGATTATCCATTGCCACAAATCTGAAACCCAGTCAAAATCACTCCTGAAGCATGGTCAGCTCTGTGGGCTAGATGCAGGCCCTTTTCCAAGGCTGGCACACCTTGTCCGATAGGTATTATCCTCGGCCTCTGCTGAGAGACCAGCTGAGCTGTTGCTCTATCAACACTTGCAAAGCTTCCTCCTATTCTGGGATATTTCTCCTATTCACTACTCCTCCTCATAGTGTGCAGATGGTCTTTGGGACAGCACACAATAAAACGGAGCTGGACGGGGTGGGGGGGGGCGCCTTTCCAGTGTCTCTGTGGGTCAGACAGTATCTTTCCCTTTCAACTTGCTTTCCTGAGAAGTTACAGCAGTCTGCTCAGGAGCTGGGGTGGAGTTGGGGTGCCCTGACCCAGTTCTCAGTGGAGATGTGTCTATTGCTTTTCAGAAGGCGGGGATGGGTGGGTGGGGGTGGGGTGGGGGATGGGGGGTGGCTGGTACCAGACCTTTGGAAAGAAGTCCACTGCCCTGGCCTTGACAACCCTGTGTCTTGTGGACCCCCTTTTGGGCTCAGCGTTTGCTCTGGGCTGCTCTCCAGGTAATGGGCCTCCTCTGGCTGGTCTGAGTCTGTGTTTCTGTCTTATCTGCTTCTCTCAATATTTTATTGAATGTTTTGTGTGGGACCAGTGCTTCCCCTAGGTTTCATCATTGTGCCTTCTGGCCTCTACCGAGTGGGACTTTGGGAAGGAAGAGATTGAAGCGTTCATTTAAACAACCTCCTGCTTTCTTTCCTTTTTTCCCCCCATTCTTTTTATTTTATTTTATTTTTTATTGAAAAAGGAAGTAAAAACATTTTATGATAAAATTAAAGATTTACATCCAAAATGTTTCTGACAAAATTGAAGAAGCCTGCTTTATTTTCATTATTTACTTACATGTATATGTCTGTGTGTGCATATGCACATGTGCATGCAGTTGCCTGTGGAGGACAGAAGAGGACATAGGATTTCATGGAGATGGAATCACAGATCATTGTGAGCTACCTGATTTGGTGGTGAAGACAGGTCCTCTCCAAGAGCAGAAAGTGCTCTTAACTGCTGAGCCATTTCTCCAGACTCTGCTGCATTCATTCATTCATTCATTCATCTAGAAACAGGGTTTCACTTTGTATCCCTCTGTGTAGACCAGGCTAGCCTTGAGCTCACAGAGATCTACCTGCCTCTGGAGCACTAGGATTAAAGACAGACACCACAATTTCTGACCCATTTCTTTCTTTCTTGATTAGGCCAGAAGTTTGTGAATCTGTTTTGTTTTTTGTTTTGTTTTACCAAACTAATTTTTGTCTATTAGTTTTTTGTTTTTGTACCAAAAGAATTTTTATCTATGTGGATTCTTCTCTTGGGAGTATGTGCCTTTGGATAGGTTGGAACGCACTATGTGGTCAGGCTGACCTCAAACTCACGGAGATCCTCCTGCCTCTGTCTCTTGAGTGCTTGGATTACCACCACCATGCCCGGCTGTTTTTGCTGTTTGCTTTTTTCTCTTGGGTTTTCTGAGACAGGGTTTCTACCTATCCCTGGCTGTCCTGGAACTCACTCTGTAGACCAGGCTGTCTTTGAACTCTCAGAGATCCCCCTGCCTCTGCCTCCACGTGCTAGGATTAAAGCCACCATATGCTGATTTTGTTTTTAAGAGAGGCTCTTACTACATAGCCCAAGCTGACCTTGAACTAAAGGTCCTCCATCAACCTCCCTGCGATTACTGGCACCTGCTACCTCCTAGCCCAGGTTGGCCTCAGAGTTAGTATCCTGCTGAGGTAACCTTGAACTCGATTGCTTCCATCTCCCAGGTGTGATTATAATAACTTGTGGTAAGACATACAGAACACAAAGTTTACCATTTTAACCTTCTTGAAATGTACAGTTTGGGGCACTAAGTACTTGATGCGGTTTTTTTCCAACTGCATCCCACTGAACTTGGAGCTAGGCTGGTCCCCAGAGAGCTACGGAAATCCTTTTCTTCACCAGCCCCGCCCCAGTGCTGGAGTTACAGGTGCAGTGTGGCTCCGGACTCCTCATGTGTGTGCTGGATCTGAACTCAGGGCCTCAGGCTCACACAGCAAGTGCTCTTTAACCACTCCCCAGCCATTTCTTCTGTCCCTGGGTGTGTTTTTAAATTTCTAAAATGGAAATTCTTTTTTTAAAGATTTATTTATTTATTATATTTTAATACACTGTAGCTGTCTTCAGACACACCAGAAGAGGGCATCGGATCCCATTACAGATGGTTGTGAGCCACCATGTGGTTGCTGGGACTTGAACTCAGGACCTCTGGAAGAGCAGTCAGTGCTTTTAACCACTGAGCCATCTCTCCAGCCCCCAAAATGGAAATTCTTGTTGTTGCTGTTTTGAACCTGGGCTTTACTCTATAAATATTTGTTCAAATAGGATTTTAAGAGCATATACTTATATGCGATTATCTTGTACCATGCTCGCCTAAAACTCAGTCATACTTATAATAATCCTCCTGTCTCAGTGTGCCCAGTGCTGGGTTTGTTTGCGATCACACTGGGCTCAAAAATGAAAGGGATTTGAAGGTTATTTCTGTGTTTGTAGCTTCATTTCCCTAATGGTTGTGAGACTACGTTCTATGTAATTTCGGTTTATGTACGTCCAGTGCTGTAAACGTGGGAAGAGTCCCTTTTCATGGCTTTGGCTATGAAAAGCTCGTATCTGCTCCGCATCTGTTTGATGGGAATGCACTAGCTCCATACCTGACTGTATTCTGCTTTCCGTTATAACCGGACTCTTCAAAACAGCCCTGTAGTGGCAGGTGCATTTTCTATAGAGCATCTACCTTGGTATTACTGAATGGTTGACCCATGGCATGTCTAACAGAGAAGCACAATCATCTTTCTTACTTTTAATTTACTGGAGTTTATTTTTAACTCCATCCTAAAGCCTGAATTTATTTGAATTTGACTGAAAGTTCTCTCGGTTGGTGAGACAAGCATTGTAATCCTCCCCTGTGTCTTGTGGGAAATACTGTTTTTGTTTGCCTGAAAATATCCTCATTTTGAACATCATTCTTTCAAAGAGGACCTTAAAAGCGTATACTTAAATCTAATTACTATGTGCCAGACACGATTTGGAGAGTTTCATAAATATTAAAATTACAGCGATACGTTTTATCTCGTTTCTTCTGTTTCTGTCCATCTTTTGTCTCCTGCTGGGGAATAATTTTCAAGCGTCATTTTTCCCCTTAAGCACATAGTGCGAACATCATTATTTCACAGGCTGTAGGTGATAAGTTCTTAAGTCTACTGCGCCAGCTGGCTGCCTCTGCATTGTTTTCTCTCCTGGATGCTGGGCTGACTTCTGTGACACTCTGTGGTACACGCTGTGGTAGTGCTGTGTGAAAATGCTTTGTGGGGGCCGTTGGGATTCCGGGGTCCTGCCTAGGTCACTAGGTGGGCAGTGGCTTTTGTACTTCACGGAGCTGTTTTGGGCCCTGTGGTAAAAAGGGTTGAGTGCTTGAGCGGATCCAGCTTTATTCCAGAAGTCTGTGTAGTTGTCAAGAAAAACCAAGCTCTGTGGGAACTGATGGAGGACGGGGGATGTACGTAATGCTTGAGCAGTGGGTGACTCACATGGGTCTCATATTCCAGTGTGTGTAGGAGGGAAGGAAACAGGTTCAGGAAGGATTTATGCAAAAATCATGTCTTACAAAGCATGGTGGTATGAAAATGTCAAAAGGTAGGTAAGGGAACATTCTGGAATGTTCTTAAATACCTGATGTTTACCTTAGGTTGGGCAACCACATATATCCCCTCCCTTCAGTACCCTCCACTCTCCCGGTCTGCTGGCATCATTCATCACCCCCTCCCACCATACACGCCAGTTTCCTCTCTCATCACCGAAACATCTGAAGGGAGGAAGGGTCTCTGTCCCTGGAAAGGGTGTGCTCCAGTGTGATGGGGAAGGTACAGCAGAGTTCGTGGCAGCTGGGTGAGGCTGCTTGCTTATAGCTTGATGGCTCAGGAAACAGAAATCAGGTCAAAACAGGGATTGGGATACAACCCATAGTACTCATTTTGTGGTGACTCATCTCTTCCATCAAGACTCCACCTCCCAGAGCTTCCTCAACCTCCTAAAGCAGCACCCCCAGCGGGGGTCAGGTGTTCAAACTCATGAGCCTGCGAGGATATTACATACCTGAGCACAACACTGTGGCCTGACTCATGAGGTCACTCCTGTTTCAGTGTCTCTGGGGATGCTGTAAAGGGTACACTTGAGTGGCTGTGGTGACCACATCCTGTTGTGTGACAAGAGTCCTTGGACTCAGTTGGACAACCACCTCCGTAGGCACAGATAAGGTTTTCCTCAATGTACATCAACAAGGAAGCAGAATGGTCAAACTCCAGGGAGTGACTTAGAAACCAGTCTTCAGCAGCTGCCCAGTGAGAACAACCTAGTCGTCCCCAAAGGGAGCATAGGATAGAGGCACACTTGGGGGCCTATGGAGGCAGCTCTCATACACGCTCATTTGTGTAGTGATTGTGGATGACCATCAAGGCTGCTTTGGAATTGTTTTGGTTTAATGTTGGTCATTTGTTTCCATAGCTTGCTTTAAGTAAAACCTGTAAAGTTAAACACGTAACTGACTCTTGATGACATTTTTTATTATTTTTTTCAACTTAAACTAAGTCATTATATATGAACTTGATTTAAAGTTTTTCCATCTCGTCTTGCCTCTCTCTTTTTTTTTTTTCAAAAGCACCACCAAAAAAGGACCTAGAAGAGAAACCTGAAGAACACAGGACGAGAGGGACCGATGGGGTGCCCAGTGGCCCTGGACCTCGACAACAGCCTAGTGCCTTATGTGCCAGAGGAAGTAAGAAAGCCACCAGAAGCCCCCAAAGATCGACAAGCAAAATAAAAGAGAACAAGCACCCGTTTGCTCTTTATGGCTGGGGAGAGAGACAGATGGACATGGGGAGCCAGAAGACCCACAATGTCTGTGCATCGGCCTCTGTGCACGAGGTGTGCCTTGACCGGGGCCAGCCTATCCCTGAGCTGCCCCCACCCCCGGCCATTTCTCCCATGGCTACGGTGCTCGGGGCCACGGGAGGTCCTTGGGTCATGTGGGAGTTCATGGAACACAAAAGAAGGGGGCTCTGGCCTAGAAAGACGTTGTGGACTTGGGTTGACTGGGGCTACAGTCAGGGCTAAGGTCTGATGATGGGAAGAGACAGCTGTCATTGTGGCTTGTGAGTTCCGTGGTCTGGGCCACAGGGATAATGGGAACACAGTGAGAGCTGGAGTTATCCCCTGGAGAGGCATCAGTTTCCCTCAGCTTTGGTAACCTGGTGTCCTTAACCAGGCCTTTCTCCTCAGCTTGACTGTTTGGCGTCTCCTGGGACCTCTGTTTTCCCTTCTCATGAGATTCAGCTAGATGACTTCCTGTTTGTCTGCCTTAGTGTTTTCTTGCCGTGAGCTCCACTCACCTGGCTCTGCCTTGGTTTGTCATTCTCTCAAGGCCTGAGACATTTTAGACACGAGGATCCTCAGTTGTAGCCGGGAAACAGTTACTGTGTTAGCACCAACCGAATGCCAGGGACGCCTTAAGAACAGGAGGGAAGAGGAACCAAAAACTCGGTTTCCCTGTGATGACAGGCAGGTTCCCGGAGCAGCGTGAAGGTGGCAGATGCTGTTTATCTGAGGGGGAATCTGAGACAAGGAAGCTGTTAACAGAGGATTCTCACAAGTCCTGGGACGGACTTAACTAAGAAACTCTCCTGACATTTTACACCCCTACACACACACACACACACACACACACACATACATACATACATACATAAACACACATACACACAGAGACATACACACAGAGACACACACATACGCACATACACACATACACATACACACACACACACACACATACACACACAGAGACACACACATACACACACATACATAAACACACATACAAACACACACACAGAGACACACACATATACACACATACATAAACACACATACACACACATACAAACACACACACATATACACACATACATAAACACACATACACACACACATATACAAACACACACATACACATACACACACGTACACACACAAACACACACACAGAGACACACACATACACGCACATACACAAACACACAAACACACAGAGACACATACACACAGAGACACACACACACACAGAGACACACACATACATAAACACACATACACACACATACACAAACACACACACAGAGACACACACATACACACACACATACACATACACACACAAACACACACATACACACACATACATAAACACACACAGACACACACACACAGACACACACATACATAAACACACATACATAAACACACATACACACATACATAAACATACACACATACACACAAACACACATACACACACATACGCAAACACACATACACACACACAAACACACATACACAAACACACACACAAACACACATACACAAACACACACACACACACACACAGAGACAGGATCTCATGTAGCCCAAACTGGCCTGAGACTCAGTATGTAGCTGAGGATGACCTTGAACTCCTGATCCTCTTGCAAAATTCAGGGATTTTACAGGCTCACGTGCCTGCACCCAGCTGTCCTCCATCTTTAGTGCAGTATTTAAAGCAGGTTAGATCACCAACTCTTTGATCTGCTTAACCTGGAGGAGTGCTCACAGTTTTCTAGAGCTCGGTGTGGCGGTACTGTATTGTTTCTGCTTTGGAGGCAGAGCAGAAGGATCCCTGATGTTTATAGCCAGTCTTTTCTATGTAGTGAGTTCCAGGCCAGACAGAGCTACATGCAAGATCCTGTCTCAATAAATACATAAAAAAACCAACCTTAAAAACAGCAGTTTTCCCAAGCTGGTTTCAGATTGAATGCAAGTTGGGTGGTTACCATTTCTATCTAAACTTTTATCTTTTAAAACAATACTTTCTTTTTTAAAGATTTATTTATTATATGTTAGTACACTGTAGCCATCTTCAGACACACCAGAAGAGGGCATCACACTGTAGCTGTCTTCAGACACACCAGAAGAAGGCATCAGATCTCACTATGAATGGTGGTGAGCCACCATGTGGTTGCTGGGATTTGAACTCAGGACCTTCGGGAGAGCAGTTGGTGCTCTTAACCGCTGAGCCGTCTCTCCAGTCCTACTTTTTTTTTTTTTTTTTTTTAAAATGATTTATTTATTATCATATCTAAGTACACTGTAGTTATCTTCAGACACCCCAGAAGAGGGCATCAGATCTAATCACAGATGGTTGTGAGCCACCATGTGGTGGCTGGGATTTGAACTCAGGACCTTCAGAAGAACAGTCAGCGCTCTTAACCACTGAGCCATCTCTCCAGCCCCCTCCAGTCCTACTTTTTATTCTTAGTCGTGTGTGTGGGGTCTGCACACGTGAGTGCCAGTGCCCTTGGAGGTCAGAGGCATCAGATCCCTTCGGAGCTAGAGTTACAGACCGTTGTGAGTTGCCCAGCTTGGGTTCTGGGAATTGAACTCGGGTCCTTTGCAAGAGCGGTACTTGTTCTTGCGGAAGCCATCATCTCTCCAGCCCTAAAAGTCTGTTGCTCAGTTTTGCTGTCCTCGGCAACGGGGTGCTGACTGGATAGCTTACTCTGTGAAGCAAGCGTTGATGCCACAGACTGGGAGGGCTTGACTCCTTACTTCGAGGAATCAGACTAGCAACATAAAACAGGGTCTCGTGTACCTCAGGCTGGCCCTGAGATTTCCATGTAGCCAAGGCTGGCTTTGAACTTACGATCCTCTTGGTTCTACCTCCCAAGTGCTGGGGTTACAGGTGCGCACCACCACGCCTGGGGATAGAACCCAGGACTTGGCGTGTGCTAGACCGCGCTGAGCTGTATCCCCAGACTTTTAGTTAGATGTTCTTAAAAATCAGCTCTGACCCACTTAGCTCCCACCTTTATTTTTGACCTTTCTGCAGATTCATGAATCAGCACTTCGAGCCAAGAATAGAAGACAGGTGGAGAAGAAGAAGCTAGCTGCCCAGAGGCAGCGGGCTCACTCGGTGGACGTGGAAAAGAACCAGAGGGTAAAGCCGTCGTCCGCAGAGAACCCGTGGCTGACAGAGTATATGCGGTGCTACTCAGCGAGGGCGTAGATCCTGGAGCATCCTCTTTCAAGTGTTCATGCGAGAAAAGGGAAACAAACTGGCAACTGAGACCACACACGGGTGGAAGAAACTGATTGGTCCTGCAAGGCCCCCCTTAGGAAATGCCAAGAGATGGTTTTGCTTTTGTGATGGTTGGTCACCTGCCTTAGTAGTGGAACAGACCATGGCAGCCATAGATGCTGGCTTGTTTATGAAGACAAGTCCCTGAGTCTTGATATTCTTGTAAGAGTTTTATTTTCAAGATTTTAATCTTTGGAGATACCCACACCGAGTGCCTTTAACCGGCTCTAGGCGCTTCCCTCTCACCCCTCCTGTAGTCCAGACAGAGCTGCCCTTTCTGATCAGCTCCACATTCCACAGCTGGCAGGACAGCCTGTCCGATGGTCAGGACACACCGTGCAGTTCGCCACGCACGGAGCCGACACCCAGGAAGGCAGGCACGGAGAACTGGGCTGTCCCCGACGAGCCAGGGTTTCAGCGGCTGCGGAACGATTACACTTGGTAGATTTCATTTCACCTCGTCTTCATGTAGACTGTGATATTTAAGAATTTTTTTGGCCAGAGCGAGGGTCACCTTTTCTCCCTAGGTCATCCCTTAGACGTTTATTTAATACATAGTTTAATAGTTCTGGTACATTCCAGTGAGCGACGTGCAGAGCATGTTTAGAGCAAGGATGACATTTCTTTTGAGTCACTTTCCTTTATTTAACTGCAGGCAGCTGCTTAAGTCTGACCGCCATTCTTCCCCTCTTCCGGGAGAGATGGCGGATGAAGATATTGAGAACTTGTAATCTGCAGTGACGTTTAATGAACTGGGTTTGTTTGGCCGGTGGGGATGGGACTGGCAGGCAGCACCGTCAGTGTGTCCTTGCCTTCTACAGACTTTAATGACGGTGTCGTGCACAGTGCTGATAGTCTGGGTTAGAAACCTGACTGCTTGATCTCTGGCTTGGTGATCTTTGCTGCCATACTGTGGGAGAACGGGGCAGGTGCTGGCCTGACGCTAACGTTCTTCCTTTAATAGGGAGCCACCGTCAGGGTTTAAAAAAAGATTTTAAAGAATGCGTGTTCCCATGAGATGGGTGCCATCGCCACCCCGCAGAAGAGACTCCCAGAAGGATGAGCAACATGTTCTTCCTGAGAGACAGGGAGATCTTTGCCTGCGCCCACTCAGCATCTGAGCTCGCTGGGTAAAACTCAGGGCTGGGTGCGAGGCTGAGCATTTCCATGGTATTTTTACTTTGGGTTTTTGAGTATGATAATTTCTAGAACGCAGACTGATTTCATTCCACATGAGACTGTCACACGATGTCATCTGAGAACTGTATCGAGCTTTGAAAACGCATACTAAAGAACCATGAGTGTTTTTTTTTTTAAAAAAAACTTTTAAAATATTTGCCTAGTTTTGTACAGTCCCTTGTGTACAGAGCCCTCCCTCTGAGGTGTATATTTCATTAAAGAGTAAGTTCTACATGTTGTCCAAATACAGCTTTCCTAGTGATAACTGTGTTAACGACATAGTCCCCAAATGTGGCGTGATCAGGGTGATTGGCACAGTAGTAGCCCAGGTTGTTGAGAAGTGCTCTTTGTAAAAGCCTGCATTGCCTACATCATCAAACCGTACCTGACAATCTCAGAAAGACAGGTCGGGGAGGGGCACAGGCCCCTGACCCTGGCCTTCAGACTTACCCTGAAGTCGGACGTGCATTCTTTTGCATATGTGTGTAGAAGTGCAGACTGAGGTGTGCTGAGAGCCCTGCTGCTGTCTTTACCAAGTTATTATTATTTTTTTCCTTTTCTCAAGACAGAGTTTGTCTATGTAGCCCTGGCTGTCCTCGAACTTGAAGATCCACCTGCCTCTGCCTCCTGAGCGCTGGATTTAAAGGCTTGCCATATTCTTTTTACCCAGAGCACAAATGATCAGGACTTTGTAGAACATTTAATGTTCATACACTGCAAATAAGTCAATATAAATTAGTGGTGACTCCCCACACCTGAGTCCCTAATGTTTAGGGTCCAAAATTTCTCCTTTTAAAAAGACAGTGATTAATTTTTGAACTTAAGAAAATTTTAATGAATTTATCTTAACTTTTTCCTATTCTAGGAGCAGTGAGATAATTTAAAATTAACTTCTATGCTGGAAACCTCTGAAAATGTTTGAGAATCCAGTCACATTTAAAATAAATGATATACAAGCTTTTTTTTTTTTAAACTGATTTTTAAGGTCTTAATTAAAACAGTTTTTCTGTAAGCATTTTTGTTTTCTGTGCTACTTTTGCTCCAGGATTAAACAGAATATTGAAGAATGCTTGGCTGTAATGACGAGAATGAGAAGAAAATAGGAATGTATTCTTAAACTGTGCGTTTGGAAGACGTCTGAGTGCTTGGGTTGGCTATGTGTCCTCTTGTTCTCTCCGCCCCACAGGATCCCTAACATGTTCATACACTTTTGCAGGTAACAGTAGGCATCTTACCTGCTGACAGTGCAGCAGCACATGCCCATGACAGCCTTTTTAAAGATTTATTTATTATACCTAAGTACACTGTAGCTATCTTCAGACACACCAGAAGAAGGCATCAGAGCTCATTACAGAATTGGATCTCGCTGTGAATGGTGGTGAGCCACCATGTGGTTGCTGGGATTTGAACTCAGGACCTTCGGAAGGGCAGTCAGTGCTCTTAACCACTGAGCCATCTCTCCAGCCCCAGTAAGGCAACATCTTTGCAGTTGTGTCTCACTGAGGGTCGCCTGCTAATTCACAGGTCTGTGCTCACCTCACAAGAGCCAGACTAAATGGCAAGAAAGGAGAGCGAGCAAGGGGATTGTTGTGGAAGGCTTCATTTCCAGGAGAATTCCGCCGTGCTGGGAATGTAGCTGAGTGATAGGCGTTTGCTTGGCATGCTGGGGTCTCCGCATGGCAGGAGAAAAAGCAGTACACAGAGAATTCTGCACAGCTCTCAAGTTAAAAACATCTTTGAAAGACTTTGCAAACGGAATGAGACTCCCTGACATGAGGACGCCGGAAGTGTTATCGGAGGCGACAGTGGGGCTCACTTTCCCGGTAAGTTCACTCCTCAAGTGAACCTCAAAAGCCTGGTCTACTTTCTGGATTAAACCAGTGCTACACCATGGCCAATTCTGTGGTTCCTGACCCAGGTAAAGCCTTTGCTATATACCCTATGGCCAATATAACTGCAACCCTTTAAACATGACTTGGTCATTTTAAAATACTTGCATGTGAATTTGAAGTAGGTTTGGGTTGGGAGGCAGAGTCTTTCTATGTAGCCCTGACTGTCCTGGAACTCACTATGTAGATTCATTTACCTCCCAAGTACATCCGCCGCCACAATCGACAATAATGATGACTCCTCCTCCTCCTCCTCCTCCACGACAGGGTTTCACATAGCCCAGACTGGCTTTGGAACTAAACGGACGAGGATAACCTTGAGCTTTCCGTGCTTCCTGTCTCTACCTCTGAACTACTGGGATAACAGGTGTGTTCCACCTAGTGCGGGCAGTTCTGGAGACGCAAGAACCCAGGGCTTCATGCATATTAGGTGGTAACTCTGTCCCCAAAACAGGCTTTAGATTGGCAGCAGTTACATATTAATTTTGCTACCAACTTCTACAACGGAGCTGAGTGAATTAGTGGTTTATTAAGGTCTGTATGCTGGTCCATCCATCATTTGTCTTTCCTTTTTTTTTTTGGTTTTTTTGAGACAGGGTTTCTCTGTGTAGCCCTGGCTGTCCTAGAATTCACTCTGTAGACCAGGCTGGCCTCGAACTCAGAAATCCACTTGCCTCTGCCTGGCCCATCATTTGTCTTTATGAATGTGTTCCCTCTTTATCCAGGCTTGTACAAGACACAGTTACATTGACATAGGACTCATGGATGGATGTTTAGCTCCCGGGACAATCCCTGCAGAGCCTCTCAAACATGACCACATGGAGACCAGCATCCTAGTCAGCACCATGAATGGTGCCCCGGGAACGCAGTAATTATCCGTCCTTAAACACCTTTGTAGAAAAAGCTGAAGATCTATGGGAACTTACAAGAGCTTTTAAGTAATTAAAAGTATCTGATGATTCTTTTAAAATCTCTACAATAAGCAGGGTTTTTTTGGGGGGGGGTGGGTGGGTCCAGTCTGGCCATTTTTAACTCTGTGGACCTTTGGTGGGGGTCTTTAGGCAGTGGGAGTTGGGGGGTGTCCCACAGGATGGAAGTTGTCAACCTTCATTCCCACAGTATATTCTGCATCCTGGATTTCTTAAATAGTAACAAAATTGCATTTAAGGAAAGTTTCCACTGTTGCTCTAAGCTTATTTTGAGGGCCACATTCACTTCAGAATACTGAAACAACCTTGGCTGGGTGTACAGAGCTGCTGCCCTCTTGGCTCATCTGGCCATAAAGAGCATACCAAAGGAAGCTAAGTCAGTGAGGATGATGGTTCTTCTTCCTCCTCCTCCTCCTCCTCAGACAGGATTTCACATAGCCCAGACTGGCTTTGGAACTAAATAGGTGAGGATAACCTAGAGCTTTCTGTGCTTCCTGTCTCTACTTCTGACCTGCTGGGATAAAAGGTGTGCACCACCTGGTTAGTGCAGGTCTGGGGATGCAAGAACCTCTGGGTTACAGGCGGATCCTTTGAGTCACAAGCAGGACCTCTGGGTTACAGGCGGGACACGTCCAAATTGCAGCCAGGCCTCTAGGAATTGATGCTAAACTGGGACCATACTGACAGAAAGCAGCTTCAGACAGTTCCACGGGGTTAACTATGACAGCCACAGTGATTGACAAGGCCATGCCACTCAGTACCTGAGCTGGGAGGTGCAAGAGGAAAGACCGCAAACACAATGCAGGTATCAAAGTAGCTCTAATGAGTAACCGAAACACTCTCAAAGCCTAGACTGAATGGTCAGTAAGGAAACAGATGTCATAAAGAGCCAAGTGAATGGGCAAAGTTGCTGTACATCTTAGTCCCAGGAGAGGCAGAAGCAGCAGGAACATTACTGAAGCCAGCCTGGGTCCATCAGGGTTACAGAGAAAGACTGTACAAACAAACATGAACCCTAAATGGAAAAAGAACTGTGAGCGGGCATAGCTGAATAGATTCAGTGGTTGAATGGAGAGGAGAGACACCCACGAGAGACTGAAAGAAGAGCAGAGTGTCAACGGGAACCCGTGACATGGAAGGTGACAAGGACAACAGCAAAGGCGTTAAAGGATCGGAATGAACAACGTTCGGAAGCTCCCGCTCTGATGAAAGAAGTTGAGCGAACCGTATGTGGGAAAGGAGCATCTGTGATCCTGGGGGAGGCAGAGGCAGGATTTGGGTTTGGGGACACATTAGGACACATTGTCATCAAACTGCCACATGCTACCCTGACAGTTTGAATGATGGTGACTTCTTCATAGAGGCCACAGAAGCCAGAGGAATGATGGTAAATTCTTCATAGAGAGCAGAGGAAGTAGATCATTAGTGTGACAAATGCCACCTGGGAATTCTGTATCTAGAGTTGGGCACATGGCACACACCATAATCCCAGCATAAGGGAGGCTGAGGCAGGATTATCTTGAGTATGGGACCAGCCTGGGCTAGAGTAAGATCCTCTCTTAAAGGGGAGGAGGGACTCTGAACAGACTAAAATGATTGAGAAGTATTACAGTGATTTATATACTAAAAATATTTTTTTTTCTTTTTCGTTTTTCGAGACAGGGTTTCTCTGTGTAGCCCTGGCTGTCCTGGAACTTACTTTGTAGACCAGGCTGGCCTCGAACTCAGAAATCCGCCTGCCTCTGCCTCCCAAGTGCTGGGATTAAAGGCGTGCGCCACCACCGCCCGGCTTACTAAAAATATTTAACCTAAAAGAGTAGGTTCAGAGAGTCTGAGCAGCATTTAAAAAAGTGCAAAAGAAACCAACCTATCAGTGTACACCATGTCTTGGTGTTTCCATGCCAACAACGCTGCAAAGCTGCTGAAACTTCCCGGGACCCACCTGGCTCTGCAGGACGCGTGAGCGTCCCACCCACAGACTGATTCGGGTAAGTGAAGACGTCCAGCAGCTGCTGTATTGGGACAGAGGCAGAGGCTTGTGTGGCCAGGTCCAGCTGGGACTACGGAGTTGTACGTGTCAGTTACAGATAGGGAGGACGGACAAGTTCAGAGTAGGAGCTGGAGGTTTGCACCTCCATGAGCACTAGAGATGACAGGTGAGGATCAGCCATGATGCAGGGGAGCCTGGTGACAACGGGCAGAGGCTCCGCTTCCCTAGCCATCGCTGTGCAAAACCCTTCAGAGACAGAGCGTCACTGAGACACCAGTCCTATTGTCTAAACAGACCTGGCCAGTCCAAGCAAGTAAGAATATGCCAAAGAGAAAGTCTCAAAATTGGACATTTTAAATAGAAGAGAGATGAAGCCTGAACATACAGAATTTTGCACAAGGCAAGCCGGGCAGTGGTGGCACACGTCTTTAATCCCAGCACTTGGGAGGCCAAGGCAGGTGGATTTCTGAGTTTGAGGCCAGCCTGGTTTACAGAGTGAGTTCAGGACAGCCAGGGCTATACAGAGAAACCCTGTCTCGAAAAAACAAACAAATTTGCATAAGGCCGTGCTCAGGAAACATTGTCGGGAAAAGAGCTTTGCCCGGCGTGGAGGTACACGCCTTTACTCCCAGAACTCAAAAGGCAGAGGCAGGTAGATTTTTGAGTTTGAGATCGTCCTGGTCTACATAGCAAGTTCCAGGGCTACGTAGTGAGACCCTGCCTGAAAACAAAGGCAGGCCAACTCGATAATTGTGTACAGTAAGACATTTGCCAATTCAGGAAGAGCTACAAAGATGTTTGGTGAGGTTCACCTCTACCGCGTACTCAGTCCACACACCGTACTCCAGTCTCTTGAGCTCAAACTGGTCTTGAACTCATGAGCGCCTCCTGCTGTCTCAGTTCAGAGTGCTAGGATTAGAGGCGTGTACTACCTACCACACCTGATTTCCGATAATGTGTGTGGCGTGGAGGCGTTTGCTGGGGATCAAGCCCAGGGCTTTGCACATGCAAACCAAAGCACTTTACCCTAGCCCAAGACTTCATAATAAGCAATATCCTTTGCTCTAGAGGTAGTGAGTTTCCTAAAAACGACCACAAAAAACGAGATGTGAAAGGAGGCAGCGGCACCCTTACGCTGAGTTTTAGGAAAGCATCGCGGTCAGCAATGGGTCTTCTGGTGGGGAGACGGTGGAGGTGACGTGGCAGCCGAGCAGGACGGGCAGGCTGACCTGTGTCCACAGAGCAGGACAGTACTGTGCATGAGAAACTCGGTTCCACTTTATTTCCAGGTGTTAATGAGTCCTGTGGGTTTAGCATTTCAGGTGTGGATCACAGAAAGTGTGTAAAAGAGGGTAAGAGGGATTAAATAAGAAACGCACTGGCTGTTCACACCAGAGTCCTTTCATACTCAGTCACACGTGTAACCAACCACAACGAGGAAAGCACGCTCACGTTCACACCTGCATCTCCTGTGAGTTAACCAACGCCACGAGGAAAGCACGCTCTCTCTCATTCACAACTGCATCTCCTGTGAGTTTAAGAAAAAAAAAAGGTCATTGAGCGCAGGGTTCTCTCTCGTCACACTGGCTCTGTGCTGTGGGAACGTGCTGGGCTGTGTGTAGCACAAGCTTGACTTGACAGAACATGAGGGGTACGAGTGGGGCAGGGGTCTGCATACATGTGGCATCTAAAGGTATTGTCCGCTGAGTTCGGTTTGCAGAATGGCTGCTGAGCCCCGGCTGCCAGTGCGTACCGTTCGTCCCCCAGGAAGATCTACTTCTGTGCAGAGTAGAAAAGATGGTACTGAAAACTCCAGGCTCTTCGGCTCCAGCAGCTGTGCTCCGGAAAACCACCGCTGAGCCTGAGAAACATGAAGCGCGGTTCAGAGACTCCTGTGCTTTTAAAGGCCACACAGCTCAGAGCCCCACCTTTGGATTAACGCTGGCTCACACTGCTCGCCGGCCCACTGTGAGCTGCACATGTAGACTTGTAATCCCAGGACTCGGGAGGGAGGCTGAGGCAGGAGGATCGTCCTAAGGTGGAGGCCCACGTGGGCTATAGAGTGAACTCCTGCCTCAACTTCCCCAGCAAAAATGTCCACTGTGGTAAATGGGAGAGGGAGCTACCGAAGGCTCGGTGGAGAGCTTGACGTTCTGGGCTGTTCCAGCTCGGTCAAGCATGTTCCATGGCTTGAGGAAAGACGGCCCAGGGCAGGACACTGGGCTCTCCGCCTGCCCTGCCTTTGCTTCTATTTTTTTTTAAAGATTTATTTATTTTATGTATATGAGTACAGGTGGTTGTGAGCCATCATGTGTTTGCTGGGAATTGAACTCAGGACCTCTGCTCACTCCGGCCCGCTTGTTCTGGCCCAAAGATTTATTTATTGTTATATGTAAGCACACTGTAGCTGTCTAGACACACTAGAAGAGGGCGTCAGATCTTATTACAGGTCGTGAGCTACCATGTGGTGCTGGGATTTGAACTCAGGACCTTCGGGAAGAGCAGTCAGTGTTCTTTGCCACTGAGCCGTGTCTCCAGCCTGCTGCCTTTGCTTCTAAATGGTTAGGAGGAGCTCCTGCAGTGCCAGTCCTGCGGGACAGACCTCTATTCCTCAGGGCCTCTCCTCTCCTTCCCTCCTCTTCCCCCGTCCCACTGCAGTTTTTACAGCCCCTCCTTTCTGCCCAGGATGCAGGGCCCCCAACACCCACCCGTGTCGCTGGGGTGCCTAACAGCCACACTCCTGTGCACTTGGAGCCTGTGTACGTCGAGGTGACCGTAGCTGTCTCAGGGCAGCGTCTCCATACTGGATGCCAGAGCCCATCCTCTCGGGGTCCAGCTCACCTGAGGACCAAGAAAATGCCCATGATTCTGTGTTCCCCAAACACGGTAAGTGGGAAAGGGTAAAGTGCAACGTCCCATGCATTTGTACCTTCATTGTGGAGAGCAAAAATGTATCTACTAAAAAACAGCTTTGTTTTTTTGAAACGGGGTCTCACTATGTAGCCTTGACTGGTCTTTTACTTACTCTGTGGACCAGACTGGCTTAGAATGCAGAGATTTGTCTGTCTCTGCCTCCCACCCCCAATGCTGTGATTAAAGGTGTGTGCACACCACCGCACTGGGCTGGAAAAGAAACGCCTTAATTTTAAAATGTATGTGTGCAACACATGGATGCCAGAGCTCAACTTGCAGGCTTTCTACTTGTTTTGGGACATGGGTTCTCTGAGACCTGGGATTCACTAACTTGGCAATGCAGTCTGGTGAGTGAGCCTCAGGGGTCTTCCTGACTCTGCCTTACCAGTGCCTTGACACCCAGATTACTACACAGATGCTGGGGATCAAACTCAGGTCCTCCCATGTACATGCTATCGCCCCAGTGCCTGAAAAAGGTATATTTGAGTACATGGCATTAAATATTCCCAGGAAAGAGCCCGTAACAATGGCTGACTTCAGGGGCTTTTGGGTTTTTCAAAAAAGATTTATTTAAAGTGTGTGTATATGCATGCATGTGTGCAGGTGCCCAAGAAGGCCATGAGAGGGCGCTGGATCCCTTGGAATTAGCGACAGTTATGAGCTGTCCAGTGTAGGTGCTAGGAAGGGAACGGAATTTTGGTCCTCTTCAAGAACAGTGTATGCTTTTCACCTCTGAGCCACCTGCGCCTGAGTTTTGGATGTTTGAGTGGAACTATGAGACGGTATTATGTATAAAAAAAATTAACTTAAAACTAAGCAATAGCAATGTTCACTTACTAGTTTGTAACAACCCAATTTTGATAGCACCCTGTGCACACCTGCCGCTAAGGGACTCCTGGGAGTGAGCTTCTCTCAGGCAAGTGTGACTGACTTGCTAGATAGCAGTGCTTTTTACTACAGCCTTGCTTATCCCAGCCAGCAGGGGGCACTGTTGAGCTACAGGGCAAAACCCATAGATGAGGCCAGGGAAAGGCTGGTACCTGATTCAATTTTGTTAAGTATCTTCCTTGCACACTGCATGAAAGCCTCTTCGACGTTCTCGCCGGTCAGCGCACTAGTCTCCAGGAACATCAGCTCTGCAGATGGCATCAGAGAAGAGAGAGAGAGAGAGAGAGAGCAGAGTGGGAGAGAGTGAGCTTTAAAATCTCATTACAGCTGGGTGGTGGTGGCGCACGCCTTTAATCCCAGCACTTGGGAGGCAGAGGCAGGTGGATTTCTGAGTTCGAGGCCAGCCTGGTCTACAGAGTGAGTTCCAGGACAGCCAGGGCTACACAAAGAAACCCTGCCTCAAAAAAAAAAAAATCTCATTACAGTTTCTCATTCATTTTGGAAAGAGTGCATGCTATGTTGTGTGTGCAGTGGTCAGAGGACAGTTCGTAGGTCAGACTTTCCTTCCTTCTGCTATGTGGGCCACAGGGATGGAACTCAGGTCCTCAGTCTTGGAGGCAAGTGCCTTTGTCCACAGAGCCATCTTGCTGGCCCAATGACAGTGACTTTTTTTTTTTAAAGATTTATTTATTTATTATATGTGTGTACACCGTAGCTGTCTTCAGACACCCCAGAAGAGGGCATCAGATCTCATTACAGATGGTTGTGAGCCATCATGTGGCTGCTGGGATTTGAACTCAGGACCTTCGGAAGAGCAGTCAGTGCTTTTAACTGCTGAGCCATCTCTCCAGCCATGACAGTGACTTTTAATTGCTAACAGCCTGTTCGGGATTCTCATGTAGTAACAAAATACAGTTCCTAAATCTTCTCTTTCTATAAATATAATAAACACATATATATTTTTGTTGTCTGTTTTTATGAGATAAGGGTTCACGTAGCTGAGGCTGGTTTTGAACTTTTGACCCTCATAACCCTGCCTCCCAAGTGCTGAGATCACAGGGTATGTTGATCCTGGTGTGTTGATGTATTCAGTTACAGGAGCCTAACCCTTTCTGAAGAATGGCCATTGTTGTGCCCTGACCCCTGAGCTGACAGGATGAAGGAAGCACACTGAGAACTGTGACTAAATCATGACTTAGAGCCAAACTTTCTTCTCCAAGTGATCTGCATGCTGATAAATCACTATTGCACTGCACAGGAGCAGGACCCATGTCCGTCCCAGCCAGACACAGCCCCACTGCCCTAGAAAAGCCATCCACGTCCACGGCTTCTAATTTACGTTCAAATTTACATTGTTTGAAAATGTGTGCATTTGGGCATCCTAGATAATTTTTACTAATTTAGCTCTCTAATCATTATACTAATCATTAATAATTGGGGGGTGGGTAGTCCCACTTGATTTATTTTTATTAATTTTGGCATGAGTGTTTTGCCTGAAAGGATGTTAATATACCACATGGGTGCCTGGTGCCCCAGGAGGTGGTAAAGCTGGGAATCGAACTTGAGGCCTTTGCAAGAACAAATGTTCTTCTCCACTGTGCCGGCTCTCCAGCCCTGCCAAACTATTAGATCACGTTCCTTTATCTCCAGAGCAGGGGGAAGCAGCTCAAAGCCTGCTCCTGCTGGCTGGAGCACCACAGCTGTTAGGCTGTACTAACAGGTCTGTACTAATGGACGGCTTTCCTGATCACGCTAAACAGCTCCTGCTTTCAAAATAGCTCTAAAATGCCCAGGGGTGGGGGAGGCAAGGGTGGCAGGGTGGAGGTGGGGTGGCGTCCACACCTTTAATCCCAGCACTCGGGAGGCAGGTGGATGTCTGTGAGTTTGAGGCCAGCCTGGTCTAAAGACCGAATTCCAGGACAGCCAAGGCTACATAGAGAACCATACAAACATCTAATGCTAAAACAATGGTTCTCAACCTGTGGGTCGTGACCCTAGGGGTTAGGGGTCGCTCAAGGGTCATAATAGTAGCAAAATTACATTTGTGAAGTAGCAACAAAAATGACTTTCTGTTTGGGTCACCACAGCATGAGGAGCAATATTAGGGTCCTCATTAGGGAGCTTGCAATCATGTCTCGAGTGTAGACTTAATTGGTTCTCTTTCCTTTTTCTTTCTTTCTTCCTCCCTTTCTCCCTTTGTGTTTCCCTTCCACCCCAATCATCCCCCATTTGAAACAGAGTCTCACTGTATAGCCATGGCTACCTTCAAGCTTTCAGTAATCCTCCTGCCTCTGCCTCCTAAGTACAAGGATTGCAGGCCCAAAACACCAAGCCTGGGTCATGTTTAGTTCTTAGTAAACACCCATCCGGGTGGGAGAGCAGGTTTCTGACTCCAGCCAGATGTGGACATGAGGATGGACTAGTCTCAGCTGGCTCTGAGAACTCAGGCTCTTCCTGAGTGTTTGTAATGCTGTTATATCTACAAGCAACTGCACATTAATACGTTAGTTACCCAGCCTGGACTACAGAGTGAGTTTCAGGACAGCCAAGACTACACAAAAAGACTCTGTCTCAAAAAAAATAAACAAGGTAGAGGTTTGTTACCATTGAGTGAATGACTTAATGTGAGAACATGAAGCCAGCTGGCTGTGTCTTCTGCTTCCTTTCTATGTAGGATGACGACTTTACCAGTTACGCTTCAAGTGCCACCCTAAGACAGCTACCATACCAGAGACATAAAAGTCCCACAGCTGGTAAATGCCTTACTTTCCTCAGCCCATTGACCTTTGTCGGCAGAATGGGGACAGCCTAAGCTATGCTGAACTCGTCTAAGCTGATAGTGGAGACTCCACAGTTTCATAAGATAGTTTAATCTCAAAACTCCACCAGGTGGTTTAAGCCCTCCCCCCAAGTGTCACTGTGCCTAGACCACCCTGAGAGATTCTTTAAGAGGAAAAAGCCACTTGCCATTCTCTTGTGCGAACCTGGAGGCTTCAAGGAAGGTGACTTCACGGTCGGCATCCAGGTCCTTCTTGTTCCCGCAGAGGATGATAACGATGTTCTGACTCGCCAGCATTCTGGCATCTGTTAACCAATTAGTAAGCGCATTGTAGGTTTCTCGGCTGTGTAACATAAGATTGTGGAAATAATACATGTATTTTATAAAACTAGCAACTGTTTCCAATCATCCTCACCATGCACACTGCTTATCAGCACTCCAGTGAGCGCAACGGCACCTCAGAGGTGACGGGAGAACCTGAACGCTTGGTGATACAACAGCTATGTTTAGCTTTTGTTACAACGAAACCCGTGAGTCAGACACTCTGGGTTCAAAACAGGGCTTTCCCTGACTTCACAAATGCTCCTGAACCCTGAGTGTGTGCAAGGTACGTGCCTGGCTTGCGACACTAATCACGGTCACCTGTAGATTTTGTGGGCACCTTGACCCACAGGAATCTACCGCAATGACTTTGCAAGGACCTCCCGCTGCTAGGATCTGGGGCTCAGGGACATTACGCGGGACTTCCTGGCTTTGTCTACCCGGGGCCTGCTCAGATCTGCAGGTTGGCTCCCACATTTAAGGACCAGCACAAGTGATGTCACACCCTGGCAGGTGGAGTGTCTCACGGCACTGGGGGGATGAGGTGGGTGAAGTCAGGAGTGTCACCCCCTCTCAGAAGAGAAGGCAGTCTAGTTGTTCTCCTGGGTCAGGTTCTTCCCAGGAAGGGCCCCTTGGTAGAACCTTTTGGATCACATGTTTCCAGGGCAATGCTAACTCTGAGGGCAGTGGATTCATGAGACTTTCTTCAAGACAGTACTGTGGTCACCAAGCATGTGGGGCATGGAACATTTGAAATGTAGCCAGAGCAACCCAGGAGTAAAACTAAGTTGTTACATGTAGCCAGTAACTGCAACAGTATTCCATTAGTTGATTTAACCGCTCCCATAGCTTTCTAAGGACCCAAGAATGTTACCCTTATAAATGAGGAAACCGAGACCAAAACAGGGAGGTCCAGGCATGTAGAGATGGAAAAGCCACTGGCTGGAGCTGGGCTCTGAGCCGTAGTCTGTGTCCTTAGCCTCTTGACTACTTCTGAGAAGGCACAGAGCCCCGCAGACCTTGAGCATGCTCCACATAGTGTGAAGGCGGAGCCAAAAGGCTTGTTTCGGTCCCAGCGGCTCTCACACACTAAAAGACCTTTATGGTCCCCAGGCAAGGGCCCAGAAGCCGCCTGCGTACAGCCATGCTGCCTATCTAGACCAAACTAAGTCATACATCTCACCAATACTGGGATGCGGAACGCCAAGTAGCCTGTGTGATGGGGAGGTGACATTACCTGGTGATGTCATAGACGAGGAGTGCCCCAGCTGCTCCTCTGTAGTAGCTTCTCGTCACAGACCTGGAGGAATGACAGGGGCTTCTGACAATCGAGGCTCTTTACTTCTCCCCATAAGAACCATGCTTCCTTTTGAACCACAACTTAGGGCCAGGGCAAGCAGGGCGCTCTCCCCAAAGCAGGGCGAGCTCTGCCCAGCTGCTCCTTAGGTCAGGAGGTTCATGGTCTGCATGTGGCCCGAGTGTCCTGAACTCTATGTGGGCAGCAGGCACCAGGAGACCCTCACATCTCTGTCTTCCCCCTCCAGATGCCCCATGCTGTTCCCTCCCTTCTTCCCAGGAAAAGCCCAAGACAGGAACAGCCTAGATTCCTGCCAGGGGCCACATTGACCCACACAACATTCTTCGCCCCTTGCTCTACTGAGGACTGGGTCTCTGTCCGCCTCACGTTTTCAATGGTCTGTTTTTCAGTATTTTCTCCCCTATGATACCAACTGCTCTCTCCTTGCTAGTTTTTTAAACTTTATTGTGTGTATGATGCTGGGGTGCCGAATGTTGGTGCCACAGCACGTCTGTGGGAGTCAGACGACACCTGTGGTGAATCATTTACTTCCACCTTTGCGTGGGTTCTGGAGATGGAACTCGGCCTGTCAGGCTGCCAGCTGGAGCCTTTACCTGCCGCACCGTCTTGTTAGGTTTTGATACCAGCAGGGTAACACTTGCTCTGGCGCCTCCTGCGGTCTCTCACTATATTGCCCAGGCTGGCCTTGATCCCCTGGACTCAAGGGATCCTCCTGCCTCAACCTCCAAAGTAGCTAGGGCTATGGGTACTACCACACTCTATCCCAAGTTTAATTCAAAGGCCTGTGGTGGGGGTGTCGCTTCTTCCACACTGAATCTTGACTGACTTGGTGCACTCTGCAGAATGCATGACTGAAATGTTCACGCACCACCGTGCGTTCACTGTTACAGGATGCTGACCACACAACCTGGTTAGCAGGGATCTGGAGTTAGCCTTTCTGAGTACCAGTTGTGTGTGTGAGATTCATAGAGGCTGTTCTAGCGTGTTCCAGTTACTCTGAAGGAATAAAAACCCTCCATGGGTGTTTAAAAATTCCTCACAGAAGAGCCTTTTGTCTTGTTGTTTTTGCCTTAATTTTAATCTAAAAGCATACTATGGCCTGGATGGCGCTACACATCCATCATCCCGGCATTCAGGAGTTTGATACAAGAAGGCTGTGGGCTTGAGGTCTACCTAGACTGCACAGCTAGACGTTGGCTCAAAACACCACACAGACTGAAACAGGCTGAAACCAGAACCCAACTGCATGGATACCCAGTGCCGCATCCTCCTGACGGAGTTACCACCTCTGAGAGTCTAGTCACCTAGTGATCTTTTGTTTGTTTTGGTATCTGGGGTTCAGCCAGGGCTCCCAGAAGTGAGAACATCCAGATGGAGATGGAGCTTCTGAAGTCCTTTGCTGGTTTGAGACCACACACAGTGAAGGAGTCTAGCGAAACCGTCCAAGTGCCAGTCTTAGTAAATGAGAAGGGAAGCTACCTGAACCGTTCCTGGCCGGCTGTGTCCCATATCTGTAATTTGACATATTTACCACCGACATTTATTATCTTTGAGCCAAATTCCACTCCTATGGTATGATTTGAGTCATCTTTGACTGAAAAGAAAAACAAAGAACAAGTAATTACATTTTAGAACATGAAGGTAACAGTTCATGATTTAAACAGTAATGCTACGATTAATCAACGGCTGGAAAACTAAAAAATGGTAAAATGGGAGGTTGGGGCGGAGGAGGGCAGGAGACGATGACCAGGGCAGGTGGAAAGGTGGGTTGCTTCGGCCACCCAGTTTTTTGTTTGTTTTTTTTCGAGACAGGGTTTCTCTGCATAGCCCTGGCTGTCCTGGAACTAACTCTGTAGACCAGGCTGACCTGAAACTCACAGAGATCCACCTGCCTCTGCCTCCCGAGTGCTGAGATTACAACAATTTCTTTGTTTTGTTTTGTTTTGAGACAGGGTTTCCCTGTATAGCCCTGTCTGTCCTGGAACTCACTCTGTAGACCAGGCTGGACTCGAACTCAGAAATCCACCTGCCTCTGTCTTCCGAGTGCTGGGATCAAAGGCGTGTGCCACCACTGCCCAGCTTGGCCACCCATTTTCTAACAGTCAGCTGATGGATGGCACTAATAAGCACATAACATGATTCCTGCTCTCACAGAGACAATAAAGAATTCCTCTGTCTCCTAACACATGGCATAGTTACTGCAAGAGGCTACTACAAGCTTGAGTTATCAGACTGCCCGCCGAGAAGACTCATACCAGCAACCTGCTGATGGGAACTGGTCTGCCGTGTGGTGGGCCGAGTGCCTGGTAACCCACTGGGTGCTTGATCCGCAGTGAGGTGGTCGAGTGTTATTCTGGAGCAGAGGTGACCCCAAAGATAACCTGACCATAGAACTCCGATTGGGCTCTCTCTGGAGAAATCTTTTTTTTCTTTCCTTTTGTTCCTTTCCTATGTGTATTACTCATACCGTCCACTGATTCTAGCGAAGTACTGCAAACTTTTGCGTGAGTTTATTGGAGAAACCAGTCCTGTCTAGGATGGCCCTGAGGAGGCCATGACCTCGAGCAAACGCTGCTCCTCACTGGCTGGACACAGCCTCAGCGATCAGGAGTGCCACTTGGTAATGATTTTTTTTTTTAATGAATAAGAGGTTAGAGAGATAATCCAGCTTGTGCCAGAAAGATTCAAGGATATGATCAGGTAGAAACCCCCACCACCACCACCACCACCAAATCCCCAGCAAACTGCAGGGGGGCCTAAGCAGTAATCCAGATGGAGGCATGCTGTTGTGACCTAAGGTGAGTACACTTCTTCTGAGGCTCTGGGGACACGCGACCTGCCTGGCTGTTAACTGTTCTCAGAGATAGAGCAGTGCAGTGTGGAAGGACCAGGAGCGGGCACTGTGAACACGGGAAGGATGCCATCTGTTGGTTCATGACCGCAATCCCAGCAGCTGGGGTGGGGTGGGGTGCTGAGGCAAGAAGACTGGCATGAGTTTGATGCCACATTGGCTTTATACTAACTTTCTGGCCAGCGAGAACTAAAGGATGAGAGATGATCTATTTCCAAAAATCGAAAATAAGTGGATGTTCAGAGGACACTCTGTTGGTAAAGCCATGCTACAGCCCGTGGGCAGAGGAGTCGACAAGCCCTTCGCTGATGGACCTGGTGGAATAAATTCCAGAAATGTCTTCTTTCATTCTCTGCCAAGATGCTCTGTGCTCTTTCCCTCCCCCAACGTGAGGGGTGTTGGAGGGGTTCCCCTCCTTAGGTGTACTTTATTAAGTCAGTTCCGTGTTGAGCCTGCCTCTGACCGCCCTAAACGCACAGGTCTTCTCCACGCTTCCTCACACCATGACCATAGTTTCAGTTAGGCTAAGGCCTTTCGAACCTACAGGCTTCCAGTCTTAAACAGCGTGGAAGAAAGATCAGATCTCCCTTCCCTAGATGCTGCTAGCCAAGGTAACCCTGTGAGACTGGTCCAGAGTCCTCTGTAACAGACATTCCCCACTACTTGGGTCATCCCCATTCTTCTTCCTGACCCACAGGCCAGGATTGGGGACAAAGGACCCCAGAGGCCCTAAAGGCTCCCAGGGCAACTGAAGGCTGTAACCCACTCAATTGCACTCTGATGTGTATATATATCTGGCTACCCTGCCAGGAAACAGACTCCTATTGAAGAACCCTTTGCTGGGCTCACCATCTTGTCATCTCTTAGGATAAGAAAACATATATGGGCTGGAGAGATGGCTCAGCGATTAAGAGCACTGACTGCTCTTCTAGAGGTCCTGAGTTCAATTCCCATCAACCACATGGTGGCTCACAGTCATCTGTAATAGAATCTGACACCTTCTTCTGGTGTGTCTGAAGATAGCTACAGTGTACTCATATACACAAATAATTCTTTTTTAAAACAAAAAAAGAAAAGAAAAAAAAACAGTATATACTGAGCTACTACTGAACTGAAACACTAACTTAATAAAAACTCCATCATGCAAAGGTTTAAGAATATACCCTATCTGGACATGGAGGCAAAAACCTTGAATCCTAGCACTCAAAAGGCAGAGGCATTGGGGCGAATGGCCATTCTAAGTTCAGGGCCATTTTGGTTTATGTCGTGAGTTTCCGGCTAACCAAGGCTACATCACATGACTTTGTATTTAAAAACAAAACCAAAAACCACAACCTTGTAGTGCTGCTTAAAAGTACTTTTACCCAGCAGTAGACCCTGCTGAAACAATGCTGACCCACCGGGCAGGGTGTGTCCACTGGTACAACAGTAACTGGACAGTTACAGGACTAACCAACCGCTCAGACTGGATTAGAGGCCTACCTCACGGGAGAAAATTCATAATGGTTCTGCAATCCTGGTCAAAAGCCCATGCTCAAGAGGTTATAGGGCTTGGAGGAGAACCTACTACATTTGTGTTGCTAAATGCACATGTCATCAAACCACCTTCTAAATGTTTACATTTATCCCCTTAGGTTAGGGCTGTTCTCGCCTTGGTCAGAGAAGCCTCCTTTGGGATAGACAGAAGTTAAGGCTGAGACTCAGCTGCTCACAATGCTGAGAATTTGAGCTGAGTGTCACTCACAGGGAAGTGTTGGGACCAGGGAAGGGGGGCAAGTGTAAGAGCCAGCAGGCAGGGAGCAGCTCTATGAACCGCGCACGTCTGCGCCTGACGTGGCCACTGCACTCACCAGCTCACGGCACCGGTGCCACACTGCTTATTTTAAGACCTGCACAAAACTGAGCCCATCAACATTCTAGCACAGAAGGGTGAGGGGCTCATGAGGCAGGGCCCCGCCAGCTGAGGAGACATTAGCAGTTACTGGCTGCTAAGGAAGGAGAGTTGTTTACATTCAGGGGTGCAGCCACTGGTAAGCTGCCTGTTGCCTATGATCCTGTAAATCACCCCACATACATATGCAGGCAACCTTAATCAAAGTTAGTGACATGACAGGATAGTAAGGGTGGGAGTATGTTAGGAAGAGGGTTCTGGAGAGGGAGGTTCTAGAGGGTGGGGTGTGTGTTAGGAAGAGGGTTCTGGAGAGGGAGGTTCTAGAGGGTGGAGGGTTCTGGAGAGGGAGGTTCTAGAGGGTGGAGTATATCAGGAAGCAGGTTCTAGCGGTAGGTTCTAAAGGGTGGGGTGTGTCAGGAAGAGGGTTCTAGGGGCAGGTTCTAGAGGGTGGAGGTGTGTCAAGAAGCAGGTTCTAGGGGTAGGTACTAGAGGGTGGGGTGTATTAAGGAAGGGGGTTCTAGGGGGAGGTTCTAGAGGGTGGGGTGTGTCAGGAAGAGGGTTCTAGGGGGAGGTTCTAGAGGGTGGAGGTGTGTTAGGGTTCTAGGGGAGGTTCTAGAGGGTGGGGTATGTCAGGAAGAGCGTTCTAGAGAGAGGTTCTAGAGGGTGGGGCGTGTGAGGAAGAGGGTTCTAGGGGGAGGTTCTAGAGGGTGGGAATGTGTTAGAGGGTTTTGGGGAGGTTCTAGAGGATGGAGTGTGTTAGGAAGAGGATTCTAGAGAAAGGGGAAGAGATAAGGAAATGGGGGAGGAGATGATGAAAATATACACATATGAAATTTTCAAATAATAAATTTTTAAGTCCTGGGGCTAGAGAGATGGCTCAGAGGTCAAGGGCACTGGCTGCTCTTCCAGAAGACCCTGGTACAATTCCCAGCAACCACAGGGCAGCTCACAACTCTCTGTAACTCCAGTTCCAGGGGCTCTGACACCCTCACACAGACAAACATGCAGGCAATACACCAATGCGCATACATTTTAAAAGGAATCAAAAGAAAAAGTGACATCTTTTGAAGCTATGGTTTCCCCTCTGGAAGCTCAGCTTTCCCAGGAGTGAGTCCATGCTGTGTGCCAGCGGGTCTAGCTTCCCCAGAAGCACGCGTGTGTGCGTGTTCACATGTGCTGCTAAGATGTCTGGTGCTACTTACATTTCTTCTCAATGAACTGATGAAGCAAGCAAGATTTGCCAGTTCCTGCATTTCCGATGACCAAGAATTTAAACAAGAAATCTGAAAGGCAAAGAAAGAATAAGAAATACCTTTAAAGGGATTCATGAGTGCATTCTTAGACTATGGTCATAACTCGAGTGAAGTGTTAGTTGCTGATATGATACAAGAGGTAAGTAACTGAGTCTTCTGTGGAAATGCACGGCCACCTTCTCTTATTTACCCATTTCACGTCCACGTGTTTCTGATAAGCTCAGAGCTTCTTCAAACTGTTCCTTTGACAACTTCTTCATAAAGGTGATGGTTGAAAATTAACTGTAGGGGCTGGAGAGATGGCTCAGCGGTTAAGAGCACTGACTGTTCTTCCAGAGGTCCTGAGTTCAATTCTCAGCAACCACATGGTGGCTCACAACCATCTGTAATGGGGTCTGATGCCCTCTTCTGGTGTGTCTGATGAGAGCAGTGGTGGTGTACTCATATGCATAAAATAAATAAGTAAATAAATCTTTAAAAAAACAAAAAAGAGAAAAAGAAAATTAACTGTGACAATGAATAAAACTGGTCCCTGCTAGCCACTACAAACACTCATTCTCAGCTGCAAGCACACTCAGCCGAGAGACGGAAGCCTGCTTCTTTCTTCTCTACACATTTGCATGTGAGTTCCCAGACATGTGGCTGTGTGTCACTTCTCATCCCTTGGCCGAAGTTCCTGGAAAGCAGCTGAGGTCAAGTTCAGGCTGCGTGTCTACTGTCTGACTCAGTGCAGACAGGGCCATTTAGCTTGGGATAGTCCCTTTTTAAAAACAAAAATGTACAATTTTATGTGTAGTGGTCTGCCTAAATATCTGTGCACCATGTCTGTGCAGTACCTGCAGAAGTCAGAAGAGGGCATCAGAGCCCTCTGGAGCTGGAGTTACAGATGGTTGTGAGCTGCTATGTAGAAGCTGGAAATCAAACCTGAGTCTCTGCAGTAGTCAGTGCTGTTAAGCTCAGAGACAGTGGTTCTCAGCCTTCCTAATGCTGCAGCTCTTTAATACAGTTCCTCATGCTGTGGGGAACTTTCATTGCTACTTCATAACTGTGATTTTGCCACTGTTGTGAATAGTAATGTAAATATGTGATATATGATAAGTGTCAATGAACCCCCAAAGGGTAGAGACCCACAGGTTGAGAACCACTGCTCTGAGACATCTCCAGCTCCTGAGGTATTCCTTTTATTTTATTTTTTAAAAGGATTTATTTATTTATTTTATGTATATGAATACACTGTAGCTGTCTTCAGACACACCAGAAGAGGGCATCAGATCCCTATTACGGATGGTTGTGAGCCACCATGTGGTTGCTGGGAATTGAACTCAGGACCTCTGGAAGAGCAGCCAGTGCTCTTAACCGCTGAACCATCTCTCCAGCCCCTGGGGTATTCCTTTTACAGGACTGGAATAAAAGATTTCCAAGATGGAATTTGTTAATATGACATAGCTTCAGAAAGTCAGGGTTGAAAATTTTCAGTGTAGCAGAGGTTGACCTTGAACTCTTGATTCTCCTGCCTCTGTCTCCTAAGTGCACCATTACAAGTGTGCCAACATACCCAGCACTTCAACTGCTCCCCCCTCCCTCCCTCCTCCCTCCCTCCCTCCATCTCTCCCTTTCTCCGTCCATTCATCCCCTACACCTCTAAGACAGGACCTCACTATGTAGACAAGGCTGGCCTCAAACTCCCAATGATCTGCCTGCTTCCACCTCCCAAGTGCTAAGATTAAAGACATACCAGCTAGCTTGCTTTCTGGTTTTGATACAGAATCATACTATGTAGCTATAGCTGGCCTGGACCTCACTCTGTAGACCAGGTTGGCTTCAACTCAGAGATCTGCCTGTCCAAATGAGACCTGAGATTAAAGGCACGTAACATCTCACCCAAACAATTGCTTTCTCTAGTAGGAACTCTAGTCCTACATAGCTGGGAGCTGCACGCCATTGGCTCCTTGTTCCAGAAGTAACCCTATCTGTTGCAAGCCCCTCCCTGCCCAGCACTGTTCTGTATTCCTCTCTTCAGACCACATCCTCTTCCAGATGGGACCACGTGCTGATGACCCTAGTCACGTCTGCTCTCCCCCATTAAGCTGAGACAGTTGCTAGTTTTTGACATGACCCTACCAATAGTTTCTGGAACTATAACCATCACTCAGAGATTAAGCCTATTTGGTCTTCAATGATGTCCAAATTGTTGCAGAAAATCCTGGGACAGTGCATTAGAATTATACCAGCGTTTAAATACCAACAACTCCAGCTTTTCACTGTATGTTTTTAAAGCATGACATGGAGATGCCGCTCTTCTTCTTTCCTGAGTGCTTCTCTTTCTCTTAATAATTATGTATAAAATGTATATTAAAATGTCTTTTAATAAACTTCAATTCTGGTTCAAAAACAAGTTCTAATAAGGGCTGAAGAAATGACTTATTGGCTAAGAGCACTGGCTGCATTTGCAGAGGACCTAGGTTTGTTTCCCAGCATGCGCATGGCCGTTTACAGCCATCCATAGCTCCAGTTCCAGGGAGTCCAGCATCCTCTTCTCGCCTCTGAGGCATCAGGTGCACACACAGTGCACACTTACATACACACAGGCAAAACACATTCATAAGATGAAAATAATTAAGCTTAGTGTATCCACACAGTGTGTTCATGCACTGTGTCTATATGATGAGTGTATACAAAGTGTCCACATGGTGTGTCTATACAATGTGTTCATACAATGTGTCTATACAATGTGGAACATAACTTTGCCTTAAGAAGGAAAGCGTTTCTAATACTTGCTATACCAGATGACCTTTAGGACATCAGAGACATAAACCAGTCATACAATGACAAATACTGATGGTTCTATTTATGTGAGGCCCTTACAGTAGATGGAAACTGGAGTGAGGGTTGCCAGAGCCTGGCTGGGGTAGAAATGAGAACTTTATTTCATGGCATGAGCATCAGTTTGGAAACATGAGAGTTCTAGAGATGTGTGGTGGGCACCACAGTATTAAGAAGTGTGACTGTACTGCAACGCCACTGAAATATATACACAAATTTTCAGTCTTTATATTATACATGTGAAATACGTGGTGTGTACGAACACAGATATGCCTGTGCCGTGACACACTTGTGGAGGTCGAAGGACCGTCTCGGGTCTGGCTCTTGCATTTTCTTTTGTTTGAGGCAGGGATTTTATCTGACACAGAGCGTGCCAGTCTAGCCGGCCTGACGGCTGGTGATGCTTCCTCCTATCTCCACCTCCCATCTCCATGTAGGGACACCAGGATCTAGACGTGTGTCACACTACTATACTCAGCTTTTACATGGGTTTGGAGGAATCGCACTGGGCTCTCCTGGAGGCAGGGGTGGGGAGCAGAGAGAGGCGGGGAGGGGAGGGAGGCAGGAGAGAGTGTGTGTATCCCCATCCACAGGAAAAAACAGGGAAAACCAAACCTAACGTTCTCACCAAAAAGCTTTTTCACCCCCAAGAAACTGAAGGTGAGGCGGTTATGATTGCCAGGCTAAGGGAACTGGGACGCCTCAACCTCGTTCAGCATTCTCTTCTGTTAGGAAATACAGTTATCGGGCCTGGAGAGATGGCTCAGCAGGTAAGAGCACCGACTGCTGTTCCAAAGGTCATGAGTTCAAATCCCAGCACCCACATGGTGGCTCACAACCATCTGTAAAGAGATCTGACGCCCTCTTCTGGTGCCTGAAGATAGCTACAGTGTACTTACATATAATAAATAAATAAATCTTAAAAAAAAAAAGAGAGAGTACTTGCTCTTGCACAAGACCTGGTTTAAAAAAAAAAAAAGGAAAAAAAAGGAAATACAGTTATCTAAGAAGTAAAGAGAAGATTAAAAAAAAAAATCAGATGTTGGGTCCCTCGTTGCCTGAGTGTGTCAGAAGGAGCAGAGGCTGGCGACACTGAAGACTCTGCACCAGGGCACAATCCCCGACTCTGGACCTTGGACTCACGTAGCTGATGTGGACTTTGGTTCAGATTTGCTGAACTATCCTCCATAAACTACCAACTGTACCATTACCACGCCTGGCTGGAGGGTGACATATGAGTGTGCTGTGATGGAGAAAGGACGGGAAAGATACAGGACCTCTATGCAAAAGCACAGAAGCTCAGAAAGCTGAGGTTAGAAACAGAAAGCATCTTGTTTGAAATCGCTTTGGCCAAATATCCAAGAATGGTAGAGCAGTAGAGCATTTTTTTTGTTTGTTTTTGTTTTGTGCTTTTGTTTTTTTTAGACAGGGTTTCTCTGTGTAGCCCTGGCTGTCCTGGAACTCACTGTGTAGTCCAGGCTGGCCTCGAACTCAGAAATCCTCCTGCCTCTGCCTCCCAAGTGCTGGGATTAAAGGCGTGCGCCACCACTGCCTGGCTTTTTTTTTTAATTATTTATTTTATGCATATGTGTACACTGTCACTGTCTTCAGACACACCAGAGAAGGACATCGGATCCCATTATAGATAGTTGTGAGCCACCATGTGGTTGCTGGGAATTGAACTCAGGACCTCTGAAAGAGTAGCCAGTGTTCTTGACCACCGAGCCATTGTAGGACCGTGGTAGAGGATTTAGGAAACCAGGAGGAACGGTGTCTGAGTACCCAGACAGCTGGAAAAACCCAGTTCTCTTAGAGGATGGGGACAGTCCTCTTGGAAAATGAATTATGAGCTGATACTGTAATTCTAGACAGTAAAGCCTGAGTCAAGAAGCCAACAATAAAAAATGCAGATTGCTTCAGGACACCCTTACGAGAGACACAGAGGTTCCCCCCACCCCCACCCCCTAACACACACAGCCCTATGAAGATAAGTTTACAACCACAAAGGACACAACCCCTCCTGAGACATTATGATAAGTAACACGAGCCAAACAGTGATCCCACTTGTGTGAGGTTCCTGGAGCTCACACAGAGAACAGGGGCACTGAGGTGGGGACGCCCCTCCATGTCTCACCGTGTGCAGACCCTGCCTTCAGGACCAGCCAAAGAGCAGCCTGGTAAGGGGCCATCGGGACGGCAAATAACATGAAAACACAGTGAAAAATGAAGGAACGGGAGGCTCGAGAGGATGGGTAGAATAGTCTAGATGGCCTGGGAAGAAAATGATGGCTATCAGACATAAGCTCACAGAGCCCGGTGCTCCAGGCTTCCCACCCAGCTACTTGAGGGGATGAGGCAAGAGAATCACAAGTTCAAATCCAGCCTGGAGAACTTTGTTTCATAATAAAAAGTGAGAAAAGAGGGCTGGGCATGTATCAAGAACTAGGCGGTAGCACGTGCCTGCCATGTACAGGGGCCTGCTGGGTTCAGTCCCCAGTGCTGAAAAAAACAACAAAACCAGTACTCGACGCAAATCAAGGAACAGACGGACGTGGTGAAGAAAGGATGAGTGGAGTGGAGACTGTAGGGAAATTACCAGCAGGCAACAGAGAGAGAGAGAGAGAGAGAGAGACAGAGAGAGAGAAACAGAGAGAGACAGAGAGACAGAGAGAGAGAGAGACATACACACACACACACACCAAACCAAACCAACAACAACAACATAACAAACACATAGGGGGACCCTGAAAGATGAGGAGGACAAAGGGAAACCTAACATCTGTGAAAGAGGGGTCAACACCAAAATGCCCAGTGACTGGAGGCTTTATAACACTAACATTAAAGGAATCAGCTGAGTGTGATAATTCACACCTGGGCTCCAAGTAGGGAAGCAGGGGCAAGAGTGTCACTACGAGTTCAAGGCTAGCCTGGGCTACAGTATGAGACTCAGCAGGGAAAGGTGCTTCCTGTCTAAGCCCGATGGCCCAAGTCCAATCCCCGGAACCCAGGTAAAGGTGCGAACATGGAAGCACATTATGTGCCCTCCCACCATGCACACAATGATAATAAACAAACAGAAACAACAATCAAAGAAATTGTCAGGATGAACATAACCTAGAACCATGGAGAGGAGTTGTGTGCACGCATAGCGAGTTCCAGGCGGGCAGAGAGTGTGGTGCAGTCAGCAGGAAGGAAGACTCCCTCAGGGACTCAGGGATATCCCAGCTTCAAGGGCAGAGCTACGGGTGCAGCAGCTACTTACCCTGGTGTCCCTCTTCCTTCAAAAGTCAGAAGTTTTCAGAGTCTGATAGCATAGTTATGAGCAAGTGCTACAGGCCTTCCTTCTGCTGGGCTCTAAACTATACATTGGGGGCTTTAGGAGAATGACGACTCTTTCTGACACGATTGTAGAAATCCTACTAGAATTACTTAATGAGAAATGGGGGGCGGGGGCTGGAGAGATGGCTCAGCGGTTAAGAGCACTTGCTACTTTTGCAGCGGACCAGTGTTCAATTCCTAGATCTCATAAGGCAGGTAACAACCTTCCGAGGAATCTGATGCCCTCTTCTGGCCTCCACAGGCACTGCACACATGTGCTGTGCAGATGGATCCACCAGGCAGGAGAAGGTGGGCACACAGGAGGGCAAGGGTTCTACCGTTTACTTTATCAAGTAAGACGGCAATGGTCGACAATGATACTGTGCAGCGTATGATGCTGTACCCCGAGCAATCACCAAGAAGCAAGAACTGTGTGGGGCGATGCGGCAGAATCAGGAATCTAAGGTCATCTCAGCTATTTGAGGATTTAGAAGCTAACCAGGGATCTGTGAGACCAAAACTCAACAACACACGAAACAACATCCCCACACACCCGTCCACAGGCCAATCGACAGAAAGAAGGAAGACAGCAGAGGGGGAAGGATGCTCGCTAACATTGCAAGGGGCTGTGGAAGGGACAGCACAGGAGGTCTGAGTTGAGAAATCTTATGTTGATTAATATCTATTAAGTCGCTGGAGTGTGTGTTTGTGTGTGTGTGTGAGAGAGAGAGAGAGAGAGAGAGGGAGAGAGAGAGAGGGAGGGAGAGAGGGAGAGAGAGGGAGAGAGAGTGCAAATCATGGTGGTGGGATGTATTTCCTTCCAGGATCCTCTTGAAAACCCCATGGTTCTTACACTCACAGGTAATGCTTTCTTCAGGGAGGAATTAGCTCGAAGGCAGGGGAGAGTCTGCATCCCAAAATAGGAATGCTAAAACGGGACATTATGCCAGCGTGCTTTTAACTTTCCATATGATAAATGTCAGATGGGATGATGGGAAAACTACCAAGCAATCAGCAGCAGCGGGCAGACACAGCCACCCATCTATGGAGGCGTTACAGAGCAAAAAAGTCACATGACACTCGGTGCCCTGCTTCCTCCCCAGACCCCAGCAGATCCACAGCAGGACCGTGAGCCAAGGCACAGAACAGGGTATGCAGTGGGGGAGCGAGTGGGAATGACAGAGTTGCACACTGTGCTCAGCAGCCAGCGTCCATGACCTCAGGCCCGGTTGGCCAACAGGACCTCTGCCTGCACAGAGTTGCCGTCCTGTTCTTAGACTCGGATCATGGCATCACTCTGTATACTCTGTATCTTGGGATCCTGCTATTTTATTTTTCTGAGCTCATCGTGGAATTGGCTGTTTAAGATAAAACCGATCTAAAGCTGGATGTGCAACCCCCAAGATGAGAGAATGCCTGTGTGTGTGTGTGTGTGTGTGTGTGTTCACCACCTGCAGTTTGCCAACGGTAAGGAGATACAAACATGGTGGCCCCCTTCCAGGACACCCACCCTCACAGCAGAGAGCTTTGAACACACGCTCTTTAATGCCTTCTTAGTTTTCCCTTCACGTTGCCACTTTAGAGGTTGAGATTTCTGCAGGCCATAGTGGGATGGAGGCCCTTGAATTGCACACCCTCCAGGGTCCCTCTTCCTGGTGGAAGAGGCACTTGGCTTTGGGTAGGCAGGATGGAAGATTTGGGGCTTCCTTGCTCTCATGCTAAGAGTTTGTGATGTGAAGACCAATGGGAGGGATGTCAAAGGATGCAAGGTGAATCTATTTTGAGATACTGAATAGCAGATTCAGCTGGAAAATCCTGTGAGCCAACAAGGTTGAGGGAAGCATCCCTCACGTGGGTTGACTATGAAAGGCCCCTGATGAAGTCTGTGCCCTTGAGGTGGGGGCAGAATCCTGACCATCTCCCCCTACAAAGCTTGCAGTCCTAGAGCAGCGGATCTGGTAGAAGACTGGGCCGGGAGGCTGCAAAGCACATGCCCTAGCAACGCAGAGAAGCAGAGACAGTAACTGCAGACACGAGCTGGGGGTGAAGGGCAGGGTATGTGGGAAGGGCACAGACCATGGCTTATTGAAGAGCCAGGAACCTTTACCTTAGGAGGGATGTAGTCAGTGATGGGAATGGGGCAGAACGCCCAGAGTAAAGCCAGGGAATTGAATACCTGAAGCAGAAGAAGAGAAGGTGGCCAGAAGTGACCCTGCAGAGCCATGAGGCTGAGGTACTGGATAGTCCTCTGTACAGATGCGTCAGGTAGCAGGTCACTCAGGAACTGAGGACAAGCAAGATGGCCAACATATGACCCTGATGATGGCTAGCCCAAATGTCTGTGGGTGACGACCTAAAGAGCTGGCAGGGCTCAGCATGAAGGACATGTGGATTTCAGAAAAACAGAGTCTGGTGCCCTCCTCTCAGCCCAGAATGAGAGGTCAGTGCCAGTGCAGGCCACGGTGAGCTAAAGATAAAGATGTCCAATTCAGACAGACGCCCTTAATCAGGAACAAATTTTAAGTGTATTAAAGAGTAGACTGTTGAAGTTGATTAGGTTAACGGAAGGATGAAGCCTGGCAAACTCTATAAGAAACGGGGCAAATAATCTGTCAAGATGATTTCCAGAATATTTCATTTAAAGGAGAGACAGAGAGGAGAGAAAGAGGGAAAGAGCTGAATAGCTTTTCCTTTTTTAGACAGGGTCTTACTATGTAGCCTGGGGTTCTGCCTCTGCCTCCCAAGTACTAGGATCACAGGTGTGGGTGACCCCACCAAGTGTGAACAGCTACCCTGATGGGAGGCTGGGTCACAGGGCCCTCCTGAAGTGCCCTGACATAATGAAGGGCAGATAAGTGTGCTAGACAGAGCCAGTCAGCTGGCTCTCAGCTCTTCCTTTATGGGGAGCTGGCTCATGGGGTGTCAGCTTTGACCCACTGAGGGAAGGGACTTGAGGTCTCATTGTCTTTGAAAGTCTGACCTCCTATTGTGATGAGTTTTGTGATCAGGCCACCACAGGCTCACACAGAGAACATGGGTCCTCCAAACAGTGTACTGGACAGACGGACAGTGCCCATGGTCTAGAGGCACCACTGCGTGCTCCCACCTTTCAGCCTAGTTAGTCCTGGATCCACAGATTTTGCTCCATATAGCTCCCGATAAGTCAACAGAATCTGGTCACATCAGTAGGAGTGATGAAGACTAACCTCCTGGTCATCTCCAGCTATATGTGGGATCTAGGCCCACCTCATAGTGGGTCTGAGTTCTGGACATGAAGTATATGGCTTTACTCCCATCCACAGATAAGGCTAACCACTGACTAAGGCACATACCTGCTTCTTGGGTGGGTAAAGTCCCCAGTGTAGCAGTGGGCCGAGGACCATCATTAGTGTCAGAAGAGTTTCCATCAGACCTGAAAGCTGAGGCCTGGCAACAACTAGAAACATTGTGTCCATGAGCACCTGTAAGTAAGGAGCAGGAACTGTGTTCCTGAGAAATGGACCAGAACATTTGTAACAATTGTATGACTGCAGCAAGCCTGCCTGGCGGATACAAGCACTGGGTTTGATACTTAGTGTCCATAAACTGGGCGTGGTGGTGCACAGCTACAATCTTGCAGTCAGAGGGTGGAGGCAGGAGCTTCAGAAGTTGAAGGTCACCCCTCCCTACATAGGGCATTGGAGACCAAGGTGAATGAGAGGCTACCAGGTAGACATGAGGTGGGCAAAGGGGGGGGGGGCATCCTGCAAACAGCAACAATGAAGCCAGACATCGGGATGCACTGGGGCTCTCCTCTGAGAACTCCACTGGGATTCTGAGCTGCGTCCTGAGCACAAATGTGCCCTGTAGTACCTGGGTCGGCACCCGAGCGAGGCCTTGCTTGTCATCCCGTTACTTCTTCGGCTGCCCCGCCCCCATGTGACCCTCACGGTCTCTCCAGGGGCACCCCTGAAGCTGGCAGCTGCAGAACCAGGTCCTCCCACGCTCTGCTCTGAGGCTTGGCAGGGCCTTGGCTCCAGCTCTGTGTCCTCGGCAGGGAGACTTGTTTTGCCTATTTTCAGGCTACATGAGGCGCCCACGTGATCTTGTCAGTCCAGGAAACTCGATCTACAGAACAGGTTTTATTAGAGTTCCGTTTCCACTACCACAATGGGACTGTCTGATTTCTGTCACAAACAAAATAATAAAGCCAGGCCTCCACGTCAAGTGTCTATTTATTTTGGCTTTTTTTTTTTTTTGTTTCATCTTCTCTGAGAGCTAAATCGTTGTTTCTCAAATGGACTCACATCAAAACCTGTTTTGGCTGGCTGTCCCTGGATGGCACAGAGGACAGAGACAGGTCATCTGGACCCTCTGTTCCCAAAGACCAGAGCTTACTTTCTAATATTGAAAGAAGGTTTTGCTTTGATCATAAGCGAGAGCAGAAGGACCTGTGCACTGTGCTCAGACTTGCGTTTGCTTTCTGAGCACCCAGCAAGCGCTATGGCGGGCACACCAGAGGCCAGCGGGGCTGCTAAACGCACACTCTACATATATAGCCAGCTATGACAAAATGCTTTGTTTTTAAACCTCCACTAGCTTCTCTACATGATTAAAAATTTATGTTTGAAAAGAAAATGATAAACATCTCTCTAAAATAGACCTCCCATTCATAATTTATTAGCACTTTATGAATAGTGTCCTTTTCTCCACCTAAGTATCACTGATTCCATAGGCTTAAATGTTGAAGAATACTGCACCTGTGAGAAGATGGAGCCAGGTACGGTGGCCCAGTCTCGTAATCTGTTTCAGGAGGTGCAGGCAGAAGGATCAGGATCAAGTCTAACCTGGGCTACAAAGCAAGTCTGAGGCCTGCCTGAGCTACATGAAACATTGCTTTTTTCTTTTTTAAACCGTGTGTGTGTGTGTGTGTGTGTGTGTGTGTGTGTATTGGTGAGGTGGGATATGCACATGAATGCAGGTGGCTGCAGAGGCCAGATCTGTCGGGTCCCACTGGAGCCGGATTTGCAGGGGATTGTAAGCTACCTGATATGGGTGCTGGGAATTGAACTTGGGTTATCTGGAAGACAGCAAGTATTCTTAACCACTGAGCCATTTCTCCAGTGTGAAACCCTGTCTTAAAACAACCAAATGACAACAAATACAAGCAAAGAACCAAAACCAAACAGAAGAAGTAGAAACAGTCACAAGACTCAGTCAATGAGTGCCGCCGTGACACGCTGTTGGAGGCGGGACTTGTTCCGGCGCAGCCGCAGTACGGGTCAAATTCACCGTCATCACACACCAATTTTGTATTGACCGGATCTTTCACAACTTAAACTACCTTTGGAACTCTTGCTTTTGAAACAAGGTCTCACTCTGAGGCCCTGGCTGGCCTGCAGTATCTATGTAGATCAGGCTGGATCTGCTTGCTTCTGCCCTGAGAGTTCTAGGATTAAAAGCTGTTCCAACACACCCAGCTCCTTAGAACTCTTAGACAAGCTTCCAAAAAAAAAAAAAAAAAACCAAAACAAAACAAAAAAACCCAAACCAAATACACTGTGTAAGTAGACAGTGCTTCCTTTCCTTATGTTCTGTGGTATAATGTAGTTCTTTTATCTCTTTTAGAGACAGGGTTTCATGTAGCCCAGGTTACCCTCCTAACTACTTCAGAAGTGTTGGGGTGATTGCATGGCCCATGACATATAGTTCTACCCTGTCTTACGTGTCTTGTGTCATTTTATGTTTTACTGCACAGCTGTAGTCACCGAGAAGCAGATGTCACATCTCCTTCAAAGGCACAGAAAACAGTCAGGGGAAGATCAGGAACACTGAGGTGGGTGCTGGCTTGATCCCACCTCACAATCCCCTCAGATCTTCTGAGCTCTGCCGGCCTCAGGCACACATGGAAAGTTCACATACATCCAGGCAAACACTCAGACACATAAAAGAAAAATAAATCCTTAAAAAACAAACAAACCAGCCGGGCGGTGGTGGCGCACGCCTTTAATCCCAGCACTTGGGAGGCAGAGGCAGGAGGATTTCTGAGTTCGAGGCCAGCCTGGTCTACAAAGTGAGTTCCAGGACAGCCAAGGCTACACAGAGAAACCCTGTCTCGAAAAACCAAAAAAAAAAAAACCAAACAAACCAAGTTGTCCCATCTCAGAAATTCCGTCACAGCAACGAGGGTTAAGGCGTAGGCCAGGACTCGGGCCCACAGAGGCTTCCAACAAACCACTTTAACTGGGCAATGCTCTCCTAGAATTACTGAGAATGATCAAAACATACCAGCTCAGCTTGACCACACCCCCTAGGAGAGCTTCAGAGAAGAAATTCCAGAAACAAAACAAGCCTTTTTTTTTTTCTCATTTCGTAGAAATGTTTAGGGTTGGAAAGATGGTTCGATAGTTAAGAACACTTCCCACCTTTCCAGGGAACTGGAGTTCAATCCAGCACACAGTTCAAAACTGCCTGTAACTCCAGATGCAGGAGATGAGATGACCTCTTTTGGCCTTGTGGGCACACTCATACACATGGCTTATTCAGACACGTGCACACACACATGTACACGCATGCGTCCTGCAAAGCATGACCTTCAGTTTCTGATTCTTCTGTTTCTACCTCCTAAGTGCTGGGATCATGGACATCCCTCCCATCTCAGCTCCAGCCTTGCTCCTTAAAATGCTCACCAGTTTTCAGTGAATGCGAAAAAGAAAAATACAACATTGAAAATCAAAAAAAATGTACTGAATCACTGGGTATGGTGGCACACTCCTTTAATCCTAGCACTCTAGAGGTAAAGACAGGTGGATCGATGCATGTTCAAGGCCACCCTGGTCTACAAAGTGAGTTCAAGGGCAGCCAGGGCTACACAGAGAAACCCTGTTTTGAAATAGCCAAAGAACACACGCAAAAAATAAATAAAATTATCGAATCGAATAAATGTTCTTTTTTTTCTGATGTCTGCTTGAACTGTTTAAATGTTTTGTCAGTTGTGACTTAAGGCAATTAGGTGATTCTTCTAAGAGAAAATTAATTTTACCTTATTAATGAGCTTTTGAAAAAAAATTTTTAAAAGATTTATTTATTTCATTTATATGAGTACACCATCACTGTCTTCAGACACATACCAGAAGAGTGTATCGGGTCCCGTTACAGATGGTTGTGAGCCACCATGTGGTTGCGGGGAATTGAACTCAGGACCTCTGGAAGAGCAAGCAGCCAGTGCTCTTAACCACTGAGCCATCTCTCCAGCTTAAAAATTTCTTTTTTCACACTTGGGATATCCTTGTCAATGCAAATTGCCTTATCAAGCCTACATGTCTTCAGGAGCCATCTTACGATGTCTATGTCCTGTGACTTAGCTTCCGAGGGTTTGCATCTCAAAGTGCCCTAAGTCAGGTGGCTTGTCATGGCAGACATTTGAGAGTTCCAGAGGCCTAGTGAGGTGTGGCAGGGACGGAGCTCCTGCAGACTCAGGGAAGGGCGATTCCTGCCTATCCCTCTTCCTGGTGGTTTCCAGCTGTGCCTGGACACCAAGGCAGGTTACTGGATCTCTCCAACCTGAGGCTCATTGCCACAGCTCACTCTCCTTGGGTGTGTTTGTGGCCATGCTTCCCTAGTCTCATGAGGACACAGTCCCTGAGTTTAGGACATACGACTCCAGCACAACTCCACCTTCAGTAGACGTCCCAAAGATCCTATTCCAGGTAAGGTTGCACACGCAGATCCAGAGCTAGGATTTAAGTGTGACTTTGAGGACACAATTGAAGCCTCACACACACACAAGTAAGGAAGAGGAGTTAGCAGAAAATACTGATGGTCTCAGCATTGCACGTCAGACACCAGAGTGCTGTGTACTCTTTTCTAGATGAAATAGTCCATGGTGCATATACTACGGACAGAAGCAACCAGGGGACCAGCAACATGGGCGGACTTCTGTCCCAGGAGCCGTTCCCACAGTATGCATAAATCGTAGTGCGTGTAGACACCTGTCTCAAATTCTTCCTCAATGCCAGTCTTTTCTAGCACTTGAAGTTTGAAAAAAGCTCCCTGGAGTTTTCCCACCATAGACACTGCTTAGCAATTTCTTTCTTTCTTTTTTTTTTCTTTTTGGTTTTTTGAGACAGGGTTTCTCTGTATAGACCTGGCTGTCTGGGAACTCACTCTATAGACCAGGCTGGCCTCGAACTCAGAAATCTGCCTGCCTCTGCCTCCCAAGTGCTGGGATTAAAGACGTGCACCACCACTGCCCGGCTGCTTGGTGATTTCTGTCACCAGCCATTTGGTGTCTGTCCCGAACTACCCTGATCCATTCAGACCAGTCCCAACACAAGGAGCTTAAAGATTAGTTTAACTTAAGGATAGTTTCCAAACTCTTGTGTCTCAGGCTGCTGACATGGGGATTGGCATGGGGGTGGCCCAGCTAGTGCTCACTGAACACAGGGTAACTAGGAGGACCTCCCTTCCTTCAGATGAGGGGGGCTCAGGTTGAGGGTTCAGTGTCACATTGTTTGCTGGGACCAAGAGGCCTGAGAGAGGAGGGTTTGCTTTGCTTAGTCTCACAGGGGTCAGCCCATGTAGCTGGGAAGATGGAAATAGAGACCAGGAAGTGGGGTGAAGAACATACAAGAAGAGCCGGGTTGTCAATAGTAACGTCGGATCAAGGGATTAGTCTGTTGATTAGTATGGAGCACCCCCCGCCTCACCCCACCTCTAGAAACCCACCACAGGCAAACCTAGAGGCATGCTTTACTAATACCTAGGTGCCTCAGTGTAACCAAGTAGACCAGGGTAACCACTACACATTTCAATCAGAAGCCTACCTGTTTAACCTTCCAGTTTGCACTATGGTATTATGTGATCTAAAGCAGTGATCATGGAGTTCAGGGCTCCGGGTCAAGGAGGTGCTGGACATGACTCGGCCGGTGCACAGCCATTGGCAGCTCGTTAACAGGAGCCAGAAGCACTACCTCCTAGGCTTCATCAACTTCCACCAAGCTGCGCAGAGCCTCTCACAGAAGAAAGAAAACCAGCTCCAACACAAGGAGCTTAAAGGTTAGGCAAACATTCCTCCGCCAGCCAACAGGCAAAGGTCCGGAAGGAGAGGACCTGGATGTTTTAATTTAGGGAACAATACTTTGTAAACACAGCCAATGATAACGGAAGGTGACAGCCTTTGTCTTGGTTTTGGGTGACTTTTCTTTTATGGTGGCAGCCTTAGGGGTCACTTGTGCCTCTTTCTAAAGATAAGTTTCTACTTATTAATATATAATGTGTTTTATGTATTATATATTATAATTATATTGTATTATATATAATTATACATGGCATTATATATTGTATTATATAACATATAGTATTATACACACACACACACACACACACACACGTTTCCTCCATTAAAAGCCAATATTAGATTCAGACTTAGTTAAAAAGTAAAAACTCTGCAAATGGGACACATGTCTATAAACCTAGGACTCGGGTGGCAGAGGCAGGGGCATTGCCATACATGTGAGGCCAACCAGGGCTACACGGCGAATTCTAAGCCATCCAGAACTATAGAGAACCCGTCTCAAAGCAAACAAACAAAAAAAAAAAACTAAAGGCATATTTGGAAAATACCTTGAAATAAGGGAAAAGATAAACATACACAGGGCTACAGAGATGGCTCAGTGGTTAAGACCACTGGCTGCTCTTCCTGAGGACCTGGGTTCAATTTCAGGCACCCACATGGCGGCTCGCAACTGTCTGTGACCCCAGGATCACCCTCACTCGAGCATACATGCAGGCAGAACACCAATGCACAAATAATAAACAAGACACACGCATTGTGTGTGTGGCTCCTGGTGTCTTGCACATGCTAGATAAGTCCTCTGCCATGATACTAACAGTCTATCTTGCACATGCTAGATAAGTCCCCTGAAATGATACTAACAGTCACAGCTTCCTGACAGCCAGAGTTTAATCAGTAGGCTACGGTGAGCAAACCCTTATACCTACCATTTCCCAGAGAACCAAGGGATAAAGCTGCTTCCCATGATGCCCTCTCCTGCCTCACTTGGCCATGACCCACGAAGCTTTCTTTGAGGACTCTAGACTCTACTTCCCCCCCATCCCCCCGACCTCCCCGCTGGGACTCCTTACCCTGATGCAAAGACAATCATCACACAGTGTATTTTGCTGGAGGGATTTTTTACTGTGGCTTTCGGCAGAAGAACCACGGCACACAGAGGCCACCTGTGGCCCTGACAAGGCCAGTCACCCCCTCAGGCTTACAGGGACAGGCATTCAGCTTCATTGACACAGGAAGAGGCCATGCTGGCACCCGCCGGGAGACAGTGGACCAGGCTGCTGAGTGCCTCATGACACCCTTACCAAGGTCCCACCCTCTCAAAGTCCAAACCTCCAAAGTTCTTCAACTGTGTCCTCACCCTTCTCTCAAGGTAAGGTGCCCAGGTGCCCAAGCCATGCTCCCAGACCTGAAGGATCTGCCTGTCCACTTGCCCCTCTCTGACCCATCTAGGTCAGTTCTTTCTCACACGGCCAGGCTGAATCCTTCAGAAGTGCTGGTCTGGTTTTTAATTGTTCATCCATTAAGGTCCCAGCTGAATTAAAAATCTACTCCTCGCTGTACCGCAAACTCTTGGGGAAGTTTCCATGGCACTCTCACAAGGAGTAGAGCCTTCCTAGCCGGGCCCTGGCCCCACCCTGTGGCAGGAAGGAAGCAGCAGGGTCCGTATTGCCGTTACCCTGACAGATCACCACACTTTTCCGTGGGAGTCCCTCCCTGGGACCAGCACAGACCAAATCAAAGTTTCAAGTCTCAGTTAGGGGTTGGCAGGCAAGGCTCAACCTTGCATAGTAGTGGTTGTTTATTCTTACCTCGATTGGGGGAGGGGAAGCACCCAGCACGTGCATTGAGAATGGCTGGGTGCTGCAGGAGAAAAGGATGAAAACAAAAAAACAAAACAAACAAACAAACAAACAACTCCCGCGGCTCCATATCCAAGGCCTCTGGTCATAAGAGGACCATATATTCATATTTATAAATATAATACAACCACATCTGGAGGGAAGGAGGGAGGGAAAGATATACGAGGTTAGGGGTCTCCAGAAAACAGATGCATTCATCCACTTAAAACTCATTATAATCTCTATGCAAAGAAAGGCATTCCAGCCCTTGAGAGGCCCACAACCGTGCCCCCAGAGACACGGAACGCAGGCGTGGCCCCGAACCTTCATCCCAGCGGTTGGTCCTGCAGTGGGGGGGGGGAGAGAAACGACGACAAATTGGCCCCTCCAACCCTGAGCGATTTAAATAATCCAAGGAGGAAAACGTAGGGCGAAACCAGGGTCAAAGCAGGAGGGAACTCTGTAGAATCACAGCAGCCCTGCACAGCTGGGGGTACCTGCGGGCTAGAGAGTCCAGCCCAGCGCCTGACACCCCTAGAGCCTCAAGATTCCAGCCCAGCCTGAAACACCCAGACACTCTCAAGTTCCAGCTCGACCTTGACACCCCAAGAATCTCAGGATCCCAGCCGCTGACACTTTAGGTTTCTCAGTATCTCTACCTAGCCCCCCTAACACCCAGATTCTCAGGATCCCAGCATTATTACTAGGATCCCAACCCAACCCAAAACAACCCAAGATTCTCAATTTCTCCACCTGGCCCCTGACACCGCGAGATTTGCAGGATATCTCGGCTCTGGAGACCCTGTGACCCCAGCCCCCAACATTCCGGGACCCCAAGGCCTGCCCCCTCTACACGCGTACGCAAACCCTCGCGTCTTACCGTAAGTCTCGGACATGGCGGTCTGCGCCATCCTGCCGCCACAGCTCCCGCGGGGGTCCGTCCTCCAGGCTCCGGAGAGCGAGAGGAACCGAGCGTGGAGAGCCGGGTACGGGCCCACGGCGAGCCGGCCACCGGCTGCGGCCCAGCGGGACTCGCCTCCGCGCCTGCGCACCGCCGCCCGGCGAAGGAGCTCGGCGGAGGGGGGGAAGGGCGGGGTCGCAGGAGGAAGGAGGAGCGGGACTGGGGAAGGGGAGGAGGTTGGGCAAGAGAAATGGTTGGAGGCTCCTAGTCGGAGGAGGAGGTGAAGGCGAGGGAGGATGGAGGAGGGGACGGGGAAGGACGGAGGGAGGGCGGGGCTCGGGAGGGGGCGCCTGCTCCCGGTAGGTCCTCCCTGATGGCTTAGCAGTACAGACTCAGTCTTTCTTAAGTGTGACCTACCAGACTAAAGTGGACAGGAGGCCGCCCGAGGGCTTGTTTAGACAGAAAGGGGGTTCACTAGCAGAGAGCCAAGCTCAAGTCCAGGCAGGTGTATTTGGTCACCAGAACTCACCTGCTCACCACTTTCGTGGACCGTGCCGCGTTGCTCGGCTCTTACTGCAGGCTGATTTTGAAGGTGTGCTCAGTTTATGAAACAATACAGGTCGGAACCTACTCCTTCCTCCGAGGAAAAGGGTCGGGACATTTATTGAAAAGCAAATTGGGGTCGGGAATTTGGCCCACCTGTGCAAACCGGGGCCTAAGTTCTTGGCTTCACAGGCTTGGCCCGTGGAAAGCCTACTGTGTACCTTTTACCCTAGGCCGTCTGGCTCTACCACGGGCCAGACATTCTCCCCTGCCTCTGTGCTGCCTGTCCGAATATTTCATTATTGTGTTTTATGACAGAAAATTAACGAGCTGTGGGGAGGGAAAGGACCCCCTCTCATCCTGGAGTCTTGTTGAACTCTATTGCCGGCACAGCATGCAAAGTTTGCTGTTGAGACCGCCTGACATGGTGCCCCTTGCCTGTAATCCCAGCATTTGGGAGGCATAGGCAGGATTGTTTCAAGTTGAAGGCCTACCTGGGCTACACAGCAAGGAGGAAAAACAAAGATAATAAATAAGTAAATAATAAATAAAATTTAAAATAACAAGAACAAGTGTCTGCATAATTCATTTAATATAGAGATATTTCATATAAGAATGTTAAAATAGCCAAGCAATGGTAGCACATACTTTTGATCCCAGCACTGAGGAGGCAGAGGCAGGTGGATATCTGTAAGTTCGAGACCAGCCTGATCTCCGGAGTGAGTTCCAGGACAGCCAGGGCTACACAGAGAAACCCTGTCTCGAAAAAAACAAAAGGGAAAAAAAGAGTATTAAAATAACAAGTAACTGCGCCGAAGGCCTGAGAGTGTGTGACCTTTGAACTCAGCTTCGTTTCCTTCCCAGCTGTAAATCTGTAATATTCTGAGTCGCTCACAAACAAGATTACATGCAAAACACGTGTCTCGGGCTGGAGAGATGGCTCAGTGGTAAGAGCGCTGACTGCTCTTCCAGAGGTCCTGAGTTCAATTCCCAGCAACTACAGGGTGGCTCACAACCATCCATAACGATATCTGACTTCCTCTTCTGGAGTGTCTGAAGACACTACAGTATACCCATATATAATAAATAAATCTTAAAAAAAAACAAAAACAAAAAAAAAAAAACCCACTTGTCTTATTTGGTCATGGTGGCACAGGCCTTTAACTCCGGATCTCAGAAGGTGGAGTTCGAGGCCAGCCTGGGCTACATAATGAGTGCTAGGCAAGCCAAGATTGCATTGTGAGACCCTGTCTCACAAACAGGCAAACAAATATGTCTTAGTCTTTTGTGACTCAATAGAGTAAAGAATCTTTCGGTCCTTGTGACCCATGTTTTTATCTTGGCCTCTGATCCTGTCCAGTGTACCTCCGGAACAACTATGATCCCATTTTTAAAAAGAAAGAAGGGGGGTATAAAAGCTGCCAAGCATGGAGGTGCGTTCACAATCCCACCGCTCAAGAGGTGGAGGACGGAGGGCTGAGAGTTGACGTCAGCCAGACTTCGCCCTGGCTGGTATTTCTGTCAACTCGTCACAAGCTGATATCTGAGAAAAAGTCACCACCATTGAGAATTTGTTCATAAAATCGTCCTATGGGCAAGCTGCTGGGGCATTTTCTTAATTAGTGACGATTAGTGACCCATCGAACTGTGTGTGATACTACCACAGGCCGGTGGTCCTGGGTTCTATAAGAAAGCCAGCTGAAGAAACCACGTGAAGCAAGTCAGCCAGCAGCCACTCCACGGCCTCGGCAGCAGCTCCTGCCTCCAGGTTCTGCCTCAGCTTTCTTTAATGATGAGCCCTGATGTGGAAGTGCAGTCTGAAATACTAGTGAAAAGTCTTTTCACTAGAGTGAAAGTCTGAAAGCTTTCTCCTTGAGCTGCTTTTGGTTGTGGTGTTTTATCCCAGTGATAGAAACCCCAGCTAAGAAAGAGCCTGCTGTAAAATAAAAAAAAAAAATAAAAATAAAAAAAGCTGGGGAGATGACTCATTTGGTAAAGTGCTTGACACACAAAGAATGAGGGTCCAAGCAGATTCTCAGCACCAGTGTAAAAAACTGCGTGCTGCAGTGTGCCCCTGTAACCCCGACCCCGCTGCAGTGTGCCCCTGTAACCCTAACACTGGAAAGAAAGTGACAGGGACTCATGTGACCTGCTGGTCAGCTATTCTTGCAGAATCAGTAACCTCCAGATTTAGAGAGAAACTGTCTCAGAAAAGAAGGTAGTGTTAGAGCTACCCAGTATCAACATCGGGCCTCTTTCTACATGTGTACCTGTACATTCATGCACACACACACACACACACACACACACACACACACAGGACTGGCAGTGAGTAAAAGAACTTGCCGCTAAGCCGGATGACTTGGAACCCACATGCTAGAAGATTCACCCTCTGACCCCCACATTCACACACACACTCACAAAATAAACAGTAAGCACTTGTCATGCATATCCATACTCAATAAATAAATATAAAAAAAAAACAAAATAAAAACCAAAACCATACATATGCTATTGATAACACACTGGAAACTCCCTCCCTCTCTCTCTCTCTCTCTTTTTTATTTTTAAGGGGATAGGGTCTTATGCAACTCAGATTGGTCTCCAATTTGTTACTAAGTTAAGGCTGATCTTGAACTTCTGATTTTCCTGCTTCTGCCTGAATGCTGAGATCAGAGCTTTGCACCACTACACCAAGTGTATACAGCTCTGTGGACTGAATTTAGGTTTCATGTATGCTCACTTTACCAGATGAGCCCCATCTTCAGCCAGGACTCTTCTCTTTTGAGAACACCCCCTCACAAAACTGTGGTGGTTTGAGTAAGTATGGCCCTCATAGACTCATGTGTTTGAATGCTTGGTCCATAGGGAATGGCACTATTAAGAGGTATGGCCTTGTTGGAGTGGGTGTGGTCTTTTTGGAGGAAGTATGTCATTGTTGTGGTGGGCTTTGAGGTCTCTGTACACTGTAGCACAATGCCTCTCTCCCTTTTTTATCTTTTTAAAAAGATTTTTATTTCTGTATTTTATATATATGATGAGTACACTGTAGCTGCCTTCAGAAATACCAGAAGAGGGTATCAGATCCCATTACAGATGGTTGTGATCCATCATATGGTTGCTGGGATTTGAACTCAGGACCTCTGGAAGAGCAGTCAGTGCTCTTAGCTGCGGAGCCATTTCTCCAGCCCCAATCTCTCTCCTTGTGGATCAAGATGTCGAACTCTCAGCTCCTCCAGCACCACATCTACCTGCATGCCACCAAGCTTCTTGCCATAATGATAATTGACTAAAACTCAGAAACTGTAAGTCAGCCCCAATTAGATGTTTTCTTTTATAAAGGGTCGTGGTGTCTCTTCACAGCAATAGAAACCTTAAGACACAATGTTCTTTTCTTCTTCTTTCTCTTTGTCTTTCTCCTGTGCTTAAATCTTTTTTAAAACTTTAGGAGAGCTGGGGAGATGGCTTAGCTATCAAGAACACTGGCTACTTTTTCAGAGGATGCAGTTCAATTCCCAGCATCCACACAACAGCTAACAACCTTCTGTAACTCCAGTCCCAGGGGAATCCAACTTCCTCTCTGGCCTCCGTGGGTGCAATATGCACACTGGTCACGGGCCCTTATGCAGTCAGATACCTATACATGTAAGAGAAAATTAAACAAGCCTTTCAAAAAGAGTCACTCTTCAAAAATTTTTATGTGCATGTGTGCAGGCCTGAATACATATGTGTGCATCACATGCATGCAAGAAGAGAGCATCAGATCCCCGGGAACTGCAGTTACAGAAGGCTGTGAACCACCTGATGTGGGTGCTGGGAACCAAACCCTGGTCCTCTGTAAGAGCAGCAAGTGCTCTTAACCACTGAGTCTTCTCTCCAGTCCTCTATTTTCTTAATAAACTCCAACTTTGCTTCATACTAACTTGTTCTGAAATTATTTTCTGCTGTGTATCTAGGTATGGTACCTCATGCCTTTATGCCAGTTCTGGAGAGGCAGAGGCAGGTGGATATCTGTGAGTTCAAGGCCAACATGGTCTATATAGTAAGTGCCAGGGAAGCCAGGGCAGCCAGGGCTAGGTAGTTAAAAAACAAACAAAACGCCAGGCAGTGGTGGTGTATGCCTTTAATCCCAGCAGTTGGGAGGCAGAGGCAGGCAGATTTCTGAGTTCGAGGCCAGCCTGGTTTACAGAGTGAGTTCCAGGACAGACAGGGCTATACAGAGAAACCCTGTCTCGAAAAAAACCAACCAACCAACCAAAACGAAACCAAACCTGCATCACCCGATGAGAGAGGTCTCTGATAAGATCTCAGGCTGTTGTTGCATAAAGCTGCCTCTTGTTTCTAACCGTTGCAGATCCTAGCAGCAAATGTGTCTGGGACCTCTTCGCTGAAGTACTCCAAGAGCCCTAATTTCCTAGAACTACTTTGTATCTAGTTCTGTCTGGGCTCAGGTACCTTCTTCCTTGTGTTCTTTTTGTTGTTATTGGTTTTATTTTTGATACAAGGTCTCACTTTGTAGCTAGACTGGCTCTAAACTTACTATACAGTCCAGACTGGCCTTGAACCGGCATCGACCTTGCATCTTGGTCTTCTAGTGCTGGGATTGAGGCACTTGACCCTCCTTGCTCGGCATTCTGCTGCTCTGCTGACTCTAGCTGCTTCCAATTAAAGCATTAAGAAGAACTGTGGTTCCCACACCAGGAAGAGGCCAGGGGGAAGTCACTGGGCATGGTGCTAATCTGTGTGTTGAGAGAAACTGGACACAGATATCTCAGAAACCTATTCAGGGTGTCAGGGGAAAAAGGGGGCGGGGTTGCTTTTGGCTAGCCAGAAGGTTGTGCAATCTTTTTTTTTTTAAAGATTTATTTCATGTATGTGAGTACACTGTTGCTGTCTTCAGACACACCAGAAGAGGGCACCGGATTTCTGTTACAGATGGTTGTGAGCCATGTGGTTGCTGGGAATTGAACTCAAGAGCAGTCAGTGCTCTTAAGCACTGTGCCATCTCTCCAGCCCCCAGAAGGTTGTGAATTATCTCAATCATTTACAGTCAGTTGCAGGTTGTACTTCTGCACTGCACTTCCCCCTTCTCATTGCTGCATCTGATGAGTCTTTAAAAAAAAAAAGTATGCTCTCCTCTAAAGCTATATTTTTGTGTTTTGTGAGAAATGTGAAGGCAGAAAGACTCTGGGAAAGGATCCTGTTTAATGGGAAAAGTAAGACAAAACCCAGAGATCCTTCTGTGCTCACCAGTAAAATCTGTGGGAAAACTAGAACAGGAAATGCAGATGAGTTTTGACAGGGCCAGAATTCTATGGGGTGTGAGAGGTCTCTGTATCTCGGCAGCCTGGGTCCAGGAGGAAGTGTTCCTAAGAGACTTCTCAGACTCTGAAACGTTGCTAATTGTGCATGGAACTTTTACCAACATATTAACTTACATTTCTCTTTAATCATCTTCTTTCTCTTCTCAGGAGGTTTGTGGCAGTCTAAAAGTAGGCCCAGGTGCAGGGGGACCTATCTAAGGGGAGAGGGAGGGGAAAGGAGTCTCCCAAAGAAACCAGAATCCCACTCCTTCCCAGGTTGGTGGGCTCCCCACACAGCTGGTACTTTGTTTCCTCTTCTAAACTCTGCTAGATGGTGTGACAGGACCTCACGTTTAAAGACAACAGTTTGAGGCTTAGAATTTGGTGACATGGATCCTTGGGGCCAGGCTTGAACAAGGCCCTACATAGCCTGTGGCCCTCCATAGCTAGAGTTGGGGGATATGAGGCAACTGTAGCCAACAGTTGGCTCTCAGGAGCATCTGGTGTTACCTCAGGGAGGAGCCAGGCTTTGCAACTACGTGTGGAGGCTTGAAATGTGAATTTAGTTAAAACCCAGACCAGTGGGACTGATCCCTGAATGAATGAATGAATGTCATCAAGTAGGAAGGTACCTTGGAGGACAGTCTTTCAACACCAAAACAAACAAAAACAGCCCCCAAAGCTCTGTGGCACACCTGCTCTCCAGAACTATTTGGGCTGAATGGAGTGGATGAGCTACAGGGGTAGAACCAGCCCAAAGGCTAACACCATGGAGTCCAGGGCCTACTCAGTCTTGGCACTTCTGGGCTGGGCGATGCGGGTCACTGTGGCCCTTGTAGCTTCAAGCTGAGTGGGTGCATCTGAACACACTCCCAAATCACTGGGGGCTGGAAATGTAACATCACCTAGGGAAGATGTCCCCAGGAACTAACAGGCCAGAGAAATCCTGTGATGATAGCTAACTCTCAAGAGGACAGATAAGAAGGGAGCTATCATGTCCCCAGGGGAAAGAAAGGATGTCTGGGAAGCTCTTCCAACCACCCTGGAGTTTCTACTCCGGGTGATTCGTTCTGTGTTTACATGGAGCAACTTCAGTGATGTATGGTGGGTACTGTGAATTAGCCTTTGATTGCTTCATGTTTGCAGGAACCTGCTCTTGCTGATTCTGCGGCCACATCTGTGTCCTGTGATCTGGGTGGTTCCTTTCTGCGCTTCTCTATAATAATGTCTTGTGAGGCCCGTCGACTGGTGGCTTTGGGATGCTAGCATAAGTCTGTTTCATCACAGTCCACCTCCAGTCTGTTACACAAGCTTCCTGTGGAGTGTGAGAGTTTTATGACAATTACCACCTGCACCTTGTGGATGCCGTGATTCTGCCTAGGTCGTAGAGTTGTGTAGCTTCTACTTTATCAATGTCTGTGATAAGTAGCCAATTCCCACTGCCCCCACTGTGTTTGTCGTGAGTGTGTGTGTGTGTGTAAAAATATTCTTACAAAAGTTGTATCTCAACCATCTAAACTCATGATAGCAAACCTCTGTCTCACAAACCTTCATCCTGTCCTCTGCCCTAGCATCCACAACACACACTTGACTTCCAGTTGGACAAACCTGACCACTCTAGGAACGTCACAAGAGTAACACTGGACAGTATGTACCCTTTAGTGTCTGGCCTCAGGGTGGAGACACAGCTTGTCGGCCAACTGTAGCCTGAGGAGCTCTGTGCTTCAGGAACTGCACTCGGATGAAGCAGGCCTTTGATTGGACGCAGTGAAGAAGAGTGTCAGGCCTGTTTCTAGCACTCTGGAGGTCAAGCATGAGGAGTTCAAAGTCTTCTTCAGCTCCATCCTTGGGTGGAGGCCATCTTTGGCTGCATGAAATCTTGCCTCAAAAGAAAGGAGAAAGAGGGACAGAGGTTATTAAGTAGAGAAAGACATGGTATGTGCTTTACTTTCAGATATGAATGTTGTTGCCTTTAATCCCAGCACTTGGGAGGCAGAGGCAGATATCTATATCTATATCTATCTATCTATCTATCTATCTATCTATCTATCTATCTATATGTTGTTAAGAAAAACTTCAGAGTTTTAACAATACCTATATAAGTGCACTTGTGGTTTTTAGAGTTGTGTGGCTCAGAAGACATAATGTACAACTAGGTTAAAAGATAAGCAAGGTTTAAAGATCAGGTAAAAACGAATCAGCTGGTTTAGCTGTTTGCTGAGAGGATTTCCTTTGCTCACTGAACAGAAAGGTGGCTTAGGACCCACATTGTCTTCCAGTAGGAATAAGAGGATTAAGTCAAATTCAAAGGTCACTGATAAGTTAAATTCAAAGGTCACTTTTGGCCCCAAGTGAGCAGGAGTCACTCACTGCAGGCGATCTTGTTGAAGTTTCTACAGGAAATGCAATCAGATTAACAGCCGAGGTGTTGCTTCCCTGCCCCCATCCCCTGAACTTTGCTGTTTTCCTCTCCTGGGTCTACAAAGCAATGTCTTAGCCGTGGTGCTTTACACCTCTAACCCCAGCACTAGGGAGGCCCAGGCAGGGTTACTGCAGTTCCAGAACACCTTGAGCTACAGGGTAATGTGTTATTTCAAAGAATCAAAACAACGGCAACAACGAAAGAGTTTGAGTTCTTTCTCTCTCTCTCTCTTTCTCTCTTTCTTTTGGTTTTTCGAGACAGGGTTTCTCTGTGCAGCCCTGGCTGTCCTGAAACTCACTCTGTAGACCAGGCTGGCCTCGAACTTAGAAATTCGTCTGCCTCTGCCTCCCAAGTGCCGGGATTAAAGGTATGCACCACCACTGCCCGGCACTTTTCTAAGCAGAAAAAATGTCCCATGTAGCCCAGGCTAGCCTTAAATTCAGTGACCTTGAACTTCTGGTTTGCCTGCTTCTACCTCCCAAGTGCTGTGGTCACAGACTCGGGCCACCACACCTGGACTGGTGCTGGGGACAAATCCCAGGGCTCTGTGCATGCTAGGTAAGTCTCTACCAACTGAGCCACTTCCCAGCATAATTTCTTTCATTGGTCAAATAGTATTCAATTATGCTAGATGCATATTCTCAGATAGTCTGGCCTGGACTCAAACTTGCTATGTAGCTGAGGGCGACCTTGAACTCTTGATCCTTAGGATTCCATCTCTTGACTCTTGGGATTATAGGTATTCTCCACTATACTAGTTGTACTGGCTAGTTTTGTGTGTCAACTTGACACAGGCTGGAGTTATCACAGAGAAAGGAGCTTCAGTTGGGGAAATGCCTCCATGAGATCCAGCTGTGGGGCATTTTCTCAATTAGTGATCAAGGGGAGAGGTCCCATTGCGGGTGGTGCCATCCCTGGGCTGGTAGTCTTGGGTTCTATAAGAAAGCAAGCTGAGCAAGCCAGGGGAAGCAAGCCAGTAAGAAACATCCCTCCATGGCCTCTGCATCAGCTCCTGCTTCCTGACCTGCTTGAGTTCCAGTCCTGACCTCCTTTGGTGATGAACAGCAGTGTGGAAGTGTAAGCTGAATAAACCCTTTCCTCCCCAGCTTGCTTCTGGGTCATGATGTTTGTGCAGGAATAGAAACCCTGACTAAGACACTAGTTGAGACAATTCTTTTAAATAGTTTTTACAATCAGAAAAAAATATTAAGGGCCAGCCAGATGGCTCGGTGGGTAAAATAAAGGCCCTTGTTTTCCGATCCCCAATCCGTACTTGGTGGAGGAGAGAACTGACTCTCCAAGATGTCTTCTGAGTGGCAGGTGAGTGTCCACATGCATATGGTAAGTTAATGGAAAGAAATCGAGTAAGCCCCACCCCGGGGTTGTGTTTCCTGGCACCTTTTCCTCCTGCACAGAGGACTTCTTGTAACAGATCAGGAAGCCAAGGTACTAAAGGCGAGTTCCTTCAGCACTACCTGTGGCCCTGAGCGGTACATTCCCGGATGTACTCAATTTAAAGTGGTCGTTGCAGTAAGAAAGAGATCAGGCACATTTTGGGGCAGGGAGCGTGTGTTTGCAAGGTTAAGACAATGGACAGGAATGCCTCTGGGCATGCTCAGCTTGCACACAGGTTTAGCGAAAAATAAATAAAGGGCACTTTGAAGGTGTGTTACACCGTCTGCCCCCGAAGTGAAGTGCTGACTGACCATTTGTCCCCACTGGGCCGTCAGGGGCCCTTGTTAATCTTCGTTTCTTCATGTGAAATGAGTTACCACTCTCAACTTTCTATGACTTCATTCCTCTGGATTTGAGCAACTTGATCCTGATGTGCTATCGAGTGTGTCTCTCTGAGGTGCTTGTCCTTGAGTTTATTAGGGCTTCTTTGTTCCAAGTTTGGAGTTTTTAGTCGGGACTTGGAATGTTTTCAACCATTGTCCTCTCAGCTGTTTCCCCTTCCCTGTCCTTTGAGGTTTGTCAGGATGCCTGCATTTATTTGCCTTTCTCCCAAATCCTCCACTGCCAGATCTTATACATTCCTTGTTTCTGTCTCTAGCTTCAGGAATCTTTCCTCGGTCTCTGCTGTGGGTCCCATGGGTACATTGCCTGATGCACCCACCCAGGCACCACACGCTCTGCTCCCGTTTACCTGGAGCGTGAGACTGTGAGCTCTGTGATTGCATCTCAGTTCCTATCTCTGCTCCAGCCTCTCGATTGCACAGTCTTTATTTTACTTTGTGTCTGTGTATGTGCATTCGTGTGTGTATGTGTGTGTGTGTGTGTGTGTGTGTGGTGTGTATGGAGTGTGTGTGGTGTGTGTGTGTATAATGTGTGTGTGTATGGAGTGTGTGTGGTGTGTGTGTGTGTATAATGTGTGTGTATGGAGTGTGTGTGGTGTGTGTATGTGGAGTGTGTGTGTGTGTGTGTGTAGATGTGCATGCAATTCTGTCCATGTGTTTGTGTACACAACAAACCTGCCTGTCTCCTCCCCAACATTAGAGTTACAAGCATGTGCCAGCAAGCGTGAGTTTGTTTACTTGTTTGCTATGTGGGTTCTGGGGCTCACGTGGAAATCCTTGTACTTACCAGGCAAGCACTTCGCTGCCCAGGCCTTCTCCTTGGCCCAGACTGGAGTTCGCCTTGCTCTCCACTGAGTACTGTCATGTGAGTGATTTGTGAGGTCGTGTCTGGTGGCTGACTTTTCTCCTCCTCATGGGCAGTGTTTGCCCACTTCACATCCGGGTGATTTGTCACTGACTGTCAGACATGGGGATGTTTCCTTACAGATGATGCGATGTGCTTGAGCCTTCTTCAGACACGCAGATAAATCACTTAGAAGAAACCTAATGCCCCTGCCACATCCTGAGAGCATTCTGTTCAACACAGTATACTTGAATTATGAGATATTTTATTATAAATAATGGGACGAGGGACTTAGAGTTACAAGTGCTGGGGACTGAATAGCAACCACGTACTCTAATACTGAGCTAAACTCACAGCTTTTTTTTTTTTTTTTTTGGTTTTTCGAGACAGGGTTTCTCTGTATAGCCTTGGCTGTCCTGGAACTCGCTCTGTAGACCAGGCTGGCCTCGAACTCAGAAATCCGCCTGCCTCTGCCTCCCAAGTGCTGGGATTAAAGGCGTGCGCCACCACTGCCTGGCAGATGTTTTCGATATTGCCTCTAAAATAACTTTTTAGGCTGATTATTTTGTGCGTGTGAGTCTTTTGCCTGCCTGTATGTCCGTGTGCCACATGTGTACCTGGTGCCTGAGGAGGTGGTGAGCCTCCATGTGTGTCCTGGGAATCGAACCCAGATCCTCTGTAAGAACAAGTGCTGTTCACCACCGAGCCAGCTCTCTAGCCCTGCGTCTGAATGTTTGAGCCACTACGTATCTGCATCATCAGTTTCTGCACTGACCACCCTACGATCATCTATACTGTTTTCCTGTAAACATTCGATTTGGTTTGGTGGCACTAGGACTGAGCAGAGGGCCTTTAGCATGGCAAGTGCTTTGCCACTGTGATATATCACCAACCCCTGATAGTTTGTTTCTTTTAGATAGGGTCTTGCTATGTAGCCCAGGTTTGTCTAAAGTCACCCAAGTACTGTGACTACAGGCATGACCCAGCATCCCTCACAGGAAGGTCATTTTGAGGAAAGGCCTTGCATGTGTTTCTAGGCAAACTCAAGGCAAACAGCAGTAGCCTGTAGGCTAATAGTACACCACGGCAAGCCAAATAATCTGATGGTCTCTGCAGGCTCCTGAGCTAGGTTGCTAGACCACAGTACCCATATCCACCTAACAGGGCCACTGATAGGTGGTTCTGAGCAGCTGATCATCTCTGTGGAACCCTGGCCTCTTTTGGGTCCAGGTCTAGCATCCCCAGGCCAGGCCTGGGAGGCCCAGGGAGTGATTCTGCTCCTGGGGGCACTGATTTACAGCTGCTTATGGAAAGCAGTGTAGAGAGGCTGGGACTGATGTGTGCCAATAGTGCACACAGCTGTGTGTCTGGGCAGTGAGGACATCTTCAGAGAACCTCCTGGGTGAGTCATTCAGAAGAAAGCATGGTTAGAAAGGTACACGTACTAATGTTCAAGCTATACTGTATCTATTTTGTGTTGGCAGCTTCCTTCCAACAGAAGGGATTCCTTTTCACGCATTCCTCCTTTGCCCAGAGCAGCTACAGGACACAGGCCTGGAAGACTCTCTAGAAGGTGGGGAGGACTGTGCATTGTCCAGAATCCTCCCTTCTGTGCTCCCTGTGGTCCCCAGGGAGGGTACTGGCTGGGAGCTTTCCTCGACGTCCCCTTGAACACTGCAATCACTGGTCTCCTTACTGCTAAACATCTTCCCATTCCCTTCTTCTCTTTAGCCCTCTCCTCCAGGACAATTCTATGCTGTTCTGTCAAAGAGTTTGTAGCCTCTGACCCCAGACGTAAGCTCTGAGGCCAGAGACTGGTCTTTGTTCTTACTTTTCTCTCCTCTAGTGCCTTCCCCAGACCTGGGTACAGTTTAGGTCTCAAGCAGATATTTTCAGAATAAATGAACTAGAACCAGAGAGCTCTGTCTGTCACCGCCCTAAGCAGGCAGAAAGAGAGCGGTGGAGCTGTGTGAACCTCGGTGAAGGCTCAGCCCAGGGCTTGTCTAGGGCCAGCCAAGCGTTAAATCTCAAGACAGATTCCCACTGAGGTAGTCAAGAGGCCTATCTGAGCCGTCATCTCCTCTCTCTCTCTCTCTCTCTCTCTCTCTCTCTGTGTGTGCCTCTCTTTCTGGGTATGCCTCTCTTTTTCTGTGTGTGCCCCCCCTCTCTCTGTCTCTCTCTCTCCTTTTCTCTCTGTGTGTGCCTCTCTTTCTGTGCCTCTGTGTGTGCCTCTCTTTCTGTGCCTCTGTGTGTGCCTCTCTCTTTTGTGTGTGTATGTGTGTGTGCCTCTCTTTTTTGTGTGTGTGTGTGCCTCTGTGTGTGTGTGCGCGCCTCTGTGTGTGTGTGTGCATCTTTCTCTCTGTGCACCTCCCCCTGCCCTGTGTCTCTTCCCCCACCCCTGTTGATGGAGAGGACAGAGAGAGTGATATGTTTCCCGTCCCGCAGGAAAGGAGGGACGGAGTGCAAGGTAACTGGAAGTTGGTTTGCAGAAGGCTTAGGACTTGGAGGTTCCATGAAGACGCTGCACAGTGACCTCAGATGAAAGCTGGAAAGACTAGAAGGGAGACCAGTGATGGGACCGGCAGGGAAGTGGCTACCTCCAGTGTCCTTCTTTAAAATGCCCCCCTCTCCTCTCAGGGATGATTTCCAACTTCAGACTGGCCATCTATTCTAAGCCACTGCCAGATGGACAGCTCATCCTCTTGAGTCTCAGAGCTGCTGGGGGGCTCCGGCCCCTCCATTATCCACCCTTGAATTCTGGAGAGATCTGGGGCCCAGCACCCAGCTGTCTCCCATGGCCGGGACACACGAAACCAGTAAGGTTGTTTTGTTTTGTTCTAAAGATTTATTTATTTATTTATTTATTATATGTCTTCAGACTCACCAGAAGAGGGTGTCTGATCTCATTACGGAAGGTTCTGAGTTACCATGTGGTTGCTGGGAATTGAACTCAGGACCTTCGGAAGAGCAGTCAGTGCTCTTAACCGCTGAGCCATCTCTCCAGCCCTTGTTTTGTTTTCTGAGACAGGGTTTCTGTGTGTCGTCCTGATTGTCCTGGAATTCAATCTATAGACCAGGCTGGCCTTGAACTCAAATTCTCCTCTCTCTGCCTCCCAAGTGCTGGGATTAAAATTGTCTGTCATCACCGACCAGCAAGAGACCAGGGAGTTTTAAAGCTGCTTAGGACCTGTGACTTAGAAGCCAGAATATCCTCCCTCTCTCTGCCTGTCATTCATGAAGACCCCTGTTTTAGAAACAGTTGAACCTTCATGCAAAGGAAACACAATGTTAGTTGGAGATCATTTTTGGTCCTGTGGCGCCTCCTGGTGGCCTATGCACCCAGAGTCTAGCTCCTGGCAGACCCGGACAGTCACAGTGACCTGGGAAGGAGAGGTCATCCCAACGCTCTATCTGTTGATAGAGGATGCAGTTTGTAGAAGTGCTGTGAGTTGAATTGTGTATCTCAAGGATGGGACTTATCTGAAAAAAAGGTTCTTTGTAGATGCCGTTATGACAGAGAAGACCTGGGCTAGAGTGATGACTCAGCAGTTAAGATTGTTTGTTGTGCTGGGTAAGGACCTGGGTTTGGTTCCCAACACCTACATGTCAGCTCACAACCATCTGGAACTCCAGCTTCTGGCTTCTGCTGGTCACCAGGCATGCATATGGTGCGGATGCATACATACACACACACACATACATATATACATACATACAGGCAAAGCACTCATACACCAAGAACAGGTAGAAAAGACATGGGCTGTTGAAATAGCTCATCCTTACTAGGTAATGTGTTTGGCAGCAAACCTGGCAACCTGAGTTCAATCCCTAGAAGAACATCTCCCACTAAGTGTTCTCTACCTTCCACCTACAGCATATGTGTGCACGTATGAACACACTCTCATGCATACACTGTAAAGAGAAAGGAAGAATGATCCCCGGGGTGGCCCCTTAATCCAATGTTCCTTGTGTCTTTTGAGACAGGGTTTCTCTATGTAGCCCTGGCTGTCCTGGAACTCACTCTGTAAACCAGGCTGGCCTCGAACTCAGAAATCCACCTGCCTCTGCCTCCCAAGTGCCGGGATTAAAGGTGTGCGCCACCACTACCCGGCTACCCATCCTCGTGTCTTAAGAGGAGAGACATACAGAGGAGGAACACCAGGGCAACAGGTCAGAGCTTGGAGCACCAAACAAAAAAATATGAGAATTACCAGTGGACCCAGGAGGGCCTAAATCAGGCGGCCCTCCGACTCAGAAGGTTCTAGTTGGGTCTTCACGTCATGGTGGATTTCTAGCCTCCTGAGCTATGAGACACATGGTGCTGCTAAAGCTTCTTTGTAACCTAGCAAGTAATCGAGAAAGCTAGAGACAGAGACAGACATGGAGAGAGAGATACACAGAGAGACTGGACTGGTCTCCTTGTTCTATTTAAAAAAAATAAACAAAGGTCCCAGAACTCTGCTAACACAGGTAGCTTTACTTTAAGTAAATGTATCCCAAACTTCACAGCAGAAACATGATCTGGGCCGTGGCTATCGCTCCGTTGGTAGGCTGCCTGCCTAGTGTGTACAAAGCTATGGGTCCTATCCCACATAAACAAGGTGTGAAAGCACACGCATAGCACAGTCCTCAGGAGGTAGAGGCAGGATTTGAGGCCAGGAAAATATATGCCATCCAAGCCCCACAGTTTGATTTAGACCAGCGGTGGCATGAGTTCTGTACAATTCCAGACCTTGAGGGTCACAGAGTCCACGTGAAAATTACTCACTTCCATCCTGGGGACACTGAAGTGACAAACATAGGCTTTAAAAAGCTTCCTGTGTTCAAAAGCGGGAAACGGTCAACTCGTCCCAGCTTTTAAAGAGTCACATCTGAAGGGCAAGGCTTTAAAAATCCACCCCCACGTTCCGACACTTGCCCTCCCTCCTTCCCTCCTAAAGACATTCTGCAGAACAAGGATGCCCGCAGCGCAAGTCTCAGCCCTTGCTTGTTTGAAAACCTTATTTCTCTCTCAGCGTTGACAGGTGTTGTATGTTGGCGTGAGATTCTAGGTCAGCAGGTTTTTCTTCTTCCCATGCTACCCACTGGTGTCCATGGCTTCTGTTTGGATGCCAACCACAGCTCTGCCAACTTTGAACCCTACACAAGCTGTTTTATTTCAGGCTGCCTTTAAGATTCCTCTCTGTATTTTTGGGTTTTTTAGAAAATTGCCTGCAACGTGCCAGGTGCGCTGTTATTGTGCTGGTCCAGCCTCAGAGTCAGTCTTTGAATGTCTAAGATCCATGACATGTTTTAGGATCTTAGAGAAACCTATGTATTTTGTGCCACCCAGATCACTCTTTTTCTCTCTGTTGTTATTTTATATTTTATTTTATTTTGGAATTACAACCGTGGACTGTCAAGTCATTTGCAGTTTGCAATTTGAACTTCTTTTCCAGAATCTCCACCATTATTACTATTACCACTGCCAACGCCACCACCTCCACCACCACCACTACCATCGTCAAGATAATTTGTTACATCCTCAGAGAGGAAACGGAAATGCAGGGCAGGCTCAGGCACCTGAGAGGTCTGTGTAGAAGAGCTGAGCTCACTCAGAGATGACTTCCGGTGCAATCCCGAAGCTCCAGACAAGAGCAATGTGATAAATGCTAACGGATCCAGCTCATCTCGACCTTGTGGACCGCAGCTCTGCTTAGAAGAGAGTCTTCTTCCGGGTCGCTTGCTTCCTAAAGTCCTCTTCAGCTCCGTGCTGCCTGTGCTCTATTTCCTGTCTGCTTCCCCATTTCTCCACCTTGCTGCTGCTGCTGCTGCTGCTTCTTCTTCTTCTTCTTCTTCTTCTTCAAGATTTACTTATTATATGTGAGTACACTGTAGTTGTCTTCAGACACACCAGAAGAGGGCGTCAGACCTCATTACGGATGGTTGTGAGTCACCATGTGGTTGCTGGGATTTGAACTCAGGACCTTAGGAAGAGCAGTCAGTGCTCTTAACCGCTGAACCATCTCTCCGCTGAACCATCTCTCCAGCCCCCTCTCTCTTACCTCTTGTTCCCTGGACTGCAGCCACCCTGAGGGGCCATGCTCCTAAACGTAACCAGCTTTGGGGAGTGTGGCCTTTATTTCCTCTCCTTGGCATCATCATTCGAGGGTAAGGATGGGGTAGAGATGAGAGAAAACAGAAGCCTGGGTCAGGAGACCAGCAGGGTTCAGTGGGAACAGAACTCAGGTAGAGAGAGTGGCGGTGGGTCTGGAGTGGCTTTGCATTTACTGTGTCAAGGCTTAGTGACAGGATGAGGTATTGGAACTTTCTTTGCCAGCTACTTTATTTCTGAGCCTTATAGTTTTTCAGTTTTGATATTTCCCTCTCTCCTTTCCTCCCTCCCTTCTTTTCTCCTTCCCTTCCTTCTTTTCCTCCCCATCTCTCTCCTTTTCCCCCATCCCTCTCTCCCTTCCTCCCTCTCTATACCTATATCTATCTATCTATCTATCTATCTATCTATCTATCTATCTATCTATCTATCTATCCCTCTCTCCCTCCCCCCTTCCTTCTCCCCTTCTCTCTTTTTAATTTTGACAAAATGCACCCTGTAGCCTCAGTTGTTTTGAACTCAAAATGAGCTTCCTTCCTCAGTCGGGTTGGGATGCCCTCTAGGCTGATGCAAGCCACTACTCTGTCAGTCATCTTGCTGAGCAGAGAGGAGGCACAGGAAGAGGCAGAGTTGGGGAAACTGAGGCTGAGCCTCTGAATGCTAAGGTAGCTTCTCAGGGCTGCAGAGCACCCAGCTGGGTGGTTTCCATGACCAGAAAGCGTGAAGTAGTGAGATGTCCATACTGGGTGTTATTCTGTCCCCCCAAAGGCCTTCTTTGACCAGCCTCGGTGGGACCCCAGCAACTCCCCTCCTGCAGGTTCTGAGAGCCCGAGAAGAGATGCGCCGTGAGGGCCGTGTGGCCACATCCGACCTGTGAACTTTAGGATCTCACTGCAGGCTTCTCCCTGCGATGCTGTGGGAGGCTCACTTTGTACAAAGACCTGAGTCTGGGGTCCGAGGACTTGACAGTCCACCGAGGAGCTTTCAACAGAGAACGTTCTGTCCTGCTGGGTAAACACAGCCAGGCTTAGCCTGTGCGAGACGGGCGAGACGGGACGGCTTGCTCCTCTGCTATCCTTTGTGCTTTGTTAACAGAATGTCCCTGGCACACTGGGCTCCCGCTTGTGCCAACTTAACTTGGCCCTTGACTTTGGCTGGGCACTTTCAGAGCCAGGGTCCCTCCTTGGAAGGTAGGTGCGCCGGCCTGACCTGCCAGGTCTCTGGTTTCAAGGTTCCCCTGCCACCCCATTCATCCGCCTCTCCCTTCAGGTGGAATGGAGACACGGTCGCAGGGTGACCTTGATGTCCTTTGACAGGGCAATGGCCACTGCTCTATCACCAGGAGTCAATTGGTGGCTTCTGTCTCCTTGGGGTCCCAGAGCGGTCTGTGTGTTTGGGGAAGAGCCAGCCCCCTGAAGTCAGTCAAGGTGGATTTTACCCTGGGCTCACTGCCTCTCTGGCCAGACAGGCAGGGCAGAACACCTTGCCGGGGAGAATAGAGTGGGGGAAACGCGAGCTCTTGGTCTCAGGACCTGGAGTAAGGCTCAGGTGTCTACCTCTCTGCCAACCTTGCTCCGTGTCCTTGAGAAGGCCACATTCCTCTCAAAACCTGAAAGACGACTTACTGTGAAGCTGCCCTGCCTGGGCGGCTCCCACGGCCCATGCCTCATGACTGCATGACTTAGGGTTCTGGTGGTCCTGGCGCTGGGCTAGATGTTCGATCAAGGAGGGCGGCAGCTGGTTTCCTGTGGTGCAGCCAGATGCAGCGGTCTTAACCACTTGATTTGTGCGATTGTTTGTTTTGGTTTCCAGGGTAGCAGGGCTAAAGATGGACACTAGGCATCCTTGATCCTCTTTAGATGATGCCTGCCGCTTGTTGTTACGTAACCTTCCCTGTGCCTTTGCTCACTGCTCCTACCCTGCTGCTTCTGAGCTGTGCTCCCATGTACAAAAAGTCCCTCTGCACGTCTAGGACCCAAGTTGATAGCCGACAAATGAGCTATCACGTCAGGGTTTCTCCAAGGAGCAGGAGAGCCGACAAAGGTGCCATGCTGAACATCATGAGACTCAAATTGTATTCTTTTGTTTTTGAGACAGGGTCTCATGTAACCCAGGCTAGCCTTGAAAATTCTATATATCCAAGGCTGACCCTGAATTCCTGACTGACCTGCTTCCACCTCCCAAGTGCCAAGGCGTATGATACCACAACGGGCTTCTTAAATATTATTGCTGGCAATAATATTTTTCTTTGTGTGTATTATGTGTATATACATGTTTGTGTGTGTGTATGTGTGTGATATGTGTATGTACATGTTTGTGTGTATGTATGTGTGATGTGTATGTACATGTTTGTGTGTGTATGTATGTGTATGTGTGATGTGTATGTACATGTTTTTGTGTGTATGTATGTGTATGTACATGTTTGTGTGTGTATGTATGTGTATGTGTGATGTATATGTACATGTTTGTGTGTGTATGTATGTGTGTGATATGTGTATGTACATGTTTGTGTGTATGTGTGATGTGTATGTACATGTTTGTATGAGTATGTATGTGCACAAGTATGTACATGTTTGTGTGAGTATGTGTGTGTTATGTGTATGTACATGAGTGTATGTGTATGTTATGTGTATGTACATGAGTGTATGTGTGTGTTATGTGTATGTACATGAGTGTATGTGTGTGTTATGTGTATGTACATGAGTGTATGTGTGTGTTATGTGTATGTACATGAGTGTATGTGTGTGTTATGTGTATGTACATGAGTGTATGTGTGTGTTATGTGTATGTACATGTTTGTGTGTGTGTATGTGTGATATATATGTACATGTTTGTGTGCGTATGTGTGATGTGTATGTACATGTTTAAGTATGTATGTGTGCATGTATGTACATGTTTGCATGAGTATGTGTGTGTGTGGACTCATGTTCACATATGTAAGCATGCATGTGGAAGCCAGACTGGGTCAATTCTTTATTCTCAATTCTCTGCCTTTGAGTCATTCTCTGGCTCTCCACATCTTGTTTTTGGAAATCCTCTCGTGGAACCTGGAGCTCACCAGCTCTTTGCTAACGAACCGTTTCCGCAGCTCCTCATCAGTCTCTGTGCACACACAGGTTTACCTTCTCATTTTGATTAAGGACTGCCCTCACTGCTCTTCAGTGAACTTTGAGCTAGACACCCTGTCTTCTGCTAAGATCTCTTGTGGCTGGAATTCTGCACTGCTGTAAGCCTGGTTTTGAGCACACACACACACACACACACACACACACACACACACACACATACCCCCCCACATATACACACACCACACATTTATATACACACCTCAAATGCACAGATTCACACATAAACACAAGCACACTCACACACACTCACAATACACACAAATATACCCTTACACACCCACACACATACTCATATACACACCACACTCAGAACACACACACTCACACACCACACACACACACAAACATACCCTTACAGACACACACACACACAAACATACCCTCACATACACACCCACACACATACTCACATACACACTACACACCAGACACACATACCACACACACAGTCACACACACCACACACACAAAGATACCTTTACATACACACATCACAAACATACATATATACACACACAAACACACACACATACACACAAACACACTCTCACATATATACCCACACAAATACTCACATACATACTGTACACACCACACACACAAACTTAAACACACACACACACACACCTGCATTAGACTGTGCTCCAGTATGGTGGCAGAATGCAGCTGTGGCTTTGGTGAAGTTGTCATCCCTAAAGCAACCAGCAGAGGGTGCGAGCTAGCTGCTGCTGTCTGTACCAGTCCCGTCCTCTCCCTGCAGGGCTGGCTTTGCACTGTGTGAACTGAAAGCAGCGCAGGGTAGGTGGTGCAGCTGGGCCACCTCCTTTGAGCTGTCGAAACTCCTGGAGTCCCTGCTTCTTAAGGAATCTACTCTGCCTCCTGGGGCTGCTGAAGTCACAGCCTGCTGACAAACACACCAATCCCAGATGTGTGAAGCCAGGAAGTGGAGGCCTAATAATACTGGGGTAATAATGGTGCACCCCAACCTCGTACCACCTCCTCCTCCTGCCTGTGTTCACGCCCTGTGCTGGAGGCTCATCTGTGCAGTGAGACGCCTCCTGGCACGGGCCAGGATGGAAGGGAAGCAGAGTCACCATAGTGCCGGAGCACCCCAGGTTTTAGATGTATCAGTGACTTCACCTGGACTCTGGTCACTCAAAACCAAAGAGCGGCGCCTCAGTACTCCAGCCCACCCTTTCTATCTGCCTTTCAGACTGAAGAACAGCAACAAGAATGAAAGGGTGAAGGTTGTTCACGTGGTTGTAAACCACTTCTGTCTGCTCAGCATCCACCATGCTGGAACACAGTATAATACAGATGCCAGGGTGTGTGTGTGTGTGTGTATCTGTGAGTGTGTGGTGTGTGCTTGTATCTGTATGTGAGTGTGTGGTGTGTGCTTGTATCTGTATGTGAGTATGTGTGGTGTGTGTCTGAAAGTGTGTGTATGCATGTGAGTGTGTGTGATGTGTGTCTGTGTGTGTGTACATGTGAGTGTGTGTCATGTGTGTATGTGAATGTGTGTGTAGTGTGTGTATTTAAGTATGTGTGTATGTGAGTGTGTGTATTTAAGTGTGTGGTATGTGTGTATGTGAGTGTGTGTATTTAAGTGTGTGGTGTGTGTGTGTGTATAAGTGTGTATGTGAGTGGGTGTGTGTATGTGACTAGTGAGTGTGTATGTGAGTGGTGACTGTATGTGTCTGTGAGTGTGTGTATGAATGTGAGTGTGTGTATGTGAGTGGTGTGCATGTGTGTGGATGTGTGTATGTGACTAGTGAGTGTGTATGTGTGTGGTGTGTGTATATGAATGTGTATGTGAGTGTTCTGTGTATGTGATTTGTGAGTGTGTATGTGTGTGGTGTGTGTATATAAATGTGTGTGTGTGGTGTGTGTGTGTGAGTATATGTGAGTGGCGTGTATATCTGTGATTATGTCTGTGAATGTAAGTGTGTGTAGTATGTATGTATGTGAGTGAGAGAGAGAGAGAGAGAGTGTGTGTGTGTGTGTGTGTGTGTGTGTGTGTCAAAGCCAGGCTTATAGAAGCATCCCTGGGAACCTACCTGGACAGATGAAGGGCAGGCCACTTCAGGGGTTTGGGAGCCCTGGTATTTGTGTGGTGGGGCACAGATCTGGCTGTCCCTTAGAGAGTTAGACTCTGTGACAAGCTGGGACAAGCTCCTGAAGGGGTCTTAGCACATGGTGTGTGTATGTGTGGAAGGAAGCTGTTCTGAGGAGGCTTGGGCTCTGTGCCCAGGGACTGAACTCTGAGCTGGTACCTATGAGAGCTTTCTCCCTTAGTCTTGGCTGGCCCTGTCCTGTGACCGGAACATGGATCTGATGCCCTCCATCTCTGGGTTCCATCTCTTAGTGGAGGGACAAGGCCTTGAGCCAGATGATCAACTTGTCCTGGTTTTAGTCAAAACTCGCCTGTTCTGGGAAGCTGAACATTATCCTGTGTGAAAGGGAGGCTAGCCACATCTGACAGGAGCCACCTGAGGAGCTATCTCAGTCTGTGTCCCTGAGAGAGCCCTGTGGTGGGAGGCTGTGATTGATGGGAACTGCTGGAAGAGAAAGAACTGCTGAGCTCCTCCCCTCCCCGAACCAAGGCTTCATGTTGATTTAGTCCTCAGAATACCCAAGGTCTGGTCTAGCCAGTCAATCAACTGCCACCAGGGTAGCCTGAGTGGGTGCGCTCTAAACAGGTATACCACACGGCTCCGGGACTGGTAGCTGGGTCCTGTCTGAGACAGTCCCAGACAGACGTGATGCCTGGGGTAGAGAGGAGAGACGCTCAGTCCGTGCCTGGGAGCTTCTCCTCAGAGCCCCAGCTTCACACCAGTGAGCGCTGACTATGCCTGCACTTCAGGCAGGTGACCTCACCTTCAATCAGCCAATCATGGTGCAGGGCCCTACAGCCCAGCACGTGTGAGGAACGCAGGGCGTGGGGAGCATCAAGTCAAGGGCACACCTGCTGACTGCACTGGTCAGTGCGACTCTGTCCCCTCCAACTCCTAGATGGAATTAGCATCTGGTTCAGGACCTCTGCAACGTCAGACTTCTCAGCAACAGAGTCCGGCGGCCACAGGCAGGACCCAGTTCCCATGGAACAGAGTTGGCGTGGTGGGGGAAGAACCCCCCTAGAGTCAGGACATTGGTTCTGAAAGGCAAAAGGACCAGCGTGTACAGCCACAGCACACACTTCATCGTGTGGTGACCCTTCTTGGCCTCCTGTGTACACAGACATTTCCCCAGGCTGCATCAGAACACAGAAGGAGCCAGGCTTTATTGTAGCCTTTGAAAGTTCAAAGGAATCCACTTCCTGATTGATAGTGAGGGCAGCCGGGCCTGAGGAGCCTGCCACCCTGCCCTGCACGGCGATCCCTTCACTCCGGATCATTCGGGCTGCAGTAGGAGGGAGGTCAAGCGTCCCTCCTCCACATGTGAATTTTTTTTTTTTTAAAATATGGGGCTCAAATGCCCTCTTTTACACTGTTTACTATTTCTAAACATGGAGAATATTTGCATTTTTTTTAAAGATTTATTTATTTATTATGTAAGTACACTGTAGCTGTCTTCAGACACACCAGAAGAGGACATCAGATCTCATTATGGATGGTTGTGAGCCACCATGTGGTTGCTGGGATTTGAACTCATGACCTCTGGAAGAGCAGTCAGTGCTCTTAACTGCTGAGCCATCTCTCCAGCTCCTACACACTGTTTTAATTAGGGTTCCTACAAAACACCATGACCAAAAACAAGTTGGGGAGGAAAGGGTTTCTTTGATTTACACTTTCACATCACTTTCTATCAGTGAAGGACGCCAGGGTGGGAACTCACACAGGGAGGAGCCTGGAGGCCGGAGCTGATGCAGAGTCCACGGAGGGTGCTGCCCATTAGCTTGCTCCTCGTGGCTTACTCAGCCTGCATCTTCTAGAACCCAGGACCACCGGCCCAGGGATGGCCCCACCCACCATAGGACTGGGCCCTCCCCCATCAGTTACCAGTTAAGAAAATGCTTTACATCTGGATCCCATGAAAGCATTTTCTCAACTGAGTTTCCCTCCTTTCAGCTAACTCTAGCTTGTGTCAACTTGATAAAAAACTAGCCAGCACACCTACCATCACACTAAGGCACACACAACAAGCACACACAAATATATATGCACAGCCACACAATTGTATACATATGTGTGCACACACAGAAACCCAGGCAGACATACTCAAACATCCATCAGCACCCAAGCATGAACACATAAAATGCACACAAATGGACACACATTTCATTAAACATTTCACACAGAGTCCACTCAATATGTAGATGACATGCATACAAACACATTCATCAAATGTGTGTGTACAGGAACACGCCACACACAGGGACATATTAACACACACACACAAGGACATGTACTTGGCACAGATACCCACACACTCCTGTGGGTCGGTGGGTGGGTTGGGAATGTGAGGGATTATGAACTCTTCACCTGTGCGCGATCACTCAGTGCTTTCAGCAGGTCTTTCAGTGCCTGATTGACAGGCCTCTAATTTTCACTTCCTGGAATGCCTCTCTGCTGTGAAAGTATGTATACTTCCAACAGCTCACGGCTTTCAGAACTCCAGTCATGGGCCCCACCCGTGTAGACCTAAAGGCAGCGTAGTTCTCAAGGTTTTCTTGGGCCTCACTGGCTTATCAGGTTTTCTCCAGGCCTGAGCCATGACCTCAGAACATTTCTGACCAGCCTCGCACACTGAGGCCACTCTGCTGACAGGACTGGTATCTGTAGCAGGTGGACTATGTGTGGTTTGCTCTCTCTGTGGGTGCCTACATCCTCAGGGATGGTCCCATGGGCTCTGAAGACCTAGGGAGGACCTCTAGCCTCAGTCATGCCCTTGGCTCTCTCTTTCTGCCCTCAGCCTCTGTGTCGGGGCATTTCCAGTATCTGTTCAGTATTCTTGTGAGGAGCAAGTGGGCATTTGGGAAGGTGCTTGGCACTGGTAACAACCCGAGGTCGTCACTCACTAGCAAAATGTAGATTGTGATTAGCACATAATTACGTGGGGAGGGGGCAGAGGGAAATGCCCAGTGAGTAATTCAATCCTCAAAATCCACATTAAACAAACAAACAAATAAAAAAACAGGGGTGGGGGGCATGGGTTTGTAATTCCAGTGTTGTGGAGATGGAGACAGGGGAATTTTGGGGGCTCCCCTGTGAGCCATTCTAGATTACTTGGCAAGTTCTGGGCCAGTGAGGAACCATTTCTCAAAGAAACAAGGCAGTTAATGCCTGAGGAACAACAGCCACCTTTGTCCTTTGGCCACACCCACATCTCCCCCTCACCTCACATCTACACCTACACACACATACACACACACACTACACACACATTCCTGCAGATGTACACACACATACACACCACACACATACACACACACACTACACACACATTCCTGCACATGTACACACACATACACACCACACACACACATACACACACTACACACACACCTGCAAATGTACAACACACACACACACACACACCTGCACATGTACAACACACACACACACTGCACACATACACCTGCACATATACAACACACACACACACACACACACTGCACACACACACCTGCACATGTACAACACACACACTGCACACACACACCTGGACATGTACACACAAGTACACACACACCACACACATTACACACACATACATACCACACACACACACTACATACACGCACATGCACATACACACACACACACACACACACACACACACACACAAACACTTAATAGATCTTGAGTATGAGGCTCTAAAATCCATTTTGCTAACAGGTATTAGCTCTGAAAGCACACTCAAAAGGTGTATGTCTTGGGGAAGCTCTCCCCTCAGGTAGACCCCACAGCTTGTTCCTCGATGCATCCTGGGGAGCTGGCCTCAGGTGGGACTAGGGCTGTACTGATGGAGTAGAGGGAGGGACCTCTGCCAGGGCTTCACTGGGACCAGGGCCTGTCATCAATGAAGGTAAGCAGATAATGTTACCTGGGGTGGCGACCTCTGAAGATGACCTAACTGTAAGTATCAGTGACTGATGTGTCCCTCAGAAGGAGGATGTATTTTCTGCTTTTCTGATGACCCCTTGGCTGTTTGAAAAAAAGTGATGCCTAACCAGAGCATTTGGGAAACATACAGTGTTGTATAGATTCTCTTTAACACTGCAGCCCCCATCCTGGCCTCGAGTGTCTGATCTACATATTTACCACCTGACCATCACTATGTGGCAAATTATCTCACAGTGCAGTGGATGGCACTGGCACCACTCAGAGTCCCTGTGACTCAGACATCCGTGGGCAGTATGGCTGGGTGGCCTTAAGAGTCCAACTCCAGGTCTCCTGAGGTGCAGTGGACTGGAGGTGCTGGTCCTGAGCTGCTTCTAGTGGGCTGCAGTTGGCATTTGGGAGGAGCTCAGTTTTCCAGGAACCCCTATTTACAGGACTGTTGGTGGTCCTCAGGCAACAGAGACTCCGCTTCCAGAGAACAAGGCAGAGCTGCAATGCCTGACAAAGTGAGGCTTGGTCACACACTGTCATTCTGACGAGTACCGCATCAGAGTGGGATCCCGCGCTACAGTGGAAACCCAGGTCTTTGATGGCTACTTGGAGGCCACACAGCCTTCAGTAGAACTCAGGGTGTATAGTATATGTGCATAGGTAGAGTACACATGTGGTGCATGAGTGTGTGTGTGTGTGTGTGTGTGTGTGTGTGTACAGCTCAGACTGCATTTTCATGTCGGAGCACCCAAGCCTTTCTTAGTACGCCCTCACTGGCTGTCACTGGGCCCCAGTTTGGAGCTCCCCCCTTTCTTAGCTTTTCCTTCACAAAGACGTTCCGTGGTCTAAGGAAATGGCAGCTAGCACCAGGTGTCGTTGAAGCAATTTCGTGTCTCCGGGCTGAGGCTTGCTCTCCGTGGACACAGCCTGCAGCCCTTTTGGAGAAGGTAGCTCCGTCTTGTGCAAACAGAATGGGCAAATCCGGTTTGGGATTTCCCCGGATTGGGAAAAGCAACAACAGAGTTTCCGTGCCAAGTCAGATGAGCGATTGTCCCTCCAGAGGCCCATCGCCTCTTGCGGATTTGCTAAGCCCCTTGGTTGTGCTTTGGCCTTGACCCAAGAAGCCTGTCCTGCCTGCTGTGTCCCGGCACTGGCTCTTCCCCCACCCCGCAGCTCTTACGTTTCTGTTTACTGGACTCAGCTGCTGGCCTTTAGCCCGTCCTGGAGGCAGTGTGAGGCCCCTGAATCAATCAGTTCCCGAAACCATAACCTGGGCTGAATCAATATCAGAAACGACTGTATGTAACCTGGGCTGAATCAGTTTCAGAAACTATATGTAACCTGGGCTGTTTTGCACCAGTGTGGGATGAACAGAGGTAGGACAGACCCTAGTCACAAAAGGACAAAAGGTCCAGCCTCTGAATGTGGACCTGGGATCGAAACGGGTGACAAGCTCAACCTGAGGCTTTGTACCTGCTCAGGCTGAGGTGATATTCACCTGTAACTGTCTATCTTTATGTCTAAGTTTGACAGAAGCTAGAGACATTTGGGGAGCGGGAACCTCAATGGAAATAAACGCCCCCACCAGAAAAGGCTAGCTTGTTACATTTTCTTTCTTTTTTTTTTTGGTTTTTCTAGACAGGGTTTCTGGCTGTCCTGGAACTCACTCTGTAGACCAGGCTGGCCTCAAACTCAGAGATCCGCCTGCCTCTGCCTCCCAAGTGCTGGGATTAAAGGCATGTGCCACCACTGCCCGGCCTACATTTTCTTGATTGATGATTGATATGGAGGTCGCAGCTCAGCATGGGGCAGTGCCACCCCTGGCATGCTGGTCCTAGGTGCTGTAAGAACTCAGGCTGAGCAAGCTATGAGTATCAGCCCAGTAGGCAGCACTCCTCCATGGCCTCTGCCTCAGCTCTTGCCTCTAGATACCTGCCCTGAGTTTCTACACCGATTTCCATCAATGATGAACTGGGTTCTGTGGGGTCAGGGGAGCCATGGAGCTGTGGGGAGCAGGCCTGGGTCAAGGGTGGGGTCAAGGCATGTCCAAACTCTGGAAACCTTGTTTGGAGACTGGCAGGAGTAGGTCTGTATCCCCTACCCCTGCCCTGGGCCTGCATGTCCCTGTAGACCAATGCGCCCAACTTGGCTCCACCAGAAGAGGTTAGTTAGTCTGGTAGCCAGGTTAAACTTCCTTTCCCCTTATAAGGTCATATCTAGCAGTACCTGGAATTCCTCCTTATGTAAATGAGGCATCCCCAACACCCTGACCCGGACCAATGATGTACACTCATCCCATAGCTCCCTACTCACCTCCAAAGGCTTAAATACCTATCATTTCCCCCCAACTATACAAGATGCTCAATAAGTCTTTCTCGCTGAGCTCCCCAGTAGCCTGATGTCTCCATCACCCCCAGCGGAAAGTTGTAAGCTAAATGAACTCTTTCACCCCCACATTGACTTTGGTCAACGGTGTTTTATCACAACAATAGAAACCCTAACGAAGACACATGGTGTGAATCCATTTCTGCTTGCCTGATGGTGTTACTCTTCAAAGTCGTGAGTTTAAGGACTTTCCTGTGTGTTGGAAAATGGGAGGCCCTGCTCCTCGCAGAACAGGACCCACGATCTCATCATTACAGATGACATGTGGTCCTCATGTGTTCTTAGACCCCCTATGCCCATGTTTAGCTCAAAGACAGAGATGGAATAGACCTAGGATACCCCACTCTGCAGTAAGGTCACCTTTAGGGCCCCGAGCTCTCTGTTCTTTCCCTAGGGACACTGCCAGCAGAAATGTAAAATGGACGGTGAAGCCAGGATGACAGGACAGTGGTAGGAGTAAGACTGGAGCTCTGTGCTGGGAGTGGAGGGTGGGGGTGGGAGTTGGGTGGGGTGGGGGTGTAGTAGGGGGGGTAAAAGGGGCCTGAGGTCACAACAAGGGAGCCGCTGTGTGTCTGGAGGCTCTTCTGTTGGGCATAGATAAGGCTCCAGCAAAGCCTTTAGATGCTCTGTTTGAAAATCTCAGATGAGAGTTTCTGGCAGAGTGAGGGCAGTCTCCTGTGGTGGCTGTGGCTGCTGAGACAGAGTCTGGTGACCAAGGACAAAGAGGAGGGATGAGAGTCTACATGTCCCTCCTCAAGCCAAGAGCCTTTCTGGTGTGAGCCTGCTTATTGGAAAATTAGGGAATCAGGGCAGATGCGAGCTCTGCCCCGGAGCCTCAAATCCTTAGGCAACACCTGTAGAGAGTGGTGAGTGAACTGTCTTGTGGGACACGGTAGAAGTTCCCATGCTTGGGGCTCCACCTGGAGAGAGAGGTGTTGGTATACCCACCCTGGCCCAGATCTCCTTGGGATAAGAACAGAGGATGTCGTGGTGACTTCACAAAGAAATGGAGGCTCTGGAAAGGCAAGGCTCACAAAGCATCTACCCCAAGCAAGAGGCCCAGCCAGAGTCAGGTCCTGCTTGTCCAACATCAGTGCTCACGGTCAGGAGTGTGGGCAGCCGTGTGAGCAGGGGCACAGGGCAGCCACGTGGCTGTTGGTCAGCTCCCGACACGTCATAGTGTCTTCAAATCACCGCGGACAGCTACTGCAACATCTGGCTTGACCTGAATTATATCCCCCAGAACCCACACTCCCAGTCCCTAGTTTCTAGGACATGACTGTTTGGGGTCAGGGCCTTTGCCGAGGGGATACTGGGGTCCCCTGTAATGCAGCTGTTGTGAACAACTCCAAGGACTCCTTAGCCCAGGCCACAAGTGAAGACACGACACTGTGGTTACCCAAGTGCCTAGAGCTCAAAATGAAAACCTCCGTGAACTGGAATGTCTAAAGAGGCTCTGCAGAGAGCACAGTTATCTATTGCTCTGACAGAAAATGAATATCCAATTTAATGGAGTGAGTGTGTGTGTGTGTGTGTGTGTGTGTGGTTTTGAATGAGAAGCCCCCCCCCACCATTAGGCTTGTAGGTTTGAATACTTGGTCCCTAGCTGATGGAATGATTTGGGAAGGATTAGGAGGTGTGGCCTTGTTGGAGGAGGTGTGGCCTTGCTGGAGGAGGTGTGGTCTGTTGAAGGAGGTATGGCCTTGTTGAAGGAGGTGTGGCTTTGTTGAAGGAGGTGTGTTAATGGGGGTGGGCTTTAAGATTTGAAAATACTTTCACAATTCCCAATTAGTTCTCCTTGCCTTGTGGTTTATCTCAAGGTGTAGGCTCTCTTACTGGGTGCGGTGGTGCACACCTTAACCCCAGCACTTGGGAGGCAGAGGCAGGCAGATCTCTGTGAGTCTGAGGCCAGTCTGCTCTACATAGTGAGTTCCAGGACAGCCAGAGCTACCTAGTGAGACCCTGCCTTGGGGGGAAAAAATATGTAAGCTCTCAGCGACTGCTCCAGTGCCTTGTACACCGGTCTGTCATGCTCCCTGCCAGATGCTCATGGAACTATAAACTCCAAATAAACACTTTCTTCTGTCAGTTGCCTTGGCCACGTGTCTTATAACAGCAATAGAAAAGTAACTTAAGACAAGTTTCTCATCTAACCCAGCATCCCTGTCTGCCTGGTTAAATGGGAGACTCTCTGGTTTGTTCCAGGGAGGGGCAGAATCTCCACATGGACCAGAGAGCAGGAGAGGAGTTGGGGCTGTACCTGAGAGCCTCAGGCAACATAGCGATCCCCACCAGGGATCCCCAGTCAGGGTCACTAAGTTGGGGACAGGCCATTCTCTATAGCTTACCCCAAATGCAACGCAGCATCGGGTTTAGCCCATTTTCTGACATCACCACACAGTAAAGACTGCAGTAAAGACTGCAGAGCAGTGTGGAACAAGTCTGTGGTGTGGAAACATCCTCGACATGTAGACCTCTGCCTCCCCGGCTCCAGTTTCGGCTGCCATTGGTACTTCTTTTTGAAAGATTTATTTATTTATTTATTTTTAGATTTATTTTATTATATGTAAGTACACTGTAGCTGTCTTCAGACACACCAGAAGAGGGCGTCAGATCTCATCTGATCTGACTCATTATAGATGGTTGTGAGCCACCATGTGGTTGCTGGGATTTGAACTCAGGACCTTTGGAAGAGCAGTCGGTGCTCTTAACCACTGAGCCATCTCTCCAGCCCGAGATTTATTTATTATTATATGTAAGTACACTGTAGCTGTCTTCAGACACACCAGAAGAGGGAGTCAGACCTCATTGTTGTGAGCCACCATGTGGCTGCTGGGATTTGAACTCAGGACCTTTGGAAGAGCTGACGGTGCTCTTAACCCCTGAGCCATCTCTCCAGCCTGCCATGGGGACTTTTTTTTTTTTTTTTTTTTTTTTTGGTTTTTTGAGACAGGGTTTCTCTGTGTAGCCCTGGCTGTGTAGACCAGGCTGGCTTCGAACTCAGAAATCCGCCTGCCTCTGCCTCCCAAGTGCTGGGATTAAAGGCGTGCGCCACCCCACCCGGCTTGCCATGGGGACTTTTAAGGCTGACTTAATGAATAAAAGATAAAGGCTTGGAAATGTGTAGCTTGTGGGTCTTTAGCAGCCCTTTGTATGTCAAAGATCCTTCCTGGGTAATCCAACCCGAAAGCAGCTGCTCCGGGCACATCTGCTAGCGATAAGGCTGAGCGAGCCTCCAGCAGATGAGGAGAAGTTATGCTGTAAGTGAGACAGGCAACAGTCGTGAGGGGGAGGAGCCCTTCGCTGCTGCAGGTGAGGCTGCGGAGAAGCCGCCAGCGGTGGGAGAACGTGAGCCCTGTCAGACCGGATGAGTGGATTTCCTCCGGGGAGTCCCAGCAGAGACTGTCAGGGGCCTTCTTCCACAACGCTCTGTCACAGCCCCCACAGCTCCACAGGAAGGCCACGGGTGCCCAATAAAGCTTTTCAGCGGTGTCTGAGGTGGTGGCTCCACTGCACGCTGTCTCTGTGTCTCTGTGAGGCTGGTGGGAGGGTGAGTCTGGACAGGGAGCGCCTCACAGCTCCAGTTTTCTCTCTAGAGCTGTGGGCAGCAAGGCTAGCCCTAGGCCCGAGGAACTGGTCACACCTGATCCCCCTAACCAGCCCGTTAACTATCCCAGGACTTTTCTCTAGTGGCCGTCAACCAGCGAGGCCTCGCCCGGATGTCATCTCCTACCCGATCACTGTGCAGTTTTTGCTAAGCAGGCATCTCTTTGCTTTGCTTTTATGCTAATCAGCAATCCCAACTGTCCACCGGCTCTTCTGATTCTTTCCAGTTTGGGCCAGTGGCAGGTTCCGTTCCTGTACCCAGCATGTGGCAGAGGTCCAAGAATGGAAACAGGTTCCTCTGTGTTAGTCCTCCCTGAAGAGGCCCACGACAAAGCCTGGACTGGCTCTTTCATTTAGTACTGGGAAGTCCCCAGACCCCCATTGCAGCTGGCTGGGGTCTGAGGAACACAGTCGGGCGTTAGCAGAGACCCTAAGAGAATTGGAGTGACCTCTCATGGGTGCAGAGGGGAGTGGGAGGAAGGAACAGTGCTCGCTTTGGCTCTGCAGGGGGCCGAGCTTTCGGTGGCCCCAAGCCTTTGGTCTCCTGAACCAAGGTCAAGTGTAGAAGCCGAAAGTGGGGTCAGCCCCCAGGGGTTCCATTCATCTATGGAGGGAGCTGGTCATGGACACTTAGTGTCTGGACAGGGCTGGCAGCCACACAGATTGGTTATTATTTCTGGAATTCAGCTTCTGCTGCAGGATACCAATGAGGAGGCTGAGATGATTAGAGTGGGGTAGATCTGATCTTACCCAGACCTCTCAGTTCAGACTTGACTGCAGGAAAAGTCGTCTGAACCTCCCTATTGGCCGCTTGTGCCTTTTCCTTAGATCCGGGACAGTGAGTTGCAGGCACAGGATCCTGTGTGCCGCTGAGACCCATCCTGGATTTCGGCTCTTTCCTCTCAAGACGTTCCAGAGCTAGGCTGTGTCTCCTAGGAGAATTATCTTTGCCCACGGCATAAATAAACCCAGGAACCCGCTCCAACAATCACAGAGACAGGCCAGCTCCAGAGCATGAAGATGGCAGAAGTGGCAGAGACTTTTATTTAAAGTCACCGGGGAACCTGGGAAATGGCTCATGAAGTCAATGCGCATGCCAGGCAAGCACAAGGAGGCAAGTCTGATCCCCAGACCTGGGGTAAGAAAAAAAAAGTCGAAGCCGGGCATACCAGTGCATGCCCTTAATCTCAGCAGGCAGAGGCAGGTGGATCTCTACGAGTTCATGGTCAGCCCAGACTCTATAGTGAACTCCCAGCTAGCCTACATAGTGAGACCCTGTCTCTTAAAAACCAAACTGTACTGGCTGGTTTTGTGTGTCAGCTTGACACAGGCTGGAGTTATCACAGAGAAAGGAGCTTCAGGTGAGGAAATGCCTCCATGAGATCCAGCTGTGGGGCATTTTCTCAATTAGTTATCAAGGGGGGAGGGCCCATTGTGGGTGGTGCCATCCCTGGGTTGGTAGTCCTGGGTTCTATAAGAAAGCAAGCTGAGCAAGCCAGGGGAAGCAAGCCAGTAAGGAACATCCCTCCATGGCCTCTGCATCAGCTCCTGCTTCCTGACCTGCTTGAGTTCCAGTCCTAACTTCCTTTAGTGATGAACAGCAGTGTGGAAGTGTAAGCTGAATAAACCCTTTCCTCCCCAACTTGCTTCTTGGTCATGGTGTTTGTGCAGGAATAGGAACCCTGACTAAGAGGCAAACCAACCAAAACTATCAACAGCACATGAAAAATGACAGCTGAGACTGACCTCTGGATTCCATGTACATGTGCACATGTGCGTGTGTGCATGTACACATGTGTGCAGGGGTCTGAGTATCACACATGCTTGTGCACGTGCACGTGCGCACACACACACGCACACATGTGGCATCCGTATACATATGATTATACATGCATGTGGTGGTTTGTATATGCTTGGCCCAGGGGAGTGGCACTATTAGGAGGTGTGGCCTTGTTGGAGGAAGTATGTCACTGTGGGCGTGAGCTTTGAGACTTTCCTCCTAGCTGCCTGGAAGTTTGTCTTCTGTTTGCTTTTGGAACAAGATGTAGAACTCTCAGCTCCTCCTGCACCATGCCTGCCTGGACGCTGCCATGTTCCTGCCTTGATGATGATGGACTGAACCTCTGAACCTGTAAGCCAGCCCCAATTAAATGTTGTCCTTATAAGAGTTGCCTTGGTCATGGTGTCTGTTCACAGCAGTAAAACCCTAACTAAGACAATACAGATATGCACACATAAATGAAACAACAAATTGCCGAGTTCTTCATATGGATGAGAAAAGGGAGAATTTTAAAAATGAATCTTAATGTTTGTCCCAGCTACTCCAGGTCCTCACCCAAACTCTCTTTCCTTTCTCATGTCGGCTTCAGTGTTTTTAGCACGGAGACGTGCATCTGGGAATATCTGGGAATATTTGAGTTCTAAGCTTTCTTTAAATGATCTTCTAAATGATGCAAAAGCTGGAGAGGCGGCTCGATAGTTAAGAATACTTGCTGCTTTTTCAGAGGACCCAGGTTCAGTTCCTAGCACTCACATGGAGACTCACAGCCAGTCATAATGCCAGTTCCAGGGGACCAGAAGCATTCTTCTGTCTTCTGCAGATACCAGGCACAAAACATGGTGCACATGCATACACGCAACAAAACATTCATACATAGTAAGATAAATAACTTTCAAAACAAGGTCTTAAAGTACAACATAAAATCTACAGTCCCAATTTCTACGTGGGCCATGTGCTGTCAGTCACAGGATACTGTCTTGCCACAGGCCCTGGGATTCCTTTTCCTGCAGATTGAAACTCCACACCACCAAGAAAAAGCTTCTTGTGTCCTGTGGTGCTGCCCTGGGCCTGTGAGCTCTCTCTGGGTACCTCTTATGGGAGGGTCATACATAGTCTATTTTTTATGTATTTAATATATAATATGCATATATAACATATACACAAGATATATAAAATATATGCAATATTATATATTATACATATACATATATGTCTATATACATGTTATATATATGTTATACATCTATATACATATATATATATATACATATATGTGTGTGTGTGTGTGTGTGTGTGTGTGTGTATGTTAGCACCTTAACCTACGGAGCCATATCTCTCCAGTCCCAGGAATTTGTCTTGCTCCCAATCATGGCCTTACCTTGTTGCATGTAATAGCATGTACTGTATTTAAGGCTGGTACCACTCCACAGTGTGGGCACAACTCATCTTTAATACCTATTCTGCTATGCTTGGCTGCTGTGGAAGTTGTGATGGTCACTGCTGTGCACATGATGCCCCCTGGAGACCTTGATCGCAGGTCTTTGGGCACATATCTTGAATCAGAGTTGCTGGATGTATATGGTGTGTGTGTGTGTGTGTGTGTGTGTGTGCGTGTGTGTGCAGTGTGTGTGTGCACATAAGGGCAGGTGCCTGAGGTATCAGGTGCCCCTGGAGTTACAGGTAGTTGTGAACTCCTCAACATGGGGTTCTGGGATCCGAACTTGAGTCCTCTGAACCTCTGAGTCCCCATAAGAACATAACACCCTCGTTGTGACCCTTGTGACCTAGGATTTCACCATAGTGCCTGTAATCCTGCCTAGTGCATCTCAAGGACCTCCCCACAGTCTTGTTCAGGTTCCTCGGCAGTCTTTTGAGAAGTGACTTCGGCAGCCACCCAAATCCTTCATGTGGCTCTTGTAGGGACACTTACGTTCAGCTCTCTCTTGGGAAGCCCCATACTCACGCTTGGGTATGTGTGACCTGTCTACGGCCCCGCCCCGCTCCACACCTGCCCCAACTTAAATCAAAGTTACCTCTTCCTCATAAACTCTCACTCTGCTTCACACTGACTGGTTCTGAAATTCTTGTAATCCCAGCTCCTCTGAGGTCTCTGAACAGCGTTCCCTAGGCTGCTACTGCAGGTGGCAGTGTGGAGCTGATCTCTGTCAGCCCCTTGACAGCGGGGAATTTTTAATATACTCGGATACTAGCCCTTTATCAGGTATGTGGTTAGCAATATTTCTCTCTTAACACAGCCTGTTTTGTTTTTGCTTTTTTTTTTTTGCTATTGACAGTTTCACAGTTTTTAAGTTTGTCTATTTTTGCTTTTGTTGTTCATGTACTTGGTGTCATATCCAAGAAATCCTCGCCAAATCCAAAGGCGGCTAACAAGCAGGCGCTGATAGCTACCCCACTTTACCATGCTTGCTGTCACCCGGCAGGAAGGCGACTGTTACTCATGGTGACGAGTCACTTGGCAAGGATTCTTTGCCCTGCTGGTCAGTTGTGGCTTCAGGGATTTCTGTGGTGTGTCAGCAAAGGAGAGACCCACATGGTCCTCCTGTCTGAAGACACCGCTGTTTGGCTTCCTTCCGGATCTAGGATAACATAGATGCTCACAGAGTTTGGGAGTAGACACACAAAAAGCAAAAAGATCAGGGATCATGGAAGTGGGGTATAGCCTCCCGCAGCTGAGGCGACACCCATCCGCCCAGAGCCCACTTTTAGAACAGCATAGCACAGGCCATGTGGGGTGCTGCTGTCTTGAAAGCTGCCACTTGGGGAGCAATCTGTCTGTTCTCCTTTTTCTGTAGTTTCACATCTTGTTAGAAAGATTTCAAAATTAGAATCAACATTTGGGAATAAACAAGATCTCTTCACACACTGAGAATCTGAGTGGCACCAAAACCACAGAGCTGAGTCCTTCAAAGGTGACCTGGGCTCCAGCCCCTTCCGTATGGTCCAGGGCTGCTTCTGTGCTGGCTTCCCTCAGCTGCCCTGCTCATCCGGACTGCCCAGTCCACACTCTCCCCATACCTGCCCCATGCTTCCCTCCTGTGCATGTCTTACCTGTCAAAGGAGGCACCAGTGACCGAGGCTCCTCTCAAGCTGCCTCTTGGGTTCTCCCTACCCCACTGTCCTTCCAGGGAAACAAGCTTTTCAAAGGCACCGTGGGCCTTCACTAGCCATGCCGGGAGCCACGTCATGTCTGTCTTCTCTCTTAACATAGAAACAGTGGCCTAGTATCAAACCTTCTATATTTCCCGTGGGTCAGAGGCCAGAAAGCTCAGGTCAGGGGAGGCACAGCCTTGAGAGATCACCTGGATGGAAGAGCTCTGCATTGTACACCACTTGGGAAATGCTGGCAAGAAACAAATCAGCAGGCTGGGCGGTGGTGGCGTATGCCTTTAATCCCAGCACTTGGGAGGCAGAGGCAGGAGGATTTCTGAGTTCGAGGCCAGCCTGGTCTACAAAGTGAGTTCCAGGACAGCCAGGGCTACACAGAGAAACCCTGTCTCGAAAAACCAAAAAAAAAAAAAAAAAAAAAAAAAAAAGAAAGAAACAAATCAGCAGGGGAACCAATGTAGGATTTGGTTTGTACTTAGCCAGGAAAATCTTAGACCCTGATCTTTCTTGCTCGGTTTAGTTTAGTTTTGTAGCCGAACTTCTCCCTCAGCCTTCAGCTGGGCTATACCAGCACCCCATGCCTTTCTTGTTCACAGGAGCCTGGTGGTGAGTGGTTTTCCCATGCAGAGAATTTGTCAGCTGGACCTCAAGCTCTGCAGACGCCACCATCTGATCCTGATAATCCATCTTGGAGAGCTACAAACTCACCGTATCTGGGTTGTAGAGCTTCACCCTTCCAGTTAGCCTTTGAAGCCTTGAGACAGAGAAGCCACACCTAACGGCTGAACCCTGCGCTTTAGCCTTGGGCCTGTTTTGGTTTTCTTCATGTTTTCTCTTTTGGGTACCTAGAGACAAGAAAAATACCGTGAATGTAATACTATCTGATCTGTGATTTAACAGGCTGCTGGCGGTGCTGGGTGAGCGTCACTCATCACTGGGGAATGCGTCCCATGGTTCTGCTAGTCCTCAGCAGGGCTCAGGGGTTACACTGAGCAGGTCATGGGGCCTGTAGGTAAGGCGTGTGTCCCTTGCTGGCCTCCAACTCCAGATATTTGGCCAAGCCTTGTGTAGTTGCATCTGGGAAGGTGTTTCTATAAGATTGACATTTAAATTAGAAGAGTTCGACTGGTACAGATAACCCCTGAGTCCTATGCTATGAGTGGCTTCATCCAGCTGAAGGCCTTGGAAGAAAAGGCTCATGAGCTGGAGGAAGCAGGAATCTGGTAGCTGATGTCTGTGCATCTTAACACAATACATAATACATATAATGTAATAACACACACACACACACACACACACAGAGCTTTGTGAATTTGGCTCAAATCCTAGCCCTTTATCTTCTGTGAGATCTAGCCAAGCTAACCCCCAAAACACTGCTTGCTTCCCAGATACCTGGAGGTCACGCATCAGTCTCAGTACCTGGCATTTGGGCAACTCATTATAAATTTTAAAATGGCTTCTTCCATGAGCTGAGGGTAATTATGACAGTCCCGGGGAAGACACAGGGAATCCTGTCCTTGGGTCACCCAGCCATTCCCACTGCTCCTCTTAAGTTGTGAAAACCTCAGTGAACAGAGACAGTGGACCTCTTTGAAGCCCAGCACCCGGAACAAAATCCAATGGGAACCTGCCTGCCCAGGGCAGCTCTGGTATGGGGGATGGGCTAGCTGATGCCTTCCTTTCCCCTTGCCCTACAGGGGGGAGGCATAGCCAGTGTTTTCTAGACAAGACATCCTGCCTGGTTGGTGCTGGGTCAGTCAGCTCTTCTTCCAGTTTCAGCTGGCTCCAGTCTGTTTAGTATCTGTGCAGTTCTCAGAAAACTGGTTTCTTCTCTGAGTGGCCTGGAGCGCTAGGACCCTTTTGCTCCCTAGGTCTTCAGGATGAACTCCAAATAACCAACCCCTCCTGCTCCGGGGTGGGGCATGGGGACTTGGTTGGTGTGAGAATGGTGTCTGCAACCGTGGCAAAGGGTGTGAGGTGCAAGGTGTGTGAGGGGGAACTGGGTGTGGAGTGGGCGTTGAGTGCAGAGGATGTGGAGTGGATGGCGGATGAGTGGGGTGTAGGTGGGTGTTGGGTGCAGGGGTGTGGGGTAGAGAGGGATGTGGGGTAAAGAGTAGGGTATAGGGGGATAGGGTATGGGGAGGTAAAGGGGTGTCTAGTGCCGGTCACCTGTGTCTAAGAGGGTTTGGCCAGTGGGAAGAGGACCACTGAAGAGCACCAGAGATCAAAAGGAGCCCTGAGGAGAATGGGAATACCAAGGACAACCGAGAAACACCAACAAGGCCTGGGTTCCAGATAGGGCCTGGGCCTGAGGAGGAGCTGTGGTTTTCTACCTGGGTCCTGAGCTCTGTGGACATCAAAGGCTCCCCCTTCTTCCCAGGCTCTGAGCCCCCAATGCAAGGGGAAGGAACAGAGCTCAGAGGGGGAAACAGCATCATGTGAAGCTCAGGAAACACATCTTGTATTGTTTTTATCTGGGACTAACTGAACCTGGGACCAACGGTAGCCAAAGGGCTTTAGAACACCTTCCTTAGACAAACAGCTACTCCTGAGCAGAGCGGACCCCAATCCCACCCCCCAACCCCCACTGCTACTAGCTCCTCATGCTCTGCCTCTGGCCCTTGCCATACTGCCTTGGAGTCCAGAGAGAACCCTCTAAGCCCCTTGCTTTTCTTCCCCTGATATTTCCATAGAAACCACAGGCTATGTTCTTGCTCATACTTCCCCGGATTCTTTCTCGACTCAGGTCCTCTCCTTCTAGAAGCTGTGGGTGAAAACCCTCTGCGGAGAACAGTTGGTTTTCTGTAGCCTATGGGCTCTCTGCATCTGGTTTGAACTCCAGCCCAAACTTATCTTACTTCATGTATTCATCAATGATTCTGATGGGGTCCATAAGTCCCAGGGTCACAATACTAGCCAGGTGAAGAGGGAGGAAAGGACATAAGACACCAGTGGTATTAGACTCTGAATGTGGACACCATGCCCAGCGTGTTCAGAGCCGGAGCTGGACAGAAGGTCACGAGGATGCTTGATATGCTACAGGCAGGAGAGGTCTTTACTCCTTACAAAGGCCAACAGAGACTCATGAAGGGATCATGAAGGGAGGTTTTGTTTGTTTTGGTTTATTCTTTCTAAGTATCCTCAGTGTTTATGAGAGAAAGACATGGGAAAGGCAGAGCCTGCTGACTGGGACCTGCTCAGCTGGGTCTGGACTGAGTGAGAAGCCGACGCAATGTATCCATACTCAAGCAGATACAGTGTATCCATCACTCCGTAGGTAATGGTACAGTGTATCCATTACTCCGTAGGTAAGCTCTGATGCTTCCAGAGGTATCCACTGGCAACTGTGGTAAATTGCTGGGGTAAGCTCCCATAGCGGCAGATGTCTGCCTGATCTTGAAAGGAAGACTTGCCACACCTTTTCAGCTCTTTGAATGGTATTGGAACCAAGTGGTTCCCACGCCTGTCCTCAGTCCAGACAGTCTGAGCCAGTGACATCTGCGGGCTGAGGACCTCAGTTTCCTGAGGTCTGTGTCATCTGTGAACCTTTCAATTGCTTGTGGTTTGGTGGCATTTTTTTTTTTCAAACCTTGGCTTGGCCTGAGTTTCTTTCTTACCTCAATCCCCTACTCTAGTAGGGAGTAGGTTCTGAGCCTCCATCTCAGGGTGTCAAATAGGCGAGGAAGAGGTAAGTACGGTGTCTTCCAAAAAGAGACGAGTTATTGCTATAAACAAGACACGGGGTCAGGATGCAGGTGAGAAAAGCAGGATCAGGTGGAAGAAGACTCTGAGGAAGATCTTTAGGGATCCCACGGTGACACCCACTGACACCCACTGGGATTTTACCCACTGCTGAACCTGGGAACAGAAGACCACATGAGAACCAGCTCCGCTTCATTTGGGGAATCCTGTGGGCCCGCCTTTGCTGTTCGGCACCCTCCTTTTCTCTATCCACTGAATTGTAGAGTTCAAAGAAACAGATCAGGGAATGCAGGGTCTGAGAGCCTGACCAGCACCTGAGGATGGGCAGTAAGGTCCAGGAGGGCAGAGCCTGGGTTATTATTACCTGCTGTTACCGTCTTGAAACCCTTGCTAAGTTCCAGCTAAGTGCTGCCGGTTGTCACGTGCCGTACTGCAGGGGTTTGCAGGGGTAGCAGGGCTGTCACAGGCATGGCTTCACCTCACCTGAGGCCTGTCATGACAGGTGGCTATGACAAACTTGGCACTGACCAAGGGCCTCTTCCCCAAGGTGGAGGCTGCGCACATATTTACTGCTAAGCCCTCAGCCCCTGATGGGCTCCTGATACACACTGAGGCTCAGGAGTTACTGAATGAATGAGTAGAATGAATGAATTGATGTCAAAGACAACCTTTGGCTTGAGATTCAAGTAAGAGTGCTGAGTTATGGAAATGTATTCCTCATGCTAAAATAATATATATATATTGTGTGTGCTCCATGGTGCATGTACGTAGTTCAGAGGTTGGTTTGCAGGACTTCACATCACATGGGTCCCAGGGTTCAGAATTAGATGGTCAGGCTTAGCAACAAGCACTCTTACTCACTGAGTCATCTTGCAGGCCCTAGAGATGCATTTTTTAAAAGATTTATTTATTATTATATGTAAGTACACTGTAGCTGTCTTCAGACACACCAGAAGAGGACATCAGATCTCATTAGGGATGGTTGTGAGCCACCATATGGTTGCCGGGATTTGAACTCAGGACCGACGGAAGAGCAGTCAGTGCTCTTAACTGCTGAACCATCTCTCCAGCCCCTAGAGATGCATTTCTTAAGGGTTAAAAAGGAAATACTAAGTGGTCAGTGTGAGACAGAATGACTGTAACAGCACTTAGCAGCTGCTTCCTGGTAGCTACTCACGCAGTTTACTAATCTGAGAACACGGGGATGAGGAAATGGTCTTCAGCAGATACACTTGGACCGCAGCCAGATAGCTCATTAGAGTTTATGAGGCCGTCATCTTTGCGTAAATGCTCTCGGAAAAGCATCACGCAGGCTTCTCAGTGGAGAGCTTGGGGATTCCCTTTTGGACCAAGATCGACTGCAAATGCAATTTTGAAAGACCCACTCAGAAAGGCTGTCTGCTTCCAGAATATTATTCCCATGGACATCTCTGGGCCAGAGCAAGTCTCTGGATGAGACCGAGGCTGAGTATCAGCTCGATTGTCTGGGCAATGGGCTTGGTTGGACCTGTCTGAGAGCAGAGCATCCTCTCAGCCTCCTCTGACCCCACGTGCATCTCAGAGGGTTTGAGTGGATTCTGGAGCTGTGCTGTGCTGCATAGGATGCTGGCACCAGGTACTGTAGCTTCTTAGTTTAGGGATAAAGTTAAAAGATGCCTGGCAGCCTGTAGTAGTCTTTGGTTCCTGGACACAAAGGTGTGTCATGGTGATTCATAGATCTGTGTTTAACTAAACTCAGGGTCTCTGAAGGTATCCGTAATTACATCAGGTTAGAGGAGAGGGAATGAGGCACAGATGGGATATTTCCACCTTGGCTGTGTATTTAACTGGGGATAAGGGATTACTATGTAGCCAAGGCCGGATTTGAACTTGAGAACTTCCTGTCTCAACTTTCTTAGTGCTGGGGTTACAGGGCTATTGCATTGTGCCCAGTTTCTTTCTAGAGTCTGGATTGCTGTAGCTCAATGAGTCTTTACTGCCTTCTGCATTTGATGATCACAACCCAGTGGCCATCAGTCACGTAGGGCCACGCCCTAGGCCCTTAGTATTCTGTCTGGACTCCACCCCCACAGTCCATTGGCTACAGCCAGGTTTGCCCCACCCCACAGTTACCTGGCAACAGTCAGGTATCCTGGCCCACTATAAAAGGGGCTTCTTGGCCCCTCCTCCCTCTCTTGCCCACGCTCCCTTGTCTTTTTTTCTCTTACTCTCTCCCTTGTCTCTAGCCCCCCTGCTCCTCCTCTCTCCCCATTCTCTTTCCACATGGCCATGGCCAGCTTTCATCTCTCTATCTCTTCTTTCTCTCTTTTCTATCTCTTTTCTTTCCCCTTACTTTTCTATAATAAAGCTTAAAAATCATGGGCTGTCTCCTCTTATATAAATTCGCTGTGTTGGAGCAATGGAACAGGCCTCTCAGCGTTTCCATCCGCCAGACCAGACAAAGGACTTACACCCCCTCAGCCGGGTCCCTCTCAACAGGTACACGGTACACGGGCCTGCATCAGAACGGCCCGCAGGTCTCCACAGAGGCTCTGGAACTCAAGGTTTCCAGAAGCAAGCCCATGCCCCTCCCCAAATCAGGGACATTCTTTCTGGCTTTGCAAAGACAGTCTGTCCTGTTCTGGCTCTGTGCATCGGAGTGGCTCACACCTCCCGTGCGGGAGCCCAGCGATGTTTCTTGAACCGATCTCTCAAGAACTAAGTCCCCGAGACAACAAAGACCCGTGTGAGTTATTTACCGGCAGATCTAGAGCCAGCGCCACGCAGCTCTCTGCACTCTTGCTCCATTCGCCCTGTGGATCTCAGTCTTGCCTCTGGCTCTGCCGCCAGCACCCACGGCTACCGCCTGCACCCACGGCTACCGCCTCCCTAGTCTGAAAGGCCCACATAGAAGCAAGGGCACCGCAGCCTCCCTGAAGCCAGGGGCTCTGGTGCCTCAGGCTGGCCAGTCGGCTTTTATGGGACACCTTTTCGGGGACATCTCGCTTATTGTCCTTGTTTATACCACATAGTCCTGCACATTCTCCCGGCCTTTCTCTGTAGCATAAGCCTCCACTTTCAAATTGTCCTGTGCGATTAAGAGAGAGGGTGCAAAGGCAGTTAACTGAAGGGAGATTGCACCCTGGTGCGGGGGTGGGGGGAGGGGCTGTGTGCTCCAAGCACTAATGTCACAGGTCATAGTGCAGCACCCTCCCCCGGGCTGAATTTTACCTTTTATCTTCTTAAAATGTTAATGTACTATCCAAGCTCCAAGCTCCTCATCCTTTTCTGGGAATCCTTCCCTTCTCTGTCTCTCCCAGAGGGCCCATTTAAATCTTGGTTTCACCATTAGCAACATTTGGGGCTGAACCACTTTAAGTAACCTCTGAAGTGGTTTGAGTTAACATTGGTTTTTGTTTTAAGATTTCATGCTTATTTTTTTTTCCCCAAGCCAGGACTCTGATCCAAAGCCCACATTTCAGACTGCACATCCGAGCTCCGGCCTCAGGCCAGTGAGCTCACGCGTAGTGTTTGTCTTGGCTCCATGACTGACCCAGCCAGGAACACGGGCTGGCAGATCACAGAGGAAGCAAAACCCAGTTCTGACTCTTGCCAAAGACGCGGTCAGTCAGCCTAGGGCTCGGGCAGCTCCCTTGGGGACATCCAGCCACGCCTGCTGGTCCTAGGTCGCATCCCCAGGTCTTTGCTCCTGGTTTCTGCTCTTCTGTTCAAACACAGCGGCAGTGACAGCTGGGTAGCTATGATCTGAGCAACGAGAGGCAGACAGAAGGGGCAGTGAATCTGCAAAGCTGTCCCTGAGCAGATGCCACAGTCACGGCCGGGTCTGGCCCAGGCTGTAAGGTAACCTAAAGTAGCATCGACTTGAGCCTATCCCATTTGTGGGTTTGCCTTCCTAGGATGCATACGTTCAAGGCCACATTTGACTAGTACCTCCTTTCTGCCACAGGACTCTAGGCCCTGCAAGCTCAGGTTGTACGGCTCAGCCCAAGAACCCACAGTTCTGGATCATGTAGGCTGTAGGAATTTGGTGGGGCCTTGCAAGATTCTCAATTTTGTGGACAACTTGTAGACACCGTACCCGGGGCAGCTGTAATATCATTCATGCTGCATTTTAGAATATTTAATTCCTTGCTTTTGAGATAGGATGCTTCTCCATAGCCCTGGCTGTTCTAGAACTCACTATGGAGATAAGGCTGGCCTAGAACTTATGGAGCTTGGTCTACTTCTGCTTCCCAAAAATGGGAAGGCAAGATCTGCTGCTTCTTCAGTCTCTCTACCCAGCTGTCACTGCCACTGCGTTTGAACAGAAGAGCAGAAGCCAGCAGCGAAGACCTGGGGATGCGAACTAGGACCCTCTACCTGGATTAAAGGCACACACACCACCGCACTGGGCTTGTCCAGGTGCATCTTGAATCCTGTGAACTGAGTCCAGCTGCCACCAACGGCACCTTCCTATGAGGACGTGTGCTGTGGTGTGCTCACCTGATCCATATTTGGGGGCCCCAGGGAGGCAGTGGCAGAGCCTTTCGGGGTGAGTGTTGGGTCAGAGGGTTTGAATGTGGGACACTCTCAGTGAATACGTAAGGGATTTATGGGGCTTCAGGAATGAGCCTGTGTAGAAATAGTTAATAATAAATCCTGTCAGCGGGTTTGCAATCTACCCCAATGCTTTATGCTCCTGAATAAAACACACACACACACACACACACACACACACACACACACACACACACACATAGAGAGAGAGCCTTTATATTTTAATATGCCTTATGCAGCCTAATAGCTGGGCCACTGCCTAACCTCCAATCGGTTAATCTTGAGTTGTTACTAATTCTATCTTATCTTGGCTGCTCTGGACCCAGAGGGCTGCCCAACTGGGCCTCGATCTCCTGGCTCCTTCATAGGGTGGCCATGACTCATGTCTCCTGCATGAGGGAAGGGATGGGGGTGGGGGACAGGAATTTGAGGGTGGAGCTCTGGCTTTGGCTCTTTTTGGGAGCGTGTGACCATGCTTGACAAGGTTGCTCTTGGGAGAAAGTCATTCTCCCTTGGCCTGCAGAAGAATCCCTCTTGTCCTCATTTGGGCGCCATCAGCTTTCCTTGGAAAGATTTACACTTGCAAGTAACTATTCCTCAGGCCAGGACAGATCAACACATGCCCAGCTCCTGGGCTCTGAAGTTAAGCCCCAAGCTTTCAGTGACAACAAGCCATACCCTTGATTCGTAAATGTCCCCACGATGACAGAAAACTTGCTTGTAGGTGGTAAATGGATTCTTTCTTTCCTTTCTTTCGTTCTTTTGTTTTTGGGTGGCAGGGTCTCTATATGTGGTCCCAGCTACTAGCCTCAGACTCACAGAGATTTACATGCCCCTGTCTCCCAAGAGTAAGGACTCTAGGCATGCATCATCTCACCTAGCCATGGAGTCTCAGAGAAAACAAAATAGGCCAGCATCACCAAGTGGCATAAGGCCGATACTTCTAGGGTTGAGTTTCTGAGCCCTACACCTCTTGTCCTAGGAAGGAGGGTGGAGAGTCAGAGGCTGTGGGTCTTCATGACAATACTGCCTGCTGTCTCCGTCCTCCATTTGGTTCGAAAGAGATATGAGTGCTCACAGATAGCACTTGGCAGGATGCACTGTAGGAAGTGGGGGCAGGCCTGAGCAAGGCCAGTCTGGGTTAAACCTGAAGCTGCCTGCTACCTGCTTGTCTCAGCCTTGTTTCTTTCACTCCTGTCCCTTGTCTCCTCTCCTCAGATAATGGGAAGTGAGGCTACTAGGCGGCACAGGGTGGTTCCTTCTGATCAAGGCCTACCTTCTCTCTGCTGCACACCATCGCCCTCTCTCCATCTCACAGCAGAGACACTGAGAGCAATAAATAAATAAATAAATAAATAAATAAATAAATAAATAAATGTCACACCAACCTCAGTAGGATCTGTGTGACAAGTTTCACAGACAGAGGCGATAGACTTTAAGAGAAGGAGGTCTCCTGGAACCGGTTGTGAAACTCTTGGCCAGAGAAAAATTATCGAGCCGTAGTTCTCTTGGCAACTTATCTGTTTTATGTTTTTTTATTTTTATTTTTTATGTATGAGATGTTTTTGATAGCCTAGGCTAAGATCTTAAGCGAGTATTAGGGCTACAGAACCATCCCTTGAGATGGAGTCACTAATCATGACCTCATCTCTGGGGAAACCAGTGCTTCACTTTATAAATCATCTATAAGATAGTATTGATAAATATAAGCTTTTTCAACAGTAATATTTTATGTGGCTATATGTGTGTCATTGGACATAGGTTTTGATATGTTGTTTAAGAAAGACTTAAATAAAAAGAATTAAAACAGTTTAAATTTATGCTTTGAAGATTTATAGAAAAACAGGAGCTACAAGTTAAATAGTAACTGATCATAAAAATTTATTAGTTTATTTTTGGAAATCTGTCACTACCCTTATATGATTTTTATATTTTGATGTACTAAATGATCATAATAATGTCTGTTCTACCTGGCTGTTTTATTAAATACACCTTTTTGAAGTTGTAATATTTAGATGATTTTGTATTTTGTCTTTTATATTTTGCTGTACCAAGCGATTATTACGAGGTCCATTCTATTTCACTACTTCACTGAACACAGCTTTTCAGAGTTGTAACTCCTGTTTCTTTATATAAAAATCCTTGCTTGAGAGCTACAAAATACACTCAGATTCAAACTGCCTCTGTGTTTGTTTCTGTTTGTCACAGCTGAATCCTTACCCACCTGCCTCGAGAACCCGTATCCCAGGGACCCTCATACCCGACTGGGGTGGTCCGTGACAATAAATAAAAAGAAGCCATTAAGGTCCAACTGTGTGGAAGCCATAGCGTCAAACACACAGCTGAACTTTCTTGAGCTAAATTGATGCTATCATTGGTAGCACCTGCCTCTGTGCCTTGTAGGAGCGTCGTCTACAGCTCCTGTCTCTGTGATACTTGAGCTAATCTTGGAGGAATTTCCTTTCATGACTGGAGCTGTGCACCTCCTGGTCTGCTCTGGCGTCTCTCTCGATTGACCATTGATGCTGGAAACTCTCCTTCTAGAAGAACTGAGAGTCAGGGGGTGATCTTATCCTCTGGGCTGGGACAATCTACAAGTCTGGCCGTCCCCTCCCCTGGTCCCATCTTTCTCCCTCAGCCTTTGAAGAATGTTGATTGCCCCGGGGAGACTGACCTGCTGTGGGACAACCTCACAGAAAGATCCTCTTGGGAACTAAGTGTGTCTTGTTTAGAATCTTGTTCCACGGAGATCTGGGATCTGGGGACAGACTCAGGAGGAAGCTTCCATTGCACTGTGGCAGGGAGTGTGTGTGTGTGTGTGTGTGTGTGTGTGTGTGTGGTCTGACCTGCCTTCTGTATGCAGAGAGGCAATGACAATGTTCCCTTCAAAGAAGTAATGGGTGTTCTGGCTGTGAGTGGCCTGCATTGAGCCCCGGAATCTGGGAAAGAGGAGAGGGGCACCGGGTTGCTGAGCGGCAATGGTCTAGCATCACAAAATGGGTGGCTGTGTGGCGACTCTTCATTTCTCGCACCACTGCGTTGCTAATAAAACCTTCCTTTGCAGGCATGATAATTCCTGCTGAGTTACTGGAGGATAAAAGGGATTAATCCATTGCCCTTCTCAGAGGTAAGGAAATTAAAAAAAGAAAGAAAAAAAAAAAAACCAAAACCCCTTTTGGAGGCTGGAGAGGTAGCTCTTGAGAACACTTACTGCTCTTCCAGAGAACTTGGTTTCCGGCACCCACTTCAGTGGCTGACACCTGTCTCTAACTCCAGCGACAGGGAATCTGCTCTGTTTATTTTGAAATCTGAGGTCTCTTGCACGCATGCAAGCATGCACTTACATACACGCATGTGTAAAAATAGATGTTTAAGAAAACCTTGGGTTATTGTGAAACTTTTATACGGCATAACGTGATTGCCCAGTCAGCCCCCTTTCGTCTTGTTGTGTATTTTCTGGCATCTGTGTATGATTCATCTGATTATCTCCGTTCAATGCCGGTCACACTGGCTTGGGGACTCATGGGTGCCTTTGAGAGATTCAGTAGTAAGAACAAACAACCTCTTCAATGTTGCCATTTCGATTTATTTGTTTGTTTGCCTTGCTACAAATTCTGGTGGATTTATCTAAAGAAAAGTTTTGCAGGACTGAGTCTAACTTGAGACCCCGAGGCTGGGGTGAATTTGAACAGGGGCTAGTATAACCTGGGAAGTGCTGTAGGAATAGTATTCATACTGAGTCAGGAAGACTTACTATAAAACTAAAAACACACACCATCGGATTCACATTCTTTTAGGGCATGAGGGGGCGGGAGAAGATGTCCTTCCAAGGATACAAAGTTACAGCCAGGGGAGGAGAAGATGTCCTTCCAAGGATACAAAGTTACAGCCAGGCGGGATGAGTGGACTCAAGTGCAGCCCTGGGTCTGGAGCTAATGGTAGGCCACTGGATACCGAAGATCTGGGGGAGTGGTTGCAGGTGATCTTACCACACCCAGATAAAGGAAGGTGACCGAAGGACACGCTGCCTGGCCTGCCTCTAGCAGTAAGTCGCTTCACTGCACAAATGAAGGTTAAAATAAACTAATCAAACTGGTAGTCTGCACCCCTAAGATAGAAGACAGGTTTGCACTCTTTATTATTTATTTATTTATTTACTTTAGCATTTGTGTGCCCTAGCCCCCACCCCCGTGCGCATGAGAGTGCAGATCAGAGCACAGCCTACAGGCGTCGGTTCTCTCCTTCCACCACATGAACTTTAGGAGTAGGATTCAGGTGCCTTTCCTTCCTGAACCATCTTGCTAACTGGGTATTAAAAAGCTTTAAATTAAATCTGTGGCAGTATAATGGACTCAGACAGACTACACGGTCAAAAAGTAAATAAATGGCAAAATGTAATTTTAAGTAGGGAAGCTGACCTTAACTGTTAACTGCAGTGTGAAGCCACTTACGGAGCATTCGAAACTTCATGGAGTAGGGGCCTGCGGTCTCTGCACACACAGCGCCTGTAGGGTTAAACCACGAGAAGCATGACAGCAGTTCTCAAACGTCAGGTTATTCATCTTTTCCCCAAGCTCGCCTGTTCTCTGAGGCATCTCCCTTTTGTTTCCCGTTGGCAGAGCCTAACCTGAGTGAGGGTCAGAGCCTGGCTAGGAAGTGTTGATGTAGGGTTCTGATCTGTCCTGCTAAAGTAGGGACAGCCCGACAAGCAGAGAGCAGATGGTACTGAGGTGATCTCTCCTGCCTCTTAAGGCCAGGAAAGGGCAGGGCCCATGGCTGGGTGGGGTCCTGGCCCTCAAGAGGCAGCTCAGAAGAAAGAAGATGGCAGGCCAGCAAATGCCCAGGCCCCGCCAGCTCCTCAGACTTCTCTTGCCTCAGGTCCTTCCACCGAGGCCGGGAAGTTAACGGTCAATGATTATCTCTAAAACGGAAAGACAGCTGCAAAAGCTTTCGTCAGTGAAACAGGTTAGGTCCTAATTGTGTCACCTCAGAGCCTAGGCCTCTCTCTCTTAGACCTGCCTGACCAGTCTTAGCCAAGATCTGATTGTCTGTACTGTCACAGCCACTGTACAGAGCGGAAAGGGAGAATGGGGTCTGTGACCTTCAGAGAGAGGCAAGTCGGCTGTGAGGAGCTGCAGGGCTGGGTTAGCTGAGAGCCTGCCACTCAGTCAGATCCCAGGCAGGACCTGGAGAAAGTCAAACAAACCTTGGGAGCCTCTCTGGCCCTTCTTGTACCTCCCAGGACCCTTGCTAAGAATGGAAAACAGTGGTTCTCGACCTGTGGACCATGACCTCTTTTGCACAAGAGCTGTGTTGGAGTCTGATTCTGCCATTATGAGTCATAACAGTAGCAAAATTACAGCTATTTGGTAGCAACAGAGATAATTTTATGGTTGGGCCTCACTGCAACCACGTATCAAGGGGTCCCAGCATCAGGAAGGGGTCCCAACATCAGGAAGGTTGAGGACCACTGCTCACCACTGCTCTAGAACATAGAATGGTGGCCAGCCAGACAGGGTAACGAACTTCCTCTCTTTGGGCTTTATTCAGAGTTTGTAAAGGAAGGGCTCATTTTCAGAGATGCCCATAAGTCACTCACTATCACTTTAATTTCATTTAAAAAAATATCTTATTTCTTTTTTTGTTTGTTTGTTTGGTTTTTTGTTTGTTTGTTTTTGGTTTTTCGAGACAGGGTTTCTCCGTATAGCCCTGGCTGTCCTGTAGACCAGACTCTGTAGACCAGGCTGGCCTCAAACTCAGAAATCCACCTGCCTCTGCCTCCTGAGTGCTGGGATTAAAGGCGTGCGCCACTACTGCCCGGCTAAAATCTTATTTCTTGATGGAGCAGAGACAAAGCCAAGAGCAGCTTGCCTCTGCCACTCACAGTAACACAGGCTATAGTGTTGGCTTGGGACGGGCTGCAGTAGAAGGCACTAACACCAGCCCTCTGAAGCATCCCTTTCTCGTCCAGTGGTGACTTGCTCTACTAAAATCTTCTCCGAGGGCAGTGTCTGACCTAATTGTAAAGTTGTCATGGAAGCATCTCCAGAAAAATCTGGTCCAGGCAGACATGATGCTGAGGTAGTCGATGACATCACGGCCAAGATCCCCAGAGGACTGAAAGCCCCAGGCACACTCATCTGTGTCTTAGTCTGCGGGAAACACTCTGCCCAGAGAAGAGGGGTGTCATGTCCGCAGAAACCCGTACCTGTCTGTCAGCCGCATCTCATCAGTCAACCACCATCTTCTCTGTGGGTGTTCCTCATTCATTTATTCACTTTTCAGCAAATGATTGCTGAGGGCCTGCCACGTGGTGGCTTCTTTGCTGTGGATTCTCACTAGAGCAGACAATGTCTGTGGTGGGGTTGTACTGACGGGCACTGTGGTAAACTGAGGTTGCACAGGAAGCCAGGTGAGGAGTCATTTTGGGAGCTGACAGACACTCTGGTCAGCACTTGATACAGATCTACACAAGAACAAATGTCTTGGGGAGGTGAGGGTCTCGGTGATGTTGGAGAGTTGTGTGTCGAGAGGGTGAAGGGCAGAGGGCAGCTACCCAGGCCTGAGCTGCAGCTCAGTCTTTAACCACAGTGTGAAGTCACTAGTGGATTAGAAACAGAAGGATGCTGGGCAGTGGTGGTACACACCTTTAATCCCAGCACTCAAGAGGCCAAGGCAGGTGGATTTCTGAGTTCGAGGCCAGTCTGGTCTACAGAGTGAGTTCCAGGACAGCCAGGGCTACACAGAGAAACCCTGTCTCGAAAAACCAAAAAGAAAAAAAAGAAGAAAAAGAAAGAAACAGAAGGACACAGGCTGATTTGCATATTAGAAAGATTGCCCAGCTGCTGGGTGAAGACTGCCTTTTAAAAGCACAAAAATAGAAATAGGAAGACCAGCTAGGGAGGTGCTTTTCAACGCAGGCAGGAAATAATCACTGTTATTATCCTCATTCCTCTGAGGAGCTCGCAGCAGGTAGTCACGATGCGTGTTCATTTGCCGAGTGAATCAGTACAAAAGCCTTTTCTGCCATTCCGTCTTTGGTACTTCCGAGCAGCCCTGGGATGGGTTAGCAATGTGTTCTTGGGCTACGATGAGTCTCCAAGGCATTAGTCCTAGGTAAGGCAAGACACTGTTGGGAGCCTGCTTTAACCCTAGGCCTCCTGACCTATCCGGGCTCTGTCCACTCCTTGTACCCTAGGCAGAGCTTCCCAGTCCAGAAGGAACGAATGCTGTGACCAAACTAGGTCCAGAGTCCTGCTCACCAGAGCCTGGGGGCCTGAGTTCTAGGTTCTCCAGGAGCTATGCCTATGTATGGAGAACACAGTAAGATGTGCTTTGACTTCCAAGAGCCTAAAATCTAATCAGAAACAAATGGAAGCTTCTCTAAATAACTTAAGAGTGTCTTGAAAATTAAAAGACACACACGCAAATAACTGTAGAAGGAAGCCAGGGTTTTTCCTTGGGACAAATGGGCCTGAATACTATTTTGGAGGCTGCATTTTCACTTGGACTTTGATGGTCCCCTGGGGCAATTACTGGCCCTCTAACAAGGTCACCCACATCATTTGATCTACACTATACTGAAGCAGTCTTTACCCGGTGCCCCCATTACTGCCCGGCAAACTCCCTCTGTGCTTAGCGTTTAATACAATGACTGCTTTGTTGACCCCATGAGTTCTGTGCCTTAGGAATTTGGAAGGTCGGGAGTGGGGATGGCTGGGCTCTGACTAGGCATCAGCATGCAAAGCCTCAGTTTTGAATACCACTGGCTGGGTGCCAGGACCCGAGACCCTCTGACCACTATGTGCCAGGAGACCCGGCTGGGAAGATGCGAAAGCTGAGCTGAATCAGCTGCTTTTCAGTGTGTTTTTTATGGGGTCTCTCCATGGTCTGGGGGCTCCTCACAGCATCAGAGCTCCAAGAAGTATTGCCTCAACCACACAGATCAAAGCTACAGAGAAGGCAGAAGCCACTTGGCTTTTGTGTCCCACCTGGAGGCACTTCCACCAGTCCCTGAAGCACAGCGTATCACAGTGTGCACTGGTGCGTGTGCAATCCACGTCGATTCCAGGGCCCTGGAACATACTGGAAGGAACATCAGTGTTGGCTGTCTAGTGAAAACCATGCAAAGGTTTAATGAAACCAGGAAATAAGACTAGTGGTGGATCATTTATAGCTCTAAACCGGGGGCTAGCAACAATATCTTCTGGCATGAGATGAATTTGAGCACAGAATTGTGCTGTGACATAATCAATAAAATGCTAATTGTTTAGCCATGGACCGGAACACAGAAGTACTTGCTATTACCCTGGGAGGAGGGTGGGGAGGACAACATGAGCAAGGCTGCTGTGAGGACAAGGGATGGCAGCACTTTTGATGCCTGACCAAAGAGCATCCGCGCAGATGTTTTCCGGAAGGTTCGTCTTGGTCAGGTTTTAAAGGAGGAAAGGAAAATATTTACTTTACACGATACTGCTTCTTAATGGATCTCTTCTTATCAGGGCAAGCCCATCAAGCCTTATGTTCGGAAGTACTTAGTGAGAATTAATAGTTACTATGTGCTTGAGATAAAAGTAGAGGGCAGGGAGGGGAGAGAGAACGCAGAAGGAAGTGCCCATGTGAGAGATACCCAGGAGAATATGCCTTGGCGTCCGATGTTCCTGTGGGTCTCCAAGGCTCTTGCCTTCAAGACTGACAACAAGTTTCAGAGTGTGTGACAAAAGGAGTAAATTCCTCTCAGAGGAAAGACATGACGTGTGTGTGTGTGTGTGTGTGTGTGTGTGTGTGTGTTTGTGCACATGTGTGCTTGTATGTATGCATGCAGTGTGTGCATGTGCGTGCGTGTGTGCACATGTGTGCTTGTATGTATGTGTGTGGTGTGTGCATGTGGTGTGTGGGTGTGTGCATTTGCACGTGTGCATGTGTGCACCTGCCTTAGGTTTCTAGTGCTGTGATAAAACACTGACCAAAATCAACATGTGGAGGAAAGGATTTACTCAACTTACATATCGCAGGTCATAGTCCATTAGGAGACGCCAAGTCAAGAACCCGGAGGCAGGAGCTGAGGCACAAGCCATGTAGGAGCACTGCTGACTGGCTTGCTTAGCCTGCTGTCACACATCCCCCAGGACACTTGCCTGGGGGTGGTCACCCACAGAGGCTTGCATTTCCACACCAATTAGGAGTTTTAAAAAATTACCCTACAGACTTGCCTACAGGCTCAGTTGGCGTTCCTCTTCCTGGATGTGTATAGGTTTGTGTGAAGTTTACAAAAACCAACCAGTACCAAAAGAAAGACCAGTCTAGGCTGCTTTGACCCTTTCCCATTGTTTTAGAACAGACTTATGAGATATAACTCACCTACTATGAAGTTTTCCTATCTAAAGTGCAAACTTGATGATGCTTGGTGTATTCACAGCAGTATGACCACTAGTACATTCTAGATTAGATGCCCCGGACAAACTGGCTAGCTAGACAATCCAAATCAGTGAGTTCCAGGTTCAGCAAGATTCCCTGATTCAGTAAATGACAAGCATTAATGAAGGCATTCAAACTCAGTTTACAACTTCCACACCCAGTGTACATGTGTGCCCTCATGGGCCCACACACATCTGAACATGCATACATGCACCACACACACATACACACACACACACATACAAATACACCATACACACATATACCACACACATACATCCATACACAGGCATACACATACACACACACACCACATACACATACACACATACATACACACATACATACATACATATACCACATACACACAAACCACACACATACATACACAGGCACACAGACACACACCATACACATACCACATATAACTCATACACACATACAAATGCATATATACATATGCATATTCTACAACACATATACACATACACATACATACATGCATACATACAAACACATACCATACATACATAAACACACATGGGTAGAATGTCCTATCTATGTAGGGAATCCAGTAACCTGAGTATCAGGAGTCCCTGAGCAGCCTCAGACCTTTACCACAGAGCAGCGAGGATGCAAATTTCCCTACCAAAGCCCTGCTGCTTCCCCAGTTAGGGTGTGAGCTCTGTCCCTCAGCCTGGGATGAGGAAACAGGTAGTTGTCCCTCTTCTGAGAATGTCTCTTCACCTTCCTGGGTGTTCCTCAGAGTTGCTGTGAGGCCATTGAGCAACACAGTTCCCACAGTGCTCTTAGGGTCTAAGTTCCTTGAATTTTGCCCTGAGTGATGTCTTCTTGTCGGGCCCGCCCAGGGCATGCTTCTGGAAGGCCCTCTTTTCTTGCTTCTGTCAGCACAGCTGGTGTCTCTTCCTGTCACGTGTCCTGTAAACCTCAGGATCTGGACCAAGTGTGGCAAAAGAACAAACGAGGGACCATGGAGAGGGATGTGGGACAAACTCCTGGCTTTCTTCCTTCTCGTAGACTGGTAAAGTTCAGCAAGCCACTGCCTGCTTCCCCACCAGCCTGAGGTGTGGCCACTGTCTCTTTGTGTTGTTTGCTTTGTCTAGTCTCTCTCTGTCCCATCCCCCTACTCTGGTGTCCAAGCTTTGGGATGGCACCAAGATGTCCCAGGAGTAGTCTTGGGCTAAAATGGAGAACCTGTCAGAAAGCAGTCACCTAGCAATGTACGGGTCCGTGTATGTGTTCAAGTACACACATGGGGAGGGAGGGGACAGTGGGGGGAGAGGGAGCAGATGGGGGGGGGAGAGAGAACTCTCTATCGGTTCTGCCCTTTGCAGGAGCCCACCCACAATGACTCCTTACTCCCTCTCTCATCTCACAGATGGATTGCAAGTGTAAGTCTCACAGCACAGGTTTCTGGTCTGAGCTCTTCCACCAGTCACTAAAATCCCAACGCCTTGCCAGAGTCCAGAGGCCCTGCCTGGGTCTCCCACACCTGACCTTGCTAGGTCGCAGCACAGGGGCGACTTTAGCACTTCAGTGCATTTTGTGCACAAAAACCTGGTCAGCACCTCATCTGGTGGTGACCCTGTCAGGGTCTGTGAAGAGGTAATTAATTCAGAGTGACGCTGTCAGTGTGTCTGGCCCGATGTAACTGGGTTGCTTATAAGAGAAAATGGGGACACACACACACACACACACACACACACACACACACACACACACAGGGCCTGCCTTGTCAGGAGATGGGAAAGACAACATTTGCAAGCCCAGGGGAAGGGGGAAAGGCCTCAGGAGGTGCCAGCTTATGACACCTCTCCGTCTGATGTCAGACTTCACAGCACAAGGCATAAACATCATCTGTGGCTTTAGATGACTCTAAAGCAGGAGCCTGGAGCTGGGAGGGACATCATCCTGCCTCTGCTCACCCCGCCCAACTCCCAGACAACTCAAACCAGACTCCTAAGGACAACTTACCTCTCGTAAGAATTCTGTCATGAATTCTGGATTGAGTCAAGGATTTCTTTCTTCCATGGCTACCCACATGTCTGGTGGGCGGTGCTATCTAGGTAGACAGCAATCATATGTAGCTTTGTGTCTGCACTCTGCCTAGCCATGGTGCCCATAGAGAGCTTAAGTGTCTCATGGCAATGAGTTCAGGACACAGCAACAGACAGTGGCCCTGGTGGGTGAGTGCTGAATCTCCATTCCTGGCACACTGAGCCTGAGGTCCTCTCCACTCCCACTCATGGTTAGAGGCCCGTACCTGGCAGGATGGGGGAACACATTTCTTCCATTCTCTTCCCCCACCTTCTAAGTGTTGCGCAGTGGCTGTACCTCTGACCCCTAGGGAGCCAGAGAGGCCAGAGTCTACCTTGCCAGTCCTAGCTGCCTAACCTTGCTGCTTTGAGCTTGCTAATGTTCTCAGCCCTCAGGTCCACTGCCACTCCTAGATCTTAGAGCCCAATGGTTTACAACGGAGGTCAGGCTTACCGGTCCCCAGAACCCAGATTAGTTGTTGACACAAGGAAGCGGTCTCATTTAAAAACAGATCATTTAAAACAGATCATTTAAGACAGATATTTGAGTTGGAAACATACTACATCACTTTTTGTTTTTTTTTGCAAAAGCTGATCTTAAAAGGAGTGATATTTCCACAATATCTGGATCTGCCAGTGTATGCTTCTGGGCACACCGAATGTGGGTGTCTTCCAGCCAGTGGGTAGCTTTACTGAGCAGAAGTGAGTATACGCTCTGTCCTACATGTTGTTCAGTGGAACGGAGACACGGTCGTCCTTACCCAGGTGATGTCTGTGGTCTTGTGAGCTCAAGGACCAGAGCACAGATTGCTGTGGAGTTAGCAGGGGAGACAGCGTTGTCGGGAGGGGAGAGGAGAATATGGAGCTCAGGGCTTAGGAAAGGAAGTTCTCTCTGTCGGTTGCTGGGAGTCATTGCAGGCTTTTAGGCAGAAAGCAACCTGGATTTGCAGGGGTGGCTCTCCCAGGTCATGCACGAGCTTTGAAATAAAAACAGTGTCACCTGTGCCAAAGTTCCACGTCACCAAACAGAACATGAGCTGTGGTCAGATCTTCCAAGAAAACAGCAGAAACGAGGAACGGCAGCAAAGTTTCCCCATGCAGGCCAGTTCCAGTTGGCAAGATGCTGAAGTACCCCTACCCCCACCCCATCCACACCCCCCCCCCCATGCTTCAGGAAGAAGATAACCTAAAGAAACCCGATGCGGGCTGCAGCTGCTCTGCCTCCTAGTCTGCACCTTAGAAGGAATGCACACCTGAAATGACCACTGCAGTCTTGTTCTTTGTTTTGCCTTTTTTTTTCTTTCTTCTGTAGCTCATTCTTGCTGGGGCATGGTGGTACACGCCTGTAACCTCAGCCCCCTGCAGACGGAGGCAGTGTTCCTTGGTTACATAAGGTTACCAGCCATCCCGAACTATTTGAGAACCTGTGTGAAAAATTCAAAGTATTACTTTGCTAATTTTAAGACAAAACAAAACCCTGGCCTCCTCCTTGGCTCAGCCGCCAGGATCTCCTTCTCTGTGGCAGGGACGCTCACTCTGTTCTAAGACTTACCTGGTCAGTGGAAATTTTGGTTCCAACAATGGCCAGTTGTTGCCTAGCCCTAACCCTAACTCTCCGAACGCTCAGACCACCCCCCCGCGCCCCCCCCCCGGCCTCTGCCTGTCATCCACAGACTCCATGTTGCAGACAAGTGAAGCAGAGGCTTCCTCTGCAGCTGGCCTCTCTGCCCCAACACTGCCAGCAAAGCCTGGAGAAGATGGCCGCCAACGAGCCCCACTGAGAAGAGAATGGCTGTGAAGGTGTGTTTGGAGGCAAAGAATATTATTCAGGGCAGTGAATAGAAGGCAGCACATGGCAGAAGGGCCAGGGGAGCAGTGGTGGCATGTGCCCTTAATCCCAGCACATGGGAGGCAGAGGTAGGCCTGAGTTCGAGGCCAGCCTGGTCTACAGAGTGAGTTCCAGGACAGCCAGGGCTAGACAGAGAAACTCTGTCTCCAAACAAACAAACAAACGAATATGGAGAAGGACAAAGAAAATCAGAGGAGCTCCTTCCTATACTTGTGGCCACACCCTCCATAGGCCACACCCTCCATAGGCCGTGCCTCTTAGAGGACACAGCAGTGCTGAGCTAAGGTGTTCAGCAAGGCCCAGCACTCTTCAGCACAGGTACACAAAGCTGATGTTAGGGACATGTGGTGTCAAGTGGAACTCCTAACTCTTAGGAAGAAGACCAGAGAGTTCTAACCATTAGGGAGAAAGCAATAACCACAAACATTGTTTAGATTTGCGAATACAGTACGCTTTCCTATTACTTAGGGTTTTCACTTCTCTCGGCAATGCTCTTTAGTTCTCTTTGTAGGAATTTTGTACATCTTGGGCCCCAAACCATAGCAAGGTGACCTGAAGAGTAGGGTATTGATCCCAAACATGCAGCAGGAAGCATTGAACCTTCTTTGCCTGTAGTCATAATGTTATTGTGCCCTCTGTAAAGATTACCCTTGTATTATTCAAATGCTGATTTTTGTGCCCCCATATCTGGTTGAAATTTTAAGAATTTCTTTTTTTTTTTAAAGATCTATGTATTTATTATATGTGAGTACACTGTAGCTGTCTTCAGACACCAGAAGAGGCGTCAGATCTCATTACGGATGGTTGTGAGCCACCGTGTGGGTGCTGGGATTTGAACTCAGGAAGAGCATTCAGTGCTCTTAACCACTGAGCCATCTCTCCAGTCCCTCTAAGAATTTCTTGTCTCAATGTTGTGTAAACATTGCTCTCCAATTATTCCATGAATGGTCAATAAAACTGGCTGATCACTCAGTGGCTGAGCAGGGGAGAAAATAGGGCTGGACTTCTTCCCATCCAGGGGAGGGAGGAGGGAGGGAGAGAGAGAGAGAGAGAGAGAGAGAGAGAGAGAGAGAGAGAGAGAGAGAGAGAGAGAGGAGGTAGGGATTTGCCATTAGGAGAAAGTCCAGGAGATGTCATGGAAAAACACCTGGAGCACAGAAAGTCATGAAATGCAATTATCTCAGGGATTTTGGCTTGGAGGTAGCTAGATTAGTGTAGAGGATTGAAATAGAGTGATACTGCTCAGTTGTTGTGCACTTAAAGCTTGATACATAAATAATTAGTCCAGTCCCAATTATTTGGGAGCTAGCTGGGTAAAAGAAAACTGCAAAAACACTTATTAAAAAGCCATCGCATCAGCTCTCAGAGGGTGGAGGTGACCTTCCTGGTCTGACTGTGGAAAGAAAGAATGGCAGTCATCTTAAGATTCAAAACCTTTCTGGAGACCTGTTGCAGGTGGATGCTAGCTCTAGCCTTGGTAGGGGAGCGATCAAGATTGGGCTACACCTACTAGGACTCACAGCAAGGTTAGTCTCACGTTGGAAGTTGTCAAAGGGGATAAATGGCAAAATCATCTGGACAGAAGCAAAGTGTTCTATAAAATACTCTGAAGTATTTTAAGAGGAACCCAAGCTAGAGTTGAAATGAAACTTTATCTTAGTGAAACCATAGTAGGGGTGGAGAGATGACTCAAGCTGTTGAGAGTGCTTTCCGCTCTTCCAGAGTACTGGAGTTTGGGTCCCAGCACCCATATCAGGTGACTCACAACTGCCTGTAACTCCAGGGGCTCTGATGTCCATATCTGGTCTCCACAGGCATCTCCACTCACATCACATCACACACACACACACACACACACACACACACACACACACACACACACAGAGAGAGAGAGAGAGAGAGAGAGAGAGAGAGAGAGGTTAAAAATAGCAAACCATTTATTAAGTGGTAAAAGTGATTTCTCCCAGAAGTTGAGAATGAGACTATGTGGATTAATTCATTGAATTACCAGGACTTCCAGGAACTCAGTTAAGATACAAGAGACAGTGGTATTCATGCAGCAGTTTCCATGAGACTCTCATCCATGATTTGAGTGCGGGTGCCCCGGATCTCCCACATCCCTTCTCTGGAAAGTGAAGAAACAGCTGTGGATCGTGATGGAGCTCTTGTGGAAATGTGCTGGACCAAGAACCAACATTTCCCTCTAGGGCCATTGGATGAAACAGACTGAACCACCTCAGGCTCTGTGAAGTCCGGGTGATGACGGAGGTTTCACCCTTTTTAGAGAATTCGAATTCCAGTCTCACCGGGAGCCTGCTGCAGGAACAGGATCTCACTGTGTGGCCCTGGCTGGCCTGGGACTTTCTGTATAGACCAGGCTGGCCTCAAATCCACAAAGATCTGCTTGCTTCTGCTTCTGCAGTGTTCAGATTAAAAGCAATCATCACCGTAGTCAGCTTTTAATGGATAATTTTAGATTTCCTACGGATGAAATTATTGTAAAGTATGCATTTTAAAAGAACTACATTAGGGGGAATGGAATAAAATAGAAACCTACTGAAGCTACTAATTCTGACAATTGTAAAAAGTATAATAAAATGTATCTATGTAGTGATCTAGCTGCAAAGCAGAATGGGTATTAGTTATTTACTAGAAAGACTGGCTTTACTGGATTCGGACACAGAGGGAGACACAAAGTACTTTTTAAAAGTTTTCCCAGTTGCAAGCTACAAAATTCACTGTTTGCTTCTGAGCACAGAAGAGGGTGAGTCTTGGGAGAACTCACAGGATGTCCTTGTTCGGCTGTGACTCTAGATATTCCTGCGTGCGTGTGTGCATCTGTGTGTGAGACTGGAGGCCAAACACTTTCCTCCTCACTCTCCATCTTCCTCTGTTGCCAGCCCCCTGCCCCCCACAGCCCCTGGTCTGTCTTTCTGTATTTCTTTGAGACAGGTCTTTTTGAACCTGAAGGTCTTTCACTCAGGCTTTCTGGTCAATGACCTTAAGGAATCCTCCTGACTCCGTGTCTTATCCCCTGTCCCAGCAATGGGGTTAAAGCTGTACTGCCACACCTGACTTTTAAACGTGGGTTCTAGGGACCTGAATTCAGGTCTCCAGGCTTGCATAAGATCACTGACTGAGCCCTCAACTCAATCCATACATTCAGTTTTAGTGAATGACCCACGCATCGTTGCATATGATATTCTTTGAATGGTATTCGAGGAATCCCTGAGCTGTGGAAATGGCCGTTCCATGTCCCTGGTGGAGGTGACTGTGTCCTCTTTCCTCTTCGCTCTGTCACGGTTCATACCACACTTTGCACACATACTAATTGTCCATGTTACATAGCCTCACTAATTTCAATATGAACAAACCATGCCTTCCTAGCTGAAAAGGACGAGAGGACAATTGTTATTTCCACAGCAATTACTAAATAACATTAAAAGCAATTTCTCCTTTAAATACGTTTTTTAAAAAAATTATTTTGTGTGCGATGTGTGGAGGTCATAGGACAGCTTTCGGCCATTAGTTCTTTTTTTCCACAGAGTTCCCAGGATTGAACTCTGGTTGTCAGGCTAGCATGACAGGCTTGCCTGCCAAGTGCTTTTATTTGCTGAGCCAGCTTGCTGGCCCCCAAAGCAATTTTATTTAGCTCAAACAACTGAGAATACATTCAACAAAAGATGTGTTAAAAAAATCTACAAGTAATCTATTAAACACTCCTGAAACACTGAAAAATTGAATACATGGAAGAAACCCCTGTATATTTATATTTATGGGTCAGCTACTGCTTCCTCTAAAATGATCTGAACAGATTTAATGAACCACTAATCAATGTCCCACTGGGGTTTCTTATGGAATCTGACATGCTGATTCTACAAAGTATACAGAAATATAACAGGACAAGAATTACTTAGAAAAAGGTAGAGACAAATTGGAACGTCTTCACTAGGAGACATAAGCAGCTGAAATTAAGACAGTGTAGTACAGCAGCAAGAATACGCAGATGGAAAACAGCTTATAAAAGATATATAATGCTGAGTCTATTGGGTATCCAGAAGATAATAAAAGTATAAATAATAAAATTAATAAAGTTTAGGTGTTTATTTTTATTATTATTTTATTGATGTGTATGTTGTTTGTGTGTCATGTGCACTTGAGTGCCCGCAGAAGCCTGAGTGTAGGAACCAGGAGCCGGAATCTCAGGTAACTGTGAGCGTCCTGGCGTGGGTGTTAGGAACAAAACTTACATCTTCGGCAAAAGCAGTACATGTTGCTAACCACTGAGCAATCTTCCCGGCCTCATTAAAAAAAGTAGTTTTTCATATGCGTTTCGGAGGCTAGTGCTGAACTCCTGGGCTACAAAATCTTCTTGCTTTTGTCTTCTGTGATAGGGCCGGGGGAGCGGAGGCTGGGCGCAGGGCCGAGGGCGGGGCCATGGCGCGGGCGGGGGGTGGGGCTGGGGCGGGGCCAGGACCACAGGCACACCACCTCTCCGAGCGCATGCAAAAATCTAGGCCTTTATTACTCACAGAGAGCAGTGTCAGTGGATGGAAGATCAAATGTGAAGATGAAGACACAGGCTCACAGAATACCCTGCTGGAGAACATCCCCCATGTCTGAGGGGAGCTCAACAGATGTGCATGCTGGGCCGTATTAAAATGTCTAGTTTCTATTCACCAGAGCCCACCATCGGAAGAATGAAAAGATGTCTGCCACAGTAACAGAGATCTCCTACAGATAGACATCAAAAGGACAGACAGCCTTGTGGCGGCCATTTGAGATCTGAGCGGGCACTTGGGAAAGCAGCTGCTCAAACAGGCTAATGAACAACCATTATGGAAATTAGGATCAGGGTCTCAATGAGCTGCCTCACCTGCACTGAACAGGACTGGGAAAAGGAGTGAGAACCTGGCCAGCAAGGTGGCAGTGTCCAGACTCACCCAGCTACTGCTGGGGTGTCCGAGTGTTAGCCCATCTGGATGGCCAAGAGCCTGACTCGGTCACCCCACAGTTCTGTTCCCAGATCTGTCTACTCTTCCTCATGGTCACAACAAAAGGCTTCCTATTAACATTTTTTTTTGTAGTAGCTCAAACCCAGGCAACGCTTGGATGTCCCTCTGTGGTGGGACAGATGAATGCAAAGTTCCCTCAGGGGTCCCGAAGTGGTTGTGAACATACTGTAACACACAGACACAGGTTAACATAACATGCTAGCCACAAGAGCACACGCTGAGAGGCTCCGCTCTCATGAAGCCAATCCCTGCTCCGGCTATGGAAGCGAGGCTGAATGTGAGTTCTGAGGGAGAAGGACCCCTCAGAGGAGGGCCCCTGGCACGCACTGGTTCCTATGACCATCTGTATGGTGACCTGAACAGTGTGCTCACTGTGTAACTGCTCACGGCTACACGCTTGCGGTGGAGAATGTCATATGCTAGTCATGTGTCATCACTGATAAAGGTTCTTATCATTTAAAAAGAAACCTGGGTCCATGGACAAAGGCGCTTGCTTTGCAAACCTGCTAACCTCAATATGATCCTTGGACTCCATGTTGGAAGGAGAGAATTTATTTTGGAAGGTTGTCTTCTGACCACCACATAGGTGCTATCTCATGTACCCCACCTCCCTACTCACAGGCACACATCATATACATGCAATAAAACGTGTAAAATATATTGAAGTAAACAAAGGTTCAGTTGGTACCACTTGATGTCTGTGAAGGGTGGGGCTGAGGTTCGCCATTTGTTTAGCTTCAGACATCTCAACTTGGGCAGAGCGCCCTGCACTTGGTTCTTAGCTCATTCACACAGAGTACCTCATGGGGTTCTGGCCCCCGAGGTTCTGAAAGCTCCTGGCTTTCATCTATTCTTCAGTGTTGATGTCTCCCTGGTGCTGTCTTTCCTGCCCGCCCCCCCCACCTGCCCTAAGGTTGCTTTCCCTTGACCTCACAAGCCTGAATACTGCTCTGTCTTTAGCATCCCTACATCGCCAGAGAAGAAAGAGAAACACTGTAACACTTATTTATAAACGGCTTTCAGAGGGTGGGAGCTCTGAAATGTCTACTTTCTAAAGCATCTAGGAATCTAAATATCTAAACCCAGAGCCTTCTTAGAATGTAATATACAAGCAAACACACACATGCTTATACACACACACACACACACACACGCACACACACACAGACACACTTGCATGCACACACATCCCTCTGAGACAGACTGACTGAAAATATTATGTGTTTTCAATATTCACCTTTAACAAATTCTTTGTTTTAACCCCCTTTCCTTCCCTTCCCACTGCACACACGCAAAGCACAATAGCTGTGTGAATGATTTTGTTTAAAAACACACTGAATGTCTAGATGTGTAGCCCCAGGATGGGCTGGCGATGTTTCCTCCTATGCTCTATCCTCAGCAGCCACACGAAGGGGCTCATTTCAAGGCTGGGGTTCCCTGCTGGCTGGCTGTCCCCTCTCTCCTCATAGAACAAATTCTTCTTCCAGGCCTGGCTCTGGGAAGGACAGTAACAGGAGAGTGGGGTGTATAGAGGCTGTCGTGGGCTTTTAGGGCTGCCTGGCTGAGGCAGAAGGCTAGAATGGGGCTGTGAGCAGGAGAGTTCCCGTTTATCCCTTCTCTCTCTCCCCTGTTCGGTCCTGGTCCTAACGCACTAAGCAGCTTGTCCCCTACACCGCAGGCAGTTATGCTGATGGCACTAGATTTGTCTTGTTTTTCTTTCCTGTTGGTTCACCGTGGCATTTGAAGGGTTCTTCGGTAAATGGAGAGCCAGGGAACCTGAATACCCGGTGGAGATCGGGTGGAGGTGCGTCTCCACTCTCTGAGCCCAGCTCACATTTGGAAAAACCTGAAAAGGACAGACCCACATTCCTTTTAGGTGAGATAGCAAGTTCCACATGGCGAAAACAGTTTGAGATGAAATGTGTTAGAGTGCTTTGGAAATGACGGGGGCCTGCAGGAATGTGGGGATGAGAGAGGATAGTGTCCGCTCCAGGTACCGTCTGGGGCATTTGAAAAAAAAAAGAAGACAGAAGTCTCTCTGGGGGCCGGTGGAGAATGCTTCCCTCACTCCCTCCATTTGCTGATCGATTGAGCCTACCCCCTGGGCTGGCCAGGTCTGACCCCCACTCTGACCTGCCCCAGCTGGACGTCATTCTTGGCAGCCACTGCCTAACCACTGTCTTCTGCTGTTCACTCTCATGGGTGGGTGGGTGCATCAAACCACCGCTGCTTATCTGTAAATAAGAGCCACGTGGTGAGGAGAGAACCACCTTCTCCAGGAAGTCCTCTGACTTCCATATCCATGCCTTGGCATGTACATACTCACACACACACACACACATGGGCACATGCACACACACATGCTTATACATGCACAGGCATGCACACACACATATACATGTGCACACATACATGCTCACACATGCACATTCATGCACACACACATGTAAACACACACACACACACACATACAAAGTGAAAATGTAAAAAGGTGACTTTTGGATGCCTTTGAGTTCTTTGTGTCACCACTCGAGAGCATTCCTTTGGTTAGCAGTGGTAGGAGCGGAAGGTTGGACACAAGCCTGGATGATCTCAGATGACAATGTAGTTGAGCCGGGCACAGAACTGAGAAGTCGTGGGCTGAGTGACCTCCCGGGAACTTCTGGGGATTTTCATCAACTGAAGGGAAGAATACTTTCTCCCAATATGTGTCAGTCTCCTGTGTCTTCTACACACACTCCACTCTTCAATGTTTGTTGAGCATTTTATTTTTATTTTTTTTTTCTGTTTTTCGAGACAGGGTTTCTCTGTGCAGCCCTGGCTGTCCTGGAACTCACTCTGTAGACCAGGCTGGCCTCGAACTCAGAAATCCGCCTGCCTCTGCCTCCCAAGTGCTGGGATTAAAGGCATGCGCCACCACTGCCCAGCATGTTGAACATTTTAAAAACAGGCTTTTCAGGAGTAGTGATTAGGCTCAGTGGATAAAGGTGCTTGCCACCAAGCATAATGACCTGAGTTCAATCCCCAGATCCCATGTGGTAGTTGGAGAGAACCTGTTCTCTGAAGCTGTTCCCTAGCCTCCACATGTTCACCGATGCATGCATCTGCCTGTACACACACACACTTTTACGCACTCACAGTCACACAGACACACACTCATGCACACACACATGTACGCACATGCACATACACTTAATAATAATGATAAATAAATTGAAAGCATAAAAATATAGGCTTTCTCTGCAAACATGAAACAGAATTGAGGCAACCGCCTCAGCTGGGAACGGGGGTTGAGGGTGGGGACGGCTCCTGTATTCTCAACTTTATTTAGTTTTTCCTAAAATCCACAGACTGATGCTTTCTTCCCATGGCCTAGGGATCCAGTCATCCTCCATGCTCCCCAGCTTTGTCTTTTACCCACAACCCCTCTGGGAGCAGCATGGGTGCTGCCTGTGTCCCGGGAGTCCAGAATATGAGACTCAGTTATGCATGGACAGAAAGTGTGTGAGGCAGCACCAGGCGACTGGGAGGTGGTAACACAAGGTGAGGGTGATGGTCTGTCACCAATGTCCCTGGGGTTCCCTGTCCTCTGTAGGCTGGCCCCCTGTGGCCATGGGGAGCAGCTGCAATCCCCACCATCAGGGACAAAGAAAGGTGAATGATAAAAACCCATACTATGAATGCACACAGCACAGGAGGACTCTGGGGGGAGATACGAGGACGGAATAGGTGATGACGTTCTAGCAACCTGTCTCGTTCCAGAGACGCCAAATGCTGGCCAGAGAAAGGCGTCGCAGTGTTCTGTATATCCCCAAACGGAGAGAGAAATGGCCCTTTGTTAGCAAGCAAAGTACACTCGACGCTGGTTAACTGTGGCCTCGGGGTTATGACAGAGCTGACGGTCTCCACGGCTCAGTGAAACAGCTGTGGAAGATCACGGTGCCGTATGCCGCTCACACGCGTGGGGACACTGCCGTGGGCAAGCCTGCTTGCTGGGCATCTCACTCACCGCTATGTCCGGCACCTTTCGTTGACAATCTGAGTAGACAGCTGCTGCCGGTTTACGCAATATTGTTTTTCCCATCGTGAGCGCAAACTCCAGCACATAAAAACAAGCTTACTGGAAACAGGTTGCTGGGTCACAGCAACAGCAGCAGCAGCAGTCCCGGGCCTCTTCCCACACCTCCTGCCTTCCCAGAGTCCTGGCCAATGATCTACCTGCCTTGTCCAGGTGTGTGAGTCACTCCGGGGTAGTCACACGGCGATGAATATCTCAGAGATTCTCACTGTTGTCGAATGACACAGGACTGTAATTGAAACCCAGTGTCACAGGACCAGAGTCGTAAGCAGGGGAGAGCATGTGACATCAGGAAGCCAAGAGGCCAGGTGACCACCGAGGCCTGCTCTGACACCTGTCGGGTGAGGTCACACTCCTTGCTCTCTGCCCAGTCTCTTCCTCCAGTGCCAGCTGTTGTGCATGAGAGAGTCTTGGGAACCGTGCAGAAGCTCCAGGGAGCACGGAAATGTCAATCAAGACACGGCAGAGACTTTTCCTTCAGAAATTTTTAGACAACTTATTTGACACCCCCACCCCTCCCCCCAACACCACCATAGCCATAAAAACTGTTAATGTTCTAGATTAAACACATGGAATGTCTCCTTCACAAGCAGCTGAAGGAACAACACGGAAACTGGAACTTCAGGGAGAGCTGACCTGGCTGTCGAGACCTCTGGCAGGCCGGGCACACTAGGGACCAGGGCCAGAAGTTAAGATCTGCAATGACCCAACCCAAGCAGGGGCACAGAGGGTACCTTGCAGCTGAGTGTCACTGCAGCCCTTAAGAAGCTGTATTTGCCAGCTAACTCACCCAGGAACACAGGCAGCCCAGAAGTGGGTGTGTCCTGAGTTGCTAGGCAGGTGAGACCTGGGGCCTAGGGAATCAGTCACAAACAGCTTTGTGGATCAATGGTGCCTTGGTACAGATTGTGAACAATGGGCAACCCTGTGAAAGAGCGAAAAATAACCAACCAAGTAAGGCAACACACACACACACACATACACACGCACACCATAGAAACAGCCAGCACTATTATGTTAAGTTAAATATTGGAGTTGACAAAGACGGTCAAGCAATGATTCTTTCTATGTCTAAAGGAATAAGGCAGGCTAGGAAGTAGCTTTTGGCACCAGAATCCATAAAAAAGAGATTTAACATATTGAAAACAGAGTGACTAGGATTTCTGCAGGTCTCAAAGTTAAAGTCCTTTGGACACAGGAGAACTCACTGCAGACACAAAGCTGTTGTCTGTCATAAACTTTTAACCCCAAACACCTTTCTAAGACCACGGTGTGGGGCCTCCTCTGAAAGGAGAAAGCCATTCCTGTGCAGGGATCATGGTACAGAGTCCATGGCTAGAGCATGGCCAGCCTTGTGCATGTTCTGAGCTCGGAGGCACAGAGCATTGATCCCATCTGAGTCTGAGCTGCGATTATCTTAACTTGGTCACTAAGCAGGAGCCCAGAGCACAGACCACGCAATGGTCTGGAATGTTGGGTAGCTTGTCTCACAGCATGAGGCCACCTCCCTTTGTATCTCCACAGATCAGAATGTCCAGTAGCTCTGAGGTCAAGGGTCTCAGCCCTATGGAATCCCTACCCTCCATAGACCATCACTCAATGCCTTTAAACACGGAGTTCCCCAGAGCCTTTGAGAGTCAAGGGTCATTCAGAGTGACGTCTTCAGTGATCTGAGAACTCCCTGTGTAATTCCAGTTCTGGGAGATCCAATGTGTTCCTCTGACCAGGCACCAGGTATGAATATGGCACACATACATACATACACACACGCACACATACATATACACATATATACACACATACACGCATGCACACATACATATACACATATATACACATATACATACACATGCACACATACATACACACACATATACACATACATACACATACGTACACACATACGCGTACATGCACACATACATATACACATATACACATACATATATATATCCACATGCACAATTACATATATACACATACATACACATATATATACATACACACACATACACGTACATGCACACATACATATACACATGCAGATACACACATATACATACATACATATACACAGACATACATGCATATATACAGACATGCAGGCACTTACACATACACATAAAACAAAAATAAATACATATTTAAAAAATAAATATTCTTTAAAAGCTTCACACACTAGCTGCTTCCTCCAGTCTTTGAGGCAATTCTAATGTGTGTGGTCCTTCACCCCTAATCTCATTTAACCTCTGTGAAGGCAAAAATTGTTATTCAGTTGCATATCTTTCACAGACCTGGCCTAGTGCCTTGTATCAAGTGGTTCCAGAACATATCACAGAAATCCATAAAGGAAGAATATTCTGTGTTTAAAAGAATGTGCTCACTGGAGCCCCTGGATCCGTGAAAGTGCTTGAAAGACAGCAGAGCGCACACTGATTCTTCCACCCTGGGCAGAGCGCGCCTTCCCCACCTCACGCTCTCACAGAGCTGAGTGAGGTGTCCAGGTGAGGCCTGCTGAGGCAGCGCTCAGCCCTGGCTGTGGTCGAGTGAACAGGCTTTCTCGGCCTGCAGCTACTTTCTCTGACCTCTGTGCTGCAAGGCCTCCTACCTCTGCCTGGGCAATCCTGTGAGCTTCAGAAATAAAAGGGATAAACCTGAGGAAAGAGCTAGAACCCTGTTAGAACAAGGTCACCTTTGTTTTCTTGTGACCAGCCTGAGGCCTCTGTTCCACAGGAGACACTGGGCTTAGGAAGCTGGCCAGTAGAGTGTCCTCGCTCAGGACAGAAAGAACACAGGCACGGAGAAGTGACTTATTGTGGGGTTAGCTGTATTCTCCACAGCATATGTGTTGAGATACACACACACACACACACACACACACACACACACACACACACAATCCTAGGATTAAGATGGGACAAAACTTGGAGACTGGGTCTTTCAAGTTAAATGAGTTAAAATAAAGCAGGGGCTGGAGAGATGGCTCAGCAGTTAAGAGCACTGACTGCTCTTCCAGAGGTCATGAGTTCGATTCCCAGTCACCACATGGTGGTTCACAACCATCTGTAATGGGATCTGATGCCCTCTTCTGGTGTGTCTGAAAACAGCTACAGTGTACTCATATAAACAAAATAAATAAATCTTTAAAAAATAAAATAATAAAATAAACCAAATTGCTGTCAGCCGTTCTGCATTGCTGCAACAAGAAGCCTGAGACGTGGTAGTTTATAAAGACAGAATGTGGTGCCTGTGGTCCAGGATACAAAGGCACTGGTAAATCTATGTCTGCTCAAGGTCAGTTTCTGGGTAACAGATGACCTCTTCACCTGGCTAAAGCAGGTAGCAGCTCTCTGAGGCCTTTTATAAAGACACTAACTCATCTACAAGGCTGTTCCCTGCTACCTCGTCACCCCAGCACCCCACCTCCTAATAGAAATCCTCCTATTGCCTTGAAGTAGGATTTCTCCTTGTGAGTTTTGGCAAGACACAAGAGTCACTGCACCGGGATAGGAAACCACGCAAATCCAGAAGCCATGTCCTATCCTCTTAGCCTGGAGGCAGGGAGAATCCTCCCGGCCTTCTCCTGACTCAATCCTTGGTCCTTATCTGTGACTGCTATGGCTTAGGATGCCCTAAGAACCTCCTGCAGACTGGTCCCGGATCCTCTACAGCCCAGGTATCCCACCCCTGAGAAAAAGCCTCAGGAATTGAGAGACTCAGAAGATAGCCACAACGATCTTGAGGAGTCCCTTCCACCTGTTTTTGCATGTGGGGACCCCTTGAGGACCTCCTTCTCAGCCTTAGCCTGGTTTCATCCTGCCCACAGGGAAGAACAGTTTAATTTGATGAAAACCACGTTCCCTCATTCCCTGGCTGCCCACACTGAGGAGAGAGGTTAGACTCTCAACCCCTTGTGCTCCAAGCCCAGTCTCAATGGGGAGCCCTTCAGCATGGAGGCCACCTGGTTGGTGTCCATCAGGCTGGAGAGGAACAGCTCATTCCAATGTTTAGTTGGCAGGTGCATTCTGCCCTTGACTTTAGCTTCATCAAAAAATTATGCCTGTATGTGAGAACGACCCAGGCCTGAGGTGGGCTAGTGATGGGATGTTACAGTCCAAGAAGCTCTGCTCCATCGCGGTGACTCTAAGACACTGAGGAAGACCCTTGTCCTTTGAACACTGCCAGCGTGACACCTTAGCTATCAAAGCTTGCAGTGTCAGGTGCCACCAGCCCATAGCTTTCGTTTCCTCAGCTGTCACTGAATGTGGGTCATCAGCTGAGATTTCTAAGAGTCCTTCCATCTTTTACCCAGAGCCTGGTCCCCACGCACAGTGGGGACTTCCTGTGGAACAAAGTGCACAGGTTCCAACAGATAGCGTGTCCTTTGTAGAGTTCACAATTCAATTAGAGACCCCGTGTGAAGTACATGCAGGGCAGTGTTGGCCAGGGTCTGGCATGAATGATTGGCCCAGCTAGCTGCCAGGTTCAGTCATGGCCCTAGCTGTCCCCTCTGGAGGCATGCAGTCTCTTAGCTTTAGATTTTCATGAGATCTTGAAGTACATTCTCAGAAGAGCATAAATGTGTAGCATCCTGCCACCATATGACGATCCCACTGCATCTTTTTGTGTGTGAATTTTTTTTTCAAGGACCATGACTGGAGAAAAAAAGACAAAAGACGCCTCACAAAGGGAGAAATCTTGGATGACGTGACACCAAATCAAAGCCTCACTCCTCCCCTGGTCAGCCCTGGACCCTCGCTGGCATCATCTGGGCACTCAGGGCGCCAGATATGTACCGTCCTCTGCTTTCCCCAGTGGCGTTTCCACAGTCAGTGGTCCCCAGCTTTACAGAACTCTAGTTTCTCCTCTGTGTTGCCCCACTCCCTTCTCCCAGGCAGAGGCAGAGACAAAGCTACTTACTCCCCAGCACCAGGGCTGTGTTCATTCCCACCGTCCTTATCAGCAGCCGGGGAAACGGCCTGCTGTTCTGTACCACCCAGTTCACAGATCCATCTGTACAGCTGTCTAAACAAAACTGGGAGGAAAACCCTCATTTGTTTTTAAGAGAGTTTAAACTGAGCAGAATGCTGGTCTTAGCATTAAAGTTTGGGGCTAAGGTGACAGAGAGTCTGGCAGGCTGGTATTGCTGCTGGGGAGACTCGTTTAATGTTCCGGTTCTCTTAAGGCAGCAGAACGCTTTCTCTTTCTTTGTTTCATTGTTTCTTTGTTTCTTTCTTTGTTTCTCTCTTTGTTTTTTTCTTTTTTCTTTCTTTTTCTTTCTTTCTTTGTTTCTTTCTTTATTCCTTCCTTCCTTCCTTCTTCCTTTCTTCCTTGCTTCCTTCCTTCCTTTCTTTTCTTCCATTTTCTTCTAACTTTGCATCCACAGTCCCAGCTATCTTGATTCAAAACCAGAGGTTGCAGAAGGACAGAGGGACAGAGCTCCTTTTGCTTTTTCGGCTCTTTCGAGACCCCTTAGTGCCAGGTTGGGAGGGTATCCTGTGACCCGCCTCCAGAAAATGAGGCTCACCCACGCCAGCACAAGCTGGAGAGAGGCTCACGACCTGTGCTCCACACCACAACAGTCTAGACTTTAAACTTTTGAAACAAATTCCATTCAAGGGCACTAGATGGGAGTCTCAAAACTAGCGCAGGGCCCTTCTTGAGGGTTGTGAAGGGGAAATCAAGGCATAGCACAAGTCAGAGCTATGTTTAGTTCTTCTCTTAAGGGCACACTTGGGGTTCACATGCAGTTTGGCAGCCCCTTACTAACCGCAGCAGGTAGTTCAGTGGTTGGAGCGGTCTGCTCTCTTGGTTACAGATGACAGAGCTCTCTAGAACTGACAAAGTCACAAGGGTTATCCCAGGATAGTGGTGACTCTCACAAGGGCTATCCCAGGATAACGGTGACTCTCAGAATCCCAGAAGAGGAAAAGCCATAGACCCTGCAGGAAGTCTAATTACATAGCTCATGGCACGGGGTTCTCTGCTGGGACTTCCGAAGGAGTGAAAGGGGATTCAGAGGCAGTGAGTCACCTTTCTAAAGGATGGCTAGCATAAGCCACAAGGTGCTCCGATCTGAAGGTCCCACTGGCCCTATTGATTTGGGACCAACTACCACTCAGGGCATTCTCCCTTGGTCCCCTTGGACTTTGTTGTCTCCAGATGACTACCCACACCATTTGCCTAGGCCACAGAGCACGGTACGATTTCTTGGCTCCCGAGACCCTTGTCGTCATTCCTCAGCCTGGCTTTGTAGTTCCTTTTTCCTTCCATGGGATCTGGGGACCGCTGATTCCAACTGAGAGTCTTCTCAAACATCAAAAGCTATGCCAGCCTTCCTGAGGCTAAAACTTGGGATAACAGAGTATCTCAGACTCGGGCAGTCAGGACAGTTGGGAAAGCTGGGACAGGCATGGTGCCTTGCTGATATGTTCCCATAGGCCTTGCTTGGTGGCTTGTGCTCTCTCACAACTTCAGCTGGGCCAATCTCCCTCCCGACCACTTCCTTTACCATCACAGAGGTAGGAAGCCTTTTAGTGTTCTGGCTCTTTTAAAGTCCCCATCAGTGCTAAGGGGAGTCAGGTGGGAAGAGTGCCCTGTGTCACCTGCCTGGGAAGCTATTCTGAGCCCTACTCGGGGTCAGTCCTGCCCTCCTATGGGCTCAGAGCTGGCCATCCCCAGGCAGGATAAGACTTGAAGGACAGTGGTTCTCAGCACATTTGAGTGCAGGTAACCAAGAAACCGGCCCAGTGTAGACTCCAGACTGTAGTTAGAGATGTCATTATGTCTGAGATGGGGGCCACAGGATTTGCACTTTAACCCACTTCTCAAGGAAGCTCAATGAATGGTTCTTTCTGCCTCATTTGGGGAAACAGATTTAGAGTCACTCTGCAGTGTTCCAGCCAAGAGCAGACATCAGAGACAAAAAGCTGAAAAACTGTCTGGTTACCTGAAGGACTAATTGTACCTTACTTCCTACATTCTGATGCCTTGACATCTGGGTCCTCCTAACAGTGGAGGGCAGCTCCTGTTATGTGACCAGTCCTAGACACAGAAAAAGACACCTCTTCCCATTCACCTGTGCGTCCCAGCTGCTGTCCATCTGTCCTGGTCAACCAGCACAGGGACCAGACCGGCAGGAACCGCCCTGTGCCCCAGAGCCCTGAGCATATCCTGTCGCTCCTTAAGTCTTCCCGGCAACCTGAGAGAAACTCGGCGCAGTATTCCCTTACTTTGTGTCTTTCTCAGAGGACAAATGTGACAGTGTTTTAAACACGTTAGACTTCTGAGTGCTTGGAACAGTGCCTGGTTTCCCAGAGAGGATTAGGTCAGTATCTATTATTATTCTCATTTTGCTAATGGGGAGACAGAGGCAGAAACAGGATTAAGTCACTTGCCAGGACCCCCAGCTCTCATCGAGCTGGACGGAAGCCACCTTCTAGCTACAGAGCTGGCGTCTTATTTAACACAGCAGAGAAAGGCACCATGATTTTGCTTAATGACACGTATCATTAGGTTTCTCTTGACTTTTCTTGTGTAATACCCACCATAGCAGACGCTTGTTTGAAACACGAAGCAGGTTTTGTTTCTGTCGAGTGGCTTGGCTCTAGACCAGAAAGCTGTAGCCTCTCCTAGGCCCTGGGCAGTGGTAAGGCTGCGGGGGAGTGTGGGCTGTGGCTCTCAGGAAGGGTCCCACGCTGGTGTGCAAAGCCTCACTGAGAGAATGAACATCGACTTCGGTGGGGTGCTAGCTTCATTGTGCTGTGCAGGGCTAACTGATCAGCCTGAGCTCAGAGTCTGTGGCACGGAGCTCTGTGATCTACACAGACACAAATGAGGAAGGCCTGGGCTCCCGAGGGAATTGACAGCATCTGGTGACTGATGAGAACTGAGAGGCCAGAGGAGGAGGTGGGCAATCCCTCCACGCCGCCCTCTCTTCCCTAAGAGCTGAGTTAATCAGAAATGGAATTTCTCTTTCCTCCACTTCTCATAATTCAAGCTTAGCGATGGGTCCATTTTAAGATACAGCGTGCCTGGCACATCTCGGCTTCGAAAACATCCACTCTCCCTGAAGATGCCAACCGTGTGGGCAGACGCAGGAAAGTGCAGATCGCTGAGGCTTAGCTTCTGGCTCAGAGCAGCCTCTACGGCTACAACTCAGCATCACACTTGCTCTCCTTCATAGAGACATCCCAAGGACTGTCTGGGCCCAGACTCTTGAGTGGCTCAGTCTGGAATCTGGCTATGCTGCAATTGTCTAGCTCAAGCAGGAGAGACCTGGAAACTGGTGGTCATTCTGCTTCTCTTCAATAATGTGAGAGCTACACACAATACACCCGCAGCATGGGCCCCGTAATTGCTTGGCTTGTCTTCGTCAAGATTGTGTAATGCATTCTTCCCAAACGACTTGCACTGTGTCATAGGCGTGATATTTTTAAGTATCCATAGATCTGTTAGTTAATAAATCCTAATTTGCTAAACGCAGAGACACAGATAAGTTTGCTTTGTGGCATGGCCCCAGATGCTCTGATGGGATCCATTTTGACTGTGTTTGGATATTCTTATTTATCTACTTATCATCAGCTTTATTTCCAGACAGGAGTGCCTAAATGAAGAGCTAACCTGTATTAAATTATGTTATTCGGGGACAGTAAGTCCAGCACGTTCTTAAGCTGGGTATGCTCATGTACTAATGTTACTGTTACCTGCTCCTAACAGGTGCAATGCCCTTCCCAACACACACACACACACACACATATAGACACAAACACAAGCACATATAGACACACACACAGACACAAACACACGGAGACACATATAGACATACACACAGACACAAATACACAGAGACACATATAGACACACACAGAGACACACACAAACACACACAGACACATATAGACACACACACACAAACACATACACAGACACATATAGACACACACACAGACACACAGACACAGACACATATAGACACACACACAGACACACACAGACACATATAGACACACACACACCAACACATTCACAGACACATATAGACACACAAATGAAGACACACACAGACACATATAGACACATAAATATACACAGACACACACAAACACACATGTATACACGCATATACACACAGACACATAGACATACACACACATACACACACATAGACATATAGACACACAAACACAGACACACACAGACACATAAACACACACAGATCCACACGAACACACACACAGACACACATATAGACACATAAGCACACACAGAGATACACACACAAACACATATAGACACATAAACTAGACACACACAGACACATGCAGACACACATAGACACATAAACACACAGACACACACAAAGACACACATATACACTTGTATGTACTCATTAGTGAACGCAAGATAAACATTCAGGAGATTAAGAAGTTCTCACGCTAGAGAGATGGCTCAGTGGTTAAGAGCACTGACTGCTCTTCCAGAGGTCCTGAGTTCAATTCCCAGCAACAGCATGATGGCTCACAACCATCTGTACAGCTACAGTGTACTCATATACATAAAATAAATAAATTTAAAAAAACTGATAATTCACATTTAAAATAAAAAGGAAGGGGTTCCTCCCTAAACATTTAGTTTCCTTTGCTAAACCACTTATCAAGTACTGCTGAGACCTCGCCCTGAGGCAAACCTCTGAATGGTTGTCAGTGTTTTTTACCTTCTTTCTTCTCTTTTCTTTGGTTCTTCACCAAAAGCAGTTTGGGTTCGAGAGAGCACAGGTGTGTGGGTGACTTGGTGCGAGGTTTCGGCTCCTTTCTTCAGAGGATGCCAGTACTGAATGGGAGTTGCTGAACCACTGGAGGCCACCAGAGGGAAGAGTCAGGGTCTTGGTACCCATACTTACCCGCAGCCCAGATACATGATGGCCGGAGGCCAGACACTGAGGCAGGCCACGTGGTTGGCTTGCTTCTGCCCACACCTACAGGTCAGCCCACAGTGGGGATTCTCAAGGCAGAAACAATTCACAGAGAAACATTTACAAGGTGAGTCTTCAGTTGTTCGTGCTAGAAACATGGCCGTATGCTGCTCAGATGAACTCCCACATCTCTCTCCAGTCAATTCTCGGGACCTTCAACCCTGAGGAGAAGTGTTTAGAGTTCCGTTACCTGTGTCCCTCACTTGGACCCCTACGATGGCCTCAGCAGCCTCCTCACTTACAGCGGCTTCTCACTGGGCCTGTCACTGTCATTGGAGAGATGGCCTTTAATCAACCACATAAACTCTCTCGTGTTTGTTCAACAGCTTCGCCGCCTTTCAGGACTCACGTTGTCCTTCCTCGGGACCTTCCAGAAGGTTCTCTGTCTTCCACACCCTGACCCTGCCATTGTTCTCGTCTCTGATCTCCCAGGTTTTAACTCCCAGCTTCAATTTGAGAAACTTCCAACGGTGTAGCCCATAACACAAGCCGCCATTCCCACACGCCTTCTCTACAAACTGTCCTCCAAAATGGAGGTGGGAGGAGGGACAACTCAGACATCGCTAGGTAACAGACTCCCAGGGATAAACAGACAACAATCCTATGTCGAAGAGAAACCTTCAGATCCGTGAACGCGTACTGGACAAGGACCGGCAGCCGTGTGGAGAGTTACAGGTCTCGGGGGGCCGTAGCTACAATGCTGGTACCCTAGTTTGTGACCCCGCTGTGGCTTCCTGCATGGCTGAGGAGATGAGGCGTGAAGAGATCACTGGCCTGTTTGTGGACACTTGGTGTGTAAACATGTCGTTCTGAGGCATCAGTAACTAAACTGGGTAGACCGGAACTGTTACGGGAGCCAGGATTTTATGTGTAGTTGGCGTCGGGTTGGTATAAATTCACAGTTCAGGGTTTTCATTTTAGGGTGTAAAATGTAATCCCCATGGAAACCTCAAAAAATAGCTACAGACTATATAAATATGGAAATGGGAGGGACTGAAGAGGCTCAGTAGGAGAATGTCAACCTCATACCACTGTAATGTAGAAAAGGAGACGCCAAACCCCAGCAAGGCGGCTAGACAGAGAGCAGACTGTCAGAAATCCGTGCATCCTTGTCAGGGGGATTCAGACGCGAGTGGGTTAAATCCTCCCATCAAACAATAGAGACTGGTAAAGTGGACAGGCAACCCAGGGTCCAACTGATTGCTGCCTGCAAACGGCTGGAGGTCCAAGGCTAGGTGAGGGGTAAGGGCCAGGAAGGGGTGTTCGCAAGGACGAACAGAATGGGCAGAGGGAGCCCTTCAGGAAAGCCTTTTGAACCCAAATCTTGTTTGACAAGGATTATAGGGACAATAAAGGCATTTAAGCTAGTGAAAAGTTCAATCCAGAAAGTAGATGTAACAACTAGGGACCTAGGAACCTAACTGGCCCGTGTAATGAGAAAAGCAAAACCTCTCAGATCGAAGGGAGATTCCTCCCTTCCCTGTGACTTCTTTTTCATTTATTTATTTATTTATTTATTTATTTATTTATTTATTTTTGGCTTTTTGAGATAGGGTTTTACTGTGTAGTGTTGGCTATCCTGAAACTCTCATTCTGTAGACCAGGCTGGCCTCAATCCACCTGCTTCTGCCTCTGGAGTGCTGGGATTAAAGGCGTCCACCTCTACAGCCCAGAGATCTTACTATTGAACTCTCCACAAGCAAGTTTTGGAACAATTGACTGAGTAGGGAACTGAGCTGTGAAACCACAAATACTTAGTTAGACCTGGCAGAGCCTACCACCCAATAGTAGCATGAACTGGGATTTTGTATGTACTTATAAATTCACAGTACAAGTTTTCATTTGGGAATGTAAAATGTAACCCCATGGAAACCTAAACCAGCTACAGACTAAAACACAGTAGGTTCTGCCCAGAAACACCAATATGGGTCACAAGTGAAACCCCAGTAGACTCTAAAAGACCCATATCCCAGCAAGAGTCTTGCCTCCAATGATGCTAGAAACAGCAACAGAAGAAACACTGGAAAGTTCACACATCTGTGAAAATTAAATCACACACTCACACAGTTAACAGCTCAGTGAGGAAATAGAGTAACACATGAAAAAAAATATATTTAACACCAGGCATCATTTGGAAAATGCAAATCAAAACGTACAAAGAGCCTTTGGAATCTGGTATTCATCAGGATGGTGATTGCTAAAAGAACAAAGAGAAGAGAAGGGAACACAGAGGAATCTGTCCAGTGCTGTGGTGTGGGGCTCGAAGTCCTCTGTTCCTGAGGGTGGCATGCAGGAGAGACTTGCGCTCTGGCGGTAGTGTTTCGAGATGGCGAGCTTTCACAGGTGGGGCTTGGCAGAAGGTGCTGAGGCATTGCTCAGGAAGGGATGAGGCTCAAGGGTGGGTTGCTATGGAAACCTGAGCCTAAGCATCAGGTTAGTATCGACTTGAAAGTTATCGCGTGATGTTCATCTAGTTACTCCTAGAAGGAGAAAGGGAGATTTCTACCTGAGTGACCCCTGCATGGCTGCCGGGCGTGAGGTGCAGCTGGGCGAAGGTGGACATTCTGTCACCAGCCTTGGCATTTGTAGAGGGTCATTTGGAGTGGTCTTCTAGGATGGAGGGAACCCCGTTTGTTTAAATACCACTACGCTGCTTGCTGGCTGTGTCCTCTTGGACAAACAACTTGCCTTTAAGGGGCTTCTGTTTTCTGTCTCAGATATGGAGCACGTATCTTTCTAACTTGGTGCTTCTGCTGTCTTGCCGGCCTTGGGGGCGCAGAAGAGGATGTACCGACGGCAGCCTGCATGTTTCACTGGCTAAGGCCCCAAACCAGCTCAGCAGACAACTCAGGCTCTAAATTTGTTTTGCACTCAGCAGGAAGCTACATATGTCACGGAGAGAGGCACATGTTCACGGGAGAGCAGACTTTCCGCAGAGCCATAGAAACGCAAAACGGAGAGTAGCGGGTCTTCTGATTGCTTTTAAAATCATGAGTCAAGGTGGGGTGATACTGAGGCGAGTTGGTTCATACTTTGGATATTATTTTCTGATTAGTCTCTACCATCTTTTTCTCTTTTTAATTTTTTTATTTTGTTCTTTGAATATTTTTTGTTTGTTTTGATTTTCTTTCTTTTTTTTTTTTTTAAGATTTATTTATTTATTATAAGTAAGTACACCGTAGCTGTCTTCAGACACTCCAGAAGAGGGAGTCAGATCTCCTTACAGATGGTTGTGAGCCACCATGTGGTTGCTGGGATTTGAACTCTGGACCTTCGGAAGAGCAGTCAGTGCTCTTAACGGCTGAGCCGTCTCTCCAGCCCAGTTTCTGCCATCTTGAATGGAAATCTCCCACAGCAATCTTGATAAGGCCTAGGTAAAATATTAAGGCCTAGATAGAAAGTTAAGGCCTAGGTAAAATGTTAAGACATAGGCAACAGTTACCTGGCTAGCTTGCTGTTATCTTTCTGCCGTTACTAGAAAGCTTTCTAGCAACAAGATTGATTATGTTCTATGCCCCCCGGAAACCAATCACAATAAAAGTCAATAGGACTGTTTTGTATAGTTAACCACATTAAGCTTGGACCTGAGTCAACCACCCAGCAGAGTCAACCACACAATGGCACTTCCTGCACCCATGTGTAAGCTTTTATGGTATAAGCTGCCCCTGGAATGGACCCCAACATAAGAGAGACACCTGCCCCAATATAAGAAGCTATTTGGAATAAGACTTCCATTTTGAGTAATGGTTGAGTAAAATTCCATTTCCCAATACCTCCCTGGGAGCTGATGTCGTGCTTGGCAAGTTAAGACATGAATGTTAGACAAGTTCCATCCTAGTAGACAAATTAGAACGTGAATATTAGACAAGGCAAGTCCCCTGCCACAGTTGAATAGCCCACCCGATGGGAGCAAGGTAAGTGCACAACAAAGACATGCTCCTAAGGAAATCCCCCTACCCCTAAGTTATGATTGGAAGAAAAACTTGACACAAATGTTTATGGATTTGGGGTTTAAAAACCCTATAAGGTCTTAACTTGGGGTCTCGGTTCATTCCCAAATCTGGACCGTGGCCCTGGTTGACCAGTCTTGGTGAGCATGCTCAATGAACTATTCCTGTCTGACCGAGATCGGTGTGTGAGGCAGTTCCTGGACCCCAACTAACCTGAAGAGCTCGATACACATCCCTGAGATCAAAAGACTCTTCACGACCATAGCGACTGAACAGGGCCCAGGAAGAGGACTGTGCCAAGCCCCCTGCTTCCTTTCACTCTCTGTAGGGTACCAATGACTTGGATTGCATCTGTGGAAGGTGACCCCAACTCTCCCACTGAAGATGACCATTCACCCAGGTGTTGGCGCATTATCTCCACGGGAAGCAAGCTATGAGGGAATGAGGGAAAGAGGGAGAGTGGAGTGAGGAAAGGGACTCTCCTCCCACCAAATACAGCTAAAGGACCATGAGAACCCCCAGGATTAGAGAGCCCTGAGCTTGGACCTGGAGGTGGAGCCCTGCCGGATTCTGGCTACAGGGGGCTAAGGCGAGAGGGTTATACATCTATGGTTTTCCTGGACCACAGAGTGAGTTCGAGGCTTACCTGAATAACTTGCTGAGACCTTACTCCAAAATAAAAAGAAAAAGGGAGGTCAGGTGTGAGGCTCGGCGGCGAGTGCTTGTTGGTAATACACAAGGGCTTTGGTTCAGTGCTTGGCTCTGCAAGAGGAAAAGACACTGAAAACACGTTTGAAGTTAAGGTATTACACAACCATGTAACTTTGCATGTAACTTGGATGTCACAAAACGGGAAGGGCATGTTCAACGTCCTCTGTTTCTGTTCCTTCAAGCAACCAATGCTGCTCTTCTATAAAGAAGAAAAACAGGAACAAGGTGAACTTGAATTAACTCTCATTTTCAGACAGAAGCAGTTGTGAACATTTGGATCAATCATTATTTTAGAATTTAAAATTCTTTCTTTCTTTCTTTCTTTCTTTCTTTCTTTCTTTCTTTCTTTCTTTCTTTCTTTCTTTCTTTTGAAAATTCTTTGGAGATGGAGTCTCACTGTGTAGCCCACCCTGACTGTGACTTTTTGATCTTGCTGCATCTGCCTTCTGAAAGTTTCCATTCTAGGCGTGCACCACCACGGCCAGGTAATTTTTCTTTCATTAAGGGAAACGTGTCCACATGCATTTTTGTTCAATTATACATGTACATCCTCGGCCTTGAGTATGAACACATATGCACACATACATGCCAACAGAACATGCATCTGAGTTATGTGCTATGTCTACTTGAACATTTAGTTCATGCTTTATTTAAGTTTGCCACAACGTGCACTTGGTCAAATGAAACAAGAATGCAGTTCAGACGAGATGACCCTGGTGTCAGTAAGTTTGATTGTTTACATCGGAACCCTTCCTGATCCTATGTAGGATGACACACATCTTCCCTGACAGCCTGTGGGGCACAGGAAGCGGCTGCTGAGTGACAACTCCCCATTGTCACTGCTGTTCTTCCCCCTGCATGCTGTGTCCAGGCCCACTGAGAAAACGTGATAAGCCCCTATGGCTAACCAGACTCACATTTTCCGTATTGTGAAGTGCTCCTTAACTCACAGAGAGAATCCAAGAGGACTTGCTTACATAGGAGGCTCTCTGTGCTGTTTAAATTGGGACTGTTCACAAACTGGGAAACACGGTGTCTCAGGAACTCACTTTGCCAGCTAAGCAGGGCACATGCTGGATCCTTACATCTTTGGAAATCTATGGGTTACCTGAACAGGATAGGGTGCTGCTGTCCTTCTAGGCTGTTGACTAAAAATCAACAGATCTACCAAGAGGACAGAGTGGCCTCGGGACCCAGAAGGACTCGAGCTATCTCTCTACAGAGAAGATGCACTGTGTGAGGTGGTTTCCTGCCTCACTCCTGTGATCAAAGTGGCCAAAGCCTCCTTGTGTCTCATTAGAGGTCACCTGATCAAATATTCTAAGGAGTGAGCTGAACCTGAATGGCCGGAAGACAAGTGCAGAATGATGCCTTATTGATAACGGTTTTCAAGAGGAACGCAACCAATGGAATGTATGCATACATTGTAAAAGGGGATTCGCTAGATTGGCTTACATGGTATGCACTGGATAGAGCAACATTGGATTTCTGCATGCTAGAGAGACTGAGAACTTGGTAGCTGGATGCCTCAGCAGACCTAACCTAGTGCGGAAGGTCTGGGGTCTGGGAAAATTCCAGAGAGTCACTGGTGTTGAGTCTGAATTGAAAGCTAGAAGAGACTGGAGTGTGGTGTCGGCGGCAGATCCAGTAGCAGCAGACATGGTCAGATAACAATGGAGCTCACAAGGGTGTGTGGGGCAGCCTCCCTCCAAGATCCTTCCCCAGTCATCCAAAGTGTTTCCTACATACAGGGAGAGTCTTTATTTCTAGTCACTGTCCCACAAGTCAGTCACCTGGAAACGACCACAGACATACACCAGTGTCCTTCACCAGTCCTAGGTATCTCTGAACACAGTCGAGCTGACTGCCGAGACAAACCATCACAGTCACTGTCATGGCTAATGTTCACAGTCCACTCAACAGGACCTAGAATCACCAAGGAGACAAATCTCTGGGCGTGTCCTCAGGGAGGTGTCTAGAGGGATGGTTCTCAACCTTCCTATGTTGAGACCCTTCAATATTGTTACTTCAAAACTGTAATTTTGTTACTGTTATAAATCATAATATAAATATCATTTTTCCCTGATGGTCTGGGGGTTGCAACCCATGGGTTGAGAACCGTTATTATACAGTAAGTTAATGGAGGTGGACTGAGCCACCCTAACTGTGGGTGACACCGTTCTATGGACTGGGGTCCTAGACTGCGTTAAAAGGAGCTAGGGAGAAGAACACAAACCTTCATCTCTCTCTCTCTCTCTGCTTCTTCACTGTTACACAATGTAACAGGCTGCCTTATGGCCAAGATGCCAATGACTATAGTGAACTCTACTAAACCCTCTCTCCTGTGTTCCCATCACCCCATGGCTATAGTGAACCCCACTAACCCTCCCCTTCTGAGGTTGCCTTTGTTGGGTATTTTTGTAGCAACAATGAGAAAAATAACTAACATTTTCATCTTCCATGAAAGCAAAGTTTTATTAAAGTGATATTGGCCCCATGACAGCAGAGACCAGGAGTTATGGGACAGGAGTGTCCACAGGACAGGAGAGCAGCTCCTCCACCTGTCTTACACAGAGCAGTCTGAGCACCCCGACTCCTGTCTCTGCCCCTGACTGTCAGTTAAAAGCTTTGAGGTCTTTGTGTTACTGAGAAAAAAACCCTTAAATTGGATGGCCCCATGGAAAGTCAGTCTCTCCTCCCAGAGGCTCAGACTTGAAAAGAGAGTGAGGAGGGACTGAACCCTAGTCCACGGGAAGAGCCTTATGTGACCTGGACAATCCCAATCCCCCAGACGTTGCCTCCTTCTCCAGTTGTCTCTGTCCATGTACTGAGGGCTCTTTCCCGGTCAACCTGTAGGGATAGCTCCTGCTATGTGAGGGAGGCATAGTGAGGCATAGTGCTTTGTACCTCACGGCCCCAGTTCCTTTGTCTGACATGACCACAAATAAGACAACAACCTTTTGCAAGTCTCCATCTTGGATCAGAGTGTGGCTGGGGCTTCTGTTATCCATGAGAATGGTTCCTATTCAGGACAGCTCTGCAGGTTCCCGTGGAAGCTTTAGAACTTTTTTTTTAAGGTTTATTTATTTATTTTATGTATATGAGTACACTGTACAGATGGTTGTGAGTCATCATGTGGTTCCTGGGAATTTATTTATTATTATATGTAAGTACACTGTTGCTGTCTTCAGACACACCAGAAGAAGGTGTCAGATCTCATTAGGGATAGTGGTGAGCCACCACGTGGTTGCTGGGATTTGAACTTAGGACCTTCGGAAGAGCAGTCAGTGCTCTTAACCTCTGAGCCATCTCTCCAGCTCTGGAGATTGCTTTCTTGCCTGCTTTAATCCGTCAAGCAGAAGAGATCTTTGCACTTGTGTCTTTGAACAAGAAACAGGAGCGGGGCTTCTACCCTGGCAAAGCTGAGCCTGGCTGAGCAGCTGAGCGTGGGAAGGGCTTGTGGGGGCTCCATCTTCCTGCAGAAAATGATTTTCTCACCTTCATATTTTCCCATCGGGGTAGAAAGACTTGTTTTTAGAGGAATGAGATTTCCCCCCACTTTAAAACTCATTTGAACACAATGGTCTCTAAAATAGAAAACAGGTACCCACAGAAATAATTTTAGAGACAGATACCATTCTGAGACAAAGGAAGTGACCCAGTTTCCCCCAAGTGCATTTGGCTAAGCGCATGCCACTGTTAAGGCTGTGGTACTCTTAATGGCAAGCCTTTGCTGTAAATACCCCTATAAATATTTCTTTCCTGTTTACATATACTAAGATGTTGGAGACCAGAGATTTGTCCTCATAATTGACAGCTGTTAGACCTGGTACCTCAGCCACCTTAAGCAGAGGTCAGTCTGCCAAGCAGCCAGCCTGACTGCCAACAGGGCAGTCCAGTCACTCTGAACATTGCAGGAATTCCTCAAGGAAGCTACATTTGACCATAGCTGCTTGCTGCAGACACCTAGCTCCAGCTCCAGATGGTGCCATTGCCGACACGACCTTTCTGTAAAGCAGCTGACAGTACCAAGGAAGCCATTCTATAAATCAGCTGTACTGGATCCATCGACCACCATAGCCTCAGTGAGCTCCGGTAGCCATTTTCTGAGGCCATGAGGGGAGAGTGTACCCTGTGGCCCAACAGAAGCCATGTGATTGGTACAAGCACACCCCCATAAAGAACCACCATGATTGGTGCAAACACCCTTGCCATACCCCTTTCTGGTTATCTGAGTGGGCTGTTTGGCTCAATTTTCAGGAAGACACACACACACACCACACATACACACACACACACACACACACACACACACACTGGACATCCTGTTCTAGGTGTTGTAGCATCAGCAGTGATGGAGAGAAAGCTCATCACTCTAAGAAGCTTTGAAAGTCTCCCCAAGTGTTGTCATCTCAATTTGATAGAACAGAGAACAATCTCAAGACTTGCAGAGTTGAGGGGAGTGGCAGCTATAGCCCACTCTGCACGCTGAAGTCTGACGGACCAAGAATTCCTGCCAGTGACTGTTAGATACAGGAAGACCTCTCTCTGTCTCTAATCACTCTTGTCTACAGCAGATTCTGTAGTCACGTCTGTGGATTCACCCAATCAACAGGCAGTTCTTCCTTCTCCACTGAACGCCAGCTGGTGTCCTCTGGTTCAGTTCAGCCCTGATTCTGACCACCTGGAGATGGTGTGAGGACCATAGGCTGTGCCCTCTGCCCTCACCCTCAGACCGCAGCACCTTACATGCCAGCTGAAAGCTTCCGCTCCTGCCTGAGCTTCTGGTCAGTGACTATAAGTGGAGGCGGGGTGAGGGGAGTTGATTGATTTGATAGAGAAGAACTCAGAGAAGATCCTGCTTACATTCATTCCTTTCTGGGGGTCGAGGAGGGGGAGAGAAGAATGTTGTGACGAATATTATTGAAAAGATGCTGAGGTCAAGGCAAAAGAGAAGAAACAGAATTCCTAGGGAGTCTCCCGCTTTGGAGGAAACTGCGATTGTCCAGCCCTCGACATGAACCTGTTTTTAGATGTTAATGGAAGTTCCATTGTGCAGTTGGGATGGGCAACACCACTGTACTGGTGACTAATGGGGTAGGGCTGGAATCCAACATACAGATCATGGTTGGTTCCCTTGGCAACTAGCTTGGCCAAAGTGTTCATGGTAGTGTGAGTATATGGTGGTGGTGGAGGGGTGGGTGCTTCATCAGAACAAAAGACATCCCTTCCTCTATCACTCGGGAAGTGACTAGGACTCAGGAGCCCCGTGTCAGGGCCTAGAATGTAGACCACACATAGTTTTAAAAATTATTATACTTCAGAGCTGCAAAAACAACGACGTGTGTGCATGTGTACGCATGCACATGTGCATGTGCACATGTATACCAGCACATGCGTGTGTGTACATGCTTGTGTGTGCATCCAAGCCTCTACATAAGTAGCTCTGGATTTAGGGGTCTTTGAGGCGTTCTGTGGGGGCTTTGGGTTAGGTGTTTTCCACTTACGACTGGGCTGGTGTGCCAGTCATACTTGGTCAGGTGGTTCTAAAGTGCCTTTGGCCCACTCACTGGCCCTGAGCCCTCCAACATGGTGAGAGAGAACTCACACGGCTCTGCTGACCCTCCCTCAGACCCACCCTCTCCCACCATGAGCTCTGCCCAGTGTCAGGGCCCAGCTCCTGTGCTGGACCCTTGCTATGCAAGCAGCAAATAGCCAGAGGTTTGGACTAGAGCAGACAGCACGTTTCAAGACGAGAGATGAGGGCCTATGTTCTGGTTACTCTGTGGCACGTATCCCGATCAAGTTCCTCAAGCTCCGAGATTCAACTTCTTCACCTATGCTCTGGAACGAGAGAACACCATATCCCTGACCCTGATGCTGAAGAGGTGAGAAGAAAGGAGAGCACAGGCTAGAACAGACTGAGCACAGGCTAGAATAGACTGAGCCACGGAACTGGGAGGAAATGTCACCTGTGGGGCCTGGACACCTCATCTCCCTGCCTGTGCTAGGTCAGGACATTAGAGCAGTTACTGTCCCACGCTGGGAGGAAGCCAGGAGGAACAGAGACCCCAGATCTCCCATGCTATCTTTTCCTGGGAGTGTCTGTCCGCATAACGGCTGTCAGCGTGAGCAGGCTGACATCCCAAAGGAACAAGGAGTAGGCAGGCCTGTGTGGCTGCTGACGGAGAGGGCAGGAGGCCACGGTCTCCACTCGGGGCAGTCAGAGCTGAGTGACCCCGGAGAAGCACTCAGCCTTGAGGATAAAAGCAGTAGGTTCTCTCCGCCCAGGGTTCTAGCACTCTAAGCTACAGGACTCCAAACAAAACCACAGAGAGGGTTTCTAACGAGAGGAGAGTGGACTGGTTTGGCCCTGCCCTACCCTCAGATGATAGGAATGCCTTACATCAGGGTCACTGGGCTGTGTTCTCTGGCCAGCGGTGAGTCACCAGTCCCTGAGGTCATTTTGGCTCCGACTCAAAGTAAACAGGGTATTGAGCAGCATATCAGGTGAGAAGTGGAAGGTTGGAGGGGAGGGCGGAGGGGGAGCGTGTGAAAGCAAAGAGAAGGCGCAAAGCCAAGACGCTGAGAGAGCCCAGTAGCAGGGTGGGCATCCCCGTCCAGTCCCGGTCAGCAATGATGGTCTTGCCCTCACTGTACGCTGGGGCCAGTGTGCTCAGCAGTTTGCAGAAGGAATGTGACCGGCAGATTCCCCAAGACTGTCTTCTCCTTTGCGCCTGTACCAATTAGTTCTCTATCCACCCAACCTCCCCGGGACAAATCCGCAGGGGACAAAACCTAGAACTGCCCCACCCTCAGCCTCCAGCATTAAAGTCTTCACTCTTTAACGTGTGGGCCTCCTCTGGAAGCGCCTAGGTTCTCCTGAGGTTTAGAGGTTCAGGATGGTCCTGTATGTAAAATCCTACCCCTGACTGCTGACTCTGATTGACAGGCTGAGGTCTGGGTTGTGCCAGGCAGGTCTAATTCACCCAGTGGATGAGGCCCAGAGGCAGGAGCAGTACCCTAGAGTCAGCTCCATGTTAACCTTCCAGTCCTCTGGTTTCCCATCCCTGAAACACTTCGCAGAGCCTGATTCCCCCGCCACTGTGCATGAGGGACATCTTGCAAGGGGGCCAGGCTGCTATACCCTCCGTCAGAGCCCATAAGCTTCCTGCCCTAAAGAGGCCCTGCCATGCACCTAATTTCTGTTGTCAGGGGCATCCTTCCCCAGCATGGGAACCCCTCGAAGGTTCACAGGACCCACACATCACAGAAGGGTACAACAAGCTCCCAGGAGCCCCACAGGACAACTGAACAAAAGACCAAGATTGTCCTGGAAGTAACCTGTAGACCTGAAACAAGTGTTCTCTTTGACGGGAGGGTTTATGGGAATCCCTGTATTTTAGCCCAAGTCACAGCGGGCACTGCTGAAGACCTTCGCGATGTGAACTTCCACTTCCTGCCCAGAGCTCACCCAATGGGAGGAGGCTTCGGCCTCCAGAATCCATTCATTCAGGAAAACAAAACACAGCTCCAAGGAATCCGGAGAGCCATTTCTCCAGATCAAACTGTAGCACAGTTGTCCCCAGCTGTAGCCTTTCCCTTCCTCATACTGTTGCTGTTTGTGCCCAGGGGGGAGGGCGGGGGGGGAGGTCTAGAAATGGGGGGCTCCCAGCAGGTGGGAGCTTCTCACTGCTCCTGGGTGGTCCTGACACCCACCCCAGTCCAAAACAAATGGAAGCAAAACTGACCTGTGACTACCCAATAAAACACTGAGCATGCTCATTAGTGGCACCACCACGTGGGACTGTGTGCTCCTGTTAACACCTGGTGTGTGTAGTGGTGGTGGGGGGCTCTGAGAAACTGCAACAAGCCTGCCACGCCTTCACCAAGCAGACCGAAACCCAAGGATGAGTGTGTGAGCCTTGATACAGGCTGTTCTCACTGCGGGGCAGGGCCTTGTGCTCTAGGTCATTAAAATGCGAAAGTCGCCCAGCTTATCAGGACCTTTGAGCTGCTGGAAGCTGAGAGGAGGAACAGAGAAACAATGGACTGGATTACTGCCCCTGGGGAGTCTCTCTTTTCTGGGAGAGACAGACACATTTAGATAAAAGCTGTGCACGGTGAGGAATGTACAGAAACACAGCCTTCTTTCTTCATGTGCCCCACACACTCACACCCAGAGTTAGGGGTGGGTAGGCACTGTAGGGGGACTTGTGGGCACTGACTGGACTACAGACCTCACAAGTCCACTGGGTGTGGGATATTAGATTGGAAAGCTGAAACCTCCACAGTGCATACCAGGCGCAGACCTCCTGGGAGGAGGCCGGAGCCTCACTGAACAGAGCCAGAAGGTTGGTAAGAAGGTCTTGCCACGTGGAACACGCACCTGATCACTTACCTGTGATCTGGCAAACTTACAGTAGCAGTGACACTGTCCCAGGTTGTCACTGGCATGGGGAATTTGGGTTGGTTCTGAAGGACAGTCGAGATCTAAGCAGCGGCCTACAGGGTCAGCCTTGGAGGCTCTTCACCTAGGAAGATTCATAGGATGGTAGAGCCTAGAAGTGGAAATACAAAAGTTAGCAAGACTCAGAACTCTGTTTAGGGAAGAAGATGACATGAAACTGGCAGAATTTTATCCTTCTTGTGTTGTGTTCTGTTAAACTGGCCTAAAACATCAGAAGTGGGGACACGGTGTGCCCTGACGATGCAGGGGAGTAGCCCTTCCTGTTAGAAGACAGGCTCTGTTGTATCAAGTTCAATAAAACTCGGACAACAGAAAGTTCGAAATAAACATTATCCAAATTGTTGCCGATCATCGCCAGCTCCCTTTCAGCCGCTACAGCAGGCTAAATATGAAATGACCCAGAGATCCGCATGGCTGGCTGGGGGAAGGGCATGCACACCCATCCGGAACCTTCCAGAAGCTTTAGAGAAGCCTGGCTCCAAAGGCTGCAGCTCCTGGTCTCCCCAACTGCCTTCTTGGGGCCTTCCTTCTCTGAAGTATGCCTACCTTTTCACTCTTATCAAAACTCCCCAAATGCATCCCAGGATCAGCATACTCCGACCATGTGCACAGCTCCAGGGCCTGACCTGAGGTGACCACTAGGCCTCCTTGACATTAAGGAGCGGCACGCGGGTCTTCACACAGATTTCTTCACATACTCAGCACACCACAGCTTCTCGCCTGTCTTAGTTGCTATGTTCTGAAATCCTTTGGCCAAGAAGCAATATACCTAAAAAAAAAATATGTCTTTTGATGATCTAAATATGGTTTTATGAACATGTACGCTGCAAGAAAACTCAAAAATATAAAACTGCCCAGCAACAGAGAGTCTTGTCCCTTCATATTAGGACAAAAACAAATAAACAAAATGAAAAACAAAACCAAAAGCGAACCCTGTAGTATACAAAGAAGAAAACCAGCCACGGGGAACCAGAACTGCGCCTGGTTGTGAACCTTCCTGATATAGTAGTGCAAAACCAGTTTGAGCTACTGAGTCTCGGGACAGAGTGCTGCAAACTGCCCTCAGGGAGTGTTGTAGAAATCTGTCCATGTGCGCGGTGGGCGGTGAGGGTGGGGGGTGGGGGGTGGGGGATAGGGGTGGGGGGTGGGTGGGGAGGACAGCTGTGATCCTGCTCTTGCAGATGCACCCCGGGGGAACCAGAACCGGGGAGAGAAATACAAACAAGATTAGACCCAAAATGGAGAAGCATTTTACACAGAGGCACTTGCGGGACTAAGCTAATGCTTCCTTCTTTCTCTGCTTTGGGCACGTTTAGGCTCTTTCCAGCTGATGGAATTGCAGCAAGAGAGGAGGGCTCAGCTCTCTGGGTTACTCCTGAGAGCTCGTGTCTGCCTGTTGTAGCACTAGAAACAAAAGTAGAACCTAGTAATGTGGTTGAAAGAGAGAAAGAGGAGGGGAGGCAGCGAGGGGAGAAGGGAATTGGGGAAAGGGGAGGGGCAAATCCAGCCAGGTAATCAAACCCCAGAAAATGTCAGAGAAACCTTCATGGCATGAGGCACCCGAGGTGGCTTCTGACTCTGGCCAGAGGACTGATGAGTTCCATGTGTTTGTGATGGAGATGCGACATGGTAAGGACCTGAGGGTGAACAGTAGACACGGTAAAGGCATGAGGATGGACCCTGGACACAATGAGGACATCAGGATGGACACTGGAGATAGCGAGGACATCAGGATGGACACTGGGCATGGTGAGGACATCAGGATGGACACTGGGCATAGTGAGGACATCAGGATGGACAATGGATAAAGCGATGAAGATAGAAGTGGACACGGTGCCAACCCGAAGATGGACACTGGACATGGTGAAGACCTGAGGTAGACAGGACGTGGTGAGGTCATGAAGACAGACATTGGATACATACACAGGATGAATTCAGTAAGAATGAGAGGTGAGACTCCAGAGGCCTGTGCTGTGTAAGCCTCATGGTTAACAGTGTGATCACGTGGTCGGTCACTGCTGTTTTCTGTCTGAGAGGCTGGAATCATCGCCAGTGGAACACAGTGCCTTTAACTTTCTGTAAATCTGAAACTCTGAAGTAGTTTTGTATCTACAGAAAAGACCTTAAACATTGGAATAATGGTTTCACCGTCACCGTAAGGTCAGAGCAGCGAGATGAGATGTGTCTGACATTAAAGGGCAGAGTGTCAGGCTGCAGTTTTCCCAACCCTCTGGGAGAGGCACTGTGTGGCCGGTGATGAGGTTTCCAAGCTACAAGACAGAGAGCAGAGGGTGGGGGCTCCACGCCTCTCACCCAATAAAACTTGAGTTGTTAACCACAATCCGGGTGTTCTGAACTGAAATCTCATAAAACCCAGGGACTAAAGCCCAAGACGAGAACATGAGACAGAGTTCTCCACAGAGGACAGCTGTCCCAGGGCTGGCCTGGCTTCCCCAGGAAGCTGTGGAGCCCTTCTGCTAGTCACGGGTCCTGGATGGCTGAGATTAGAACAGTAGACCAGACTAAGTCTATCCTCCATTTCCTTTGCCTCATCCCAAAGTGGAAGAATGGTGGCTGGCAAATCTCAAACAGAAAAGTCAAGATTCTGTAGAGTGGCACAAATCTCAGAACTCAGGAACTTACGCAGAAGCAGGGCTCCACCCGGCCCCAACCCCACAGTGTTTATTTAGGTTTCTATTTGCAAAACCCAGCAGGACCTTTGTGCTCTGAGCTGACAAACACGGTCATACGTTGAGCACAACTGGCTTGCCCTCAGTGGACAGACAGTGCTTAGAGCTACGGAGGTCCCAGGAGGCAGTAATGTCCCCCACTGCCTTTCCTAAGCCTCCACTCCAGGATGGGTCACAGTTCCTCACGGTTGGTTTGCTTGTAAGGTCCCAGAGCTGGAGCATTCTGGATCTAGCTGGGAGGTTTCCTGTGTGTCCCATTCCATGTGAGCTCTGTGGTAAGAGGCAGAGCCAGGATGGACAGAAGGACCTGTTACGGTGAGAGGCAGCCCAAGGCAGCGTGTCTTTGTGATTTCTCCTCAGTCAGAAGGAGGTGAATAGCTGCCCATCCTCTGGTAACTATCAGGGCACAGCAACCAGCTTAGAGGTTCTGAGGCCAAGCTGATCGAGACCCGTAGCTCAGCCCAGTGGCCCATCCGTGGCCTTGGGTCTCAGTTTCATAACACCCCGTTTCCTGTCTTCCTCAGCCTGTTCCCCCATGTTACCCAGGCTTTTCCTTCCAGATTTCCTGAAGCTTCCTGCCTCTATTCTTATCCCATTTTCTAAGGCCGCAACATGTATTCTGTGTCTCACAGGGCCTCTTGGGCAGTAACCACTCTCCTTACGGCCTCCTGACTCCTCCTCCCATGGCTAGTCTGCATGCCTGGACACCTCGTTTTATGGACTGCCATTCCCTAAAATCAATAGCCCCTGCTCTTCAAGCGAAGCCTGGAGTTAGAGCAAATGATCAGATGACAGCTCTCTTCCACTCCAGTCTCCCCCCTTTATCACCACTTGATGATAGTCGTTGTAGAAAGTTCAAGGAAGTGATGTATGTATTAGTTAGCATCTTCTGTGAAGCAAGCTTTTAAAAAAAACCTACAGATGTTTTCCTAGCTCCCATGAAATACATTTGCTATTTGAAAAGACAACAGTAGCTATGCTTCAATGACCTCTACGTGACTACTTGTGCTGTGACAAATTGAAAAATCAGTGTCCTGCCTGCCCCCTCCCATTCTTTTAAGTTCATGGAGATGAAGACGTGAAATCGACAGGCAGATTCCCTGTTCAACACAACAGAGCTAACAACAGCCCATCTGAACCCCCATGCCCTCTGATCCCTGTGTTTCTCTTGGAGCTTCCAGATTCTGGGTTTGCAAGATTAAATCCTTGTGGTCCTCTGGATGCAGACACCTGGGTTGGTATTGGTAGGCAGTGAATGGCTGCCAGTCTCAGTTTGGTTTGCTTGATTTTCCATTCTCCCGCTCACCCCGTCTGCTACCAGGGAAGACAGGCAGGAGCCTGATCACACTTTCCTTCCCAGTGGTGCTCTGCCTGGCTCTGTTATCACTGCTCTGTGAACAGAGCTGTAAAATCTCAAGTACAGTCCAGAGGACTAGAACTCCCAGGCACTGGCACGCTCTCTTCCTCACCCAGGTTGTCCCACGGTATGACACCCGAGCTCGCACAGACTTCTCAGTCTGCAGGGCTCCTCCCTTCTTCACAGCTCTGTTAATTTCTTCAGAGCAGTTGCGCCCTTTTGCACAGTTTATTGGTTCCTATGGCAACAGGTGATACTCTGCCCGCCTTGTGTCATCTGTAAATGTACTGGTGACAACTGACCTTAAGATGCTGTGGGGTAAGCCGGGCGGTGGTGGTGCACGCCTTTAATCCCAGCACTTGGGAGGCAGAGGGGATTTCTGAGTTCGAGGCCAGCCAGGGCTACACAGAGAAACCCTGTCTCGGAAAACAAAAAACAAAACAAAACAAAAAAAAAATAAAACAAACAAACAAACACAAAAAAAAAGATGTGGGTTTCGATGAGGAGAAGTAGGCCTGATGCCTGAAGGTCTTTTTGGTTGAGATAAAATCAGACCTACAAGTCGCAAATAGACAAATAGGAGATGGAAATATAGCTTAGTTGGTGGAATGCTTGCCTAGCAGGCTTGAGATTCTGAGTGTGATCCTCAGTCCTGCATAAAGCAGTCGGGAGGTAGATCCAGGAGGAACACAAGTACAAAGTCATCCTCAGCTAGGTAGGAGTAAGGGGTCAGTCTGGGCTGCTCAAGACTCTGTTAAAAACAAACAAAAAGACAGACAGACAGAAGGACTGGAGACAGCTTAGTTGGTAAACTGCCTGCCACGATCCCTTGCACCCACATAAGAAGTCTGGTGTGTCAGTTAGTACGTGCTTATCACCCCAGCACAAGGGAGGCAGACAGGCAGATCCTTAGGACTCACCAGCCAGCTAACTTAGCTAAATTAGTAAGTTCCAGTCAATGAGAAGTTGTCTCTAAAAACAAGTGGATGTTTCCAGAGGAATAATGCAAGTTGACTGTGGTCCTCCTACTCACACATATACACTCACACATGCACACTTTTTGGAGCAGAGGTGGGATTGGAGACAGGGTTTCTCTGTGTAGCCCTGGCTGTCATGGAACTCACTCTGTAGACCAGGCTGGCCTCGAACTCAGAAATCTGTCTGCCTCTGCCTCCTGAGTGGGGGGATTAAAGAAATGTGCCACCCTCCGGCTCTCCATACACATTCTTTTTCTGGTTTTTTTTTTGTTTTGTTTTTGTTGTTGTTGTTTTTCGAGACAGGGTTTCTCTGTGTAGCCCTGGCTGTCCTGGAACTCACTCCATAGACCAGGCTGGCCTCAAACTCAGAAATCCACCTGCCTCTGCCTCCCAAGTGCTGGGATTAAAAGCATGCGCCACCACTGCCCGGCTTACATACACATTTTTAAACATCCTCTCACAAACAGGCACACATATATACACCAAAAGAAGAAGGAGGAAGAGTAGGGAAAGGACGAGGAGGAGGAAAGAGAGAGAAAGGAAGAAAGATGAAAGAGAGAAAGAAGGAAAGAAAGAAAGAAAGAAAGAAAGAAAGAAAGAAAGAAAGAAAGAAAGAAAGAAAGAAAGGAAAGAAGGAAGGAAGGAAGGAAGGAAGGAAGGAAGGAAGAAACAATGTGTTTATGTGTTAAGTAAAATTTTGTTGATTGCACAGATTTGTTATTTAGAACACTGGTATTAAATGTTAGCCAGCAACTTTGCTTGTGCACTGTGTGTCTAGTACCACACTACCCTCTTTACCTGAGGTGTGCACTGTGCGTCCAGTACCACACTACCCTCTTTACCTGAGGTGTGTACTGTGCGTCCAGTACCACACTACCCTCTTTACCTGAGGTGTGCACTGTGCGTCCAGTACCACACTACCCTCTCTACCTGAGGCGTGCACTGTGCGTCCAGTACCACACTACCCTCTCTACCTGAGGCGTGCACTGTGCGTCCAGTACCACACTACCCTCTCTACCTGAGGCGTGTACTGTGCGTCCAGTACCACACTACCCTCTCTACCTGAGGCCTGCACTGTGCGTCCAGTACCACACTACCCTCTCTACCTGAGGCGTGTACTGTGCGTCCAGTACCACACTACCCTCTCTACCTGAGGCGTGCACTGTGCGTCCAGTACCACACTACCCTCTCTACCTGAGGCGTGTACTGTGCGTCCAGTACCACACTACCCTCTCTACCTGAGGCGTGTACTGTGTGTCCAGTACCACACTACCCTCTTTACCTGAGGTGTGCACTGTGTGTCCAGTACCACACTACCCTCTTTACCTGAGGTGTGTACTGTGTGTCCAGTACCACACTACCCTCTTTACCTGCGTCACCTCATTTCGTCCTCACAACAACTCCTTTAAATGAGTACGCTGACACCTTCCTTTTACAGATAAAATTTTCAAAGTACAGAGTTACCCCTTCAGTGAGTGGCGGAGCATCCCGCTCACGCCGCATGGCTAACCGCTTTCTTCTAACACGATTTCCATCTGATGGGCTGTGTGGCAGTGGTGCAGTAGGCTCTTGGTATGAAGGCCTCGTGCCTGATGCTGTCTTCATGAACTCTGAGAAACAGTCCTCAGCTTTCAGTTCTGAGGACCCGAGGAGAGGCTGTGGTCCCATTCGAAAGCTGGAGATCGAATCTTAAAAATCACTGTCCAGGATTAAGATAAGTCACTGAAGGAAGCAAGATGACGGAAGGGCCCAAGATTCTAAGGAGGAGCCATGGGGCAAGCAGCCGTCAGCCCTGGGCAGTTACCGCTCCGGAGACGCCATGCAGCTGGATTTCAGGCCCTGCCTGATACTGGGGACAGAGGCTCAGGTGAGCTCTGGAGGCTTGTGGGTTTTTGAGCTGATGACCGTGGCAGCCTGTTTGTGGTGAGGTCTAGATGTCCTGCTTGGCTTCTCTTATGGGAGGGGTGAGGCCACAGCGCTCTTCAGTGCCTGACGAAGTCAGTGAGGTCCCTGAGCCTTGGCTGTCACCATTCTGTGCCCTTTGACGGAGAGAGTGATGGGAATATTTTGGTCTGTGCTCACGAGCATGTGTAGGGTCTACAAGACAAGAAAAACCCAAACCAGAATCTGAACAAACTGGTCAGTCTGGGAGGCCACCAGCATGTCGTTTGCCGGGTCTGAGTTATCAGGGTATCTGCCACCTTCTTCCTGTTTTCTTGTCTTCTCCGTCTCCAGCTTTCTGTGACCCCAGAACTTTCGCAGTCGTTCATAATTATTGTCAGCGATTCTCCTCGTGTGAATGCACACCTAGGAACCTTTTCTTGGTTGTAGAGAAGGAATGAGGATTACTTCCTTGGAAATCTCCCGGAAGCAGCTTTAGAGCAAAAAGGAATACTATGGAGCCATCGCAGTGCCCGCCTCTGTGCCGGTAGAATATGGTCAACATAGTGAGTTTTTTTCTTTGGTGCTTAGTTTAGGTTTGTTTGATTATGGTGCCTGTGCCTGACCTTGAGCCACAGTGATCCTTCTGACTCAGCTTCCCAGGTGCTGGGGACCCAGGTATGTGCCACCAGATTTGGCCAAGATAATTGTCTGGTGACTATCCCTATTTAACCCTCCAGGCTCCCTATTTGTAGCAAAGCGATTGAACTAAACAGGACCACCTCCGCGCTCCCTTCCCCTGGCCCCGACATTTCTATTCTCAGGGCTGCATTTGTTGACTAACTGTGATTTCTTTTCTGTCAGTTTCCAGGACAGAAATGTTCTTCCCTGAGACACGGAACAGTCAATCTGCCTGCTCAGCTGCCCTGACACAGGCACCGGCCACACTGAAGTGGAAACCTGAGTGTCTCTCTGCCTGTCAGCCCCTCTGTAGACCAAGGCAACTCTTCTTGTTGAGTTCAGCTTTAAGTATCCCTTTCTGCCAGGATTCTCAAACACTTATTCACTGTCTTCATCCGAACGTCCACTTAACCTGGGGATGACTGACGAATGCAGGGGTACAGTTCCTGTCCATCTGGAGCGAGCCTCTCCTCCTTCCAAATCTGCTCGCCTCTGGTCAAACAACTTTTCCCCCTCTATTATTATTATTATTATTGTTGTTGTTGTTATCATTATTATTAGGTTTTGTGAGACAGGTTTTCTCTGTGTGGCCCTGGCTATCCTGGAACTCACTCTGTAGACCAGGCTGGCCTCGAACTCAGAAATCCACCTGCCTCTGCCTCCCAAGTGCTGAGATTAAAGGCGTGTGCCACCACTGCCCGGCTCCCTCTTTTATTTCTAATGGCAAATCCTTAGGAGAACCCAAAGTAGGAAAGTGATACCCAGAAGCCAGTGGGGTGTTCTGTGCCACCTGACCAAGTTCTGTCACCTGACAGAGCAGGCTAGCATTGTCTTGCCAAGCCCGTGAGGTCATTTGTTAGCCTCTGTTGCCGTGAGGTATTCATCAGAGAGTATGAGGAAAGCGTCTGAGGAGCCCAGTTTCTCTGGCTCGGGCACTGCTTCTGGCCCCTTCCTGCCGAGTCTTCACTTTCCACAGGACTCTGATCTTGCTTTGTTACACAACTTTGCATCTGTGGATCCTGCTCTCTGCAGCCCAGTCCAGACTTAGACTCAGAGCAATGTAGGTGAGGGCCCCTCAGTCAAGGGCCAGCTTGGTCTCTCCTTCCCTCTCTGGAGGTCCCTGGGGCACCTTTTACCTGTCCTTCCTTCCTCCAGGCTATGAGCCGTCAGGACCCCGGTGCTCTATATTTAGCTCCTAGCATCTATCGCAGCCCACAGTAACACAGAATAGGTTTTTGTTCAATGACTAGAACCAGTCAAACCAGTTAACATGATTTTTCTCTTCCAACTTCAAACTGGGTCAAAGCCTCCTCCTGGGTAATCATCATAAATAATATTTTCCAATCAAAAGCACCTAGATTAGCAGGAAATTATATGTGCAGCAGTGTGGGCCCAGATGCCTGCATCCTGGATGCCTGCATCTCAGACCTTTCATTCAGGACAGGGGTCTCCCTGAGTCACATGCCCTGCCTAAACAGGCTCGATCTAGAAGACATCAAACCCTGCCACAACAAGCCCTTCTAAACGCTACGAATGATTCTCATATACACCCAGCCTAGAACCTGCGGTTGGAATTTTTGGTTAGGATTGTACATGTTGATAAGACTTGACCAGCTTACGTGTCACGCCCCCTCAGATTAAATGCCAGGGTGTTGGTCCAGCCTTTCCCCAGCCTGGAACATCTTGATGTAACTTATGTTGGGAGAGAGACTCAACCCAAGGATCTTGATGCTCTCTGCTTTAGTGAGACAGTTATAAAACATTACCTAGGTTAACTTGTTTACTGCTCAGACCTTCCATGACTAACTGGGACAGACTAGAGAAAGGAGTCCTTAGAAAGGGGTGATGCTTACCCCCTTTTCTGAGTGCAGTGTTATATCCAGAAGCAAACACAAGCTAGCCCCAACAGGACAGAACAGCACATGCAAACCAACCTTACTCAGAAGATCCAGCCCCTAATGTACTGCGCTAGAGAGGTGGGTCAGCTACTAAGAGTTCATGTTGCTTTTACAGAGGCCCTGGTTTCTGATCCTAGTTCTCATGGGGCAACTAACAATGTTCTTCCAGTTCCGGGGGGGGGGGGCGGGAATCCAGCACCCTTTACTGACCTTTGTGGGTACTGCACACTCATGGTACACGGACACATACAGGCAAAGAATCATACACATATAATAAAATATTCCTTTTTGTGAACGAAAGCCTTACGATGCAGACAGTCCTACCGTGGAGGGGCCCCACCCTGTCTAGAGGCCAGAGAACTTGCTGATTGGAGGATCCCCCCCCCCCCCCCCCCGGCCTGGTGAGGACTCAGTCATGGAGAAGGGAACTCCCGAGAACTTCGTGCTGAAACAGCATTATTAATAGCTCGATGCTTTTTGTCTGAAGACGCTTGGGAGGGCTTGGCCACATAGAGGGCTGCAGAACACCCACGGCTCTCGGATAAGACTGACTCTGAGCCTGGCCCTTGAGGGCACTGTGTCAGGAAGTGTATATCACAGTATGACAAGCCTGGGGTGAGAAAATAAACAGAAACAGAAAAGTGACAGAACCAGCGAGTTCACTGGCAGCAGAATGTTTGATTAACAAACATGGGGTTAATTGCCGCTTTATCTGTGGCAGCCCTGAATTCATAGAGCAGCATGAAGCGAGTGTGAGCATATGAGGACCAGGCGGGTTAGAATATTCGCCAACTGTATCATTGTTAATCCTAGACACTTGAATGCTAAATAAAAAATTCATAGGGAAAAAAAAACATAGAACTTTTTGTCCTAAATAAGTCAATCATTTACCGAGCTGTAATAGCTCGGGATGTGGATGTGGGACTGCGGATGAATCTTTCTTACTAACATGGTTTCTTGTTGTTTTTTTTCCCCCCACTTAAGACAGAGTCTCGTGTAGCCCAGGCTTGCTCAAATTCACCATGGCGTCAAGGATGACCTTGATCTCCTGATCCTGCCTCCACTTCAAGCATGCTGGAGTTTACAGGAAAGGGTCACCACTTCAGCTTGCCTTTCCTGTTTTAACAGCAATAAAAACAGGTGGAGGTAGAAACAGGAGGGTTGGGAGGTCAAGGTCATCCTTTAGTGCACGTGAGGCCGGCCTGGGCTACATGAAGATTTATCCTTTTTTTTTTTTTCTTAAATGAGCAATCATAAACAAGTAAAGTAGCCTAGCAATAGATTAGCTCACAGTTTTAAAAAGCTTGAACAATGGAATGTACCAAAAAAAAAAAAAACCCAAAAAACCATAAAGGAAAATTCACTGTTTTTCCATAAGTAGCATACTGTTGTTAAAACTCCGCCCAGGTAGCAAATTCTGGCAAGTCGACTGCACACACTCTAATTCTCTGAGCAGGTGCCACCCAAGCATGCTTAGTACTTTTTACTGAATAACTGTTAGCACGTACTTCTTTGTACCTCCCAAAGCCCTGTTTTCATGTGTCTGTTTCTCAGGCTAAATAATTATTAAAGACCCTCCCAGTCTTCTCTTCCTATTATGTAAAATATTCCTATTATGTATTTTTTACAGTAAAAATATGTGTAACAAAACATACCACTGTTACCATCTTTAAGAAGACAGGTGAGCGTCCTATACCCCGTAACTATCACCATCGTCCATCCCCGGTGTTTCTGGTCGGTTGCTTGGTTGGTCGATCGATTGATTTTTTATTTATTTATTTACTTTTGAGACAGGGCCTCATGTTCTACCTCAGGCTGTCCTTATCTCAGAGAAGTTCTGCCTCAGACTCCTGCATGCTGGGCCAGGGGGTCCGAGTTACCACACAGGCTCTTGGACCTTCTGTGTCTTCCCGGACTGAAGTCCTAGCTCCTTTAAATACCACAGCTCCCAACAGCAGCAGCGGCCGCTTCGGTGTCTAAGACTGAGACTGTATGAACGTCCCGTGTAAGGGGAGTCATATGGAATTCATCTTCTTGTGACTGGCTTGTTTCCCACTGGGCTGGAGCACTTGCCAGAATTCCCTTTCTTTGCAAGGCAGAGTCCAGTGCATGAGCATTGCCACATCACTTATCTGGCCACCCGTCACCAGACCTTTGGAAGGCTCTCTGTAAACACCGCTAAGATGACTGCTCAGAGTCTCCCTGGGTCCCTGCTTTGATTTCTTCATCATGGATTCCCCAGCAGTGGAACAGCTGCCTCCTAGTGCTTCTACTTCTGGTGTCTTGAGGGCCTGCTGGGCTGACTTCCTAGCAGCTGTACAGGTCTACTCATCTACATTGTACAAGACCTCCTCTCCCCATCCTTGCACTTTGCCCCTAGTCTTCTTGGAGGACCCTGCAGTACAGGGACCCCACCCTTGCCTAGCGTCAAGTCAGAAGGAGGTTTTGGCCCTTCTGAGACAGCCCAAGGGCTCTGACTGTATTAGAACTAGCATTCCATAGGGTTATTCTGGCTGTCAAAAGGAAAGGAGGCCCGGAAAGTGCTGTGAAGAGCAGTCACTCAGTCTGTCAGCCTACCAAGAGCTCCCAGCCTCAGATGTAGTTCCTGACCCCTAGAACTTGACTCATCCCCTCCCCATGACTGTCCCACAGGCTCGGACCTCAGAGAGAGATGCGCAGCCTTGCGCATGACTCTAGAACCTGGGTTGGATGGTCAGTCTGGTGACCTTCCTGCAGCAATCAAGCTGCTCCTCACATCTAGCTCTGTCTTCTCCAAAGGGGAGATTGTCCACGTCTGCAGTCCCCACGCCTGTCACGCACCTTCTACCTCATCCTGGAGTTTTCAGGCACCAGCCAGCTTACCTCTTCCTGTCCCCCAAAGCTGAGAGTGTCAAGACTGTCCGGGATAGGCCAGTCCCATCAGAGGCAGCCTTCCTGCCTAATGTGAAGGGGACGGGCCTTAAGCAGAGCTTAAGTTGACATCTGTCCTCCAGGGAGTGGGCAGACACTGGCTCTCCTTCAGTTCAATGTTTTGAGGCTTTGAGGTGAGGACTACAGTCCCCTCTCCGAACCCCATCCACACCTCCTTGGTGGTACAGCAGGGGTGCATCATGGTATCCTCTTTCTGGAGCACTGACCCTCCCAATGTGCTCTCCCACAGCCCCTCCTCCTTCATGCAAGGTGTTGTTGATCTACTCCCATCTCCGTCTCTACTCCCATCTCTGTCACCCATGGGTCTTCCTGTCTGTCACCGTCTCTCCGCTCTCCCGCCCCCCCCAGCCTTACCATTCCTACCTTTATGCTGAGTGACTCCATTGTGTATGTGAGTGACCACGTACTCACCGCTCAGACCCTCAATCTCCTCACATCTCTCCCATTTTACCTTATGTACCCATCTTGGCTCGCAGGAACACAGGGTGGGTGGAAACTTGGGGGGTGGGGCACACAGCTTCAAAGCCTTTGTAAGTGACAGTACCTGCCCAACCGTTAGCCCTAACCCTTTGCCAGCTCATGTGACCACTGGAGAAAAGCTGGGGGGTGGGGGGGAAGGAGTCAATTGCTGGGCCGATGTAACCCAGCCCTGAACTCAACATGGCCATGCCTCACCAGCTTTCCCAAGTCAAACTCATTCTTAGGGTACATTGTAGGCACCACAGCATTAGGGATGGGAGACAGACAGGCATAGAAAACAGTCATAAGAATGAGACCCAGCCCCATGGATTCCGGAAGCAGGAGTCTGGGTTGCACGCAGGCTGCTGACACTTACTGTGGACCCACCGAAGTCCCTCGTCTCATCTCTCCCTTTTCTGGACTCCCTGACATGAAGGCTGGATCCACTGGTGCCATTTTCAAAGCTTCTGGGTAATATCCCACTGTCTAGGATAACTACAAACCACACATAAATCTTCTGTCTTCTACAAAGACAAAAGGCCACACCCCTGACTCCTGACAGCTTGGAGCCCACAATCTGGTGACCTAAACTTGGTTTTATGCTAATGACTTCTCTCAGGCTGGCTGTACCAACCCCCAAACAGCAACTCTGGGCGAGACAGAGGCCCTCCTGTTTTTCCTGCTGACTCTCCTCCTCACTGGTCACGTCTCAGCATCTAGCTGACCCCTGCAAAGTCATCCTAACCCTTTCCGAGCTCAGAGACTTCATATGCGTCAGCTTCCAATTCCCCTCGGGCACTGCAGGCTTCTTTAGTACACAGGCAATACTTATTTCAGAGAAGGAAGCAATGCCAAAGTCACAGGAGCAGGTCCCTTCCACAGGGACACTCTGGGCCCGAGAGTGGCAACAGTCCTCAGCCTCTCCTATGCCCCTTTGCCCCGCACACACCTGTATATGCAAGTGACAGGGACGAGGGCCTGACTTAATGAAAACCTCATGTGCAGTTGGGCTCTGACATCATTCAGTCTAACTGGCGATACCACGCTTTTGTGTTTAGGTTGACACCATGCATTTGTGTTTGTGGTAAGTTTAGAATTACATCAGCGGCAGAGGCCGTGTTGATTTAGTTACAGACCCCAGAATGGCCCTAAGTCGATCATCAAAAGAAAGAAAACAGCAAGCAAAAAAAAAAAAAAAAGAGAGAGAGAGAGAGAGAGGCAGTCAGCCAAGGAAATACAAACGACGAAGGGAGGAGGGTCTTGGAGTTCTGAAAATGGATAGCATTGGGAAAAAGTAAAAGACAGAGAGGCTAAGATCAGAGAGCTAATGACCCTTTGACCGTTTCAGGGAAGGATGCTCTTTCCAGGAAAATGCTGCAGCACGCCCCAGGGAAGGTGGAGGCCTAATTGGGTCACCAGCATTCTAACAGCCCACACTGTCCGGGAGGCTCTTTCCTCTCGTTTACAGAAAGAGCGGCTGAAGGTACAGCAGGGCTGAGTCCTGGAACAACATCCTCGCAGCTGATGTATACTGGGGCAGGCCCATGGTCTGCTGGGACAGTAAAGGAAGGAAGGCCAAGCACCCACAGGGCAGAAAAACTACCCACCCTTGGCCTCCATCACCTGATAGATACACGTGGCAGTGGGAGAGCACGGCAGGTCCCTGCTTCTGCAGGGGTGAGAGTAAAGACTGATGGGCTCACGGACAGGAGGAGAGGGAGGCACAGGAACACACAAGTGCTGTAACCTTGGGTCAACCTTGGTCAGCCTGAACTTCCGGAGCAGAACTGAAAGTAAGAGTCAGCTTGGGTAGCCCAGGTGTGGGAGCCCAGCACCTCCAAATCCTCAACCCTCCCCTCACCCCGAATCTTGTACTCAGGCAGATCCTAGCTTTGCCCATGTTTACATTAGCATGCATATCAGAGTAAGGCCAAGGCAAGTGGGTGCACGGCCACTCCCAGGGTGGCGGTGGGCTGACCTGAGAGATTGCAACAGGCTCAGTGGAAGACCTAAGGGGAGGGGGCGGTTAGGAGAATCAGGATTTCAAGGCTAGCTTCAGCTAGTTCAGGGCTAGCCTGGACATCATGAGCTCTTAACTCAAAATAAGCAACAAACGAAAAAAAAAAAAAAAACCCAGAAATCAATGAAGGACTTAGTGATTGCCTATTCTCTATTTCTGGAAAGGGTCACATCTGGCAGAGCTCTGTGTCTCAGGACACTTTGTAAAGGGAAAGGACGTCACAGTATCCGAGGCGTCGGCTCAGCACCCCACTCTGGAGCCAGGCTATGCTCAGGAAACGCTGAGATAGAGGCAGACAGAAGCAGAAGAGGACTGTAGAAGGCACTGCTGTCTGAGAAGCATCTCCTCTCCAGAGAGCACGCCCTCCATCACTAACTGCCCCCAGAAGGGTGGAAATCAAAGTGTCGCTTTAATCACCAAGTGTTTACGCTAACCTGGCAATAGAGTGGGAGCACGGAGGCAAACTGCCCGTCCTTCTAGAGTGGCCCAGGTCCAAAAGATGGATGTGTACAGATACACATCAAACACACTACCGTGTGTTTGTGTCAAAGGGCTCTACCTTGTGGACATGAGGGTTGGGCGTGAGGAGACTCAGATGCTGCCCCAGTGATGCCCAAGTGGACTGTGGTTTGGAACAGGGTTAAACACACAAGTCAGTTTTCACGATTGGCAGATCTGGATTGGCAAATTCAGCAAGCACTGAAACTTATCTATGAGACAAAAGTCAGGGTTCGAGTATTTTCATGGTCACTCGGAACAGTGTAGTTGACATGGTCTCCTAGATGCCCATGCTCCTGGTGAGGGCAGGACAGTGGTGCCCTCAGCACTCAAACTCTTGCAGGCAATATATATATCAGCACCTTTTCTTCCCCACAGAGCAGCTGTGGTGCGTCCTGTTCATGGTTTGCTGTTACACGTGTGTCTCCCAAACACAGAACTCCGGGTTCTATAGGACTCTTCAGTATGTCTATGTTGGGCAGGCTTTCCTAGCCAAGTGTTACAGTGCAGAGTCTGATGTTAATAGATTAAGGATGTCCATAGAGTAAGGTGTCTTAAACAGAAGGGAGCACACATTATGGTCACACATAGATGGGATGTTTAAAAAAAAATGTGGCTAGTTGCTTACAGGAATTTAGCCTCCCCAGGAGGAAGTGTGGTGTAGTCACTGAGTGTTTGTGGTAACTTTGCAGACTGTACTGGCTGGTTTTGTGTGTCAACTTGACACAGACTGGAGTTATCACAGAGAAAGGAGCTTCAGATGAGGAAATACCTCCATGCGATCCAGCAGTAAGGCATTTTCTCAATTAGTGATCAAGGGTGAGGGGGAGGGCCCCTTGTGGGTGATGCCATCCCTGGGCCTTGGGTTCTATAAGAAAGCAGGCTGAGCAAGCCAGGGGAAGCAAGCCAGTAAGTAACATCCCTCCACGGCCTCTGCATCAGCTCCTGCTTCCTGACCTGCTTGAGTTCAGTCCTGACTTCCTTTGGTGATAAACAGCCACGTGGAAGTGTAAGCTGAATAAACCCTTTCCTCCACAACTTGTTTCTTGATCATGATGTTTGTACAGGAATGGAAACCCTGACTAAGACATGGACCATAACTGTTAAGGGTAATGAAAGCTGACTGCACACGCTCGACAGTACTATGGCTTGAACCATACAGCGGATCACAGAGTCGCCAACAATTCCGGGCCCACAGTGAGGAAGACACGAGAGTCAGGCAGTAGTTTAACAAAAACCCTTGCATTCCTTTGTACCTTGTTTTGGTTTTCATGAGAACCTTCATAGCTGGAAGAGTCTCTCTGTCTCCCAGGACATTCATTGCCCAGATCAAGTCTCTCAAGGTGCTTCCTACAGCCGTCGGCCTAATAGCAATCAATATTCCTCTATACCTTACACCTCGGAGCCCCCAATTTTACCCTTCAGACTCAAAAGGACACAGTGGGATGCTCTCACTAGAGTGGGAGAATTGTGAAACGGGCTGTAACGGGCCTGGCACTGATAAGAAGAAAGAGGGACAGCAATGTCCAGAGGACTTTGGAGCACAAAGGGAAAGGTTAACTTCTTTTAAACAGACTAGTGTCTACGGTGCTGACTCAGCTGAGTCGGGGAAGATAGGGCCAAGAAGTGAGCACGAATTTGAAATATTAAGAAAAAGCAAGAGAGGGAAAGGAAGAGAAAGAAAAGAAAATAGGAACGAGAAGAGTTTGAACCTGCCTATTGAAGAAGTGCCAGAGGCTTTGTTACAGACCTAAGGATACACGACCCACAGAAAAGTCCTCACTCCGGGATCCTTGCACTGTGATGAAATTGAGCAGAGGCTGAAAATATGGCCTACCAACCAAACCCACCCATCTTTTGTTTGTGTGGTATAGTCCAGCTAACAATGTTGTGACACTTTGTGGTTTTGATCCTGAACACACACACACACACACACACACACACACACACACACTCACTCAAGTGCACGTCGAATTGGCCTAAACAAATCAGAAGCTGACTTCTTCAGAAGGCTGCCAACCCCACACAAGAGCACATCACTTAGGATATGTTTTGAGTCTTCAGGAGGACAGAGTGAACTGGGCTGTGGGTTGGAGCTGGATACCTGGGCTATGTGAACCTAGGGTGTGCTGTGTGAAGCTAGGTTGTGCTCCACTTCCTGGAAGAATGCGTGCAACCGTGGCTGACCATAGGACTTAGATCTTTCTATTTAATATGAGCAAACTATATTTAAAAAAAAACCCACAGTCACAGAAAAATCAAATCTTAGAAATCTGTACCTATCTCTAAAAGATTTCTCCTTTAAAGAAAACTGCAATGCACACCGACACATTCCTGTAATCCCAGCACCTGGGGAGATGAGGCGAGAGGGTTGTTAGAATCAAGTCCAGCATGAGCTACAAAACAAAAAGAAGAAGAATCACTTTTTTTTAAAATTTTTAAAGGTGCATTTTATGTCTAATTGTGTGTATGCATGTGTGTGTGCATCTGTGTGTGTACATGATTGTGTGTGTGTATGTGGTTGTATGTGTGTGTGTGTTTGTCTCTGTGTGTGTATGCATGTGTGTGTGCATGTGGTTGTGTGTGTATGTGGTTGTTTGTGTGTGTGTTTGTCTCTGTGTGTATGCATGTGTGTGTGTGCATGTGGTTGTGTGTGTATGTGGTTGTTTGTGTGTGTGTTTGTCTCTCTCTCTCTCTCTCTCTCTCTCTGTATGCATGTGTGTGTATGCATCTGTGTGTGTGTGCGCGCGTGTGGTTGTGTGTGTTGTTGTGTGTGTGTATGTGGTTGTATATGTGTTTGTCTCTGTGTGTGTGTATATGTGTGTGTATGCATCTGTGTGTGTGTGCATGTGGTTTTGTGTGTGTGTGTATGTATGTATATGTATGTGTGTGGTTGTGTGTGTATGTGGTTGTTTGTATGTGTATGTGTTTGTCTCTGTGTGTGTGTGCGTGTGTGTGCGTGCGTGTGTGTGTATGTGTGTGTGTGTGTGTGTGTGTGTGTGAAGCACATGTTGGGTGCCGTCAGATGGTCCTGAAGCTGGAGTAACAGGCTGTGGTGAGCTGCCCAGCTTGAGTGCTGGAAGCAAACTTAGATCCTCTATAAAAGCAGCATGTGTCTCTAACTGTTAAGCTAACTATCCCTTCTCAGCCTCCGTAATTTTTCCTTTTCCTTTTTTTCATTTAAAATATTTATTTATGTGTGTGGATGTTTGGCTTGCATGTCTGTCTGTCTATTGTGTCTACGCAGTACTCCTAGAAGCCAGAAGAGAGGGCTGACTCCTCTGGGATTGGAGATAAAGACAGTTGTGAGCTGCCATGTGGGTGCTGGCAATCAAACCCCACATCATGGAGAGTATTCAGCCTCTGTGATTCACTTTTAATCACATAGCTGATGGTGGAGACGCATTTCAGGTCAAAGGTTGAAGCTGTCTTACTTCTTTCTGGCCTTCACTGGAGTGAGGGGTGAGCTCGTTGGGGCCCCTGACCCACTCCAGCCATCTGGTAACTGTCACCCGTCAATTGGGAATCCTCCAGGCAAACTCCTTTCCAGTGTATGAGGCATTGCCTGGTGACTGTGACTCAGTGTCTCAGCCTCTGCTGTCACCCATCAGCTGGCTGGGGCTCTTCTGTTCTACCCAGGTGGAAATCATGACTAGGAGAGGAGAAGCTTTTCAGTGTTGGAAGTCCCCAGCCTGCAAGTGTCTGAGGCCAAAGGGCAGGACAGGCAAACCCAGATTTTACAGCACCAAGCCCTGGGAGTTAGGGCTTACTCTCCCAGGATTATCTCAGAGACTTATGGCTCTGAGATCTTGGGTTAGACACTCTCTGCTCTGGGCTTTAATCAACAGTGGCCCTGGTACCTGGTTACTACTTGATACTTAATACTTCTTGAGGCAGAATTCTGGCCTGTAGCATTGGCTGGGCAGACACTGGGAAGACTTGGTGAGTCCAGGCCACATAAACACAGAATATCGAGCTTACAATGGCCACCCTGCCTCCTCCTACCTTGTCCATAACGGCTGGAATTCAGATCACTCATCTCAGGGCCGATATGTAAGCACTGAACTCACTGACTTTTTTTTCCCTCAGATTTTTCAGTACATCTGTGGAAAGAATGTTAGGGCCATTTTTGCATGCTAGGCAAATGATCTACCTTTTTAACTGTATCAAAACCCTCACACCATTTTCAGTTCCTATCTTCTACCTTTCCACTCAATGCCCTTTGATTGAGTGTGAGGCAAAAATAAATAAATAAATAAATAAATAAATAAATAAATAAATAAAAAATCCTATCCTTCCAAAGTAGCCGAGAGTTAAGATGCCATTTCTGTTGTCTTTCCCCATAATCCTAGCAGACCCATTTAAGCCCGCTAGTATCACTGACTAACTCAGTCTCTTTTAGATTAAACCATCTGTAACTTCCTGTTCTTTTCAACCTGTGTGGCTGGGTTTCTTTCCACAGAACCCAATGAGACATCGAGGACTAACCAGCCCCACTGGAATTTTCTATGTGAATCCTGGTCCCATCCAGACTCAGGTCAAGTCTGGCTGCTTAGTGTATGACAGGCTAATCAAGTCAAGATACATGGTATTAAGGGTCTGGAGAGATGGCGGTTACTGCTCTTCCGGAGGATCTGAGTTCCATTCCGCATCTGGCAGTTCACAACTGCCTTTAGGAGATCCAACATCCCACCTCCAGCCCCAAAGATACCCAAGCCCTAACTCATGTTCCCAGTAGTAATTCCTTACTGGAAAGAGGAGTTTCTATAGGTGGCTAGGCTGAGGATCTTGAAGTAGATTGTCTAGGATCCTCCAGATAGCCCTGAATGTCATCACTAGTGTCATAAAGAAAGATGAAGGGACCGACCGGGCACATGGTGGAAGAGGAAAAGGTGACAAAGCCAAGGAGGAGTTTGGAGTGACATGGCCAGGGGAAGCCAGAGGTCACCAGAGGTTGGCAGAGGTGGGAAGGACTCATCCCCATCTTCTAAGCATGCACATCTTGATCCCAGTTGCCTAGTTTCGGGATTTTGAGAAAAAGCAACAGTCCTGTTCGAGCATAGGGACTCAGGAAATGGCCAGACCCCAGCCCTCCATCCTGTGAAGCCCTGGAGAGCTATTATTATGATCCAGAGTCACGGTGCTCTCTCCTCGATATGCTGCTTATTTCGAGTTTGGCATTCTGTCAGCGCTCAGGACTTGGAGGCCTCTTCCAGTAGGACTCTCAAGCAGTCAACCTCAAAGATGGTCTAACACAGCTCCTGTCCAGCCAAGCCATCTCTTAGAAGGTGCTACCCTCTGTTCCACCAATGTGATGCACTTGCCTTTCATCTCCCTGTGGATTCTACAATGAATTTCATCACCAAGTTAAGCTCATCTCTGCTGTCAAGTGAGAAGTTTCTTCCATACAGGACTAGAACAAAGGTTGCTGATACTACCTATAACTGGTACCCAGGAAGGTTCTTAAGTACTGTGATGCTTTAATGTCTAAGTAAAATTAATTCTGTGCAGTCATTTCGTACAGATGTTTGTTTCTTATCCAGGTATCTCCTAGAAGTATCTTTCTTCTTTCTCTCATGGGTCTTTTCTTATCCCCCGTGTTTCTCCCAATCTCCTGTACCTCACTACTTATGTTTCATCCATCTCTCTGGCATGCTCAGAGGTCAATGCTCAACATTCCCTTGCCCTGTGTGCACTTCACTGAGAACTGTCAGTCCTCTTCTATGCTATTGGGTTTTCCTCCCCTCTCCCACACTTTCTCCCATCTGCCCGGTGGAAGTATCTGCATAGATGCCCCACACACTCTTGGAGTCCAACATGTCAAAAATGATTTTCTTCTCTTCTTTCCTGTCCATTAATCTTCCTATTTATCTGGACAAGCAGAGCCCCCTGGGTAGGGGAAGCCAAAGTAGGACACAAGGAATTACAGAGCAGGGTTAGGCAGAAGCTAAAAGCCGTGTCCACGGGGACAGTCTTTGGAAGACCCCAGCAGAGGTGCAGAGCCAGGCATGAGGTACAAATGCACCCCAGAACAGGCTGTAGGCTCTGTGGGTGGGGCTATGGAAGGCAGCACAGAAGAATATTCTGAAGAAACAGACTCGAGGTCATCTTAGGGGAGCTTAAAGGCTCCTGTTCAGACACATCTACTCCTGGATTTCCTTCCCTCCTGCCCAGCTGTCCAGCTAGACTCCTCAGACCACTCTTGGTCTCACTTTTCCTTTAACCTGTCATAGCAGGTGGGTTCTCTTGAAGGATGACGGATGTCTCCAGTGTCTTCAGTCACATCCCAAAACCTCCAAGGAAGGCCCTGGACACAGCCTCTTCCCACATTAATCATACACAACACTAGCACCAAAACTCCAAAGCTGCTAAAATTGCCTCTCAATCTAGATCCCATTGTATCTAGAATGGAGCTTGGACTCCTTCGAAGGATGCTCCGAGGTCTTTCTCAACATGACCCTTGTCTCAGGCCCTGCAAGTAGATGCCTCAAAAACATGACAGCTTCCAATAAACTTGCAAATTGCTGGTTTGGAACAGGCACACTGTGAACACTCCAAGGACTCATCATTTACATAAATAGGCTGGGAGTAAGGAAGTCCACTAAGTACAGAAAGAGAGGAAGCTTGAGAGCTTACAGCTGCTGCTTCCTCAGACTCCGTGACCAACCACCTACTGAGGCCCAGGAGGTCAGCATTATCCAGAGAGTGAATGATCCCTAGATGAACCCAAGGCTGGACCCTTTGAGGGGTGGCAGAGAGAATGAACAGGGATGGGTGGGAAACACAGAAGGAGGAGATTCGAGTTTTTACTACTTAGCATACATATAAAGGACAAGACCTTGCTCAGCCAACCTTGCCCCTTTCCTCAGAAAAGCCAGGCCTCTCTCAACAGCTGTGGAAAAAGGTTCTAGAGCTCCTCTCCCCATGCTGCCCGTGGAAACCAAGACATCACCACCACATGCTTGTAGAAACCAAGATCTGTGGGTGTTCACGTTGATTAGATAAAATGGCAAGGTATTTGCTTGTAACCTATGCAAATCTTTCAACATACTTTAAATCACCTCTGTTTGAGTAGCAATCCCTGAGACAATGCTGTCTGAGCAGACACTACACTGTATTCTGGGGGAATAATGACAGGGGTAAAGGTCTGTATGTGCTCAGCACGGATACATTGTTTCTTCGGGTGTTTTCCATTTATGGTTGGTTGAGTTTGCTGATGTAGAACCAGCAGAGATGTAGGAGGATGTATGTAAAGCACTTGGGATGTTGCGGGTGGGGCTGGCAGGAGAAGCTGCAACTGTGTGGGCTGTTGTTCTCCCTCCAACTCCGAGAACCTGCGGATTCCACAGTTCCCACTTGCTTTCTCACCCTGCACCGTGTGAAATGCTCAGCTAGGGGAGAGATCCCACGTCCTGCCTCCTCTTCAGTCTGACTCCTCAGCTCAGAGATCTCCCTAGAATTCAGATTCCTTTGCCATTTGTATGCTAATTAAGTGGCTTTGTATCCTTATGGCTTATACTGACAGTGGTAAAGAGTGATTTGCTTTATTGATAAAATTCTTTTGATTGGTCATAGGAACTATTTTCCCCACATAACCCAGATTAACTCATTATCTAGGCACCTGCATTTGTTTTATGTTGAGTGCTGAGAAGCTATTGATACTCTACAATCTCTGAGAGCAAAATGAGGATTTTGTACAACTCAGTCCAGTATCCTCAGCAGCTGATGGAGTGAGTCCCAACCTCTAGGGCCGGTGGGGAGAATCTTTAGTCTGAGGCCACATGAGTGTGCCTCTGGGGAAGGGAGCTGTCTTTCCTCTAGGGAAGTGACTGATATTCTAGTTGTGTGGAAGGTCAGAGACAGGAAATCCAGAGCAGTCAAAATTGCTTTACGTGGACAAATATGAGGTTCTGTGGTTCTGCGGTTCTGCGCTGATGTTCGTGTTGTCTCAAACTGAGGGATTTTATTTCTTGTGGTAGGAAGACAAGACGAGAGGCCAGCCTGAAGGAGGTTGGTTTCAAGGGAGGCTGGACCTTACAGCACAGAGGAGACCTAGGAGGCAGGCAATCCCCCTCCCCCACCTCATCACACATTGATGTAAGGCTGAGTGGTGGCTGCACTGTCCCTCACACCCAGCTTTGTTGGTGCCTGTCAGAGCTCCTGGAACCCTTGGGGTTGGGAGAGGAGGTCAAGAGGGCTGGAGAGGTAGAGGACAGAGCTCAGGTCCAAGTTCAGGGCCAGGTATGATGGCCATACACAAAGCGGATGCCTGGTCTGTTAACTCAGTGTGGGAAAATCAGATGAAAATTAGATGGGCTGGCTGAGGCTCAGCAGTGGTCAGAGATGAGGGTGAGGTGCGCTGTGGCCCTGAGGTCCAGGTAGGCAAGTCCTGGGAGACACTCTTGTGCTGTGCCGTGGTTCTCTGGTTAGCAAGCAGCTCAAGGAAGAAAGAACAGAAGCCCTGCTAGAGGCTGATCCCTGTGCAAAGGCTGGGAGAACTCAAGGGCCTCTGAGGCCGCAAGTAGAGCCCTGAGGCCACAAAGGAACATGGAGTTCTTAGGCTGAGGGCTGGGGGAGAGGGAGGAGGGAGGAAGGGCACTGAACCGTGGGGAGCCAGTCAACTGGGCAGGTAGGGGAGAGTAGGGGGTTGGTGAGAGAGTGGACTATCCCTGCTTTAGGATGGACCTGTTACACCCTAGACCATGCATTAACAAAGGCATCTGGCCCAGGTGCCTGGCTTCCCAGTCTCTTCCTCACTACAGGCAAAGGAAAAAGTGGAATTCCTTTCCCTCAGGTTCCTGACCTCATCTCAGGGTAAGTTGAGGGAGCACCTCAGGCCCGAGGCACAGGAGCCTTGGGATATTCTCTGGGCAAGACCCAGGCCTGGATAGAAAAAGTACAGTGCTTAGGAGTAGACTCCACCTGTACTCCAGAGAATGACAGCACAGAGCACACATGTACCATGCCCAGGGAACATACACACACTCATAGCGAACATGTGTTCATACAGTGTGCATGTATGTGCATGTTCATATGCTTATATACCACACACACAAGCACAAACAGACAGATTATACAGTCACACACCATACACGCACAATCATGCACAGAGCACACACCCACACTACACACACTCCTACATATATGATGCACTCACATGTTGCATACATGAAGTGGAAACTTAAGGGTTCTCTGGAAAGTCAGTTGTCTTGGATGGTGTTTTGCTAAGGCAAACATGCGAAGGTAGTTCCATTGAAGCGGACAGAGGTGAAAGGCTAAGGAAGAGTTGTGAAGGGATGTTTTGCTGAAACAGACACAGGAGAGAGGATGTTCTACTAAAGCAAACACGTGAAAGGACACGTGATGAAGGATTCTTTGCTAATGACACGCATGTATTGGTCCACCTTACATTGCATAGTTGAGCTCCATTTGTTGGGACTCCATAGAGAGAAACGCTCCAAGAAACTTCTGTTGGTGTGCTGTAGTTTCTTGCTGCTTCTGAGGAAACTGGCAAATTGATGTCAGCTGAGACAGATGAACGTGCAAAGGCAAGACCCATGGAGGGCACGTGATGTTTGGAGGGAGTATCAAAAGGACTTGATGGACAGTGAGGGAGGCTGGGCTCGGTTTGCTGGTACAACCAGCTGCAACACTTGTTGGTCTCCTGTCTTTGCTGATCTTCACTTCCCTGAGGGAGACACAACAGAGAACTTCTCCTGGTGTTCCTCCTGGTTCCTCTTGCTGACTTGTGCTGAGGCTGAGGCCTGGCTGTCTCTGCTAGGTCGTGCCACCACTGCTGAGTGTTTGCTATCCCAACTCTACCGAACTGGACTGCTGCTGTATCCATGAAGTGTTTGCAAGTGGACTGAGCTGCCGCTGCTGACCTGTGAACTGAACTGCTGATTTCCTGACCACACTGTCAGGAGTTGCTTTCTAAAGAGGTCCACTTCCTCCCCCCACCCCACCTCCACCCCACCTCCACCCCACCCCACCCCGGTATCCTTTCTTTTCTACTATCTCTGGTGGGTGGTGGGCTACAAGGGAGGTTAAAGCGTTTGAGAACCATTGTTAAAAATAAGATTTAAAAAGAATGAAAGTAACACATACATGTACTAACATACACTTCCATATGTAGTCCACACAGACTACAGACACACATGAAGAAGTTCTTGGATTGTACCTATAGTGGGAACTTCTATAGTGGGTTCCAGCATCCTGGGGGCAGGAGGATGCTGACATTAGGGAGGAAGTTCACTCACCTGACAAGGTCACGTGTGCAGAAGACAAGGCAGGCTTTCTGTGGAGAAAAATGTGGTTTTGTTCTTGTAACATGACCCAGTAATCCGGTAATTATTTTCAGGTAACTCAGAAGATTGCCTCTGAAGGCAGAGCATCTTGAGGAACCTGCTCTTCTCTGTGTGATCTTCCTTAGTAAGCTGTCTCAGGATACTCAGGGCAGGTCCTGCACTGGGATGGGTGACCTTGTCCTGGTTAGCCTTAGCACTGGATATGGTGAAACACTCCTGACTGGCCTCTCCCCGGCAGACACTGAACAGTTGAGTGTCCGGGTCATTTTGTGATGGTTTGTCGTCTTAGTGGCTCCCGTGTGCATGTGACCTGTTCATGATTTCCCACTCCCTCTCTGCCCTTTTATCCTTCCATTTTTCCGGTTCTGTCCTCTACTTGGTGCCACTTTTAGCTTGCCATCTACAGTGAGCCATCGATCTGGGGTCTCAGCACTTCCGTGGACCCCAACCATTCCTCATTGGTGTCCCCAGGCAGGGAGGGACTTTCTTAAAACACTCCATTTAATCTAGTAATGCAATTTTTTAGGAGGTGGCATAGAGCCAAACCATCAGCTCCAAGGTGCCCGGGAGCCAGTGCCAGGCTTTTCCAGACCTGTGGAGGGTAGACATGAATTGTGCTGTAGCCTTCCTGCGTTAGGATGCTGAGGTGTGGAGCCAAGCTCTGTGAGTCCTAAGACTGCCCAGGTACATGGTGAGAGAGCCACTAAGTGCAACTTCATGTCACCTGGGGTTTACGTCATGTTTTTAAGAGCCGCAGCAAAGCAAGAATTGAGCTGCTTGCTGGAGAAGGGTGGGGCTTTTCCCAACGGTGTCTGTTTTATGTTGACAGTTCTGAGCCCTGAATCAAATCCTTATGCCAAGGTGTAGAAAGAAAGCAAAGTCTAAGCGAGGAATGGACCCGGATTTGCCTAGGGTCACAAAACTGATTAATCCTGAAGTAAAGATCAATCTTAAATTCCTCTGTCTTTGAAAACCCCAAGAAAAGTTCTTGAGATGATCCGGGTGACGATATGATGGCCCACACAATGGGGCAGTTAACTGTCATCAAGAAAACAAGGCTCTGCCATCTCAAGGCCCTGAATTCTGGATGTTCAAGGAGGCAGACCCCTGAGCATCCAGGAAGGAATGAAAGAATGAAATCCTTCAGACACCGGGTTGGCTCAAGGATGCCTAAGTCAGGCCCTGTCACAATGCTATATGCCGGCCTGTTTGAGCTGGTGCATTTGAGACTCCTCATTAGGTACCACAGAGTTTCCAGTGGTGACTGGGATGCCCACTTACCTGCTGCTCATCGGTGACCTGGCTGTGCTGGGACCTTTGACACGAGCGTCTTGCCCTTGCCACTCACGGAGACCCATTTGGCTTGGCTTTATTGATGGATCCCAATAACCGTGTTCCGGCAACAATCAAACACAGTCGTTTGAGTTTGTGCTTCTGCTATCATATCTAATTTTTAAATGTTATTTATTCTCTGAAGGTTTCCAAAAAGAGTCCCCTGCCCCGGTTGCATAGATACAAACTCTTTCCTTTCTAAAAATGTACTTATTTATTTGCAGTATGTGTATGAGTGTTTTGATTTGCTTCCATGCCTGGCTCCTGAGAAGGCCAAAAGAGGGCATCAGATTCTCTGGAAATGGAGTTACAAATGGTTGTGAGCCCACCACGTGTGTGCTGGGAACTGAACCCCAGTTCCCTATAAGAGAGGCCGGTACTCTTAATCACCGAGCCACCGCGTCTCCAGTTCTTGAATGCCGACTCCTATCTCCCAACGTTGTTTGCTACATTTTTTTCCTTATCTCTTATTTCAAATTGTTTCCTAGTTTATTTGTTTTTGTTTTGAAATAGGGTCTTACTACCCAGCCCTGGCTGCCTCAAACTTCTCATCTTGCCTCAGCCTGCTGAGTCTGACCTTTCTTTTCCACAGAGGTGTTTGTATGTGTGCCTAGCAGTGCTGTCTGCTAGTTCAGAGGTTTCAGGGGTTGTCTGGAGCTGTGTGCTGGGATTGGCACGAGGGGTCTGCCCAGGATGACTGGTACCCTTGGGAACCTTTCTGTGGCCACGCTTCTGAGTTTAAATGAAATCCTGCGAAGTGTGAGTCAAAGCCCTGTCACATCTGAGGAAGGGGAGGGCAGTCCAAGCCTCAAAAAAGAGACCATAATGTGCGCTCTAGCTAGCCTGTCCTCAGACATCAGAACAGTTGAGCTGAAATTCCCAAGCTCCAAATGACAAGAAGTGAGTGGTAATCGCCTCAAGTGGCTGCTCTCCTCTAAGGCTTAGCCTTCTCTGTCAACTTGATTGGATTTAAAATCACAATAGAAAGAGACTTCTGGGTGTGTCTGGGAAGGTTTTTCCAGAAAGGTTTAACTAAGGAGAGAAGACTCGCTGCGAATGTAGGCAGCAGTATCGCCCGGACTTGGGTTTCAGGCTTAATAAGCAGGATAAAGGAGAAAGTGTGAGTTCTAAACATTCCATAATTTCTGCTTCAGGGAGAACGTAATCGGATGCTTCACGCTCTCGCCCGTCAGTGTGTGGATATGGAATTGCTATTAACTTCCAGATTACACAGCTTTGTGGCCTACGCCCTGTCCCCCATGGACTGTACTGTCAGATTCTGAGCCCCCAAAAAGCTCTCCTATAAGTTGTTTGTTTTGGGTATTTGGGGGGCAAAAAACAAAGTAAGTAATACACCTTGGTAGAAGTGGGTCGCACCCGCATTGTGGTCAGGGAGGCAATCACAGATGGATTTTGTTCACTGTAATGGACTCTCTGTGACTTCTAGACTTAGAGCAGGTTCCTCTCTTTAGGCTCATCTTCATACTTGCCCAGGATGGGGACAGTTTCCAAAGACAGGCTGTCTTCTCAAGTCTCTCCCATCCTCCTGTGAACATCCCGAGGTGAGATAAGGTCGCAGTGCAGTTAGAGAGGACAGACCTTGACAGCCGCAGGCTCAGTGTTCCGGTGTCTCTGCTCTGATTTGGGACGAGGACACTCAACGCCTTTCACTCCCTCTGAACAACCTCAGCACCAAAAGGTCTCTGTCTCCCTCCAGCTTCCTGGATTTTTCTGATTCACAATGATGGCACCAGGTCCGGGGGACAAGGGACTCTGGATGTGTCTCAGGACACAGTTGGCCATGAGAAGTGGTAGCTCTGTAAGATCCTTAGAACCTCCAGGGCATAACCAAACCGTCCACTCGCCCGTGAACACTGCAAGCATCCATCTTGTAAAATAAAATAACTTACATAAAAATGCTGTTTGTGTATGTATGTGTATTTATGTGTATGTGTGTATATTTATGTCTCTGTGTGTATTTATATGTATGTGCTTTTCTGCGTATGGGTGGGTATTTATATGTACGCGTGTGCATTAATATATATATGTGTGCATTCACTCTGCATTTGTTGACTTAAATTTAGTGCTGAAGACACAAATTATTTATTCATATAATGATATAAGCATATAGCTCACCATGACTCCACCCAGAACCTGCTTCCACATGCCAGGCCTGACTCCCTTCTCTTCCATCTCTCTCCTGTCTCACCTTCTACCATGCAATGCAGGTGTGCCTGTGGTTTATTTAGGAAATTATTATGCAAAGAGTATCACACGGTAGGTATCTTCTCAGCCTGGATTATTATGTTCCACATCATGTTTAGTGAGAGCAATCCACATTGCTAATATCTGCCATTCAAATCCTTTTTAAATTTGTGTGTGTGTGTGTAGGGTAGAGGACAACTTACAGGAGTCATGTCCCATCCACCATGTGAGTTCCGATCAAACTCAGGTTGTCAGGCTTCTGTAGCAGGCACCTTTGCCCGCTGACCTCTCTCATTGGCCCTTTTTCCAAATGTTTTATATAGCAGTAATCAAGTTAAGTCTTAGCACATAATTCATATGCCTGTTAGAACAATTATTTCTCCCATTTGTCTTAAAACTACCAGCAGGGGGAAAGAATGGCTTGCATTTTAAATGTAGTTGTATAATGGCTCTGAAAATCTTGCCTTTATGCAAAACAAATGTCAGGGGAACTGGCTCATCCATCCATTGCGTCCTGAGGATTCCCCAGACCCGTGATGGTTTTGTCTGAAGGCTCAGCTCCCAGAAGTCCCAGGAGCCTTCCACAAGGAAAGGTACTTGCTTATCCTTGAACATCCTGACAACGATGACACATTCTAGTCAGGGTGAGACCCGGCAGGGCCATGTGGCCTCTCTAGAGAAACAGAAGCTGAAGTGAATGGGTGGGAACTGTCCATTTGAACTGTAGGCTCTAGTCTGCATCTGCTATAATCTCCAGGCCACTAAAACTAATGGAAGCTGTATTTAGCTAATGAAATAGCCTGTGGCTAGATCAAATAGCAATGAAATCCATTAACTTCTAATCTAACGAGTAGGAACAGCAAATTGAATTGCATATGCTAATGTTTTCAGAAGCAAAGCAAAATCAAACTGCCGGGGGAAAATGAGATGTTTGAGATTTACCAGCCGAGTGCCCGTGTCACTTTTTGTCACCTTCACGTCCCACTCTGCGCCTGGCCATTGTGCTCAGTCGCAAGCAATCCCACAGATGCTATAAAAACCTTCGTTGGGGAGTGAGGTGCTAGATCAGCCATGGGTGGCTCTCAGTCAGTCGCTCACGACCAAAGCAATGTCTTCCCACAGAGGAGGCTGCCGGATGACAGCTTGTGGGCATAACTTGAAGATGCCGTGTTTAGATATCAAGGACATCTCCCAGCCTAGTCACCGGTTATACAGCCACTCCTCATCTTTGACCAAATGCCTACATCCTCATGGTAAAGAACCCAATTCATTAAGTCCGAGTCCCAGCAGAGGCCACACTGGAGGGCAGGGGAGAATCTGATGATGGGACAGGCAGTCTCCGTGCCACCGGCCACACTGTATCAGTCACTGTAAACATCACACGCCTTGCACAGTGTGGCACCGAGCCTACCTGCTAATCGTTTGAAGGCAGAAGTGGCCAGGGAGCCGCAGGCTGAAGAAAGGAACACGGGCAGCGAACAGCTCATGAGAGGATCAAACAAGAGGAAAGAGAGTACTGGACACTCGTCCCTGAGCTCTGCGGAGAGCTGGGGAAGAACCTGGGCCTCGGCGTCTGGAGCTCAGAGGTCACTCCCGTCTGCTATTCATTCACCTCGGCAGGAATTGCTTTGTCCCAGGGAGCTCGTGGTAACAGGAACACCACAGATCCCTCTGGCTCCTGACCCCTTGGACACCATCATACGTCACCCTCCTAGAAGGAGTCAGCCTGCTCTACTCTGCCATACTGTAGCCTCCCACTTGATGAAGCTGGGTCCCATACTGAACACACAGGGTAGCATCACTGACTTCCACTGTGTCTAGCGAGAGTCCTGGTTCAAATCTCAGCCCTACTGTGAGTGCCCCTAAAGACAGGGTCTGGTCTTAGATATACTCAGTTCGCCCTCACCCCTTACTTCTATCAAGATAGCAGTCTTTTAGATCACACCCCAGATGTTGTCTCTTTCGAGTGTAGATTTGACAGGAACACAATTCACAGGAAGAGATTTTATACTTTAAGATGATTCGGGCACCGGACCGCTCTTCCAGAGGTCCTGAGTTCAATTCCCAGCATCCACATGGTCGCTTACAACTATCTGTAATGAGATCTGATGCCCTCTTCTGGTAAGATAGATAGATAGATAGATAGATAGTAGGTAGATAGATGGATAGATGGTAGGTAGATAGATAATAGAGATAGATAATAGATAGATAATAGAGTAGATAGAGATAGATAGAAAATAGATGATAGATAGAGATAGATAATAGATAGATGATAGATAGATAGATAGATAGATAGATAGATAGATAGATAGATAGATGTCCAAGATGTCCAATCCTGTACAAGGAGGACCGCAAAGTAGCCTAGGCTCTGGAGCAAGGTAGGCTGACAAATGCTCCTGACCCCACCCCCTGGAGGTATGGGTGTGTGCCTGGAGCTAGGGGTGGCACTGGGCAGTGAGACAGGAACTCAGCTGCTCGAGTTGGCTCTTCTCTAGCTTTAGTTGATGAACTTTCTCTGTTCTCAGTCCCTCCTGGACCCACGGTTTACCTGTGAAACGCAGGCCTGATTTCATTTGTCATGCCGGGGTAAGACCGAGCAAAAGAGGCTCCAGTGGGCAAGAAGCTCTTAGTCCCTGGGATCCTTCTGCGAGAGGAAACACTAGGACCTTTTCCCTTCTTGATTTAAATAAAATTCTTGCTTTTATTTAAAAAACTCTCCAGAAAAGCAGCAAAGAGAGCACACAGCCTCTGGAACTTCCCCACCCCCGCTACCCTCTATGTTAATATTTTACAACATCAGGCCACATGTTCAAAGTCAACTACGGCTTGGGTATGTCACTGCTGAAGGAGTCCACAGAGCATCAGCCCTCACTACCTAAGCACAGGTAATCAGCCAGGTGGCAGAATGTAGGTTAAAGTAAATGGGTTATTTTAAGTTATGGTCTAGTCAGAAAAGAGTAAGCTATGGTCTAGGTATTCGTAAATATATTTTGAGTCTGAGTCTTATTTCTCGGGGCATAGAGCTGGGAGGAAGAAACGGACCTAACTTTAGCCGGTAGTCCCTGCTCTTGCACAGAGGGTAGCTCTCTGAGGCCGGGAATTGGGATCTTCCTTCATTTGCCTCAATGGAATCCTTTCTCAGGAGGACTGCTGTCCCTGGGCCCTGTGGGCGGGGCTGACCGCTGTGGGTGGAGCTGAGACGTGTGGGCGGGGCTGATTTTGTGGGCGGGGCTGAGACATGTAGGCGGAGCTTTAATATAGAGCAGTTTTGTTTGATACTCTCTCGCTTCCCAAGGTCATGGTGAGTGTTCAATGGCTGCTGGAGAACTAGACCCAGGAGGCAACAGCATCACAGAGCAGTGTGTTCAGCTTGCCAGGAGTAAATAATGTGACTAAGAAGTGGCCCTTCATTCGTGAGCCATGGGGGCGCTGTATTTGCTGTTGCGTGCTAGCAGAACTAGAAACTTCTTGGGAAAGCTAAGGCCAGGCTTCTACTCTCAGTGTGGAAGGACTGTGCTGTGCTACAGCCCATGTGTCTCTTTGTAGTTTACGACAGAGGTGGGATGGGCAATCTGCCTGATGGATGCTCTGACATAACATGGCCTGAGACTTGGGCCAGAAGACGCTAGGTATCCCCTGCCAGACTCCTCTCGTTATCTAAACCCACAGTGTCTCTTCTGTCACAGTTCAGATCTCGTTCCTTGTGGTGGTATGCTTCTATCTTGGAGATTCTAACCCTTGGTGACTCTAAGACTAGATATTCTGTGAGGAATCCTGGTGCAAACCTTCCGTTGTCTCTTCCTCTCTGGTCTATGTGCCTGACCCCACCCACATTCTACGCCAGCTGTGTCTGCCCACAGCCTGCTTGGTCTACACCTGGTCTTTTCCAGTCATGTCCCTATGACCAGTCCTCCCTTGTCACCCAGGGGTCCTCCTAGCACAGTCAGGATGGATCTGCTTTTTATATACCCAGTTCCCTATATAAGTCCACTCAATTCCGTATCCCTTTTTTTCCTCAAGTGGTGAGTTTAAGCAGTCCTGCCTGGCTCAGCTCAATCTCGTTCCTTCTCTGTTCCTGTCAAAACAATCGTTCCCTCTTCCTTCTCCAGAGTCTCGCTCAAGAACGGTCTCTTATTCTCTGCTTTAATCTTCTGAGGCTGGCCATTGCAGATGCTATAGGCGGGGCTGCATGAACACAGAAATCTACCTCACAGTCCTGTGAGGACAGGTTGCTTTTCTTGCCTTGTCCTTACACGGTTGTCTCTCTGCGTGTGACTTTGTCCTGATTTCCTCCTACAAAGGCACCGGTGGGATTGGATTTGGGCCTGCCCTAATGACCTAATTTTAACTTTACTACTTAAAAATTTCCGAATACGAGCACATTCTGAGACACTAGGGGTTAAGATTCTAACATTCGAGTTCGAGGGACACAATTTACCTTGTAACTTCTTCTATCCTTCCTCCTCCCTCTCTTCTCTCCCTTGCTATAAAAACAGAAGTTGAGTCCTATATTTTTATTATTATAAAGAACAGTGAGAATGTGTTCTTTGTCCTTAGGGACACCTAGTAGCCCGAAGAGGACAGGTGAGCAGTCATTAGATTTTTGAGGCACCTCAAGGCACCTGCTGTGGGTCCAGTATGTTCCGCATTGTCCTGGAAACCACGCCCAGCTTCCTGTCCGGAGGAGAAGTGACTTCCTACGGGTGGACTTCTAATTATCTGAATTTATATTGGCTAGAACCAATTATATTATATTGCCTCCCTAAATATGATGGGTACACCTGCAGTCCTAGCACTCAGAAGACTGAGGCAGGAGGATTGCCACAGATCTGAAGCCTGCCCTAGCTACGTAGTAACTCATTTAGGTCAAAGGTGAAGGAGAAAGAGAGAGGAGAAATAAAAAAGGGAAATAGAATCATACATGGCTGGAATAAACAACCAGCAAACACTGGTGAAACTGAACCCAAATAAATTGGTACTGTGTTTTTTTTTTTTATTCTTGTAGGTATTTTCTCTAACCAATGGACTCTGCCATTAGACTTAACGGACATTACATTTTATTTTGCTTTTAAATCCATAAAAATATAAATGTATGCCTCAAAAGAGACAATGGCCCCACATATTGGGGGAAGAGCAACTTCTGTGATTTCTTCTATTTAGAAATTTCACACTTTCCCATTGCGATGTATAATACATCTAAAATTATAACTGCGAAGATGAGTTAATATGTTACATTTGACATGAGCCAAAAATAAAAATGAGCCTCATGCTCTGGAAATGATGAGCAAATTAGTTGAAATCTCACGAAGACTTAGAAAAAATGTTTTGTTTTTGTTTATATAGATATATATATATATGTATATATACCTTCAGATGAGGATCTCAGCTCCTCCTGCACCTTGCCTTCCTGGATGCTGCCATAGGCTGGCTTTACACTCTCTGACTCTCCCAATTCCATTCCTCGAATGCTGGGCTAGGGTGTTCTGCCTTTCTTAACTTTGAAAAATGTTTGAGGAAGTAAAGGTGCTAAATTGGAAGAGACCCTTGGGGTGGACAGATGACTAGGTAGTTAAGGACAGAGGCTTAGGGACTGTCACAGTTTGTACGTGCTTGGCCTAAGGAGTGGCACTATTAGGTGTGGTCTTGTTGGAGTGGGTGTGGCCCTGTTGGAGTGGGTGTGGCTTTGTTGGAATAGGTGTGTCACTGTGTGCAAGGGCTTTAAGCCCCTCATCCTAGTTGCCTGGAAGCCTGTATTCTGCTAGCACCAGCCTTCAGATGAGGAACTCAGCTCCTCCTGCACCATGTCTGCCTGGATGCTGCCATGTTCCCACCATGATGATAATGGACTGAACCTCTGAACCTGTAAGCCAGCCTCAATTAAATGTTGTCCTTATAAGAGTTGCCTAGGTCATGGTGTCTGTTCACAGCAGTAGAGCCCTCACTAAGTCAGGGACCCTCACTCAGATGAGAGCACTATGTTGAACAGCTCACAACTGCCCACATGGAAGTCCAGCTCCAGGTTATCTGACACCCCCCTCTTCGAACTCTGTGGGCACCTTGACTCACGTCCACATACCCACACACAAACACAGATGTACACATAATTTAAAAGAATGCAAGTATGTCTTTAAAAAGAAATGCCCAGTTAGTTATTGCACAATTACATCTTAGCAGCTCCCTGCTGTGTCCCTCAGCACCCATGCCACTTAGGACCGTGGCAACAGCGTTCATACCTGAGCACTGGGTCCAAGACAGGCTCATAGGGAGAGTCACCAGATAAGCATCACAGCCTTCCCTCTTCTTATCCAGGAACTGGAGGCAGATTTCCCTCAATCTCAGCTGGGTTCTCTAGGTATGACTAAATCTAGGTGTCTGCTGGCCATATGCGGGGTATGGGGCAGGGAGCTGCCCTGCTCTGAGGCTCCTGCCTGGTCACAGCCTTCACCCCTGTGTTACTGCTTCTTGGCTTCTTGTCAAGACCGGGATGGCTTTTCAGCGGTGGAGGTGCCAAAGGCCACAAGAAGCCACCTGCATAAGTTGAGGTATGCGGGAATCCTAATCCCCAGAGTATGGTGGCCACAGCTGAGGAGGAACTCTGGAGCAGGACCCGTGCAGGGAAAGATGTTGCTGGGGAGGAATAACACCAGCAGATGTTGGTGCAGACCGTCCTGTGGGAAAGGGGCATGGCGTACATCAACGCTGCTATTGTCTGTTTAGTGTCTTCGGTACGGATGCAAAGGACCCTTGGCCAAACATCTCTGGCAGCGTGACATTTCCCACCAGGATCCCGTAAAGCCCAGCTCTTAGGGGGTTCAGGATGGGGAAGCAAGCATTACATTAAGAAAGGCCACCGAGACCGGCAGCTGTTAGGCCGGCTGGGTGTGGTGCTACAAGCCTGTTAGCCCAGCATTGAGAAGGTGGAGGCAGGCAGCATGACAAGTTTGGGTCCAGCCTGAGCTAAAGAGTAAGATCCTGTCTAAAAAAAATAAAAATCAGAAACAGATAAAACAAAACTAAACTATGTTTTATCCTCATAATAGTTCAGATTGAATGTTTTCTTTATCTTATTTAAACAGAGAGAGAGAGAGAGAGAGAGAGAGAGAGAGAGAGAGAGAGAGAACACATGTGATTTTAGATTCCTTGGAATTGAAGTTGCAGCCAGTTCTGAACTGCTCAGTGTGTGTTCTAGGAACCAGATTCAAAATTTCTGACCTTCAGAAGACCAGTGGGCACTGTTAACTTCGGGGCCATCTCTCCAGTCCTGGTTTTGATTTTTTGGTTTGTTTTGAAACAAGGTCTCACTCTACAAGGTGGATGGCCTTGAAGGGAAATTTTCTTTTGAGAAGCAAAATATTGCCAAAGCCAGACTCTAGCTCCACAATGCTGAATTGCATTAAACTAAATGAAATGGGTCCGAGGGTCTCTCAGACATTGAGGCCAGATATCATGTCTCTAATTCCTCTGGATGAGAGTTCCCAGCCAGGTGGGTAGTGGTGGCGCACACCTTTAATCCCAGCACTTGGGAGGCAGAGGCAGGAGGATTTCTGATTTTGAGGTCAGCCTGCTCTACAGAGTGAGTTCCAAGACAGCCAGGGCTACACAGAGAAACCCCGTCTTGAAAAGAGTTCCCAGTTGGGCAGTGGTGGTGCATGTCTTTAATCCCAGTACTTGGGAGGCAGAGGTAGTGGGATTTCTGAGTTCCAGGACAGCCAGGGCCGTACAAAAAAACCCTGTCTCAAAACAAACAAACAAACAAACGAACAAAGAGTTCCCTCACAGAGATCGAGGAAGCTCACAAAACTCACACAAAACAGTTACAAGACTCAACAAAAAGCTCCTAGAGGAGGAAGGCGGAACTGGAGGAGCCGCCTGGATGGCGGGCCGTGACCTCTAGGGGAGCGGCCAGTGCTCCAGCCACGGTCAGCCTCTCTTACGTAGTCTGGTTTTGTTTTCATGATAGTGGTTCTGTTCTTCTGGACCTCACGCTGTTAGTTTCGATAAACCGACTTGCTGCCTCCATCTTGGGCTTGAAAGCTATCTTATGGTAGAGACGAACTAGCCTCATTCCTGTTCGTGATTAAATCTCTGTTTCTCAAGGATTGAGCTATGCCAACTACATGTGGTTCTGAACTATCTGTTCCAGGAAACAGTAGGCATTCCCTTGGTACAAAAGGTTATTATGACCACCTGTTGCCATGACCACCTTGTTATCACCACGTTGTCATAACCACCTCACCACCAGGTCTTTATTACAAACATTTATTTATTTATTATTTATTTTCGGCTTATTATTTATTTATTATTATTTATTTAAACATTTATTTATTTATTATTTATTTTCGGCTTCTGTAACCCAGACTATTTGCCTGCCAAATCCCCCATTTGGAAAAACCCTATTCCTGAACTATAAAAACCCTGGGCAGCTGGGCAGTGGTGGCGCACGCCTTTAATCCTAGCACTTGGGAGGCAGAGGCAGGCAGATTTCTGAGTTCAAGACCAGTCTGGTCTACAGAGTGAGTTCCAGGACAGCCAGGGCTACACAGAGAAACCCTGTCTCAAAAAACCAAAAAACAAACAAACAAATAATAAAAAAAAACGCTGGGCAGTGGTGGTGCACGCACAACTTCAATCCCAACACTCAGAAAGCAGAAGAAAGTGGATCTCTGTGAGTTCCAGGCCAGCCTGGTCTATGGAGGGAGTTCCAGAACAGTCAGGGCTAGCTGCAGAGAGAAACCTTGTCTCAATAAACAAACAACAATAACGACAAACAACAACAACAAATCCTTATCTTGCCCCTGTCCAAGGCTGATCTTGTGAACGTCACCTGTAGGGAGAGACAGCTCACGCAGGAATAAAAAAATAATTATTTGGCCGTGATTTCAGTCGGTGGTCTCTCTCTCTCTCTCTCCTTGAATCTGTGGGATTAGCAATTTCCCTCACTCAGAGTGGTCCTGCCCACAGAGGCCTCCTTTTCATTCAGAGTCACAGGAACAAATTTAGTCCCGAGAACCTCTGGGTGCAGCTGCCAACAGCCCCAACGTCCACCCTTCGCGGTCTGCTTCTCTAACTCTTCTTCGTTCACCGCCTACGGAGCCTGGTGTCTAAACACAAGGGATGGTTGAAGAACCGCACACCATGTAACTTGGCAGTGCATACGCTTTGCCTGGCCGTCCCAGGGTCTGGCTCTTAGCATCTTCATTTGTATATAAGCAGGTATTCGGGATGGGTCTGGTCAGCTCCGGGAGAATGCGGTGTACTGATGCTGGGAGAATGCGGTGTACTGATGCTGGGAGAATGTGGTGTACTGATGCTGGCTGGTTTTTTTTCTTGGGGGATGGCGACGTGTGTAGGTCACTCTGTTTCTACTTTTCCCAAATAGATCTCTTTGCTCCTGTGCCTTTCTCTTTGGTTCTGGTTTATTTTTTTCTTTCAGCAGACTTCACAGACAGCCTACAAACAGTAACCAGGAGGTGGTGGGCGTGTGTGCGCGGCAATATTAATGTCAGTCAGCTTCCCCCGTAGGGAAGAAATGGCCTGCCTCAGGGCCTTCAGTCACTGAGTGGCAGCTATCTGCAAAGGCAGAACAGGATTAAGGAGCACAGTGGGCCTCTGGGGTGCTCCAGGGAGCAGCAGGAAACAGGGTTCTTATCAGCCCCAGGCCCACCAGAGAGGTAGAGCTTATAGCTGGTGTACTCTAGCAAACCCTTGCCAACCTGATCATACCATTGGAGGGAGGAGCTACCAAGAAACCCAGTTTCCACTCCCCTGCCTCTCCCAGCTTCCCATGGCCAGGTTCAGCCAGCAGGAAAGCAGAAAAAGGCTCCAAATAATTCACAGAGAAGGGACCAGCCCTAAAGTCCCCACCTCTATGTGAGAAACAAGAGAAAAACGCAGGCCTGTATGAAGCAGCAAGAAGACAGGTTCCCAGGAGGGCTGCGTAATCACCGTGCCAGGCTCAAAACACATCTGCACAGGGCGTGGCATTCCTTTTTTCCATAACTGCTCAGAAGCCTCTGCAAGAGTGACAGGAGATGCTACTGTTCTCCAAACAAAGCAGTATTTTCCTTCTGTCAGTCAGTAAGCGCTAACAGGATGCAATAGTCTAAACTCCCTGGGTCGCACACAGAATGGTCTTCAGAGAGAGTTTCTTTTATTAGCAACCCCAGAGCAGAGCCTTCTCAGACATCAAGACCACAGGTTTGGCACAAGAAGCCGCCAGTTAAGTGTCTGTCCTTCTGTGGTTCCCAGGGCAGGTGCCCTCCCATCGTGTGCCCATGTTTCTTTCAGTCATAAACAAGAATAATGATAGCCATCCCTTGGGCTCCTTTCTTCTACTGAAATTATTTAATCCCAATCCGGGATTAAATACCCTGCCTTGACCATTTAGTTCCTGGATAAAAGAAACACACAACTTTTAATATTTACAATAAGCCTTACACAGCACAAGAGCTGGGCAGATATCTACCCTCTCTGCTGTTCGAATCTACTTTCCCATTGATAACCCCAAGTTATTACTTGCTGTTTCATCTGGGCCGCTCTTAACCCCAATTGGTCAGCCCTCAGGGTCATGTTTTCATGACTCACCACGGTAGCTTCTTCCTCCTCCTCTTCCTCCTCCTCTTCCGTCTCTGTCTCTCTGTCTCTGTCTCTCTCTGTCTCTCTCTCTCTGTCTCTCTGTCTCTCTGTCTCACTCTCTGTCTCTCTGTCTCTCTCTGTCTCTCTCTCTCTGTCTCTGTCTCTCTGTCTCTCTGTCTCTCTCTCTCTCTCTCTCTCTCTCTCTCTCTCTCTCTCTCTCTCTCTCTCTCTCTGTTCTCCTCTGCACCCAAGCCCAGGGAAACCTAAACCCACCTATGTCTCGTTTGCTCAGCTATTGTCTGTCAGCGTCTCTCCTTACAGACCAGAAATAACTTGGGGCAAGGTCACACAGTGTGACTTGGTCCTATTCCTCTTCTTTCTGGTAAATACAGATTGTCTCCTCTATGGGACAACCAGGTCTTGGGGGCTGTACTGGCTGATTTTGTGTGTCAACTTGACACAGGCCGGTGTTATCACAAAGAAAGGAGCTTCAGTTGGGGAAGTGTCTCCGGGAGATCCAGCTGTGGGGCATTTTCTCAATTAATGATCAAGGGGGGAGGGCCCCTTGTGGGTGGTGCCATCCCTGGGCTTTTAGTCTTAGGTTCTATAAGAGAGCAGGCTGAGCAAGGGAGACAAAGCAAGCCAGTAAGGAACATCCCTCCATGGCCTCTGCATCAGCTCCTGCTTCCTGATCTGCTTGAGTTCCAATCCTGACTTCCTTTAGTGATGAACAGCACTGTGGAAGTGTAAGCTCAATAAACCCTTTCCTCCCCAACTTGCTTCTTGGTCATGATGTTTGTACAGGAATAGAAACCCTGACTAAGACAGGGGCCCAATATTAGCATTAGAATACACGCAGTATCAGGCCAACCCACTACAGCTTGGCAGTGTCCAGCCCATCTCCCAACACTGCTACTCAGTAGGTTCAACTGTAGGCTGTCTTTGACACCTGCTGGTTCCAACAAACCTCTGGTTTCATCCATCACTGTTTGTTATCTGCAGTAACCCCATGGCTGGGTCCCTAGAATCTTCCTTCCCATCTAAGACAGAATAAGGCTTGATTTCCCAGCCATGTTGTTTGTCCATAATGAGAACAAGGATTTTGCAGGATGTGAGCTGGTAGTTGGGGTCCCTACGTTCTGCTATTTCCTTCTTTCAAAGTTTGCAGCCTCCACCTTCAGAATGCAGCCTCCACCTTCAGAATACCCAGCTTCAACTGCTCCAGAGGCAGACACAGCAAGCACTTCAGACTCTTCAAGCTTCACCTTGGCTTCTATATTAGCCAGGGTTCTCTAGAGTCACAGAACCTATGGGTAGTTTCTATATAGTCAGGGAATTTGTTGATGACTTACAACCTGTAGTCCAACTCCACAACAATGGTCAGCAGCAGCTGTGGATGGAAGTCCAAGGATCTAGCAGTTGCTCAGTCCCACAAAGCAGGCAGGCAAAGAAGAGAGAGAGTAAATCTTCCTTCTTCCAATGTCCTTATGTAGGTCTCCAGCAGAAGGTGTGGCCCAGATGAAAGGTATGTGCTATCACATCTGGATCTGGAATTTGCTTTGTCCCAGATGACCTTGAACTCAGAGATCTCCCTGTCTTAATCTTCTGGGATTCATAGCCACTATGCCTCAAGATCTCCATGCCAAGATCCAGGTCAGAAACTTGTATATCTGGGCCTCCAGATTAGGATCACAGGTGAGCCTTCCAATTCTGGATTGTAGTTCATTCCAGATACAGTCAAGTTGACAAGCAGGAATAGCCACTACAGCTTCCTTAGATTGGAGGGCAGTAGGGACTCTCTCTGTCCTGTGCACTGTCTTCTGCGGAAGCACAGGCCCAGTGAGGCCTCCTCAGGATGGCAAGGCTTGCCTGCTTGACATTGAGCAAAAGACCCCAAGGCTGAGCTGGTGACCTATGAGCTGGCGACATTAAGACCTGAGCTAACGGATGACAAGTTGAGCCCTGAAGCTTGAGGCTTGGTCTCTGTTCTTCAGTTTGGCTCTGTAACCAACTAGGTCGGTTACTGATGAAAATACAGGTTTGAAAAATAAAATGTATAGATCTACTGCACAGGTAGAATGCACCCTGAATTTCAGTCAGACGACACCTTCTGTGTACTCTACGTTCTGATCATAGATAGCAGCCCCCCAATCAAAGAGCACCGCTAGAATCCCCATCAGACCCAGGTCCAATCTCTTCTGCTCTCCCCACACTCTAAGCAACCATGAGCTCTGCTAAAGACAACAGCCCCCGGGGAGGGAACTTGGACCAAAACTCCATATTGGACAGAGCGTGGCCATTGACCTGTACTTGAACTTGGCAAAGATGTGCTGGTCCTCATCACTGGGCAGGAAGCACCAGAGGAAGACAGGGAAGGGATTCAAACTTTAATAGTCGCCTCTATTCTCCAAGTGTCTATCAAATTTCCACCTTGGATGTTTGGGAAGAGAACATCTGTGCTGTAGATCATCTGTAAACCCAAGTGGGCCATTTGCCTTGTGAGGAGAGAATAAGCGCTCCCACCTGGCCCTGTGCGATGAGAAACGCTGGAATCGGGTCAGCAGGAAGAATTCCAAAGACACTGCGCAGTCTCCCCAGACTCCGAGTGGCTCCAAACGTCCCCTTGCTTTCTGAAGCCCCAGTGCGGTAACACTGTGGGGCGGCATGAGGTCTGTGACTCTGCTGGAAGTGGAAGCCGGCACTGAGACATCAGATTGACAGATTGACTCACATGGGCACTCCTCGTCCTGCGGAAAGCTGACCTGGCCCGTGCAGGAGAATAGCCGGGCACCACGGTGAACCCCGCTCATCGAGATTTGCAGAGCTTTTGGTGCTGTGGACGAGTTGATGTGTGACCTCTGTTCCTAGGATGCGAAGTGAGTTTCTCTTCTGCGCCAGCTAAAATGACTGCATAGGCTTAGAGGAAACCCTAGAGCAGCTGCTGTCTGGCCCTTGGTGGAACTTGGAAAAGTAACTCAAGTATCAGAAATAAAATCAAATTTGAACTTCTCTCGAGAATCAAGTGATTATAGAAAGCATAGTTGAGCATACACGCACACACATACACACACATACACACACACATACACACACACACACACAAAAGTGACACAGGATGCTTGCTGTGCTTACCGTGGATGAGGCTGGTCCTCAGGCCTCCCCCGCCTCCTGCTAAGAGGAAGCAGGAGCAGGTGGCAATACCACACTCTCCCCGGCACCCCAGGCAGACTGCGGTCAGGCAAATGTGATGCCTGGCTGCTTCTGCCCAGTGTGACACTCTTCTGAATGGCCACCGGAACCACAGGCTTCCCTGAGGTTTGGCGGAGTCCATCTAGTGCACATCATTTCCTAAAGCTGCCCCATAGCTCGTTCCCTCGTATCTACCTTCCCAGACATCACCCGGCCTTTTAGTACATAAATCTTGAATATGTCCCTCCCATTGCATTGCTTCCTAGGGAGTAACATGGTGCGGTCCTCAGTTTATACCAGCCTGAAACACGTTCATACAGCACAGAACCCAGTACATTTGGGAAAACAGAGAATGGTTAGGTTTGATGCTCAACAAGAAAAGAGAGAGCCAGGAAGATGGAGGGACAGACAGACAGATACTCCCCACCCCCACATAAACACACATACACACACACACACACACACACACACACACACACACACACACACACACGGAGTGGGGAGGGGAGACAGTGTACTGATGGGTTTTGTGTGTCAACTTGACACAGGCTGGTGTTATCACAGAGAAAGGAGCCTCCCTTGAGGAAATACCTCCCTGAGATCCAGCTGTAGGGCATTTTCTCAATTAGTGATTAAGGGGGGAGGGCCCATTGTGGGTGGTGCCATCCCTGGGCTGGTAGTCTTGAGTTCTATAAGAAAGAAGGCTGAGCAAGCCAGGGGAAGCAAGCCAGTAAGGAACATCCCCCCATGGCCTCTGCATCAGCTCCTGCTTCCTGACCTGCTTGAGTTCCAGTCCTGACTTCCTTTGGTGATGAACAGCAATGTGGAAGTGTGAGCTGAATAAACCCTTTTCTCCCCAACTTGCTTCTTGGTCATGGTGTTTTGGGCAGGAATAGAAACCCTGACTAAGACAGAGGGAAAGGAGGAAGTGGGGGGACTACCCTGGTGTCTGCCACCCCTTCGCCACCCCTCCCTTAGCTCTCTGACTCACATAAGCCTGAAAGCATCTAGCTGACAACGACGCACTTCCCAGCTGACTCCAGCTGACTGGTTGTAGAATTAACCCGATCCACACTATGCCCGTACGGCTTCTGCTGTCCCAGCGTCTGTCAACTCTTAGCAAGCATGAGATTTTCCTCCCCACGACCACTTCCTGGTTCTTTCTTTTGTTTCACTTTCCCAGGTTGCCCTTTGAGGAAATGGCTTTGGTGAAACTCGTGATCTCTGACCCATGTCCATGACTTCCAACTGCTCTGACATATCTCTTATCAGGGGCCTATGAAAGGTGTTCAGGTCGAAACTAAGCCTCTGGTGCATAAAGAGGAGGAATCCGGCCATTTTCTCTACAGCGGAACCCAAACCGATGTGTAATTAACCGATTTTATGGGGAAAACGTGCACGCTTTAGTCTCGACATTGACGGTCACACACTATGTCCTGTATCTAGGTGAGTCCGCGCCTCCCCTGCTGCTGCGGCTGTGCCTGTCCTCCATGCTACCCTGCTTACTTGGCACTCCAGTCCTGAGCATCGCAGGTCTCCCAGTTCCCACGTCTCTCTGGAAGTCTCAGAGAGATAGGTCTAGTCAAGGTTACTTCACAATTTGACAGATCTGTGGAGACATCTCTGTTGCTCAACTGATTGCTAGGAGGGAGTTGAGCCCCGCTGGCAACACCACCTGCCACAAAACAGCCCCCTTCCCTTGGTCTGTCTCCCTGTGACCAGTGGGAGCGGAGCTGCTGTTTCAGGCAGTGGGCACAATAATCTTGGAAGACGGCATCACAAATGTTTACCCACCACATTCTAACAGGTCACAAAACCTACGGGGAGGGGTAGTTAGCAAGGCTTCACTGCTGCCAGCAAAACCAGCTCCATCTTGCCCTGGGCACTTTGTCATGGTTGGTCTTCCCTGATGGTCCCCAGGGGATTCTAGGCTTCCAGATGGAGCCTTGTGCAAGCTGCCTGTTTGGGGCACCAAAAGTCTACACAGAAGCAGCCTGGGACTAAACCTTCTCACAATGCTGGAGATGAGAAAGCAGAGGCCAGCAAAATGAAAGGTGTTAGTCACTGTTTGGGCCACATGACTGGCACCTGTCAGGTGCAAACAGTGCCCTGGGGAATCTCAGTTATATGTGGAGAAGTTCCAGAACATTCTTCATAGGAGGAGGGTCCACAAGGAGCTAGTGATGGCAGTCACTTCATGAAGACAGAAAAGGAATCTCCAGCACTGGAGAGATGGCTCAGCAAGTTAAGAACACTTGCCGCTCTTGCAGAGGACCTGGGTTCAATTCCCGGCAGTCACAGAGTGGCTCACAACCATCTGTAACTCTGGTTCGTATGCACGCCTCTGGACTCCACGGGCACCAGGCATACACGTGGGTCCATGTACATACATGTAGGCAAAGACATTCATGCATATAAAATAAAAATAAATCTAAAAGGAAAGGGAATGGTGTGAGCTGAGCTGTCTTCTCCAGGAATCAAGACCCAAATGAAGAGTCAGTGGACAGGACCCTGGCTCCTTGTGCCCCATGGCTGCTGCCACCCAGCCTTACAGCGTCTCTAAGACAACCTGTCCTGATTCGTCCCTGCCTTCACTGCCTGCACAAGGTGCTAAGCCTAATGCATACACTCCTTATATCAGTGAAGTGTCTTAGAGCGGAAGAACATGCCTGGGCACGGAAAGTTATACTGCAGCTTTCTTTACCTGCTGTGACAGGTCATCTTGTTCACTTGACTACATCTGGAATCAACTAAAATCAGCTAGGTGTTCCTGTGAGGGACTTTCTTGCTTGGATCATTCGAAGTGGGGCGATCCACCCTAAAACTAGGCCGTGTCGTCTGGTGGCAGCCCACTTAAAAAGGGCACAGAGAAGGCCACTTTTGCTTTTTGCCTGTTTGCCCTCACTCGCTGGTAAGATCATCTACCCTGTTGCTGGGATGTTCCTTTCCTGACTTCTTTGGGATTGCAATGTGAACTGGGCAGCGGCGGCTCAGTAGGAATCCTCCAGGACAGTCTGGTGGACAGAACACCAATCAGACCAACTGTCAACGGTTTTGGCCTTTCTGTTGGGAGATAGCCCAACAGACAACAAACAAATAGACAGACAGACAAAATAACTGAGGCTGGTCACTTGTAAAAAGAGAGAGGTTCATTTCGATAACAGCTCTGGAGGGAGGGGGAAGAGGGCCTGTTGAGAAAGAAATGTGTTCATTTTGCTAACAGCTGGGGGCGGGGGTGGGGGTGGGAGGGGGAGGTCTGGTAACTTGTGAAAGAAAGAGGTTCATTCCCACCCATCCCCCAACAGCTCCAGGGGTCCAGGCATCCTTAACTGCTGCTTAGCTTGAAAGAGAGCATCCATCCTGCCTACTCTGCTGACCAATGATACAGCATTGCTGCTGCAGCATATGCAAAAGGGATAATGCATAGCAAGCGGGAAGTCAGAGGGACGCAAGCAGGGACCAGTGTACAAGCGTCAGCCCACTACCAAGGTCAGGAGATGAATAATCTCCTTCTCCCTTTCTGTCTCTGTCTCTCTACCTCTGTCTCTGTCTCTCTGTGTCTCTGTCTCTCCGTGTCTCTGTCTCTGTGTCTCTGTCTCTCTCTGTGTCCCTGTCTCTCTCTGTCTCTGTCTCTCTGTGTCTCTGTCTCTCTCTGTGTCTCTGTCTCTCTCTGTCTCTGTCTCTCTGTGTCTCTGTCTCTGTCTCTCTCTGTGGCTCTGTCTCTCTATGTGTCTCTGTCTCTCTCTGTCTCTGTCTCTTTCTGTGTCTCTGTCTCTCTATGTGTCTCTGTCTCTGTCTCTCTCTGTGTCTCTGTCTCTCTCTGTCTCTGTCTCTCTCTGTCTCTGTGTCTCTGTGTCTCTCTCTTTCTCTCTATGTCTCTCTCTGTCTCTGTCTCTCTGTCTCTGTCTTTCTGTGTCTCTGTCTCTCTCTGTGTCTCTGTCTCTGTCTCTCTCTGTCTCTGTCTCTCTCTGTGTCTCTGTCTCTCTCTGTCTCTCTCTCTCACACACACACACACACACACACACACACACAGTACTATCCTTTACTACTTCTCAGTTTTGCTGTGCTTGCTGAATAGGGGTGGTATGGTATACAATTTCCCTTCACACATAATTCGTAGGCAGAAACCCAAAGAGTGAGAAGCCAGCGCCAGATGCTGCCCAAGTGCTTCTGAGCAGTACAAGCATCCAGTGGACCCTCTGTGGAGTCATGTGGGCAGAGAGGTCTGTGGGGTGTGGGGGAAAAGAGAGGCTCCCAAATGTCTACCTCCGAATCTAAATCCTGTGGTCATTCAGGCCTCATGGCCAAAGGAGACATGAGGCATATGGAATAGAAGGTGCCATCAGCTGACCATTGGGTGATACACACCCAGAACTACTTCCAGGGGACCCAGGGCCTTAATGAGAAGAGTCCTGGGTGGCAAAGAATGCAATAGAAATATCAGTGTTGTGTGGTTCTTCATAAAAATGGTGTGGACGTTGAGGTGGTTTGAATAGGTTTGACCCCCATAGACTCATGTGTTTGAATGCTTTGGGCATAGGGAATGGCACTATGAGGAGGCAAGGACTTGTTGGAGTGGGTGTGGCCTTGTTGGAGTAGGTGTGGCCTTGTTGGGGTGGGTGTGGCCTTGTTGGAGTGGGTGTGGCCTTATTGAAGGAAGTGTGTCACTGTTGGGGCGAGCTGAAGTTTCAGATGCTCAAGCTATGCCCAATGTGTTTCACAGTCTCCTTCTGCCCACGGATCAAGATGTAGACCTCTCAGCTCCTCCAGCACCATGTCTACCTGCACGCTGCCATGCTTCTCACCATAATGACAATGGACTAAAATCATAAACCAGCCCCAATGAAATGTTTTCCTTTATAGGAGTTGCTGTAGTCATGGTCTCTTCACAGCAATAGAAACCCTAACTAAGACAGCTGGCCATCACTGGCTTCAAAGGTGCAGGAAAAAAACTGTGAGCTATGGGATGCAGGTGACTTACATATGATAAATAAAACTTAAAAAAAAAGTAATTGGAAATTTAAAAGTGTAGCATTTTTCACTTTTAAAAAGCAAACCTTAAAGTGTATACCCATGAAGATGGACCTTCCCCAGTTTGTGATCTACTACCATGATAAGACCACGAGGCAACCTGGGAAGGGGAGGGGTTATTTGGTTTATGTTTCTGGGTTACATACAGTCCATTGCTGAGGGAAGTCAGGGCAGGAACTGGAGCCGGAACCATAGAAAGTGGTCTCCAGGTGCTTCTCATTGACTGACCTTTTCCAGGTCACACATCTCAGGAAGCTGCCCTGACTTCTACCCCAGGGATGGATACATCATCAGTATGTTCCAGAAGGTGAGTAAGGGATCCAGGTCCCTCTGCAGTAGACCGTGAAGCTAGCCTACCATTGGCTCTCTGGCCACAGGTGGAATGGGACGTAGTTTGACCACTCTCTGCCCAGCCTTCCCAACCGTCATGGTGGAATGTCCAGTTGGCATTCGCAAAAGCTGCAGCCTGGTTGCCACACAGTAGGCAATGCGTTAACTGCTACCAGACAACTTATAATAGCTAATATATTTTTAAGAGATTTTACCTTTAATTAAATGTACGCATGTGCATCTGTGTATAAGAGGCACACATAAGTGCAGGTGCTTGCCCCTGCAGCTGGAGTTGCGGGTGTGTAAGCCAGGTGTGTAAGCCATCTAACATGGGTGCTGGGAGCCCAACTAGGGACCTGTGGAAGTGCAAGATGCTCTTAACCACTGAGCCATCTTTGAAGCCCAATATCATTTAATCTTAATTTCCCTTTTGGTGCCAAAATTAGTGAGTGACACTTTCTGTGTTTCTCAGGGGGTTAGTTAAAGGAAAGACCTACTGTAAATATGGGCCTCACAGGTCCGTAGGTGCGGGGCCTGGATGTAACAACCGGGAATAAGGTGGCTGTCAACACATACGGTCCCACTCTTCTTTCTGGCCACCACAAAATGAGTGGCTGTTGCTCCAGGGTTCTCCACCTCAACATTCTGCCTCACATCAGGCCCAGGATGACGGGATCAGCTAACATTGGGTTGTGACCTCTGAAGCTATGATCCAAGAGAAATCCTCCAAGTTGTTTATGCTGGGTATCATGTCCCAAGCGGGATGGCATCTGTCCACTCAGAATGGTCACATCTCTAGAGTCACACCCCTAAGAGCCACACCCTCGTTAAGAGAGATTAACTTGCAGAATCAGAAAGCACACAGTGTTCTTGGTACCCTGGATCAGAGGCACCTAGGGCTTCAGCTGCATTGCTGCAGGAGGACGGGGTCCTAGCTTCTGTTTCCCTTCCTTGGTGATTGATCCCCAACACTTGCATCCCCAAGAACTCATCTGTAGAAAGAAATGTAAAGTGTTCACACAGGAAGTTCTCAGATCCTCGGGTCTTCCTCAGCACTGTACTCCTGAGTCTGGACTCTGTAACCTGGCCTTCCCAAAATATGCAGAGGGAAGCCGGGTGTGGTGGCGAATGCCTTTAATCCCAGTACTTGTCAGATCTCTGTGAGTTCGAAGCTAGCCTGGTCTACAAAGCAAATTCCAAGACAGCCAGGGAGGTCATATAGAGAAACCCTGTCTCGAAAACAAAACAAACAAAAAAATGCAGAGGGTCAAGACCAAGCCCAGAGCCCACAAGGCCGTGTTGAGTAAATATGATACTAGATACTTTCCTTGAACACAAGAAAGCTTCCTAACCTGTCCAGGACAATGCATATCTGAACTTCTATTCTTTCGGTAGAATAAACAAGAGCAGCTCTGTCCACAGGTCAGAATTTATTTCATAGCAACACATTTATAGCATTTTTCAAGTACAAGATCCTGTCCAAATCTTTGACATGGGAAAAGAGAAGAGGACACGTTGGTAAGGCACCTGCAGAGGACCGAGGCCCCCCTTTTGGCTTGAGACTTCTGGGTAGCTGCTCACACGTCTGTTGAGCAGAAAACAAAGTTATAGAAAGTTTGCTTGCACACATGCTCGAGGTGACGTTTTTTGGAGCCTGCTACAGTGTGGCTTTTCAGGTAAGTCGGTCTACACTGAGACAGGCTGAAGAGGCACCTCTCTACACAGCTCACAGGGTCCTCCCCAGACACCATGCCGAACATTCCAGCCATTTTCAGCTTTGAAGAGAACCAACTTTACATCCCACCCAGGCACACACTTTTAGATTTCTCAGCCCAAATCTCTATTTTCGAAAAGTATAAATGCAGGAAAACCTCAGGTACAGTCAGACCTTATGACTCCAAAGGATGCAGGAACATTGAAAACTTGCAGGTCAGCATCAACCCACTAGATTTGTGGCATAAACAGTCCAGGGGTACGCATCCCAGAGGAGGGTCCAGAACTTGATCACACAGCATCCTTTATGTCACTTCCTGGTGACCCAGAGGCAGGGTGTGACGTTCAACAGCCCTGGCACCAGACTTCAAGTTTGTGTTCTCAATGCTCATTTCCTTGGTCTCAACTACATTGGCTTTATTATAACATTTAAAATTAAATAACTCACTCTTCCCCACCCACCCTCTGTACACAGGGCAGGCAAAGCCCCACTTGTAGGCTGGCTTTCCAGACAACCAAACACAACAGGATAAGCTCAGTCACTAGGTCAGTTACAAGAATTTCCAAAAGTGAAACAATGTTACCACTCGGGCCACAAGGAAACACCTCAGGAGAACATGGCTAGCATCATTCCCAAACAGTTCATGTACTTTAGTGGTTCAGCAATTAGCCTTTTAATGATGTAAGAAAGTCTCCAGTCCTATTTACCAGCAGGAAGAAGTCTTTGACCTGAAGTATGGTCTGTTCTCTTACTTTTTTCTATAGAAAAACATAAGATTGATTTTTTTTTAAATAGTAAGAAAAAATTCACAGACAGAAAATTTTGTCACCAGGTAGCCAAAAAGAGGTTCCTTGCCCACAGCGAACTGACAGCTATGAGTCACTGTCTGGTTCCTATGGCGTCTTGGAAGTACCTACGACCCTGTGAAAGAGCTTTCCTGACATAGGGCTGTCTCAGAACAGTCGGTCATACAACCCTCGCCTTAAAGGACAAGTGCCACAAGCATGGCCCCAGGGAGAAGCCGCCGGTGGGTAAGGCCTTGCACATATCTGCCCCCTAATACAGTGCCTCCCTAGTCATAGGACCCTGAAGGCACTGGGGTTCAAAGCGTGTTCATCCCACATTTTAAGATGACCTGAAAAAAAAATGTATAAATTAAGATCCTACAAAATAATGATGTCTGTTCAAAGAAATGTCAAAAAGAGGAAGGCGTGGCACTCTGACACCTGCGCCCAGGCTTGTGTGTCTCAAGGTTCCATCAGCAAACCAGCCAGTGTGTGTGTGTGTGTGTGTGTGTGTGTGTGTGTGTGTGTGTGTATCCCACAACCACCGACTATGGCCTCTCAAGGTGGCCCAGTTCCTTGCAAATGCGACGATGTGCGCACAGCAACTCAAGGCCCCTGAACAAGCACCTCCTCCCCCTGCTTTCATCAGCAGGACACAGATGACTGTGCATGAGCCAGTCCTGAAAGCTAAGAGCACTCTCTGATCTCAAACATGAGTTGCTCTGTGAAGAAAATGTCAGACGAGCACCCAGCACTTGCCTCCCAAGAGACATCTCCACCATTTTCATAGCTACATAACTGGTCATGTGATTAAAAAAAAAAAGCCGTAACAAGCAAATGTACTGTTCCATCAACACAATGCCAGTCGGCTGTGGGATGTTTTGGTTGTTTTAAAATCCTAAGTGAATCTGAGTAAACAGAAGGGATGGGCACGAGGTTTCATAAGCAGACGGCGCTCGCAGTTGTCGGATTTTTGCTCTCACAAAACGGGGGACGGTTTGTGTGATTTCAAAGCTCACGCTTCTTTTCACCAAGTCTGGTGAGCACGTGTCCTGCACTGAGCACTCAGTAGCCCTTAATCAGGAGAAGGTTTCTCCCTTGTCCAGTACAATGCAGCAGAACTTCATGCTGACACCCAGCTTTGAAGAGCCCTTTTCATATGAAATATAAATTAATCCAGAGGTCTACAGCTCTAAGTTTCCAGACTGACAGAAAAAAAAAATCTTAACTTTCAAATTTTTTTTAACGTATTTTGCATATGAATCTGAGCCCTGAGCTCACACGTACAGGAAGTTAAGGGCGGAAGGGGATGCTTTGAGGGCTCATCCTATGACCACAGCCGCTTCGTAAAGAGTTGTTGCAGCTTAGACAGCAGCTGTTTGCGAGAGTCAGGCCAGGCAGCAATACTTCCTCCACCAAGACTTGGACAGGTCCCGCACTTTATCCGGGGTCCTGCTTTTAGACTTCTTTGGCTGGAGCTGGGAGTCTGAATGCTGGATACCAGCAACAATGGCAGCGTCGAAAACCTCTTTGAGGTTTTTCTGAGTCAAGGCGGAGCACTCGATGTAGGAGACAGCTTTGACTTCCTCCGCGCACAGCCTCGCTGCCTCTTCGGGCACCGGTTTCTCTCTGCACTTGTCCAGTTCGATGAGCACTTTGACGTCTTCTCTGAGGTCCGACTGGGTCCCGACCAGGATGATGGGGGCCTTCGGGCAGTGACGGCGAATCTCCGGGACCCACTTCTCGCCCACATTCTGGAAGGATGTGGGGCTCACCACGCTAAAGCAGAGCAGGAAGACGTCTGTGTTGGTGTAGCAGAGGGGCCTCAGCTTGTCAAACTCGTCCTGAAACCAAGCACAAAGCCATTCATTACCCTTGTTAGCTCTTGCCACATTAGGAAGCGACCTTCAGGGCTGGGATAGTCACAGAAAATCTATTAAAGAGGGGCCAGTGTCTCAGACCCACCCTGCTGCCGGCTCTTGGGACACAGGTGCAGCCTCTATAACCTCTGAGGGACAGCAAAGCCTTAGCACTCCAAGTAAGCTCTTGGTGACAATGACTACCGTGCCATATGCTATAGAAGGCACTCAAGGCAGATGAGACTTGCTTTTTCTGACCTTCAGCCCACAGTGACCCCCAACTCTTTTTTTTTTTTTAACTCTTGGAACTTGACTATTCTGAAAGTCAGTACTCATTCATGCTGATACCCAAGACTTGACCTCCTCAAACTGTTCTAGTAACAGAATTCCCTTCTGAGGTCCAGCCCTGCTCTGCCTAACCAACAACCATGAAGGATACAGATTCCCCACACCAGTCCAAGCACACCATGTTCCTCAGAAACAAGAAGGACTTCAAAGTGAGATCAGGGATCCGTGTAGACCACTAGCAGTAACCGTTTGAAGACCTGGTACCCTCCTCCCTCGCTGTCACCCAGACAACGGTTAATCCATTCTTGTCCTGGCTGTGCCTTCTCTTTCTTCCCTTCCTCTTACTTTCCTTCCTTCTTTCAGCTCTGCAAACGGCTTAGCTTCCACACAGTGCTCCAGACAGACAATATAACTGCAGCGTGTGCACAGCTGTCCCGTGGGACAGAGACCTGGAGCAGGTAATCGAGCACGGATATCCTGCAGTCTATACTAGCAGACTCTCCAAGTTCCGCACACAACAGGCACGAGCCAGCATCCATGTCAACATCACCTCCCTTCGAGCATCTTATACATCCCGAGGCACCATTTCCAGCTCACAGGAAACTCCAGCTCAGCCTCGTCCCAGAGAAACTTTCCCATCAGCTCACCCTTATCTGAAATGTGTCTGTGTGTGTGCTGAAATCCTCCAGCATCCAACGCTGATGACTTCCCAAGACAGGAAAACGTTAACTGGGTTCTGTGTTTTCCATTACTCGGTTGTTAGGAGCTGATTACCTACGGTCCTATTTACAGGCACAGCCTGCTTTAACTGTGGCTGACTTCGTTGGGGTTTCTATTGCTCTGATAAACACCACGACTGAAAACAATACAGGGAGGAAAGGATTTATTTGATTTTCCATCCTACAGTCCGTCATCCAGGGAAGTCCAGGCAGGAAATGTAGGCAGGAACTGAGGCAGAGGCCATGGAGGAGTACTGTTTACTGGCTTGATTATATCTTGTTTTCTTTTTTTTTTTTTTGAGGGGGGTAGTTTAGAGACAGGGTTTCTCTGTGTAGCCCTGGCTGTACTAGAACTCACTCTGTAGACCAGGCTGGCCTCGAACTCAGAAATCCTTCTGCCTCTGCTTCCCAAGTACTGGGATTAAAGGCACGCACCACCACTACCCAGCAACTATATCTTGTTTTCTTATATCAGCCAAGACTGTCTGCCCCGGTGTGGAACCTCCCACAGGGAGCTGGGCCCTTCCATATCAATCACTAATTATAAGAAAATGAACCGCAGGCCAATCTGTCAGGAATGTATATTAATTATGTTTCCATTGCTGTAACAATGGCCAAGGCAACTATTAAAAAAGAAAAAAAAACATTTAATTGGGCTTATGGTCTCGGAGGACTAGCTAGAGTCCGTGATGTCAGAGCAAAGGCACAGTGGCAGGAACAGTGAAACCTCCAAGTGGCCCCCATGACACACCTCCTCTAGCAAGGCACACCTTCTAACCCTTCCCAAACAGTTCCAGCAACGGGACGGATTATCCAAACAAATGTGCGTAGGGGAAGGCATTCTCATTCAAAGCACTACAGGGCATTTTCTCAATTGAGGTTTCCTCTTCCCAAATGACTCTAGTCTGTATCAAGATGACAGACACAACACCCAGCCAGCACGGGTATCTTGGCTTAAAGGCACCAACATCAGTCTTATTTGCTAATCAGCCCTTCTTTGTCTGAGGGTTAGCTTCCACTGTGGGTCAATAACCCATTGGCAACGTGAGTGGAGAGTTACAGAGCTCACAGGAGAGAACCTAACAGTTCTGGGAGTCTCTGCCCCCACGGGTCCCAATATGCGAAAGCTGAGAAAGTGACTCAAGTTCTTATTGCCGACTCTGTCTGTGCCGAAAGAACAAATGTAGAAACTTAACCGGGCAAACGGGCCAGCTCAGGGGACAACCATGAGTCACCTCTCCTTTACTGAGTCTTGAGTGAGGAACATAGACCTGACCAGGCTCTGGCCATGTTGTGGATGGGACACACAGAAAGAAAGTAGCCACCTTGGCCACATCCGGAGCCCATGATGGCCTAGTGACTAGGCTTTGGAGCACTGCTCCCCAAACCTCTGAGATCTGGCTAAGGAGCCAGACAGGTGAGGCAGAGAGACAGCCCCCTGTGCAGTCTAGACCGGAAACCTTGGCGCTGTGGTGCAGTGGTGCAGACAAACACACACTCAAGGAAGGAGTTCCAAGGGTAACTCAACATGTCTGCCAGGCCTTCCATGTGAACTCCAGAGAGAATATTTAGGACAGGACAGGACAGACAGACAGACAGACAGACAGATAGGATGTCAGTCCTATCTAGTCAGTCCTTCTAGTAAAGGTCGTGCCCGGTTTCCCCTTCTTTTTAGCATGAAGATGTTTTTCAAGTACAACATGGATCGGTATGAGATGAACTTTCGGCTCCTGGTGGAAAATGAAGAAACCACCCTTCCTTCAGCAACCCCTTTTGCTCCCGGGCCAGCTACTGTCCTTACAGCCACCTATCCATCTCTGCTCTGTTTGCACATCAGACCATGAGTCCAAAGTTAAACGCTCACCACCCTGATGGGGAAACTCAAAGGCAGCAGAAGTGAATTCTGGGTATGTTTGTCTCTGCAGAGCGATGCTGGAGTTCTGACTCCTATAACAGCCAGGGATAGCCACCCATGCTCATGTCCCATGACCCCGCTAACCTGCATTCCCATTCCTTCTCCTAACCACAGGAGGAACGTGCTCCTTTGTCAACATGAAGGTAGCATGTCAGCTCCCTCAACAGCAGAACAGGGGCAGCAAAGGTAGGGGAGCTCTGCTCCACTCTGCTCCAGTCAAAACAAGCGCTTGCTTGTCCTGTGCGCTGGTGACTGGACAAGGGTCTCTGAAGCTGCTTTACCGCAGGTCTCTAGACGAACCCTGCTGGTTACTTGGTGGTGTGTTCTTTGCCAGCTGGTCTTCAGGCTGGAGGCACAGCACCCTCGGAGAAAGCTGGCAGAGCCCAGGAGACCAACTTCCAAACAAGAACACCAGCTTGGTGCTAAGCCTTCTCTCCCCATTATAATTGCCTTTATGAAAATATTGCTAGCCGTGCAGTGGTGGCGCATTCCTTTAATCCCAGCGCTTGGGAGGGAGAGGCAGGAGGATTTCTGAGTCTGAGGCTAGTCTGGTCTACAGAGTGAGTTCCAGGACAGCCAGGGCTATCTTTTTCTTTAATTATTATTATTGCATGTGTATGTATGTATGTATGTATGTATATGAATAAATATGTAAATGCAACCTACTGATCCATTTGATATTTCTTTTAGACAGGATTTCACTGTAGAGTGAGGCCCAGGCTAACCTTGAACTCACTGTAGCCCAGGCAGATCTGACACTTGAGGCCTTCTTGCCCCTGCGTCCCAAACACTGCGATCACAGGCCCAAGACACTACTCTCAGCTTATTCCTGGCTTTTCAGAGATAATATGAAAGAGACACTGAACCCCCCCCCCCTTTTAGAAACGCTGGGTTGGTTTTCCAACGTATCCATCCCCTTTCAAAAACACATGGTCCAGGCTCTTCTCTGCACTGTGCTGTTTTCCTTGGGCTCAGAACTGGTCTCTCCTGACCCCAGGTCTGCAGCCGGCAAGTCCACAGCTGACCACAGGCTGACGGCTCACACGTTCTGGTTCATGCACTAAGCCACATGGAGCCCTGAGATGACTCCAACTCAGGACTCATCTTCCAAGGAAAGTTCACCTCCTCAGAAGCCAAGGTGGGAGGTAGAGACATCTGAGGGGTGGCACAGTGATTCCTGAGGCAACATCCTGGGGGCTCCTCACTGGGGTCCATGATGACTACGCCTTGGGGCTCTTTGGGTTTCCTGACTTCTCTCTGCTCCTCAGAGTGTCTATAGCAAGTACATATTTCTATCCTTGTTCTACAGCTGAACATCTATATAACCAGACTCTTCCATCTATATAACCCAGAGGACATCAGGCAAAAAGAGAAAGACCCAAGACTGTCTCTTTGATGGTTTCCTCTGTTGGCATGTTTTTAAGAGACAGGGTCTCACAGGCTTGACTGGTCTCAAATGCCCCGTATAGTCAAAGACTTTGAGCATCTGATCCTCCTGTTTTCCTCTCCCAAGTGTTGAGATCACGGTGTGCACCACCATGCCTGGTATTTCTGCTTTTGAGATTGTGTCTTATGCCTAGGCTGTCCTTGAACTCGTGGCTGGCCTTCTGGCGCAGCTTCCTGAGAGCTGGAATTACAAGCACGAACAAGTTTGCCTGGGTTTTGATGTTTCCTTCCCACACAGTGACATACTGATGGTGTTTGGCTTCTCCCACTCATAGCAAAGGTGCCAAACGGCTTTCCTAGCAGGATGGCAACTCCAATGCTGCATTTGTCACTGGGCTGACAGTGCATTAAGACGGCCTTGTCTTCTGTCTCCTCGAGGTCTCAGGAATAAGCCAGTCCCGAGTCCCAAGTTTGCGATCTTACAGTAATGACTTACCTAAAGGTCCTGGCTTGGATGAGATCTGAGGACACAGGAAGGCCAGCTTCTTCATTAGCACAGACAGTTGGGAAAGTAAAGGGATTACTTAGCCCCACTGCACCCTGTCAGCTCCAGATATCAAGAGAGGCACCTGAGTACTTAGGACCTCAGTGGCTAGACCAGCTTCTAGGACAGCTTCAACTAGGCCAAAAACCCTTCTGGAGGGCACTAAGGGGATCCTACACCAATGCCTCCTGCCTGGCTTCCTTTTCTAGTGTTTTGCCCTCGAGACAAGAATGAGCAAACAGAATAACCCTGCCTTTCCCTGCTCAATTTACAGTGGCTCTGACTACTGCTCTAGAACTGGGGGAGACAGATGTTAGCATAAGCTACCGTGTTTTTTTTTGTTTTGTTTTTACCTTGAACAAGCGTTTAAGTTTCAGGTTCATTAGCTTTGAATCAATGGATTATAAGGTATGAGGGGCTTCCTCTGAGAAACGGTTACAAACCATTACTGTGGTTTTTCTTTTGTAGCTTAAGCTAGGCCATGAGAGGTACCCGAAAGTCCTATTAAGATAAGGGGCAGTTCCCACCACTGCCTCCTCAGCTCAGTCCCAGAACAAGCAGACCCTGTTTCACTGTCCCAGAGGTTCTCTCCTCCTCCTCCTCCTCCTTTTCCTCCTCCTCCTCCTCCTCCTCCTCCCACTGCCCTCAAAGGAGCTGAGGCAGGGGTGGGCCTGCTCCACCAGGTTTCACAATGACCCAGTTACTAAGGGAATCATTTGGAAACTGCAAAGGTTGTTTGGAAACCTTTAAAAGGCTGTTTCCTTTCCCAGTGCCGAGCTCTGTAACTTGATACCGACCTGTCCTGCAGTGTCACAGAGCTGGAGTCTCACCGGCCGCCCATCTACTGACACAACAGCTGAAAGAGAAAGAAAAGAAGAGCAAGATGATTATCAGGACATCTTTTACCCTCTCGGCAGACCGGCAGTTCCTGATCTGGGTTCTCTTAGTGAAGAAGCTAAGCCCAGAAACCCGTGGAAGTGTACAAATGTTCCAAGGTGGGGGGCTCCCTCCACCACAGAGCATGAGACAGCAAGGCCCTGACCTCTGGAAGGTGCCCCGAAGGCTAGTGTTTTCCTTTCAAGCCTGGAAGATTAATTTTCCTGTCACCCTTGTTTCAAAGGGCCCAGAAACAACACAAGGTGGGGGGGGGCGGGGGGGGAGGATTAGTTGGGAACCAACTCTGCACTTTTGAAGCAGTGGACAACCTCATAGATAATCCTGTTTTCTCTTGGGAAAAGGTCTCCCGGCTTCAGGGTTTATCGTAAAACTCCAGCAGTTTTGAGAACTTGTGCAAACACAGGCGGCCTATCACCCGGTGCACGTGGAAATGAGCACTTCTCTCTGTCAGTTCAAACCCGAGGATTAAAGAGAAAGGAAGGCAGAGAGAAGTCACACAGGTTTTTCACCAGGGTCCAGAAACTGGAGTGAGAGCAAGGACCTCCCTCTCCCCCAAATCTGGTAAAGACACGGAGGTTTCAGTTTAAATTAGGCAATTTGTCTCCTTCTGATAGCCTTTCTGGTTGTTTATAAATGTTTATGCAAGTGAGCAGTGGAGGGGGTACCATGCACGTCTGTTTTGTCCATAGGGCCTCTGAAAGAGAGGCAATCAGAGACTGGCCACGGAGACTGGAGGTCGGAGGTAAATTTTTTAGGAGGTAGATTTTTCACACTAGCTTACGTGATTTTTTTTTTCCCGTAACTTTTTTCCTTAAATTCCAAAAAGACTTTTAAAAATCAAGAGAAACGACTGCTTTACTTTTGTTATCTTTGTAGATACACGAGCCCACCCACCCTTGAGAACTTGCTGTAACTAAACGACAAGCTGGAAAGACTGGGCCAACCGTCAGACACCGAGACAGCGCAGGCGGGGCGCAGGCCAGGCAGGCGCTGGGCTCAGAAGAAAGGAACGTTCTCGCAAGCCCCAGCCCTCCCCGGTGCGCCTGGCCGGCTCACACACCGGAGCAATCCCGGTTGCTCCAGGCGGAGATCCGCTGGAACTGAGCCGCCCCGGAGGGCGCGGGTGGGAAGGGCACCTGAGCTGCAGCTCGCTTCCGAGTCCCCGAGCCGGATCGGTCGGACACCCCTCCGCCGCCGCCGCCGCCCCGCCGAGCCGCTGCCGGAGACCCGCGCCGCCCCGCGCCTCCCAACCCGAGGCCGCGCCCCGCCCGGCGCTCACCCGAGAAGTTGTCGAAGGCCGTGGGGATGTACTCGGTGGGGTAGCCGTTGGTGGTATAGCTGACCACCAGGCTGGTCTTGCCCACCGCGCCGTCTCCGACCAGCACGCACTTGACGCCGCGTCCCTCGGCGCCGCCCGCGCGCCCCCGACCCCCGGACACCCCGGGCCCGCGCGCCCCGCGCCCCCCGCGCTCCCGGCGAGGCGGTACCGGCGGCGCCGTCGGCGGCTCGCAGCGGGCGGGCAGCGCCGGCCGGCCTTGCTGCGGGGCCATCGCGGGCGGCGGCCGCGAGACCAGCTGCCACCAGCGGACAAAGGCGGCGCACGGTCCGCACTCGGCTGGGCGACTGTGCCCGCGCGGCCGCGATGTGGCCGAGCCTGCTCCGCCGGGCTTCCCTGCGACACCGGCGGGCGGGGAAAGAGGCGGGTCCGGCGGCGCCTTCTTCTATCCGGGACCACAGCGCCCCCGTCTGCGCGCCGCGCTGGTGAGCTACGCCGGCGCCTCGAAACGGTGCGACTGGCCGAGCTGGCTCCACCACGCCAACCCACGCGGACCCCGAGCTACCCCAAGCCCCTGCTGTGGGCTTCTCACCGCCCAAACCCGGCTTCTTCCCAAGCTTCCTTTCTTCCCCTTGCTTTCCAGTTCCCCCTGCCCTACCCCCTCCTCCCCAACCTTCTGTTCCTCCTTCCCTCCCGGTTCTTTCTCTTCCCTCCGCTCCTTCTCCCTCCTCAGGTCGCCCCCTATTCTCTTTCTTCTTCACAACCTCCTCCTTTCCGCGGATCTCCCTCTCTCCATGGTCACTCTGCTTCTTCCTCTCTCCCTGTTCCCCGAGCTGCCCTTGCTCCTCCACACAAGTGTCTTGGTTTGGAGCGGTAGGATGCTGTGGGCTGGGCCTGCTTTAGCAGTCCCCCAGAAGAAGAGATTATTGTCCTGGCAACCTGTCCTCTTGATGGGCAGGACTTAAGTGTGATTGCAGACAAATGTATGATTTTTCTGTTAAAATCATCGATTCTCATTTGGGTGCAGGATACCACCCTTCGTTAGCGCTCCCTTTCTTTGGCATGCTGTGACCTTGTGTGTACTCATGCTCCAGCACATTTCCTTACAGTCTTTAGTTAAGTGCAGTTTTGGCTGCCTTCGTATTCTTTGAAAAGCTAATAGTCTGTTCGTCTGTGCTGCCCTTTCTCTGCCTGGTCACTAATGCTTCTGATTTGCTTCTGGTGTAAGAAGAGCTATGCGCTGTTAGCATTAATATTATTTTGCTGGTAGTAAAGACAAGAGCTAGGGGGCTGGAGAGATGGCTCAGCGGTTAAGAGCACTGACTGCTCTTCCTAGCAGTTCAATTCCTAGCAACCACATGGTGGCTCACAACCATCCCTAATGGGATCCGATGCCCTCTTCTAGTGTGTCTGAAGACAGCTAAAGTGTACTCATATAAATAAAATAAATAGCCGGGCAGTGGTGTCTCACGCCTTTAATCCCTGCACTTGGGAGGCAGAGGCAGGCAGATTTCTGAGTTCAAGGCCAGCCTGATCTACAGAGTGAGTTCCAGGACAGCCAGGGCTACGCAGAGAAACCCTGTCTCGAAAAACCTAAATAAATATTTAAATAAGTAAATAAATAAATAAATAAAATCTGAGAGAGAGAGAGAGAGAGAGAGAGAGAAGAGCTAGTGAATACTGAGCCTTTGTTATGTCCCAAATGCTATAACCATTCTGCCAAAATGAATTCCCTTAATCTTAGTATCATTTGTACCCATTTTACAGCCAGGTACAGAGATGCTAAGTGACAGGTTTGAGTTCCATAAAGGAAATGACAGTGCCAGAGCAAAGGCATGCAGTATGGCAAGTAAGACTTACAAAGGTGGTGTGGCCACAGGAACACAGAAGTGGGCCTGTCAAGAGGTAAGTTCTTCAATCCAGGGAATCTATCATTCAGGGCCTCAGTACTGTCAGCCTTTAAAACTACAATGCAAGCTATTTTCAGGACTGGGGTATTGAACTCTAGGACCTGACCAAAAATGCCCTTGAGAACCTGGGAAATCAAAAGTCTCCCACACAGAATCTGAAGAACAGGAACAGGCCATCTTGGAAATGTACTAAAAATCTGGTACAGTGTCTTCTCTTCTGCAGTGAGACAGACCAGAGCAGCAAAAAGACTGGGAACTCCCAGGTTCAGACCATTCGGCCCTCTATTGCCCTTGGGCCACCTGAATTCCTCTGCTCTGTCTGATCAAGTAGATGGATCTGTGTGTGCCTTCTGGCTCTTTGACGGCTGACACCGCAATAACTCTTTTTTGCAAAACCATTGCTACAGCATTGGTTTCTATACCCGTCTGGCGCAAGCCTTTGCTTGGTGTTACTGTTAAGACCTGACAAAGTGGGCACATGATACTATGTTTCTGTAGATGTTGCAAACTGTTTCTACTTTAACCATTGTGGCTTGGGGCCATTATCCATTTTATCTCTAACTTCCCAACATATGGAGTGGACTTGAAGTAGCTGTGAATACTTTGGGAAGCAAGCCAAGAAAAATAAGGCTGGAGAGACATTTTGTTTGTGTTTAATGGGACATAGAGCCAGGAGAAGGGAGATAAGGGAGGAGGGATAAGGGAGCACTTTCCACTGGGGTTAACGGAAGCCAAGAGCCTATGCTGCTGGCATGAACCCGAGCCTCTCCTCCTGGTGTGTAGTATATACTTCATGTCTCATTCAGGACTGCAGACACAGCTACAGAGGAACAGTGCCCGAGGCTGAAGCTGCTACCCTCTGTGCGAATCTTGTCAGCGTTTCCCTCAGCACTGGAGGATCCAGGAGCGGAGAGTTGCCGAGCCTGAGGTGAATGAAACTGAGAGTCCAACTGCTGCGGTGCTTTACCAAACAAAACCAAAACCAAAAAAACAACAACAGCAACAACAGCAAACCAAACACTTGCTGCTGGCGCCAGCAGGCTCCGCCCTGTCTGCTCATCGTCAGGAATGTATCTGAAGGCTGGGGATGCTATCGTAAGTGTTGGCCTGAATCCCCGTGTTTGTAAGGCAACAAGCCTGTAGCTATCCCATAAAGCACAAATTCCATGTATCTCTTGATACTCATCCTAGAAGAGATAAATCTCAAACTTGAAAGAGTCAGAAAGTTGGGAGCTAAAAAGTTCAGGAAGAGTAGTGAGCATTATAAAGTTGTGCCAAGCGGTCTGATAAGAATACTACGGTTTTGTTTGTTTGTTTGTTTGTTTTTTTAAGTTTACAGAACTTGGTAGCTTTTATAATATGTAACTTATTTTGATAAGTTTCTTTCTTTCTTTCTTTTGTTGTTGTTGTTTTTGTTCATTTGCTTTTTGTTTTGTTTTGAGACAGGGTTTCTCTGTGTAGCCCTGGCTATCCTGGAACTCACTCTGTAGAGGCAGCTGGCCAGAGATTCACCTGCCTCTGCCTCCTGAGTTTTGGTGCTAAAGGCACGGACCACCATGCCTGATGCAGAATTTTAGTTTTTAAATTCTTATCTCCATGGGGCCCTCTTGCCCAACTCTGAACATCCCTCAGGGAGCTAAATGTCCCTTACGCTGTCTGTGAAACTGAACCGCATGTGTGTGCATGTGTGTGCACGTGTGTGCAGCCAGCCCTGTGGCTAATTAGATTCCCCAAGCTTCTACTACCTGGGCTGGTAGTCCCCAGCCACTGGCAGTGTCTCCTCATGTTCTAGGACCCAACGGACACCAGTCCTTACTCTCCATTCCCACTGAGAGATACTGAGGAAGAAAATGGAGAAGAAACCATCAACACTTTTTGAGAGAGAAGATGGAAAATATCATGTGAATGAGCCCAAGCCATTGTTGGAGCATCCTGTAGGGTCTTGGCCAAAGTCACGACTGCCAATATCATGGGGAAGAATTCCAACACAGGGCCCAGTTTGTGAGCGTTGGCTCCTTACCTACAGACATCCCAATCTCACCCACCCTTCATCGCCTTGCTAAAAATTAGAATTAATAAATTAAGAACTCTCATTAGGATCATGAAGTTCGAAGTATAAAAATCAATCATTAATGTTGACCGGCAAGAATGCTTTTTGATGGCTGGAAAGATGACTTGGCAGTTAAGATCACTAACTGCTCTTCCAGAGGTCATGAGTTCAAATCCCAGCAACCACATGGTGGCTCACAACCATCTGCAATGGGATCTGATGCCCTCTTCTGGTGTGTCTGAAGACAGCTACTGTGTATTTACATCTAATAATAAATAATCTTTAAAAAAAAGAATAATTTTGGAAACAAAATATCTATTCCATTTTTACCCATTGGGTGAGATATGCTATTTTTCAGTATGAACTCAAAATGTCATTGTCTAGAAATCTAGAAGTTAATTTTTTGGTAGCTCTCTAACAGCACCCTTCCATATGGTGACTGGGGGATCCAGCCTGCTCATATCTGTGAAGGTCCATGGTGATCGATGCATTTTCCTGCCTTCAAATATAACAGTGAAACAAACTAAATGTCCAAAACAGTAAAACAGGTGTAGTATCTATAAAAACATATGTTACAGTATTCAATCAAGAAGATGACGGATAGGGCTGGGGAAATGGCTCCGGGAAACAAATGCTTACCACTCAAGTATGAGTTCAAATCCCAGAGCCCAAGCCAGATGTGCCAGTGGACACCTGTAACCTCAGCATTAGGGGTGGAGACAGGCAGGTCCCCAAAACTCACTAGCCAGTCAACCAAGGCTGAATCGATGAGCTTCAGGTAGAGCAATAAACCTTGTCTCAAAAATAAATGTAGAAAGCAATCCAGAAAATACACTCAACATGAATGTCTACCTTCAAACACAGGCGCACACATGTGTGTACACCCACACTAACAAATACACATATATACATACCACACCATAACACACATACACACACACCATAACACACATACCATCACACACACATACACATACCACACCATAACACACACATCACCATAACACAGGTATACACACACAATCTCACACACCATCACACACACACAATCACACCATCACACACACACACATACACACAAACCACCACACACACATTCACACCATCACACATACATTCATACAATCACACACACATACACACATACACACACATACACACATACACACACACACACATACACACACACCATCACACACCATCACACACACACACACACACCATCACACACACATACACACACCGTCACACACACATAAGCACTCACACCATCACATACACACATATACACACACCTTATACATTCACCATAACACAGACACACACCATCACACACACACCATCACACATACACACCATCACACACACATCACAAAATGAGTGAGCAAATAAGAATGAATCTTACCAACACAGTCAAGAGTGAAGGGAGTGAGGCAGGGAAAAGTATGAAGTGTCTGACTAGAATTGTGGAGTTCAGAAAGAAACCAAGCAATGCTTGATGATAGCATGGTTGAGGAAAGCTGTCACACCCAGAATGGGGGTGGTCGGGGGTTCTACTCTGAATGATGACTTCACCACTGGTCTTCATAATAACTCATGTTTTTTTATTTACTTCTGTAAGCCACAGAATATTTCAAAATTGCCGTGGTTAGAAATATTCAAACATGTAAATCATACTAAACAGGACTTTGCCGAGAGCTGTTTGCTTTAGGGCCTTACAGAATGACTCACGTACTGTACGTCCCGTGGACTGAGCAACAGTCTTATCATAAAAGTCTAATGTGATTTGAGTAATCAAAATTCTATTGATTCAAGACCATTCCAGGAATACCGATTGGAAAGTTCTGCTATGCATTATTTACATATCTAATATTTATTTTAATATGGGTATCGTCTTCCACAAGTGTTACTTTAGGTGTTTGATATTTTTAACTAACCCAACTAACTGGTCCTGCAGGATTATTACAAAAAGGTAAATGGCAATTCGTCGACGTAAAGGAAAGCCCTAGGGAGGGTTTGGTGGGACATTAGGTACAGAGGAAGCTAGGCTCCTGCTAGCTTCAAAGTCTGCTGAGCCAGCAAGGCATCCAGCCACCCAAGCAACACCCGTCCTTGCTCAGACTTAGTTTGTTTTGCTCTTTAAAATCCCTGTTCTGTGTCCCTCCAGCTGTTGCAACTCGACTCTTCACCCACATGAGAGACAGAGGTTAGTTCCATCCCCTGTGTCCTTCCACCATGTCCCTGGGTGGGATGTCGGGGGGGGGGGAGAACACCCAGCTGTCTGACCCCTCCATAATGAGCCCCTCTCACAGACTGTCACAGCAATTGATAGGTTTCCAATTCCTAAACACGCTACAGAAACTCCCAGGCAAACACTTTCCAACTGCCAAGTTCTCAAGGATGATAAGAACTCTTTAGAAACTCCTCCTTGCTATTGCAAAACCTTGACCTCCCTTAGGTTTTGCAGCCACCGTGAAGATAAGAGCAGGCCAGTCAGCATTTCCCAGCAGCCATGACTGTGAGCCAGGACTCTGAGACTCAGACCTTTCCTTCTCTCCCACAACTACAACCCTGCTCTCCCCCCCCCAAAAAAACACTCCCCAGATGCTGGGCGTGGAGGGACACCAAAGGACTTGCCTAGGACAGCACAGGGGCTGTCAAACCTCACTGCTGGTCCTCGGTAACACATCAGGAATCAAGGGAATGTATAGGCGCCCACAGTGCTATCCTGATCAGCCCACTCAGCCTTTGAGAAGGAAGCAGAGTCCACTCTCTGTGCCAAGGGTCTGCATGCCCTGCTGTGCTCATCCTAAAAGAATGCCCTTCAGGGCAAATCCACTTCTCATAGAAGTAGGGATCTGACTTAGTTGAACAGGAAGGCACTGTTAGCTGCAAGAGGATCGTAACTCGTGAACTCAGGATAACATCATGCTAACAAGACTAGAGAGCACCTCACCTAGAAGACTCCTTGGCTTCAAGGTAATCACAGAAGTCCAAAGATCCTTATGAAATAACTATGTCAGACAGGCTAAGAGAGGGCAAAGGGCGGAAGGAAGTCTGGATGGGGACACAGTAACCCTTCAGGGCAGCAACTGTTGGGTGCAAGCTTGGGTCCAAGCAGACTGCCCCCTCCCAGATAGTCACAACACCTCCTAAAGCTCACGTTCGCACGTTCTAAATGTCTGCTATGACCCTTCCAGTTTTACACACTGGAAGACAGCATCTTGGGAAGACTGATTTCCAGTCTCCCAGAAAGTGGCAGGGTCAGGATTATTTAGGATACCCTGCCACCCCACAATCAGACATCAGACATAAACTAGATGGCAAGCAATATGATTCTTTTATAAACAATATTTTTGTTGTTGTTGCTGTTGTTTTGGTTTTTTTGAGACAGGGTTACTCTGTACAGTTCTGACTGTCCTGGAACTCACTCTGTAGACCAGGCTGGCCTCAAACTCAGAAATCTGCCTGCCCCTACCTCCCAAGTGCTGGGATTAAAGGTGTGTGCCACCACTGCCTGGCAGCAATACTTTTTAAAGCCTTTAAAAATATAGTTGCTGCCTGAATGTGTAGCAAGCAGATTCATGAGCACAGTGCGGAATATACCAAATAAGAGAGCAGAGCTGTCTTTCCCAAGCCCACAGCGGCGAATGCCCGGTGAGTCGAGGCTGAGTTTAATGTTGCAGAGAATGGTAGTATGCCTACACTGTTTTTAAAAATTAAAGAAAATACTTATGTGTGTGGATGTAGTCATGTGACTGCTGGTGTCCTTGACACCAGAAGTGTCAGATTTGGAGGCGCAGTTTGAAACACCTGATATGGGTGTTGGGAATAAAACCCAGATCTTCTGCAGAAGTACCCCTCCTTAGCCTCTTAGCTCACTATGCAGCCCAGATTTCAAACATTTTAAAGTTTTTATTTCTTATCGTGTGTGCATTGTGTAATGTGGGGAACGTACACAAGCCATGGCAAATAGAGATCAGACGGCGACATTGTGGGATCATTCTCTCTCCTTTTATTTTGCATGGGTTCCAGGGTTCAAACTCAGGTTGTCACCCTCCTGTGTAAAGTACCCTTTATTCACCGAGCAATGTCCCTGGCTCTGGATACAGTTTCTAGGACACAGTCATGACCTGCAGGACTGATTTACAGCACATTGTCACTGTGGTTAATGACAATATGTTGGGTATTTGGAAAACACTGAGATTTGATTCTAAATGTACACACACACACACACACACACACACACAATGTCAATTTCAGTACCTATAATCTCAGGAGACAAGAGGAAGAGTTTGAGGCTAGCCTGGATTATGTAATAAGTACAAGGCCAGTCTGGGCACAGTAAAGTCTGGGTTTTACTGTGGCAGCCATTTCATAGCTGTACATATCAAGACGTCATGTTATACACTACACTATTTTATCAACTACATATTTTTTAAAAGAGATTTATAAATAAATAAATAAATCTCTTTTAAAAATAAGTAAGTACACTGTAACTGTCTTCAGACACTCCAGAAGAGGGCGTCAGACTATGGATGGTTGTGAGCCACCATGTGGTTGCTGGGATTTGAACTCAGGACCTTTGGAAGAACAGTCAGTGCTCTTAACCGCTGAGCCATCCTTCCAGCCTCACTACATCTTAATAAAGCTAGTGATGGGTGAGAAAAGGGGGATTCTTTTCAGTTTACTGTGGGCTTTCCTTTCTTCTCAGACAATGGGAGGAACTTTCACCAGTACCCCCATTCAATAGCATTTTTTCGCACCACTTCATCCCGGGGGATGTTGCAGCAAGTACACAATCCCTTCGTCATGGAACTCATGTTTGGCGATGACATTTGACACACAGTATGATGACTCTGGGAGAGAGAGGGGTCACCACACATCAGCCACATTAGGGCAATGGTGTGGAGTTACACAGCCCTGTGTGCCTGGGAAGGAGCCCCCAACAAGGGAGGAGCAAGAACCAGAACCCAACAACAGGGACTGTCCCCCGGTCCTGTGAAACTAGAGAGAGAGAGAGAAGCCACCCAGGGAAGAAGGAGAGTAAAGAGATACAGGTCACGGTTGTGATGGGGTCAGCTCAGCACAGGGCTGGAAGCCTTGAGAGTGGAGACAAGAGGCAGCATGGGGTGACTCGGGCTGCTGACAGGGAGGCCGTCAGGGACAAGGGCGAGAAGCCAGACTTGGGACCTGTCCTGAGAGTAGAGCAAGCAAGAGCCTCATGGTTCCTTGGGTCTTGAATTGCACACACACACACACACACACACACACACACACACACACACACACAGACACACACACACACACACACACACACACACACAGACACACACACGCAGGAGGGGTAAGGATAAAGACAGTGGCCTGGTAAACAATTATGTCAACTGGCGTCTGAGACAGGAGTGGTAAGAATGACCGAAAGGCAGTGTCCTGATACTCCACCGGCATCTAAGACGAGGAAAATGTCAGCAAAGACAGTTTGCTGGGGGCAACTCGGAACTTGGCTCGCACGTACAGTCGAAGTCTGGAAGTCTGTGAGATGCTTGATTGGCTATGTTGGACAGACAGTCATATAGGAGTACGGAGTCCAGAGAGGAGTTGGTAACAGGTGTAATTTAAGAGTTTCATTGGCTGATCAACAAGAAGGGGAACGTGGACCCAGAGAAGAAAGACGGAACACCATACCCCGTGTTAAATAGGAGGATCTGCACTGCAAACGTGAAGATTTATTGAGCATTGCCAGATATCAGACACAGAATAGGCACCCAGCACCCAGCCACAGTCAGCTGTTCTGCTGTGTGAATTTGAAGCAAGCCTTGTTTCCTGTGCTCATAATGTGACCAGCAAGAAACCCACGACCGACCGCGCTAGCACGGCCCTGCTCCACCAGAACGGCACGGCTGGTCTTGCCACTCAGTGCTCCCCCATCCGGGCTGACAAGGAATAGAACAATGCCCATGGGGACAGGAGGTGTGGGTGGCGGTGGGTGAGTCCTCCGCACCCAGCCCAAGCTAAGCACCTGGGTTCTTCCTCTGTCCAGTGCCTGCCGGACTTGGACCTTGCCCTGACTGAGCTGGTCGGCAGACCTGCTGGAGCTGGCTCTGCCTGACACACCCCTTGCTCTCCAAGTTCACTAGCCGCAGGCGCAGGCAAAGGGACTCACAGAGATCTCAGTCGGTTCTCAGCTTTGACTGATAATAAAGCTTCCTCCAGATATCGTGTTTCTGCCATGAGGGGGAAGAATGTCTTCTTCAATCCTGGGATCACAGATGAAGCTCTTAGACTTGCTGTTTGTTTGTTGTTTGTTTTTTAAAGGTGACGACAGAGCCTTATGCCCACTGTGGGGCGTTCAGGGTGCAGTCTCTACTCACCTCCTCAGAGGCCCGTGCAATCTAACTTAGTTTGAGAAAGGGTCCCCGGGACAGTGGTTTATGGGATCCTACCTTAACACTCGGCTCTCACGAGTATGTAGATTAAGAACAGACATCAGGGCTGGAGAGATGGCTCAGTGGTTAAGAGCACCAGCTGCTCTTCTAGAGGCCCTGAGTTCAAATCCCAGCAACCACATGGTGGCTCACAACCATCCATAATGGGATCTGATGCCCTCTTCTGGTGTGTCTGACAGTGTACTCATATATATATATATATATATATATATATATATATAGAGAGAGAGAGAGAGAGAGAGAGAGAAGAACAGACATGATGTTTGAAAAGGAAGATAACCCAAACAAAGGGACTTGTGTGCCTGTCCTGAGCTTGACTTTAGCCTTTGACATGGCCGTGTGCCCAGTCACTCCCAGACCCTGGATAAATCTTTCAAAGATTGTCTGGATTCATGGTGGCTCCTTGGCTCCAGCACACAAAACTGCACTAAACCGGGAAGGATCCAAACTATCACTCTTGTTGACAGAGATGACTGATCATCAGTAAAGTATCTGCCTCTTTTAAGATCCTTTAAAGGGGCTGGAGAGATGGCTACGTGGTTAGGGGCACTGACCGCTCTTCTGGAGCACCCAGGTTCAGTTCTTGGCACAGGTATGATAGCTAACAATCATCTGCAACTCCAGTCCCAGGAGATCATTAACGCTCTCTTCTGACTTCCGCCGGCAGCAGGCACACATGTTCACAGTCCTGCGTGCAAGCGAAACTCTTGTAGGAAATCAATTCGTTCCATTTTTAAAAAGAATCTTTCAGAAAAGTTGACCCTCAGCTTTTCCCTGTGGGGATGCCAGCAGAATGGCTCTAGCTTTAAGTCTGGGACAGTGCCCTCTTGTGGAGACTTTCATAAAAGTGGGGTTTACGAGAGAGAAGCAGTTACTGAGGCTTCTTTCCTGCTCAGGGGGCCTTCCGGGCGGAGTTGAGATACATCCGGGAATCTCGGCACTAAAGTGACACCAGCAGACCACACAAGTCATTTTGGTTCTGGGGATAGTTACCTGTGCCACGACTTTCCGGGTGTGTCCTCACAAGGAGGTTTGTACTGCTCTGCAGCAGGAAGCAGGCTGGCTGGAGGGTTGCGGCAGCCCCAGGGCAAACCACCCTTTCAAACTGGGCGCAACAGCCACAATGCATTTCCGACAGTGCAGAAGTATGGAATCTTTGTTCTTCTGAAATTCTCTGGAGGAGACTGCGTCCGGAGCCTGCGGAGGCTGGTTCTTCGCTCCTGACCCTCCAGTTCTGAGTGCAGGTCCTGGCCCAGCCGGATGATGGCGCCTGTCGGGGGACCCGAGGGAGTGCAGCAGACTGGGCCTTCTCACCCTCGGAGAGAAGTGGATGTGAGCTCATTCTGTCGAAGGGGATCTGGAAAGTTCACCTGAGCAGAAGAAGAAGCCTTTGTTATCTTAACACTTTCTCCTGGTAGATTTCAGGCTGCCCTTGAACGAAGAGAAGAAAAACAAACAAAAAAATCAACAAAAGCACAAAAGAATATCAATCATTGAGTTGGGAAAGGTGACATTTTAAAATGAATAATTTGAACTGATCTCTCTACCAGTCTAGAATATAAGTACACATGTAAAATATAAGCACAGACAGTTTCGGAGTCACCCGATACTTATCGCTTAGCAACCATACGATGACGCTGCTACATGACGTTCTGGAAGTTGACAGAGCTCATGGACCTTACAGAGAAGACATACAGTGTGAGGGAAGACCTAAGGGCTGTCTCTCTAACTGCCCATATGGCTGCTTCCACTTGGCTATCATTGTCTTGTCTGGTGCAGTGGGCACTTAACATGTGTAGAATGACTTAGTGACCTTATATAAACGATAATGAGAAATGACAGGTAAATAAGGGAAATATTACCCAGTATACACTGGGGGGGGGGACTCATTGGGGGTACCCACTGGCCACTGGGGGAATCCACTGGGGACTATAAGAAAGCACTTGGGGCCGGGGGCGGGGGAGCACTTTTCAAATAAATTTCAAAGCTGTTACTTCCACCATGAGTCACACCAAAAAAATGGTAAAAGTTCACTCTCCCAAAGTAGTAACTGGATGATACTCTAAGAGGCTGTGTAAGGGTTCAGTCGTTACCGGAGGCTCTAACACACCACACAGAACACAACAGAGCCAGTGAGCTACAAGCAAACGGAGAACCAACAGCAGCATCTGGAGACCCCGTCAGGCTGAAAATACCTCTCAAGAAAATAGAAGCGAAAGTTAATATGACAAGGATCGTTCTGGAGACTCACAAATCAAGTTACAAAGAAAATCGCAACAGAAATATTACAACCAGGAGTTTTTGCTCAAAGAGTAACAACCAAGAGAGAGATAAGTGAGGCTGAAGAGATTGCTCAGTGGTTAAGAGCACATCACTGCTCTTCTGGAGGACCCGAGTTCAAGTCCCGGCACCCACTTCAGGAAGCTCGTAACTGCTTGTAACTGCTGGTGGCTCCAGAAGATTTGACATCATCCCTGGACTCAGAGACAAACACGCATACACATAATTATTAAAAATAATAACAGTAAAATATTAAAAGCAAATACAGATGGAAAAGCAAAAGTATCTACCAAGGACTCTTGGGCAAAAGAGGAAATATAGGCTAATGTTCAAAAGTCTCTAACATAGTGATGGTGAAGATAGCATCAAGAGAGACCAGAAGAGAGACCAGATGCAACGGACAACAGTGACTATGGAATGTCACTTCATAGTGAGACACTGGGAGTATTACTGGGCGTGGGCTTAGAGATTTCAAAAGCCCATCCCGGGCCCAGTGTCTCTCTCTGTCTCTGTCTCTCCCTGTCTCTCTCTGTTTCTCTCTGTCTCTGTGTCTGTCTTTTTCTCTGTCTTTCTATCTTTCTCTGTCTCTCTCTCTCTGTGTCTCTCTGTTTCTCTCTCTGTCTCTCTCTGTTTCTCTCTGTGTGTGTCTCTGTCTCTCTCTCTCTCTCTCTCTCTCTCTCTCTCTCTCTCTCTCTCTCTCTCCTGCCTGCAGATCTGTTTGCAAAAGCACTCAGCTACTGTCCCAATGCCTGTCTGCGCCACCACCGCCCGGCCTAGCTGGTTTTGTGTGTCAACTTGACACAGGCTGGAGTTATCACAGAGAAAGGAGCCTCCCTTGAGGAAATGCCTCCATGAGATCCAGCTGTGGGACATTTTCTCAATTAATGATCAAGGGGGGAGGGCCCACTGTGGGTGGTGCCATCCCTGGGCTGGTAGTTCCTGGGTTCTATAAGAAAGCAAGCTGAGCAAGCCAGGGGAAGCAAGTCAGTAAGTAACATCCCTCCATGGCCTCTGCATCAGCTCCTGCTTCCTGCCCTGCTTGAGTTCCAGACCTGACTTCCTTTGGTGATAAACATCAATATGGAAGTGTGAGCTGAATAAACCCTCTCCTCCCCAACTTGCTTCTTGGTCATGGTGTTTTGTGCAGGAATAGGAACCCTGACTAAGTTTCCTAGTTTTCTTTTCATTTTTTTAATTAAAAAAAAAGTATAGGGACTGGAGAAATGGCTCAGTGGTTAAAAGCACTGACTGCTCTTCCAGAGGTCCTGAGTTCAATTCCCAGCAACCACATGGTGGTTCACGACCATCTGTAATGGGATCTGATGCCCTCTTCTGACCTGCCTGTGTACAGCAGACAGAGCGCTCACATATGTTGCAAGATATTTCCTATCCATTCACATTGAGGCAGTGAGAAGCCAGTGATTGGAGGGGAGAGAGGAGGAGGAGCTAAGGGAAGTGAGGGGCGGAGGAAGAGAGAGATTGAGAGGGGAGGCTCGGTGGACGAGACGAGCGGAGCAGAGAAGGAGGCACGGATATCCAGATGACTTCAGATGTATTTCTGGTGTGCTGAGAGGTTAGATAATTGGGATAAGACTTTATCATTGTAATTTGGCATTATGTAATTGGGAGTTTGATACACATAAAGATATTTGGTTTACTATTCAAGTTTAAGAGTCATGCTTTACCGGACACTTGGAAGGAGTGGTGCAGAGGTCTGGAGGGGCAGAACTCTTTCGTAATTATTAGCCGCCACACACATGCATTAAATAAATAAATCTTTAATAGGAAAACTCACGTGTATGAGTATTTTTGCCTGCTTGTATGTTGGCGCATCGCATGTGTGCCTGGTGCCTGTGAAGGTCAGAAGAGGGTGTTGGTCTCCTGCAACTGGAGTAACAAATGGTGGCAATGCTGTGAGGGTGCTGGGACTCCAACCTTGGTACTTTGGAAAAGCAACTAGCGCTCTTCCCTGCTGGGTCATCTCTCCAGCCCCTTAACTCTGTTTAGGAAACAAGGATGAATGACATCAGTACCTTCACCTGATACAAATTGTGCAGTAAAAACTAAGGTTCTAAGCCAAGAATGTATGAATTTTTCTTTTAGCAAAATTTCAAAATGATAGCTTTGTGCTTTGCTAAACCGAAGAATCTGCTGGACCTCAGGCGCCTAGGACTGGTGCTCTGTGTTGTATACTAGTTTCCTCTGAGATTAAAACAGTCCAAGGGAAGCTCTTTAAACGAGAAGACAAACAAATCCAAAAAGCTTCAGGAAGTCCCTGAAACCAACCATAGTTCTTTAGGCTCCTCCCTGCTAGAGTAAACAGAGCAAAGCTGCAAAAGAAGACTGTCAGAGCTGAGTTGCCAAGAAGACTCAGACCGAACCAGCTACCCAGAAGAAGCAGAAACTAGCCAGGCTGTCTGGAAGAGGCTAAGACCAGCTTGTGAGCTGTCCGCCATACTGAGTGGGCTTTGGTGATGTAGCTCTAAGTAAATCCAGTAAAACTCATCAGTTTACCAAATTGGACTTTGGCAGAATCCGTACTTTGGTGTGTCTATCTGAGGCAAGTAGAAATGTGTCTCCCCAGGGAAAGTTTGTCACATGACAGCTTGCGATACAAGAGTATTTCTTTTTTTGTTTGTGTCCTAGCTGGTTTTTGTTTTTTGTTTTTTTTTTTCTTTTCTTTTTTTGGTTTTTCGAGACAGGGTTTCTCTGTGTAGCCCTGGCTGTCCTGGAACTCACTTTGTAGACCAGGCTGGCCTCGAACTCAGAAATCCTCCTGCCTCTGCCTCCCAAGTGCTGGGATTAAAGGCGTGCGCCACCACCGCCCGGCCTAGCTGGTTTTGTGTGTCAACTTGACACAGGCTGGAGTTATCACAGAGAAAGGAGCCTCCCTTGAGGAAGTGCCTCCATGAGATCCAGCTGTGGGACATTTTCTCAATTAGTGATCAAGGGGGGAGGGCCCACTGTGGGTGGTGCCATCCCTGGACTGGTAGTTCCTGGGTTCTATAAGAAAGCAAGCTGAGCAAGCCAGGGGAAGCAAGTCAGTAAGTAACATCCCTCCATGGCCTCTGCATCAGCTCCTGCTTCCTGCCCTGCTTGAGTTCCAGTCCTGACTTCCTTTGGTGATCAACAGCAGTGTGGAAGTGTGAGCTGAATAAACCCTCTCCTCCCCAACTTGCTTCTTGGTCATGGTGTTTTGTGCAGGAATAGGAACCCTGACTAAGACAGTTTGTTTTGTTTTGATTGTTTGTTTGGAGAGAGGGGTTTCTCTGTGTGGCCCTGAATGTACTGAAACTCACTCTGTGAGTCTGAGACCACACTAGTCTTGAATTCACAGAGACCTGCTTGCCTCTGCCTGCCTAGTATGTGGAACACCACCACCCTTCCCAAGAGTATTTCTCCTAAAATTAAAAGCTGCCACATAAAAATTCTTCTGGAAGTGTAGCAATGCAGTCAGACAAAAATGACAGCTTAGGTTGGAGAGATACTCAGCAGTTAAGAGCACCAACTGCTCTTCCAGAGGTCCTGAGTTCAAATCCCAGCAACCACATGGTGGCTCATAACCATCTGTAATGGGATCCAATGCACTCGTCTGGTCTGTCTGAAGACAGCTACAGTGTACTCATATACATAAAATAAATAAATCTTTTTTTAAAAAAGGAAATGACAACTGTGCAACTTAGAAATGCAAAGACACTAACGCGTTCGACAAGATCACGGATCTGTAAAAATCTAGATAACAAATTATAAGACTGAGTCAAGCAAGGAAATGACTCAGCAGCTTAGCAGACTACAGGTTACAATAAACACACCAGCAGCTTCATGCTACAATGACTAGCCAGCCAGATGATTAACCCACAGCAAAGATCCATTTACAATGGCAACAGAGAAGATAAACTATCTCAGAGCAAATGAGACCCAGGAACACAAAGCCACCGTGAGGAAAACATTTGGAAAACTCAGAAGAGCTCACTTGGGGTATGAGAGTGATGTCATTTCTCTTACATAACATAGCTGGCGGCCTAAAGTTGTGGCTCTTCCCAAGTTACTTCATTACAGAGGCTTTTGGTTTGGTTGGTTTGGTTTGGGGATGTTTTGTGGGGGTTGTTTTGTTTTTGGTTGTTTGGTTTGGGGGTTTTGGTAAGACAATCCCAATAAAAAAAATGCCAACAAAGCTTCTTGTTTTTGGAGCTAGACAAGTTTATGCTAAAGCATGCAGAAAAATAAACATGCAGAAACAGATGGGACATTGTAGAAACTACATGGGAAAGTAGTGTTGCCAAGGATTGAAACACAGTTCGAAGTCCCTTGAATTAGAACAATGTATCTCTGACACAGTCACAAAGCCACTGACTTCAGGACAGCTAGGGAGCAGGCTCTGAGGACATTTGCTGGAGCTCCCGTCACTGGAGCAAAACAGCTTTTCAATAAACAGTGCTAACAACCAAGTAGTCATTTGTATAAAGGATAAAATTAGATCCTGATATTATTCCATACGCAAGAATAACTTCCTGGGCTGGAGATGGATCAGTGGTTAAGAGCACTGACTGCTCTTCCAAAGGTCGTGAGTTCAAATCCCAGCAACCACATGGTGTCTCACAACCATCTGTAATGAGATCTGATGTCCTCTTCTGGGGTGTCTGAAGACAGCTATAGGGTACTTACATATAATAAATAAATAAATCTTTAAAAAAATAACTTCCCAATGAGTCAGGGGACTCAGAAACAAGGAAAAAATGGCTGAAACTCTCTTTGAGTATAGGTGAAAATACTAAGTAACCCTGGAACACAATACTGGAAATATTTATGCTGGACGAATGTAAAAATGGTTTTCTGAGCCGGGCGGTGGTGGCGCACGCCTTTAATCCTAGCACTTGGGAGGCAGAGGCAGGAGGATTTCTGAGTTCGAGGCCAGCCTGGTCTACAGAGCAAGTTCCAGGACAGCCAGGGCTACACAGAGAAACCCTGTCTCGAAAAACCAAAAAAAAAAAAAAAAAAAAATTGGTTTTCTGGGGGTCTGGAGAGATGGCTCAGCAGTTAAGAGCACTGACTGCTCTTCCAGAGGTCCTGAGTTCAAATCCCAGCAACCACATGGTGGCTCTCGTGAGCCACCTGTCTAAAGACACTGAGACTGAGGTGGAGCTCCTAGAAGCAGAGAGACACATCAACATTTTCACTTTTCTTTTAAGGGTCACGGCTGCCTCAGGAGCAGTGAGTTCTGGAAAGATCACAGCTGGATTTGCAGTGACCAGTTTTCTCACCTGGCACTTCTGTCCTGTTAACTGAAGAACTGGTCAAGGAGTTCCACTCAGTCTCGGTGTCTTTAGGAAATGGCATGGAGTGTTTCCTACAGAGGGGACTCATGATGGATTAGCTGAGGTGACTCTTCAGTAATCCCGGTGGCTTGACGATGTGACCGTGAGCTGGCTGGGTGGTTACTCCATGCAGTCAGGTCTGCTGGGAACACAGATACCAGAACTAAGGTGTCAAAAGGACTTTCACTGCCGTGTCTGAAGAGTCACCTGTTTTTCCACAACAGCTTTCCTTATGCATCTCATCAGTGATGTCACCGTGACCTCAGCATACTGTGGGAAAGACCAAAGAGAACATCTCAAAGCACATAGATCAGGCAGCAAAGGATAAAGGAAATAGACAGGAAGTGAGTGAAAATGGATAGGAAGTGAGTGAGTGAAAATAGACAGGAAGTGAGTGAAAATAGACAGGAAGTGTATAAAGAAAACAAGGGAGAGATATGGAAAACAAGCCAAATCAAAATGAGTTCTTGGGGGAGGGAGGAGATGGCTATGTGGTTTAGAGCCCTTGTTGCTCCTATAGAGAGGCCCCATGTTCAATCCCAATGCCCACATGGTGGCTCGTACCATCAGTAACTCCAATTCCAGGGATCTGACCCATCTTCTGACCTCGGGTGGCACCCATGTATGTAGAGTAGTGATGCACATAAAATAAAATAAATCTAAAAGAATGAGTTGTTGGTCATAAATATTGGACCACACACCAGCATCCTTTCCTGGGGAAGAAACAGAAATCTGATCATTACCTCTTCTGTTAATGGTCAAGATGTGGAAATTTGCTACCGAGTATGAATTGATTTCCCTAAGTCAGTCTCAGAACAAATGTTTTTGGGGAACTTATTTTGAAAAATAAGTTGTGTGGGCACAGTGTTTGTGTGCAGTGTGTAAAGGTTTTCCTTGTGCTAGTAAAATAGTGGCTTCTCTGCCCTCATATTTTGTTTCAGTCCAAACAAGGTCTGGTCCCCACTTGCTCGGCCCATAGGCTTTTTGTTTCTGTTTTGTTTCTCGTTATGAAGGGTTGTAAGCCACCATGTGGTTGCTAGGGTTTGAACTCATGAGCAGTCAGTGCTCCTAACTGCTGAGCCATCTCACCTAGCCCCAAGATTACAGTTCAGACGACTGTAAGCCATCAAGGAGTTGCTGAGATTTGAACTTGAGACCTTCAGAAGAGCGGTCGGTGCTCTTAACCACTGAGCCATGGCTCCAGCGCTGTGGAAACAATTCTAACCATTTATTCTCTGCCTTGTCCAGAAATGCTGATCACCTAATGACTGAGAGATTAAGGTAGGACATCCACCAACCAGAGGAAGGAGAGAGAGCGAGATGAAGGGAGTTTCGGATGGGCCATGAGGAGGAGGGGTCAGAGAAGACACCATGGGAAGGAGCATCTGATGCCCAAAGAGTCAGATCAATAACAAGAAGCAAGTACCACGGGCTGGGGCTGGGAGGCAGCCAGATGAGCACAGGAAATTAAGGTCAATGATAACTTCCCAGGTATTGAAGTGCAGCATGAAATAAATCTTGTTTTCTCTGTGTGGTTACTGGGGACCAACAAAGGTGAAGAAATATAGCTGCTCGATAAATTCACTGGTTACATTTATAATTTAAAAAAATGATTTGGGGGCTGGAGAGATGGCTTAGCAGTTAAGAGCACTGACTGCTCTTCCAAAGCGCCTGAGTTCAAATCCCAGCAACCACATGGTAGCTCACAACCATCCATAACGAGACCTGATGCCCTTTTCTGGTGTGTCTGAAGACAGCTACAGTGTACTTACATATAATAAATAAATAAATCTTTGGGCCGGAGCAAGCAGAGGTCCTGAATTCAATTCCCAGCAACCAAACAATGGCTCACAACTATCTGTAAAGCTATACAGTGTACTCATATATATATATATTTTTAAAAATGATCCATTTTACAAAGTTGGGCTGGAGAGATGACTCGGCAGTTAAGAGTACTGGCTGCTTTTGCAGAGGAGTTGGGTTCAGTTACCACAACCACACAACAGCTTAACACTGTTGTCTGTAACGCCAATTCCAGGGACTCTGACACCCTCCCACAGACATGCATGGAGGTAAAACACCAGTACACACTAAATAAAAATAGATAAATCTTTAAAAGGGGGAATTTAATAAAATAAATTAAGTTATAAGCCCCGATCTAAAGCATGTAAAATAATACACAAATGTGAAAGAGAAAAGGCAAGGGTGGCAGACAGACATTAATCTAAATTCTGGCCTCTTTTGAAAAAAAAAAACACTTATTTTATTCAAAGCAAGCTTCTTTGTACTGGCTTTTCTTTCTTTATTCTGAGCTGTATTCCTTTTTATTGTTTCTATACATGTCTCTTTTAAAAAAGATTTATTTATTGTTATACATAAGTACACTGTAGCTGTCTTCAGACACACCAGAAGAGGGCTGTGGAAAGAGTGTAGAGAAATGGCAAAACACCAAACTCAGTGAATATTGCGATCTGGTCCTGGCACTGCCTAGTCACGATCTTATCTCAGCAACTTCCTGGCATGGCACTCTTTCTGATCTTCCTGAAGGACTTTGAACCTTGAGAAGCAAATGTCTACCTTGCAACTCTCCACTGCGGTTACTCTAATCTTTAATTTCACTCATTCACTAAGGAGAATTTTTATCTTGGAGGAGGGAGGTGAAATGAGAAAGGGAAATGGGGGTTAGGTACATATATTAATTACATGCATGCGTGAAAATATCATAATTAAACCTGATTTGTTTGCAATGAATAAAGACCAAGATAGGCATGGTGCGTATACCTTTAATCCAAGTAGTTGGGTGGATCTCTGTGATTTCTGAGCTATATAATAAGACACTTTCTCAAAAAATATGTTGTAGTTAAAATAGTTGTAGAGTAATAGTTCGATCAGTAAAAGTGGCTATGCTTGAGGACATGGGTTTAATCTCTCAGAACCCAAGTCAGAAGCCAGGAATGATGGATAGCTTGTTCAGAAGTTTGGGAATCTCTGCTGATGCCAAGTTGTATGAGTTTGTAAGGTCTTGGCATGTTGTGGGCATGATAACCAGTTTCTAATTGTTTTGTCTCTGAAGTTTTTTTCTTAAGTCAGGGCCATCCACAAATACTGTAAAGAGTGATTCTGAAATCGCCAGAAAGAGGAAGTTACATTACAAACACTTGTGCGCCACCAGGTGGGTACTAGGAATCGAACCTAGGGGCCAGGTGAGGACCTGGCAGTGTTCTTGACATTGAACCAATGAACCAGGTCCAAGAGGGCTACATTCTTTTTTTTTTTTTTAAGATTTATTTATTATATGTGAGTACACTGTCGCTGTCTTCAGACACCAGAAGAGGGCATCAGATCTCATTACAAGATGGTGTGAGCCACCATGTGGTTTCTGGGATTTGAACTCAGGACCTTAGGTCGAGCAGTCAGTGCTCTTAACCACTGAGCCCCGAGGGCTACATTCTTTTTGTCTGCCAGACTCAGTGCTTGCTTTCTTCCAGGTTCTGAATTTAAAGCGTTCTGGGAACCATGTGATCCGGTCGTCGTCATCACACTCTCTAGAATCGAGTTGTTTAAGCCATTCATCCACAGCTGACGTCACAGTTACACCTCCACCATTTATGGTTTAAATCAATCCCAGCATGATCTATGGTCTCATGTAATCCAAGGGACTTTGCGATCACATCTAGGTTGTACTTGCTGGGTGCTCACTCTAATCAGGCCAAGAAACATAAACCATAAAAGCAATTAGAGACTTCCGCTGCCTCCTCCAACCCTTGTGTTGTTGACTTTGCTAGCATTCGGCCGGTTGCCTCAGAAGGAAGCAAGGTAGAAACCAGATTTACAGCTCTGCCTCTTGGGATGAATTTTACCAGCGAGTGTTCTTGGTGACTAGGGGGCTTGGGGGTTGGGGTGGAAACCTGTAACTTGTAAAATGTATGCCACGAGGTCTGAGCATGGATATTAACAGCAGCTCCATGCACGGCGGTCTAACCTCGGAAGCAACCGAAACGTTCTTTGGTAGGTCAATGGAAAATGAGCAGCGATCCTTCCAGACGGCGGAATAATAATAGCACTCGATGCTAAGATAAATCAGCTGCCCTCAAGTGGATGTTGCTAAATGAAAGAAGCCAACCTGAACAGAGCAGACAGCCCAGTTCCCACTGTGTGATATTCTAGAACTGTAGCTGTCGGTAATAGGGCTGCGGGGAGGGGGGGAGGGGCGGGGGAGGGGGGAGGGGGCGGGGAGAGCCCAGCCGGAGCAGGGGAATCAAGGCCGAGTCTTCCGGCAGTAAATTTACTCCGTGCCAAGACAAAGCGTGATGAGACTGATGATCTATCTCACTATAAATTTACAGAAACGCACAGGACGTTCAGCACCAAGAGTGACCCCCTCCTCGCTGGGAACTGTGGGCTCTGCGAAGCGACAAGGGGTCAAGGAAGGTTGGTAGCTGTTGAGAATGGAGTGACCCTGGGCCAGTGTGGACGGTGCAGAAAGCAGGGAAGTGGAAGGTCGGCAAACATGTGAAATCTCTTGCCTTCTGTTAAGGAACCTAAAAGGGCTCCCATAAAGTCTCAAATTTAAAACTCTATTGCATGTTCCAGGCCTGCCTCGTCTGCAGAGCTAGTTCTAAGACGGCCAAAAGCTACTCAAAGAAACGCTGTCTGGAAAAGTGATTTTTTTTTTTAATAGCTTAGACCCTCATGGTTAAGTTTTCTTTCGCATTCAAATTTTTCATGTAACACGCTTAAGTCCTCTATAATTTTGAGAACATTACTAAATTATGGAATAAAAGCATAAAATATTTTTATTTAAATACTACACAGTATGCTCTTTTAAAAAAAAATAATCTTTAAGAGCTGGATGATAGCGTACGCTTATGATCTTTGGACTTGGGCAACTGAGGCAGCAGGACCAAGAGTTCCAGACCAGCCTGTACTACAGAGCCTGTCTCTAACAAAACAAAACAAAACAACCAAACAAGCCGGGCGGTGGTGGCGCACGCCTTTAATCCCAGCACTTGGGAGGCAGAGGCAGGAGGATTTCTGAGTTCGAGGCCAGCCTGGTCTACAAAGTGAGTTCCAGGACAGCCAAGGCTACACAGAGAAACCCTGTCTCGAAGAACCAAAAAAAAAAAAAAAAAAAACCAACCAAACAAAATCCAACAACAGCAAATTTTGTTTTCTTTTTAAATTATCCTAAACTGAGACAGATGTGGTAACTCATTCATGCTTATAAACCCAGTGTTTAGGAGACCGAGACAGGAGGATCTCTGCGAACTCAAAGCCACAGTAATCTATATATTGAGCTCCAAGCTATCATATACTACAGAGTGAGACCCTATCTTTAACATAAATAAATAAATAAATAAATAAATAAATAAATAAATAGTATCCTGGAAACCCACTGAACAAAGAAAACTCCAGGGAAGAGTACAGAAACAAGAAGTGTCACTTTTAGATACTTGACAACTATTTTAAGTTTATTTTATTTAATATAAACTATTATATTAAAATAATATATTATAAATAAATAAATAAAATAATATAAATATTTTATTTAATATAAAAAATATAAAATAATATAAAATATAATAAAAATTATTTAATATAAACTATTTTAAGTTTATTATTAAGTTTAAGTTTATTTTAAGGACACCTCCCACTCCCAGCTTCCGCAGAGCGGATGTCCTCGCTGCTGCCCCCTTCACGCACCCTCAGGGTTCTTCTCTTATGAAAGTGGAGAGAGTGGCTGACATCTTTGGATGTGTGTCTCTGTTGGACATAACCCTGTGGCCATCGCTCTGGCTGGACTCCACCCCTACAGTCACCTGGCTACAGTCAGGTTTTCCCCGCCCCACAGTTACCTAGCAACAGTCAGGTAACCCAGCTACTATAAAAGGGGGATGCCAGGACCCTCCTAGCTCTCTTGCTTTTTCTCTTGCCCTTACGCTCTCTCGTCTCCCTGTTCCTCCTCTCTGCCCACTCTTCTCCCCTCTTTCCACGTGGTCATGGCCAGCTCTCACCCCTCTATCTTTTCTCTCTTCTCTACCTCTTTTTCTTTTCCTACTTTTCTATAATAAAGTTTTGAAACCATGGATTGTCTCTTCTTATCAAAACCCGCTGTGTAGGAGCAATGGAACAGGCCTCAGCATCTCCAGCCGCCAGACTGGACCAAAGACTTCCCGACCAGCCAGGCTTCCTCTACAGGTACACGGGGGCCCGTGCCAGAACGGCCCTGAATTCTGGGCAAGGACCTCCCCCCACTAGCCTCCATTCCCAACGGCGCTCGCCATCCCTACACGGATGGATACTCAGGCCCCGCCCTCCCGTTTTCCCTACACGTCTCTGCTAAGCTGATGTTGCAGCTGGGGTGTAGGACCAGGGTAGAGAGTCAGCCTGTGATAATGAGCAGGCCAGCAGAGCTGGTGAGCTCTTTAGACAGTTGCCAGGGGACGTGTCAGCATCAGTATCTCCAAGTGTTTTGTAATAGCATTGTGTAGCAGTGCACACAGCTAGGCTCAGCGGTTGTAATAGCGTTGTGTAGCAGTGCACACAGCTAGGCTCAGTAGAGCCAGTACATGAGTCAGCCCAGGGCACTGCTGGTCAGCAGGGAGACTTGGAGGGAAGATAGGGTGCAAGTCTACGAGTCTTCCCTGCTTTCACCACAGTAGGCAGCCAGGGCGGAGGAAGAAGGCATATAAAAGGTAGAACTTGTTGGGCATCGGTGAGCTTAGCTCAGCGCCCCCAGCTGAGCTGTTCGCACAGGTTTCCTGAGAGCAGAGCATCCTGCCCCTTAGCTTGATTTCTGTCTTCCGGCCTGGTGTGGTAGGGACTTGCCAGGTGCCTGACCTATGGCTGTGATAGTTTTCCCCTGTTGTTTTTCACCCGGCCTCTAGTATATATTGCTGGTTCCTCAGTAAAGCTTTGGCATTCTCCTCACCAGAATGACCCGAGTCTGTGTTTTCTGTTAATCCCCCAGGCCTAAGCCGGATACTCGGTACCGTGGCCGCGCGGGGGCGCCGTCAGAACTCAATGCTAAGGGGGTGGGGTGGTCCAAGTGGAGCTTGGCAGCTCCCAAACCCTAGCAAACCGCTCTCTGTCTCTGGAAAGTGAACGTGTTAGCCCACAAACTGCCAGCTCGCCATGCTCTGCCCCCTTTAGGAAAGAGCGATAGAGAGAATCTCACATGTGAGAGAAAAACTGTGCTTTTAGAGAGTGCTTTCGCGCCAGGTGGCGGCGGCGGCATTCCAGAGACAGAGGCAGGGGGATCTCTGCGTTCAAGGCCATCGAGTTCCAGGGTCGGCTGGGGCTACACAGGGAAGCTCTACCTTGAAAAAACAGCAAAAACAACAAACAACCAAAAACAGAAAGAAAGCACTTCAGCAAAAGTGCCTTCCACGGAAGCCATAAGAAGCCTGATGGTGGAGAACAGCAGAACATGGGCGTTACAGTCCGAGGGTCCAGACACAGCCCCTCGTACCCCAGCGAATGTTCTGAACCCTTGGGGTCTGCTGATGGACACTGAACAAAATCCCTGCTCCTGTGCATCTTGTCCTGTGAGGTAGCGGAAGAACACTTCATTACCAGGATGGAAAAGAGGAAGAGAGGAAGGGGCGGGAGAAGGGGCACACTGGAAATGCGTTCTAATGGAAATCAAAGCAAGAGAAGGGAGAGTCTCTCCATAGGTCGAGGGCAGTCCCCGGGGGAGCTGCTGGTTCTATCGCTCTCGTCCTAAGATCTGTGGGTTTTTTTTTTTTTTCACTGTAAGCATGGTCCATTCAAGGAGCAAACACCCAGGTTAGCCAGCTCCTTCGCATTTCTTACCATTAAAATGTCCTTAGCAACGCTTTAGGAACTTGCAGTTTCTGGGGATGTAGCTGCAATGGCGTGTGCCGACGCTAGAGGGTGTTATGCTCACAGACCAAGGGCTGTAACCTTTGCCACAAGGCACCTTCTCCAGGGGTTCGGGCTCGGGCTCTGGGTGCCTGCACAATTTCACACTGGCTGTTATTAAGTCTGCCCCCGTGCCAGAGCCTGTTGCAGTGCCTACAGTCCTCACTCCTTCCTGAACCACTGAAAATAAGTTGAGATACAAAGTCAGATCGAGACAGACCAAGACCGTTTATAAAGGCGAGGGGGGGGTCAGGAGGGGGATGGGGGCACCATCCTCCTGTGGAGCTGGGACCACCCTCTCTCTGGCTTGTTAGTATTCTCACCAACATAAAGGGATTAATTCCACACCTTAGGGATTTCTGAAGTTTCATTGCACAGGTATGAGTAGTTATTGTATCGTTGGCTATCGGTCAGTAATCCTCTAATCACAAGATTGGTTCCCCCTGGCGATCAGGTCCCATCCGAAGCTACTTCAGAGTGTCTGTGAATCACTGGATTCACGGTACAGTTAAGAGAGGCTTATTACAGCCGGGCGGTGGTGGCGCACGCCTTTAATCCCAGCACTTGGGAGGCAGAGGCAGGCGGATTTCTGAGTTCGAGGCCAGCCTGGTCTACAAAGTGAGTTCCAGGACAGCCAAGACTACACAGAGAAACCCTGTCTCGAAAAACCAAAAAAAAAAAAAAAAAAGAGAGGCTTATTACAACCAATCAAAGGCTATCCACTCAGGAAATTCAAAGGATATAGGACGTTCTGAGCCAGGAAACCAGGGTAAAGACCAAATATTATATATATATATATATATATATATATATATATTGTCTAAAGACATTATAGTAACAGTTTAATTGTTACTATTTTAAATGGTCCAATAAAGTGAAGGTGAGTAAGGTAGAACTCATTGTAACTTTATTGCTTTATGAAAATACTGTAAAAGAGCTGGAGAGATGGCTCAGTGGTTAAGAGCACTGACTGCTCTTCCAGAGTCCTGAGTTCAATTCCCAGCATCCACATGGTGGCTCACAACCATTTGTAGTGAGATCTGATGCCCTCTTCTGGTCTGAAGACAGCTAAAGTGCACTCATATAAGTAAAATAAATAAATCTTTAAAGAAAGAAAAAATACTGTAAAAGGCATGGTGGTGCATACCTTTAATCCCAGGACTTGGGAGGCAGAAGCAGGCAGATCTTTGTGAATTCCAGGACACCCTGGTCTACAAAGTGAGTTCCAGGACAACCAAGACTACACAGAGAAACCCAGTCTCAAAAAAAAAAAAAAAAAAAAGGAAGGAAGAATAGCATCTGTTGATAGGGTACTTATCTAGCAGCACAAGGTCCTGGGTACTAAGAAATAATTATTTAAAATTTAAAAACAGGGAAAATAAAAGAGTAATATCAAATGTGGAAAGCAAAACATGAGTCAGGCCTTTAAGCTCAGCACTAGGAAGGCAGAGGCAGGGAAACTGAGTCTAAGACCAACTTCTATATAGTGAGTTCTAAGTCAACCAGGGATGTACACAGAGACCCTGGGGATCTTAGGGGGGTGATTGTGTGTGGAGTTTTTGTTTGTTTGTTTTTTGGTTTTGTTGTTGTTTTTAAAGGCAAAAGAAACAAAATCCACGATCCACTGTCCAGTCAGATAGCTTAGCAGGTAAAGTGCACACAGCTAGGCTCAGCGGTTGTAATAGCGTTGTGTAGCAGTGCACACAGCTAGGCTCAGTAGAGCCAGTACATGAGTCAGCCCAGGGCACTGCTGGTCAGCAGGGAGACTTGGAGGGAAGATAGAAATAGTTGTTTATTTTTTATTTATTTATTTATTTTAAATGTTTATTTCCACCAAACCTGGCTTCAATTTCCAGGACACACATGGGTATAAAAAAAACCACACCACATAACAAATGTTTAAACAAAGCTAGGCTCCTTGTCAGACACTAATCCCAGCACTTGGGAAGCAGAAGCAGAGACTAGATCTCCATGAGTTCAAGGCCCACCTGGTCTACATAGCAAGTTGCAGGTCAGCCAGGGCTACATAGTGAGACCCTGTAGAAAAAACAAAACCAGCCGGGCGGTGGTGGCTCACGCCTTTAATTCCAGCACTTGGGAGGCAGAGGCAGGAGGATTTCTGAGTTCGAGGCCAGCCTGGTCTACAAAGTGAGTTCCAGGACAGCCAGGACTACACAGAGAAACCCTGTCTCGAAAAAAACCAAAAAAAAAAAACCAAAGCAACCAAACAAACAAAGGATCAAAGTAGTGGTTCTCCACCTTCCTAATGAGGCCACACTTTAATACAGTTCCTCTTGTTGTGCTGACCCCCAACCATACAATTATTTCTTTTTTTTAATTTAATTTATTTTTTATTATTATTATTATTATTATTATTTTTTTGGTTTTTCGAGACAGGGTTTCTCTGTGTATCCCTGGCTGTCCTAGAACTCGCTCTGTAGACCAGGCTGGCCTCGAACTCAGAAATCCGCCTGCCTCTGCCTCCCAAGTGCTAGGATTAAAGGCGTGCGCCACCACGGCCCGGCTCATACAATTATTTCATTGCTACTGCATAACTGAAATTTTGCTACTGTTATGACTCTTAATGTAAATATCTGTGTTTTCTGATGGTCTTAGGTGATCCCTGTGAAAGAGTCATTAGACCTCAAAGGGGTCGAGACCCCCAGGTTGAAACCCACCAGGTGGAGGCCATCTATGTTACACACACCTATAAATCCCAGTCTTGAGAGGTAAAAGCAAGAGAGTTGGAAATGCAATGCTATTCTTTGGCTCCAAAGTGAGTTCAAGGTTAGCATGGACTCCATGAGACCTTGCCTCCAAAAAAGTATAAGGAAGAGAAAGCAGGTTCTCAGAATCTGGTCAAATCTGAGATCTGGGGCTGGAGAGATGGCTCAGGGGTTAAAAGCACTGACTGCTCTTCTGGAGGTCTTGAGTTCAAATCCCAACAACCACATGGTGGCTCACAACCATCTGTAATGAGATCTAACTCCCTTTTCTGGTGCATCCGAAGACAGCTACAGTGTTTTCACGTATAATAAATAAATAAATCTAAAAAACAAATTTCTGGGATTGGAACAGGAGATGAACTCATCTGGAGGAGAATGTCACAGGTGAGCAAACCTTTGCAGGATCCTGGCTCCCTCAGAGTCTGGATCTGTGCGTGTTTAAGACTTGGGGCTTTGAGCAGGCATGACTGGTGTACGCCCAGGTCTTAGAGTTTCTATAATAAAATACCCTGACCAAAAGCAACTTGGGAAGAAAGGGCTTACTTTAGCTTATACTTCTGGGCAACAGTCCTTCATGAGGAGAAGTGATGGGGACAATGGGAATCTGGAAGCAGGAAGTGAAGTGGAAGCCGTGCGGAGCACAAGCCGTGGGGAGCACAAGCCTCAGGGAGCATAAGCCGTGGGGAGCACAAGCCTCGGGGAGCACAAGCTGTGGGGAGCACAAGCCGTGGGGAGCACAAGCCACAGGGAGCACAAGCCGTGGGGAGCAAAAGCCTCGGGGAGCACAAGCCACGGGGAGCACAAGTCATGGGGAGTACTGCTTACTGGCTTGCTCCTCATGGGTCGCTCAATATGGTGCTTTGTTTGGTTGGTTTTGGTTTTGGTTTTATTACTATTTCAAGACAGGATTTCTCTGTGTAGTCCTGGCTGACCTGGAACCCACTCTGTAGACCAGTCTAGGCCTCCCTCAAACTCACATAGAGCTCCTGCCTCTGCCTTCCTAGTGCTGGAACTAAAGGTGTGTGCCTGGCTCTTTCTTTTTTTCTTCTTTTTTAAATGTTTATTTTAATTCTTTTAATGATTCCTCTGTTGTTGGTTTTTTTTTTATGTGCATAGATGTTTTGCTTATACGTCTGTGTGAGGGTATCAGATCCCCCGGAACTCGAGTTATGGAACTGGAGTTACAGATAGTTGTGAGCTGCTGGGAATTGAACCAGGGTCCTCTGGAAGAGCAGCTAATGCTCTTAACCTCTGAACCATGTCACCAGCCCCTTAAAACTTTATTATTATTATTATTATTATTATTAGTAGTAGTAGTAGTAGTAGTAGTATGGGTGTTCTGCCTGTGTATTGTCTGGTTTTGTGTTGACACAAGCTAGAGTTATTAGAGAGGAAGGAGTCTCCCTTGAGGAAATGCCTCCACGAGACCCAGATGTAAGGCATTTTCTCAATTACTGATCAAGCGGGGAGGGCCCAGCCCATGGTGGGTGGGGCCATCCCTGAGCACGTGGTCCTGGGTTCTATAAGAAAGCAGGCTGAGCAAGCCAGCGTAAACAAGCCAGTAAGCAGCACCCATCCATGGCCTCTGCATCAGCTCCTGTTCAAGGCTCCTACCCTGCTTGAGTTGCTGTCCTGACTTCCTTCTGTGATGGACTACAGCGTGAACGTGTAAGTCTTTCCTCCCCAACTTACTTTGTGGTCTTGGCGTTTCGTCAGAGCAATAGAAACTCTAAGGCAGCCTGTATCTATGTCTGTGCGTCATATGTACCCAAGTGCCTGTGGAGGCCAGAAGAGGGTGTCAGGTCCTTTGGAACTGGAGTTGCAAACAGTTATGAGCCTCCATGTAGATGCTGGAATTGAACGCAGGTTCTCTGGAAGGGCAGCTGCTGCACCAGCTCTGCAATCCTCAGCCTGTTTTCTTTCTTTCTTTTTCTTTTTTGGGTTTGGTTTTGTTTGTTTGTTTTCGAGACAGGGTTTCTCTGTGTAGCCCTGGCTGTCCTGGAACTCACTCTGTAGACCAGGCTGGCCTCAAACTCAGAAATCTGCCTGTCTCTGCCTCCCAAGTGCTGGGATTAGAGGCCTGGCTCTCAGCCTGTTTTCTTTTTTTTTCTTTTTTTGGACTGGGTTTCTCTGCGTAGCCCTGGCTGTCCTGGAACTCACTTTGTAGACCAGGCTGGCCTCGAACTCAGAAATCCGCCTGCCTCTGCCTCCCAAGTGCTGGGATTAAAGGCGTGCGCCACCACCGCCCGGCTCAGCCTGTTTTCTTATACTGTCCAGATCACTTGCCCAGATACTGGCCCTGCCCGGAGTGGGCTGGGCCCTCCCACATCCCTGTCAATCAAGACAATACCCTAAAAACTTACCTACAGGGCTGATCTTCTTGTTTGTTTTGTTCTGTTTTGGTTTCTACTGTGCAGCCCTGGCTGTCTTGGAACTAGAAATTGCTTTGTAGAAGAGGCTGGCCTCGAACTCAGAGACACACCTGTCTGCCTCCCGAGTGTTGTGATTAAAGGCTTGAGACACTACACCCTTCGAGGCTGATCAGGTATTGTGGGTCTGGGGTCATTCACAGACTCACCATGACCATGAATCAACTTTTTTTTTTTTTTGGTTTCTCTGTATAGCCCTGGCTGTCCTGGAACTCACTCTGTAGACCAGGCTGGCCTCGAACTCAGAAATCCGCCTGCCTCTGCCTCCCAGGTGCTAGGATTAAAGGCGTGCGCCACCACCGCTCGGCTTTTTTCGAGACAGGGTTTCTCTGTGTAGCCTTGGCTGTCCTGGAACTCACTCTGTAGACCAGGCTGGCCTCGAACTCAGAAATTCACCTGCCTTTGCCTCCCAAGTGCTGGGATTAAAGGCGTGCGCCAGGCGGCTATGAATCAACTTTAATAAGAAGAGGCCTTATTAAATACTGCCTCTGGAAACTCATGGCGCTGCAACTGAGCTTTCCCAAGATGCAACATCTAGTCATACCAGTCTGAGGCTTATAGAGCGAAAACCCGCAAGATTGTATGCATTCTGTCTACGTGTACGCAAGGTCTAAATTTAACACACATTCTTACAGTTTTCCTACTCGCTGAGCAAGTTTGATTACAAAAGCAGAAATAGCAGTTAGTCGTATGGCCGATTATTATCTTGCTAGAACAGCAAATTTTACAAGATCTGTCGATTTAAGAATATTGTCACTGTCTGGAAGAAAAGGGGTGGGAGTGGTCTGCTACGGGACAGCCTGTACAAGCTGGGGGGCTTACATGTTAGAGGCAGTTTTTGTTTTTTGGTCTCAAAAGCATAATAAGTCTAAATGTAATGTTAACCATCACAGGGGTGTGAATGAAAATGGTTCCCATGGGAGTGGCACTGTTAGGAGGTGTGGCCTTGCCAGAGTGGGTGTGGCCTTGCCAGAGTAGGGTGTGGCCATGCAGCATCTGCAAGGACGAGCATATATGAGTGCTTCAGTGTTGGGACTCTACTGCAGTAAGGCCCATTGGTGGCCTCTGTGCTTATTACCTAGATCGTGTGTGCTACAATGGTTTTTTGAGACAGGGTTTCTCTGTGTAGCCCTGGCTGTCCTGGAACTCACTTTGTAGACCAGGCTGGCCTCGAACTCAGAAATCCTCCTGCCTCTGCCTCCCAAGTGCTGGGACTAAAGGTGTGTGCCACCACCGCCCAGCTAATATTTAGTTTCTCTTTGTCAGTCATGGGCAAGGCTGGGATCATGCAGGCTGAAATGTTCTTTTGAGAGGTAAAACCCTCCTCTCCTCTTTCTGACTCTATCAATCCTCCAGGTATGACCATTAATCCGGGGTATTTTGGGACATGTAATCATGTCCCTAGAGAAGTAGCTACAGTCACACTGAGGAAGCCTGTGGCAGTTGTGGAGGGCAGTGGATCCTGCTTGCATAACTGTTCTGAAGAAGCCATGTCTGATCAACAGAGATGTAGAAAATAGAGAAACTAGGTCTGATCAATAGAGACTTAAAGATGGTTTTTGGAAAGGTGGTATCAGGAATTGATGGGTACATAGCAGGAAAGGTTACATGGTAAAATGGGCATGCCCCTGCTTGCAATTGAAAAAAACATCATGACAGGGGGTGCTATTGGATGACCGGCTTACACACACAGATGTTTAATTTGCCACTTACCTTGCATAACCGGTAACCACATTTGCTCCTAGCTGGATATGTGCTCAAGTCCACAGGACATTTCTGGCTAAACATTTGTTTTTGGCTTGCTAAAATTGTGCATTGTAGTGCAAAATATGGTTGGGGGTGATTGACCCAGTGGGAGGAAGGAAGGAGGAAGGAAACTATTGGGGGCTTTTATAATGCTGATATTATGATTTAATAAAGTAAGTGATGATGTCACTGCTCAGGCAGAATTGTGCTCATACAAATGAAGACGCTAAAGCTATTGGGGGGGCACTTGCTTAAAAGACAACAATGTCCCTTCCCCATCTCTGGACTTGAACCTTGCAGCCGGAGCTGATCCCCTGCAGAAATGTATCCCTAGAATGGCACTATTAAGGAAGCATGACCTTGTTGGAGAAGGTGTGGCCTTGTTGGAGAAGATGTGGCCTTGTTGGAGAAGGTGTGGCCTTGTTGGAGAAGGTGTGGCCTTGTTGGAGAAGGTGTGGCCTTGTTGGAGAAGGTGTGGCCTTGTTGGAGAAGGTGTGGCCTTATTAGAGGAAATGTGTCCCTGGGAGTGGGCTGTAAGGTTTCAAAAGCTCAAACCAGACCCAGTGTCTCTCTGTCTCTCTTCCTGTTGCTTGCTGATGTAGAATTCTTGACTACTTCTTCAGGACCAGGTATGTCTGCTTGCACGCTACCATGCTTCCCACCATGATGATAATGGACTGAACCTCTGAACGTGTAAGCCAGTCCCAATGAAATGTTTTTGCTTTGTTTTGTTTTTTTTTCATAAGATCTGCTGTGGTCCATGGTGTCTTTTCACAGCGATAAAAATCTTAGCTAAGATGGAAGTTGGTATCAGAGACTGGACTGGGGTATTGATAAGCCAGGTGTGTGTGTGTGTGTGTGTGTGTGTGTGTGTGCATGTGTGTGTGTGAGTGTGTGTGTATTTTATCTGTGGACTCAAGGGAAGCTGGGTGGAGGCTGGTAGCTCCAGCCCATTCCTGGGGCTTAAGCAGGGTAGTGAAGCTACGTGCTGCAGGTGTCCCTGCATGGCGGTCCAGTCTGAGGCTGTGAAGATGAAGCCTGGGTTTCCTTGGAGACCCAAGATGTTGGAGATGCCAGAGTTGTGGGATAACCTGCCAAGGAAAGCTGCTAACAGGGAGTGGAGCCAGCCTAAGGAGGAGAGGAAGTGTGTTGCAATCAACAAAGCTGAAAGGAGTTGGAGATCTGAAGAGCGCATTGACATCAGACATGGAGATGCAAAATTTGGAGTTAACCCCAACTGGTTTTTGGCCTTGGTCTAGTATTTCCTCACTAGGCTCCTTTCCCTCCTTTTGGAATGCTGATGTATATCCTGTGCCATTGTATGTTTGAAGAATGTGATCTGCTGACATTTCAGGGGGTTAAGAGTTTGCCATGAGTCTCAGAAAAGACTGAACTTCGAACTTTTAAACAGCATTGAGACTGTGTGGGAGACTACGGATGGGACTTTTAAAACTGGACTAAACACAGTTCTGAATTGTGATCTGGTTACAAGATCTGGTGGGGGACAGGGAGTGGAATGTGGTGGTCTGAATGACGATGGCCTCCATAGGCCCTATTAGGAGGTGTGAACTTTCTGGAGGAAGTATGTCACTGGGAGTAGGTTTTAAAGTTCGAATGCTCAAGCCCAGCCCAGGGTCTCAGTGGATCCTGAAATTCCCCTGCCTCTGCTTCCTTTTTTAAAAATTTATTTATTATTATATGTCAGTACACTGTAGCTGTCTTCAGACACACTAGAAAAGGAAGTCAGATCTACAGTTGGTTGTGAGCCGTGATGTTGTTGTTGGGATTTGAACTCATGACCTTCAGAACAACAGTCAGTGCTCTTACCCACTGAACCATCTCATGTTTGAATCCTTTTGCTTGCAGTGAAAACCAAACCTGATTAAGGTCCCTAGATGGTCACTAAGGCCCCTTGCTCACTTCTGATATATGGAGACAGGGCACGGGGCGGGGGAGTTGCAAATCTTAGTTCATTTTCTTGAACCATTATTGTATGGCATGTCAAAATACACATTCAATCAGAATTTCACTCCCTCACGGCTTCTGCCATTCTTTATATACACAGGCATCTCAAAGGGCAGATGTCCCAAATCTACAATTCTAGAAATTTCCTAGGGAACACTGAGTCCCATCCTTTGGCTTACCATGATTGGACCCTTGAGCAGAGGTCAGGGCCAGAGCACAGGGTCTAGAGGTAGGAAGTCATCTCAGTCACTCCTCTAAACCTTGATTTTTCTGTCCTGTACAATGGGGACAGCAACAGCAAGACCTAGTTTAAGGAGGATTGGTGTTGGAAATGTAGTTCGGCTGCTCTAGTATGCCCTGCTGGGGTCTTGGGTTTGATCCCCAGTGCCATATTAAATAGCCAATGGTTTTATTATCCTGGCACTGTGGGGAGGAGACAGGAGGATCAGAAGTTCAAGGTCATCCTCAGCCACATAGTGAGTTTGAAGTCAGATTGGAAAAAAAAAAAAGAGACCCCACTTAAAAATACAAGCTAATGAGGCATTTATGGTAAAGCTTTTATGTTCTTACACTGGACAGTCAGGAGGCTACAGCATCCGGAACTCAGTTCAGAGCAATCAGCCTTCTCATTTGTCCACTGCAGTGGCAAAGTAAAAGACCTAGTTTGAAGGTCTGGGAGGAAGGAGTCTGAGAGTTTCCTAGAGATTGCATAAACCCCCACAAAACAGCAATGAACATTCACCAGATGCTTGCCCTATTGCAAAGCCCTAGCCTATGTTTTCTACCTTTTCACTTTTATTTTTTTAAGATTTATTTATTTGTTATGTTACAGTGTTCTGTCTGCAGGCCAGAAGAGGGCACCAGATCTCATTATAGATGGCTGTGAGCCACCATGTGGATAAATGTCATGGGGGAATGCTGCCCCTGCTGGACGCACTGGCTCATAACTGACAATTTTTGTCCACCTGACCTGATACCCTTCTTTGTATAGGCTTGTTTTCTCTGAACTAGCTCGCTCCTCACCCGTAGACTTAGAAAGTTATTTTTGTGAAGAAATTGGCACTGTGTGGGGTGATCTTTGATTATTGCTTTGACCACATGACCAATTATGAGTCACTATTTCACTGTGCTTGGCAGAGGTCGGTATGTGTACCCTTGAATTCCCCAGTGTGTGGATGGACAGTCACTCTAAGGGATCCCCAAACCCTTTTGCATCAGTAATAGCTCATTTGTATGTCTGGTGATAGCCATCTGAGGCTTCTTTCTCATATTAGTGAAACTGGCTAAAGGTTAAACTATTCCTGATGTTAATATTTAGCTACCTTTCAGTTTAATATGTGTTTTCTCTGGATCTTTAGGTCCCAAAGTTAACTTGTTTTTTTATTTGCTGTTGTTTTTAACCTATAACTGCACCTTTATGGTGATAAGCCTCCTCTTGGTTGCTGGGATTTGAACTCAGGACCTCTGGAAGAGCAACCAGTGCTCTTAACCACTGAGTCATCTAACTAGTTCCTGTTTCCTGGTTTCTTTATAGAAACACTTTAGGGTATAAATTTCCTCTTTTACGGAATCCCATAATTTTTGGTATGTTATAGGACATTTTGGCACACCCCTAAGCATTCTTTTTTTTTTTTGTCCTTGTGATTCTTTGATATTTACATTTGTTGCAGGAGATGGTGAGGTATGCGGTTAGTTGGTTTTGCTTGTTTTATGAGACAGGGTCTTCCTAGGTATCTATCCCAAGCTGGTCTTAAACTCATGGCCCTCCATCATCTGCCTGATGACTGATGGGGATCCTGGAACAAATAGATGTTTTACATTTGAGTGTCTTGCCAGGGATAGGAGAACTCGCCTATAGTCCCAGTTCTCAGGAGGCTGAGACCAGAAGATTGCACGTTTAACACCAACCTGGGCTACATAGCAAAAGCCTGTCTCCCCAAATAAAAACAACAACAACAAAAGAACACCCACAACATACACAGAGGAAGCAACCACCAACAATGTGTGGGTTCATTCAATCCACTGAGACAAAAGAGAAGACGAAGCAACTTCCAACCAACGCAAATATGTTTATCATGGTTCAAGAAGCTGCAATTTTTGTGAATGTCTGTAAATTTATTTGTAGTTTCCAAGATGGTCTTCTTTGGTAAATTGGACAGCTAGAAGGAGAACTGTATGCTTGAGGGGTGGGATTATACACCCTAGAACACAAATCCAGCCTAAACTCTTAATACTATTACACTCGGCTAGATAAGATACAATGTATGATCTCAATTGTTAAAAGTCCTATGTTGGATACATAGGAGCATGTCCTTAAAGGCAGCACTAAAGAAACAGAAGCAGGATGGAGGGTGGCCTGATCTTCACAGTAGCTATGGGCCAGCCACCTCTACATAGTGAACTCTACACAAACAAACAAATAATACAATTCATATTTGCAACTTTGGATTGGGCTCAGCTGAAAAGACTGTTCGTGGAACACAATAATAAAAGTTTGGGGAAAAACATGTAGGAAGGAAGGAAGGAAGGCAGGCAGGCAGGCAGGCAAGGCTGGCTGTCCCTACCATCACTAGACACCAGATATAGTCTCCACATGAAAAGTAACTAACTGAAGATTTACCTGGAGGTGTAATAAACAGTTTACGCAAGAGAGTATCCTATATAAATCTGAGGAAAACATTTTGTTCAAAGAGTGTAGCAGAGGACTAAACCCATGGAAAGAGGAAGTCACAGGAGGCTTAGGGCTAAGTTGTTCGAAGCCTGTGGAAATGTCAGAGAGTCAATGAAAGTCAAGGAAGAGAGATCTCTGTAAGGCAGGCAAGCATGCATGGGAAAAGACCGGCACTCTACTGACTGGACCCCAGGAACCATCACCGGCAGACATAAGAGGGCTGATGAGGGTTGGGGAGGATAAAGGCACCTTGAGGCAGCAGGGGCTGAGGTGTCTGGGCCCTGGGCTCCAGTGGGCTCCACTGCAGATAGCAGGCCAGCATAGCAAGCTCTTGGGGATTGTGAGCAACAGTCACATAATCTACCACCACACAACCTTGGCTCCATTTGCAGAAAGCCAAGGATGGCCTCGAACACCCAGCACATCCAAATACAACACCACACTTGGCTCCCACCTTGCCCAGGCATGGAGGGGCATGGACAATGCTACCCCACCCGTCACAGTTGGAGCAATCCACAAGGAACCCAGAAACCTGCCTATCCACTCTGCCTACAGCAATTAGGTGGCCATGGGTGCCTGTATAGGTGTGCCTGCCGGTGTCTTCTGTGTCTGTCTGTCTGTCAGACGGTGTAAGTGCAAGGGTGCATTTCTGCATGCTTTTGTGCATGCCTGACCACGATAATGTACACATAAGTAGGCCCTGGTGCTTGAATGCATAGGCAGGTAGTTGTGGTGGAAAAGCACTAAGGAACTATTAAAGGGTGTGTGAGGTGTGAGAATGTGTGAGAGTGTATGTTGCCCTCAGGCCTAATGCTAATGTACACGTGTGTGTGTGTGTGTGTGTGTGTGTGTGTGTGTGTGTGTGTGGGTAGCATGAGGAACCTTCCCATGGACTTGCTTATATCAGCCTGGACACAAAAATATGTGTGCCTGTGCCTGGGGAAATAGGTGAGTATGCCAGCCCTATAGCATATGAGTGCACGAGTATACTTCTGTGTATATGTGGTTGCATGTATGCATTGGTGCCAGGGAGGATTCCCATGACTCACAGGGCATTAGAGCATGTGTGTATGCAAGTGTGTTTGTGTGCAAGGGTGAGTGTAAACAGTCCTTACGTTCCGCAGATGTGCATTGTTAGCCGGTATAAGCCGGCGGACATTCTTCCCTTGGTAGAACCAGGTAAACTTGCCCAGGCAGGGATGGGCGAGGACCATGCTACTCCAACCCTCGGCATCCGCATCGGCCTCTCACGCCCTGGGAACGGTCTCTGACTAACACACCCACCACACCCCTCTCTAGCTGGCTTCCGGAGGTCTAGGTGGCTGCAGGGGACTGTGTGTGTCAGGGTGCCCGCCTGGGTCTTGTGTCTCTGTCTGTCTATGTGTGTGCTGTCTGGGTAAGTGCATGGCTGTGTCTCTGAGCACGTTTGTGTGTGCGTGAGCACGTTCACAGGTGTGTGTTAGTAGACCCTGGTGCCTGAGTGCGTGCATGCAGTGGTAGGTGTGGGTGTGAGAGCACGCAAGAGACTGTGTGACGGTGTGTGTGAGCTGTGAGCATGTGTGTGTGTTGCCCTCCTGCCTTCTGCTAACGCGCCTGTGTGAGTGCGTGTGTGCGTGCGTGCGTGCGTGCCTGTGTGTGGAGCATGAGGACCCTTCTTGCATACTTGCTTATATCTGTCAGTACACACAAGTGTGTGTGCCTGGGGGAACTGGGTGGGTGTGCCAGCCCCGTAGTGTGTGAGTGCCCTGTGTGTATATGTATGTGTGTGTGTGTGTGTGTGTGTGTGTGTGTGTGTTTGCATGTGTGGCTTGGTGCCTGGGAGCACTCCCATGGGACCCTGATCGCTTGTGTCTGTGTGTGTGCGTGCGTGCATGTGCGTGTGTGTGTGTGTGTAACTCATCCTTACGTTCCTGCAGACTTGCATCGGTAGCCTGTGTAGGCCGGCGTGGTTTCTTGTCCGGGTGGACCCGTGGACCTTTGCATGCATGTGCCCCTTGTGCCCCTTTCCGGATGTTGTGAGTGCGTGCGTGCGTGCGCTCTGGAGCAGGACGCTCGCGAGGGAGGGACCGGGCAGTCCGTGGCTCCTGGGCTAGCCTGTGCCGCTGGGTGTGGCTGTGTGCGCCTGGGGTGAGAAGGGATGATGCCAGTCATCTACAGTCGGTTGACTTCCCGAGCGTGCCCAGGCTGAGGGTCCCAGTCCTGGGCACGTGGTCGGTGGAGTCAGCGAGGTGGGGCCCAGAGTCCGAGGTCCAGGGTGGGTCAGGGTTCCAGAAGCTGGATCCTCCTCCTCCTCCTCCTCCTCCTCCTCCTCCTCCTTTTCCTCCTCCCGTTCCTTCTCCTCTTCCTCTTCGTCGTGCCTCCAGGGCAAGAGGAAGTCAGTGGTGGGTGGGTGGGTGAGGGTGCTGGTACAAGAACCGTCTAGGAAGGGAGGAGGAGAGATCTCTGTGCGGCCTGGGCTGGCACTCAGTGTCTGGGCCCGTGCTCCATCCGGGGTGGGCGGGCAGAGGAGGAGGGCTGAAGGGGGTCTGCGGAGTTTGTAGTCAGGCAGCGTGGCGCAGCGCGGGCGGGGACGTGGGGGTGGAGCTCGGACCGGGCTGAGAGGCGTGCGGGCGTGCGTGCGGTTCTCGGTGTGCGGTGTGGCGCGTGTGTCTGCGGGGCTCGGGGCTCGGGGCTCGTGTGGGCTCGGCGGCGGGCGGGCGAGCGCAGCAGGCTCTTGAGGCTTTTGGGCGCGCCCGCCCTCGTCTATGGCCATACCACCCTGAACGCGCCCGATCTCGTCTGATCTCGGAAGCTAAGCAGGGTCGGGCCTGGTTAGTACTTGGATGGGAGACCGCCTGGGAATACCGGGTGCTGTAGGCTTTTTGCAATCCTCCCTCCCTCTCTCACTTTTGGCCATGGTCACCGCCGCTCGGGGACACGGGCTCAGGCAGCTCTAGCCCCACCCACACCCCACACCCCATACCCCAGAAAGAGCCCACCCTCGTCCTCTCAGATGCTTGGCATAGCACACCACCTCAGAGTGGGCACCCTGGCAACACCCTGCAGGGTTAGCTAGCTAGAGCTAGCCAAGGGATGGGAGAGCCTGTCTCCATTTGCACCCAAGCCCAGGATGGCCTCGAACACCCACCACCCCCACCCCGGCCTGATCCAACACCACACTTGGGTCCCTGGTCACCTTGCCCAGGCAGGGAGGGGCGTGGACCGTGCTACTCCACCCCTCGGCCTCGCACGCCCTGGGAGCGGTCCCCAACGAACCCAGCCACCACACCCCTCTCTAGCCGGCCTCCGGAGGTCTAGGTGGCTGCGGGGGCCTGTGTGTGTCAGGGTGCCCGCCTGGGTCTTGTGTCTCTGTCTGTCTATGTGTCAGCTGTCTGGGTAAGTGCATGACTGCGTCTCTGCGTGCGTTTGTGTGTGCGTGAGCACGTTCATGAGTGTGTGTTAGTAGACCCTGGTGCCTGAGTGCATGCATGCGCTGGTAGGTGTGGGTGTGAGAGCACGCAAGAGACTGTGTGACGGTGTGTGTGAGCTGTGAGCATGTGTGTGTGTGTGTGTGTTGCCCTCCTGCCTTCTGCTAACGCGCCTGTGTGTGTGCGTGTGTGCGTGCGTGCGTGCGTGCGTGCCTGTGTGTGGAGCATGAGGACCCTTCTTGCATACTTGCTTATATCTGTCAGTACACACAAGTGTGTGTGCCTGGGGGAACTGGGTGGGTGTGCCAGCCCCGTAGTGTGTGAGTGCCCTGTGTGTATATGTATGTGTGTGTGTATGTGTGTGTGTGTGTGTGTGTGTGTGTTTGCATGTGTGGCTTGGTGCCTGGGAGCACTCCCATGGGACCCTGATCGCTTGTGTCTGTGTGTGTGCGTGCGTGCGTTTGCGTGTGTGTGTGTGTGTAACTCATCCTTACGTTCCTGCAGACTTGCATCGGTAGCCTGTGTAGGCCGGCGTGGTTTCTTGTCCGGGTGGACCCGTGGACCTTTGCATGCATGTGCCCCTTGTGCCCCTTTCCGGATGTTGTGAGTGCGTGCGTGCGTGCGCTCTGGAGCAGGACGCTCGCGAGGGAGGGCCCGGGCAGTCCGTGGCTCCTGGGCTAGCCTGTGCCGCTGGGTGTGGCTGTGTGCGCCTGGGGTGAGAAGGGATGATGCCAGTCATCTACAGTCGGTTGACTTCCCGAGCGTGCCCAGGCTGAGGGTCCCAGTCCTGGGCACGGGGTCGGTGGAGTCAGCGAGGTGGGGCCCAGAGTCCGAGGTCCAGGGTGGGTCAGGGTTCCAGAAGCTGGATCCTCCTCCTCCTCCTCCTCCTCCTCCTCTTCCTCCTCCCGTTCCTTCTCCTCTTCCTCTTCGTCGTGCCTCCAGGGCAAGAGGAAGTCAGTGGTGGGTGGGTGGGTGAGGGTGCTGGTACAAGAACCGTCTAGGAAGGGAGGAGGAGAGATCTCTGTGCGGCCTGGGCTGGCACTCAGTGTCTGGGCCCGTGCTCCATCCGGGGTGGGCGGGCAGAGGAGGAGGGCTGAAGGGGGTCTGCGGAGTTTGTAGTCAGGCAGCGTGGGGCAGCGCGGGCGGGGACGTGCGGGTGGAGCTCGGACCGGGCTGAGAGGCGTGCGGGCGTGCGTGCGGTTCTCGGTGTGCGGTGTGGCGCGTGTGTCTGCGGGGCTCGGGGCTCGTGTGGGCTAGGCGGCGGGCGGGCGAGCGCAGCAGGCTCTTGGAGGCTTTTGGGCGCGCCCGCCCTCGTCTACGGCCATACCACCCTGAACGCGCCCGATCTCGTCTGATCTCGGAAGCTAAGCAGGGTCGGGCCTGGTTAGTACTTGGATGGGAGACCGCCTGGGAATACCGGGTGCTGTAGGCTTTTTGCAATCCTCCCTCCCTCTCTCACTTTTGGCCATGGTCACCGCCGCTCGGGGACACGGGCTCAGGCAGCTCTAGCCCCACCCACACCCCACACCCCACACCCCACACCCCATACCCCAGAAAGAGCCCACCCTCGTCCTCTCAGATGCTTGGCATAGCACACCACCTCAGAGTTGGCACCCTGGCAACACCCTGCAGGGTTAGCTAGCTAGAGCTAGCCAAGGGATGGGAGAGCCTGTCTCCATTTGCACCCAAGCCCAGGATGGCCTCGAACACCCACCACCCCCACCCCGGCCTGATCCAACACCACACTTGGGTCCCTGGTCACCTTGCCCAGGCAGGGAGGGGCGTGGACCGTGCTACTCCACCCCTCGGCCTCGCACGCCCTGGGAGCGGTCCCCAACGAACCCAGCCACCACACCCCTCTCTAGCCTGCCTCCGGAGGTCTAGGTGGCTGCGGGGGCCTGTGTGTGTCAGGGTGCCCGCCTGGGTCTTGTGTCTCTGTCTGTCTATGTGTCAGCTGTCTGGGTAAGTGCATGACTGCGTCTCTGCGTGCGTTTGTGTGTGCGTGAGCACGTTCATGAGTGTGTGTTAGTAGACCCTGGTGCCTGAGTGCATGCATGCGCTGGTAGGTGTGGGTGTGAGAGCACGCAAGAGACTGTGTGACGGTGTGTGTGAGCTGTGAGCATGTGTGTGTGTGTGTGTTGCCCTCCTGCCTTCTGCTAACGCGCCTGTGTGTGTGCGTGTGTGCGTGCGTGCGTGCGTGCGTGCGTACCTGTGTGTGGAGCATGAGGACCCATCTTGCATACTTGCTTATATCTGTCAGTACACACAAGTGTGTGTGCCTGGGGGAACTGGGTGGGTGTGCCAGCCCCGTAGTGTGTGAGTGCCCTGTGTGTATATGTATGTTTGTGTGTGCGTGAGCACGTTCACAGGTGTGTGTTAGTAGACCCTGGTGCCTGAGTGCGTGCATGCAGTGGTAGGTGTGGGTGTGAGAGCACGCAAGAGACTGTGTGACGGTGTGTGTGAGCTGTGAGCATGTGTGTGTGTTGCCCTCCTGCCTTCTGCTAACGCGCCTGTGTGAGTGCGTGTGTGCGTGCGTGCGTGCGTGCCTGTGTGTGGAGCATGAGGACCCTTCTTGCATACTTGCTTATATCTGTCAGTACACACAAGTGTGTGTGCCTGGGGGAACTGGGTGGGTGTGCCAGCCCCGTAGTGTGTGAGTGCCCTGTGTGTATATGTATGTGTGTGTGTATGTGTGTGTGTGTGTGTGTGTGGTTGCATGTGTGGCTTGGTGCCTGGGAGCACTCCCATGGGACCCTGATCGCTTGTGTCTGTGTGTGTGCGTGCATGCATGTGCGTGTGTGTGTGTGTGTAACTCATCCTTACGTTCCTGCAGACTTGCATCGGTAGCCTGTGTAGGCCGGCGTGGTTTCTTGTCCGGGTGGACCCGTGGACCTTTGCATGCATGTGCCCCTTGTGCCCCTTTCCGGATGTTGTGAGTGCGTGCGTGCGTGCGCTCTGGAGCAGGACGCTCGCGAGGGAGGGCCCGGGCAGTCCGTGGCTCCTGGGCTAGCCTGTGCCGCTGGGTGTGGCTGTGTGCGCCTGGGGTGAGAAGGGATGATGCCAGTCATCTACAGTCGGTTGACTTCCCGAGCGTGCCCAGGCTGAGGGTCCCAGTCCTGGGCACGGGGTCGGTGGAGTCAGCGAGGTGGGGCCCAGAGTCCGAGGTCCAGGGTGGGTCAGGGTTCCAGAAGCTGGATCCTCCTCCTCCTCCTCCTCCTCCTCCTCCTCTTCCTCCTCCCGTTCCTTCTCCTCTTCCTCTTCGTCGTGCCTCCAGGGCAAGAGGAAGTCAGTGGTGGGTGGGTGGGTGAGGGTGCTGGTACAAGAACCGTCTAGGAAGGGAGGAGGAGAGATCTCTGTGCGGCCTGGGCTGGCACTCAGTGTCTGGGCCCGTGCTCCATCCGGGGTGGGCGGGCAGAGGAGGAGGGCTGAAGGGGGTCTGCGGAGTTTGTAGTCAGGCAGCGTGGGGCAGCGCGGGCGGGGACGTGCGGGTGGAGCTCGGACCGGGCTGAGAGGCGTGCGGGCGTGCGTGCGGTTCTCGGTGTGCGGTGTGGCGCGTGTGTCTGCGGGGCTCGGGGCTCGGGGCTCGTGTGGGCTCGGCGGCGGGCGGGCGAGCGCAGCAGGCTCTTGGAGGCTTTTGGGCGCACCCGCCCTCGTCTACGGCCATACCACCCTGAACGCGCCCGATCTCGTCTGATCTCGGAAGCTAAGCAGGGTCGGGCCTGGTTAGTACTTGGATGGGAGACCGCCTGGGAATACCGGGTGCTGTAGGCTTTTTGCAATCCTCCCTCCCTCTCTCACTTTTGGCCATGGTCACCGCCGCTCGGGGACACGGGCTCAGGCAGCTCTAGCCCCACCCACACCCCACACCCCATACCCCAGAAAGAGCCCACCCTCGTCCTCTCAGATGCTTGGCATAGCACACCACCTCAGAGTTGGCACCCTGGCAACACCCTGCAGGGTTAGCTAGCTAGAGCTAGCCAAGGGATGGGAGAGCCTGTCTCCATTTGCACCCAAGCCCAGGATGGCCTCGAACACCCACCACCCCCCACCCCGGCCTGATCCAACACCACACTTGGGTCCCTGGTCACCTTGCCCAGGCAGGGAGGGGCGTGGACCGTGCTACTCCACCCCTCGGCCTCGCACGCCCTGGGAGCGGTCCCCAACGAACCCAGCCACCACACCCCTCTCTAGCCGGCCTCCGGAGGTCTAGGTGGCTGCGGGGGCCTGTGTGTGTCAGGGTGCCCGCCTGGGTCTTGTGTCTCTGTCTGTCTATGTGTCAGCTGTCTGGGTAAGTGCATGACTGCGTCTCTGCGTGCGTTTGTGTGTGCGTGAGCACGTTCATGAGTGTGTGTTAGTAGACCCTGGTGCCTGAGTGCATGCATGCGCTGGTAGGTGTGGGTGTGAGAGCACGCAAGAGACTGTGTGACGGTGTGTGTGAGCTGTGAGCATGTGTGTGTGTGTGTGTGTTGCCCTCCTGCCTTCTGCTAACGCGCCTGTGTGTGTGCGTGTGTGCGTGCGTGCGTGCGTGCGTGCCTGTGTGTGGAGCATGAGGACCCTTCTTGCATACTTGCTTATATCTGTCAGTACACACAAGTGTGTGTGCCTGGGGGAACTGGGTGGGTGTGCCAGCCCCGTAGTGTGTGAGTGCCCTGTGTGTATATGTATGTGTGTGTGTATGTGTGTGTGTGTGTGTGTGTGTGTGTGTTTGCATGTGTGGCTTGGTTCCTGGGAGCACTCCCATGGGACCCTGATCGCTTGTGTCTGTGTGTGTGCGTGCGTGCGTTTGCGTGTGTGTGTGTGTGTGTAACTCATCCTTACGTTCCTGCAGACTTGCATCGGTAGCCTGTGTAGGCCGGCGTGGTTTCTTGTCCGGGTGGACCCGTGGACCTTTGCATGCATGTGCCCCTTGTGCCCCTTTCCGGATGTTGTGAGTGCGTGCGTGCGTGCGCTCTGGAGCAGGACGCTCGCGAGGGAGGGCCCGGGCAGTCCGTGGCTCCTGGGCTAGCCTGTGCCGCTGGGTGTGGCTGTGTGCGCCTGGGGTGAGAAGGGATGATGCCAGTCATCTACAGTCGGTTGACTTCCCGAGCGTGCCCAGGCTGAGGGTCCCAGTCCTGGGCACGGGGTCGGTGGAGTCAGCGAGGTGGGGCCCAGAGTCCGAGGTCCAGGGTGGGTCAGGGTTCCAGAAGCTGGATCCTCCTCCTCCTCCTCCTCCTCCTCCTCTTCCTCCTCCCGTTCCTTCTCCTCTTCCTCTTCGTCGTGCCTCCAGGGCAAGAGGAAGTCAGTGGTGGGTGGGTGGGTGAGGGTGCTGGTACAAGAACCGTCTAGGAAGGGAGGAGGAGAGATCTCTGTGCGGCCTGGGCTGGCACTCAGTGTCTGGGCCCGTGCTCCATCCGGGGTGGGCGGGCAGAGGAGGAGGGCTGAAGGGGGTCTGCGGAGTTTGTAGTCAGGCAGCGTGGGGCAGCGCGGGCGGGGACGTGCGGGTGGAGCTCGGACCGGGCTGAGAGGCGTGCGGGCGTGCGTGCGGTTCTCGGTGTGCGGTGTGGCGCGTGTGTCTGCGGGGCTCGGGGCTCGTGTGGGCTCGGCGGCGGGCGGGCGAGCGCAGCAGGCTCTTGGAGGCTTTTGGGCGCGCCCGCCCTCGTCTACGGCCATACCACCCTGAACGCGCCCGATCTCGTCTGATCTCGGAAGCTAAGCAGGGTCGGGCCTGGTTAGTACTTGGATGGGAGACCGCCTGGGAATACCGGGTGCTGTAGGCTTTTTGCAATCCTCCCTCCCTCTCTCACTTTTGGCCATGGTCACCGCCGCTCGGGGACACGGGCTCAGGCAGCTCTAGCCCCACCCACACCCCACACCCCACACCCCATACCCCAGAAAGAGCCCACCCTCGTCCTCTCAGATGCTTGGCATAGCACACCACCTCAGAGTTGGCACCCTGGCAACACCCTGCAGGGTTAGCTAGCTAGAGCTAGCCAAGGGATGGGAGAGCCTGTCTCCATTTGCACCCAAGCCCAGGATGGCCTCGAACACCCACCACCCCCACCCCGGCCTGATCCAACACCACACTTGGGTCCCTGGTCACCTTGCCCAGGCAGGGAGGGGCGTGGACCGTGCTACTCCACCCCTCGGCCTCGCACGCCCTGGGAGCGGTCCCCAACGAACCCAGCCACCACACCCCTCTCTAGCCTGCCTCCGGAGGTCTAGGTGGCTGCGGGGGCCTGTGTGTGTCAGGGTGCCCGCCTGGGTCTTGTGTCTCTGTCTGTCTATGTGTCAGCTGTCTGGGTAAGTGCATGACTGCGTCTCTGCGTGCGTTTGTGTGTGCGTGAGCACGTTCATGAGTGTGTGTTAGTAGACCCTGGTGCCTGAGTGCATGCATGCGCTGGTAGGTGTGGGTGTGAGAGCACGCAAGAGACTGTGTGACGGTGTGTGTGAGCTGTGAGCATGTGTGTGTGTGTGTGTTGCCCTCCTGCCTTCTGCTAACGCGCCTGTGTGTGTGCGTGTGTGCGTGCGTGCGTGCGTGCGTGCGTACCTGTGTGTGGAGCATGAGGACCCATCTTGCATACTTGCTTATATCTGTCAGTACACACAAGTGTGTGTGCCTGGGGGAACTGGGTGGGTGTGCCAGCCCCGTAGTGTGTGAGTGCCCTGTGTGTATATGTATGTTTGTGTGTGCGTGAGCACGTTCACAGGTGTGTGTTAGTAGACCCTGGTGCCTGAGTGCGTGCATGCAGTGGTAGGTGTGGGTGTGAGAGCACGCAAGAGACTGTGTGACGGTGTGTGTGAGCTGTGAGCATGTGTGTGTGTTGCCCTCCTGCCTTCTGCTAACGCGCCTGTGTGAGTGCGTGTGTGCGTGCGTGCGTGCGTGCGTGCCTGTGTGTGGAGCATGAGGACCCTTCTTGCATACTTGCTTATATCTGTCAGTACACACAAGTGTGTGTGCCTGGGGGAACTGGGTGGGTGTGCCAGCCCCGTAGTGTGTGAGTGCCCTGTGTGTATATGTATGTGTGTGTGTATGTGTGTGTGTGTGTGTGTGTGGTTGCATGTGTGGCTTGGTGCCTGGGAGCACTCCCATGGGACCCTGATCGCTTGTGTCTGTGTGTGTGCGTGCATGCATGTGCGTGTGTGTGTGTGTGTAACTCATCCTTACGTTCCTGCAGACTTGCATCGGTAGCCTGTGTAGGCCGGCGTGGTTTCTTGTCCGGGTGGACCCGTGGACCTTTGCATGCATGTGCCCCTTGTGCCCCTTTCCGGATGTTGTGAGTGCGTGCGTGCGTGCGCTCTGGAGCAGGACGCTCGCGAGGGAGGGCCCGGGCAGTCCGTGGCTCCTGGGCTAGCCTGTGCCGCTGGGTGTGGCTGTGTGCGCCTGGGGTGAGAAGGGATGATGCCAGTCATCTACAGTCGGTTGACTTCCCGAGCGTGCCCAGGCTGAGGGTCCCAGTCCTGGGCACGGGGTCGGTGGAGTCAGCGAGGTGGGGCCCAGAGTCCGAGGTCCAGGGTGGGTCAGGGTTCCAGAAGCTGGATCCTCCTCCTCCTCCTCCTCCTCCTCCTCCTCTTCCTCCTCCCGTTCCTTCTCCTCTTCCTCTTCGTCGTGCCTCCAGGGCAAGAGGAAGTCAGTGGTGGGTGGGTGGGTGAGGGTGCTGGTACAAGAACCGTCTAGGAAGGGAGGAGGAGAGATCTCTGTGCGGCCTGGGCTGGCACTCAGTGTCTGGGCCCGTGCTCCATCCGGGGTGGGCGGGCAGAGGAGGAGGGCTGAAGGGGGTCTGCGGAGTTTGTAGTCAGGCAGCGTGGGGCAGCGCGGGCGGGGACGTGCGGGTGGAGCTCGGACCGGGCTGAGAGGCGTGCGGGCGTGCGTGCGGTTCTCGGTGTGCGGTGTGGCGCGTGTGTCTGCGGGGCTCGGGGCTCGTGTGGGCTCGGCGGCGGGCGGGCGAGCGCAGCAGGCTCTTGGAGGCTTTTGGGCGCGCCCGCCCTCGTCTACGGCCATACCACCCTGAACGCGCCCGATCTCGTCTGATCTCGGAAGCTAAGCAGGGTCGGGCCTGGTTAGTACTTGGATGGGAGACCGCCTGGGAATACCGGGTGCTGTAGGCTTTTTGCAATCCTCCCTCCCTCTCTCACTTTTGGCCATGGTCACCGCCGCTCGGGGACACGGGCTCAGGCAGCTCTAGCCCCACCCACACCCCACACCCCACACCCCATACCCCAGAAAGAGCCCACCCTCGTCCTCTCAGATGCTTGGCATAGCACACCACCTCAGAGTTGGCACCCTGGCAACACCCTGCAGGGTTAGCTAGCTAGAGCTAGCCAAGGGATGGGAGAGCCTGTCTCCATTTGCACCCAAGCCCAGGATGGCCTCGAACACCCACCACCCCCACCCCGGCCTGATCCAACACCACACTTGGGTCCCTGGTCACCTTGCCCAGGCAGGGAGGGGCGTGGACCGTGCTACTCCACCCCTCGGCCTCGCACGCCCTGGGAGCGGTCCCCAACGAACCCAGCCACCACACCCCTCTCTAGCCTGCCTCCGGAGGTCTAGGTGGCTGCGGGGGCCTGTGTGTGTCAGGGTGCCCGCCTGGGTCTTGTGTCTCTGTCTGTCTATGTGTCAGCTGTCTGGGTAAGTGCATGACTGCGTCTCTGCGTGCGTTTGTGTGTGCGTGAGCACGTTCATGAGTGTGTGTTAGTAGACCCTGGTGCCTGAGTGCATGCATGCGCTGGTAGGTGTGGGTGTGAGAGCACGCAAGAGACTGTGTGACGGTGTGTGTGAGCTGTGAGCATGTGTGTGTGTGTGTGTTGCCCTCCTGCCTTCTGCTAACGCGCCTGTGTGTGTGCGTGTGTGCGTGCGTGCGTGCGTGCGTGCGTACCTGTGTGTGGAGCATGAGGACCCATCTTGCATACTTGCTTATATCTGTCAGTACACACAAGTGTGTGTGCCTGGGGGAACTGGGTGGGTGTGCCAGCCCCGTAGTGTGTGAGTGCCCTGTGTGTATATGTATGTTTGTGTGTGCGTGAGCACGTTCACAGGTGTGTGTTAGTAGACCCTGGTGCCTGAGTGCGTGCATGCAGTGGTAGGTGTGGGTGTGAGAGCACGCAAGAGACTGTGTGACGGTGTGTGTGAGCTGTGAGCATGTGTGTGTGTTGCCCTCCTGCCTTCTGCTAACGCGCCTGTGTGAGTGCGTGTGTGCGTGCGTGCGTGCGTGCCTGTGTGTGGAGCATGAGGACCCTTCTTGCATACTTGCTTATATCTGTCAGTACACACAAGTGTGTGTGCCTGGGGGAACTGGGTGGGTGTGCCAGCCCCGTAGTGTGTGAGTGCCCTGTGTGTATATGTATGTGTGTGTGTATGTGTGTGTGTGTGTGTGTGTGTGGTTGCATGTGTGGCTTGGTGCCTGGGAGCACTCCCATGGGACCCTGATCGCTTGTGTCTGTGTGTGTGCGTGCATGCATGTGCGTGTGTGTGTGTGTGTAACTCATCCTTACGTTCCTGCAGACTTGCATCGGTAGCCTGTGTAGGCCGGCGTGGTTTCTTGTCCGGGTGGACCCGTGGACCTTTGCATGCATGTGCCCCTTGTGCCCCTTTCCGGATGTTGTGAGTGCGTGCGTGCGTGCGCTCTGGAGCAGGACGCTCGCGAGGGAGGGCCCGGGCAGTCCGTGGCTCCTGGGCTAGCCTGTGCCGCTGGGTGTGGCTGTGTGCGCCTGGGGTGAGAAGGGATGATGCCAGTCATCTACAGTCGGTTGACTTCCCGAGCGTGCCCAGGCTGAGGGTCCCAGTCCTGGGCACGGGGTCGGTGGAGTCAGCGAGGTGGGGCCCAGAGTCCGAGGTCCAGGGTGGGTCAGGGTTCCAGAAGCTGGATCCTCCTCCTCCTCCTCCTCCTCCTCCTCCTCCTCTTCCTCCTCCCGTTCCTTCTCCTCTTCCTCTTCGTCGTGCCTCCAGGGCAAGAGGAAGTCAGTGGTGGGTGGGTGGGTGAGGGTGCTGGTACAAGAACCGTCTAGGAAGGGAGGAGGAGAGATCTCTGTGCGGCCTGGGCTGGCACTCAGTGTCTGGGCCCGTGCTCCATCCGGGGTGGGCGGGCAGAGGAGGAGGGCTGAAGGGGGTCTGCGGAGTTTGTAGTCAGGCAGCGTGGGGCAGCGCGGGCGGGGACGTGCGGGTGGAGCTCGGACCGGGCTGAGAGGCGTGCGGGCGTGCGTGCGGTTCTCGGTGTGCGGTGTGGCGCGTGTGTCTGCGGGGCTCGGGGCTCGTGTGGGCTCGGCGGCGGGCGGGCGAGCGCAGCAGGCTCTTGGAGGCTTTTGGGCGCGCCCGCCCTCGTCTACGGCCATACCACCCTGAACGCGCCCGATCTCGTCTGATCTCGGAAGCTAAGCAGGGTCGGGCCTGGTTAGTACTTGGATGGGAGACCGCCTGGGAATACCGGGTGCTGTAGGCTTTTTGCAATCCTCCCTCCCTCTCTCACTTTTGGCCATGGTCACCGCCGCTCGGGGACACGGGCTCAGGCAGCTCTAGCCCCACCCACACCCCACACCCCACACCCCATACCCCAGAAAGAGCCCACCCTCGTCCTCTCAGATGCTTGGCATAGCACACCACCTCAGAGTTGGCACCCTGGCAACACCCTGCAGGGTTAGCTAGCTAGAGCTAGCCAAGGGATGGGAGAGCCTGTCTCCATTTGCACCCAAGCCCAGGATGGCCTCGAACACCCACCACCCCCACCCCGGCCTGATCCAACACCACACTTGGGTCCCTGGTCACCTTGCCCAGGCAGGGAGGGGCGTGGACCGTGCTACTCCACCCCTCGGCCTCGCACGCCCTGGGAGCGGTCCCCAACGAACCCAGCCACCACACCCCTCTCTAGCCTGCCTCCGGAGGTCTAGGTGGCTGCGGGGGCCTGTGTGTGTCAGGGTGCCCGCCTGGGTCTTGTGTCTCTGTCTGTCTATGTGTCAGCTGTCTGGGTAAGTGCATGACTGCGTCTCTGCGTGCGTTTGTGTGTGCGTGAGCACGTTCATGAGTGTGTGTTAGTAGACCCTGGTGCCTGAGTGCATGCATGCGCTGGTAGGTGTGGGTGTGAGAGCACGCAAGAGACTGTGTGACGGTGTGTGTGAGCTGTGAGCATGTGTGTGTGTGTGTGTTGCCCTCCTGCCTTCTGCTAACGCGCCTGTGTGTGTGCGTGTGTGCGTGCGTGCGTGCGTGCGTGCGTACCTGTGTGTGGAGCATGAGGACCCATCTTGCATACTTGCTTATATCTGTCAGTACACACAAGTGTGTGTGCCTGGGGGAACTGGGTGGGTGTGCCAGCCCCGTAGTGTGTGAGTGCCCTGTGTGTATATGTATGTTTGTGTGTGCGTGAGCACGTTCACAGGTGTGTGTTAGTAGACCCTGGTGCCTGAGTGCGTGCATGCAGTGGTAGGTGTGGGTGTGAGAGCACGCAAGAGACTGTGTGACGGTGTGTGTGAGCTGTGAGCATGTGTGTGTGTTGCCCTCCTGCCTTCTGCTAACGCGCCTGTGTGAGTGCGTGTGTGCGTGCGTGCGTGCGTGCCTGTGTGTGGAGCATGAGGACCCTTCTTGCATACTTGCTTATATCTGTCAGTACACACAAGTGTGTGTGCCTGGGGGAACTGGGTGGGTGTGCCAGCCCCGTAGTGTGTGAGTGCCCTGTGTGTATATGTATGTGTGTGTGTATGTGTGTGTGTGTGTGTGTGTGGTTGCATGTGTGGCTTGGTGCCTGGGAGCACTCCCATGGGACCCTGATCGCTTGTGTCTGTGTGTGTGCGTGCATGCATGTGCGTGTGTGTGTGTGTGTAACTCATCCTTACGTTCCTGCAGACTTGCATCGGTAGCCTGTGTAGGCCGGCGTGGTTTCTTGTCCGGGTGGACCCGTGGACCTTTGCATGCATGTGCCCCTTGTGCCCCTTTCCGGATGTTGTGAGTGCGTGCGTGCGTGCGCTCTGGAGCAGGACGCTCGCGAGGGAGGGCCCGGGCAGTCCGTGGCTCCTGGGCTAGCCTGTGCCGCTGGGTGTGGCTGTGTGCGCCTGGGGTGAGAAGGGATGATGCCAGTCATCTACAGTCGGTTGACTTCCCGAGCGTGCCCAGGCTGAGGGTCCCAGTCCTGGGCACGGGGTCGGTGGAGTCAGCGAGGTGGGGCCCAGAGTCCGAGGTCCAGGGTGGGTCAGGGTTCCAGAAGCTGGATCCTCCTCCTCCTCCTCCTCCTCCTCCTCCTCCTCTTCCTCCTCCCGTTCCTTCTCCTCTTCCTCTTCGTCGTGCCTCCAGGGCAAGAGGAAGTCAGTGGTGGGTGGGTGGGTGAGGGTGCTGGTACAAGAACCGTCTAGGAAGGGAGGAGGAGAGATCTCTGTGCGGCCTGGGCTGGCACTCAGTGTCTGGGCCCGTGCTCCATCCGGGGTGGGCGGGCAGAGGAGGAGGGCTGAAGGGGGTCTGCGGAGTTTGTAGTCAGGCAGCGTGGGGCAGCGCGGGCGGGGACGTGCGGGTGGAGCTCGGACCGGGCTGAGAGGCGTGCGGGCGTGCGTGCGGTTCTCGGTGTGCGGTGTGGCGCGTGTGTCTGCGGGGCTCGGGGCTCGGGGCTCGTGTGGGCTCGGCGGCGGGCGGGCGAGCGCAGCAGGCTCTTGGAGGCTTTTGGGCGCGCCCGCCCTCGTCTACGGCCATACCACCCTGAACGCGCCCGATCTCGTCTGATCTCGGAAGCTAAGCAGGGTCGGGCCTGGTTAGTACTTGGATGGGAGACCGCCTGGGAATACCGGGTGCTGTAGGCTTTTTGCAATCCTCCCTCCCTCTCTCACTTTTGGCCATGGTCACCGCCGCTCGGGGACACGGGCTCAGGCAGCTCTAGCCCCACCCACACCCCACACCCCACACCCCATACCCCAGAAAGAGCCCACCCTCGTCCTCTCAGATGCTTGGCATAGCACACCACCTCAGAGTTGGCACCCTGGCAACACCCTGCAGGGTTAGCTAGCTAGAGCTAGCCAAGGGATGGGAGAGCCTGTCTCCATTTGCACCCAAGCCCAGGATGGCCTCGAACACCCACCACCCCCACCCCGGCCTGATCCAACACCACACTTGGGTCCCTGGTCACCTTGCCCAGGCAGGGAGGGGCGTGGACCGTGCTACTCCACCCCTCGGCCTCGCACGCCCTGGGAGCGGTCCCCAACGAACCCAGCCACCACACCCCTCTCTAGCCTGCCTCCGGAGGTCTAGGTGGCTGCGGGGGCCTGTGTGTGTCAGGGTGCCCGCCTGGGTCTTGTGTCTCTGTCTGTCTATGTGTCAGCTGTCTGGGTAAGTGCATGACTGCGTCTCTGCGTGCGTTTGTGTGTGCGTGAGCACGTTCATGAGTGTGTGTTAGTAGACCCTGGTGCCTGAGTGCATGCATGCGCTGGTAGGTGTGGGTGTGAGAGCACGCAAGAGACTGTGTGACGGTGTGTGTGAGCTGTGAGCATGTGTGTGTGTGTGTGTTGCCCTCCTGCCTTCTGCTAACGCGCCTGTGTGTGTGCGTGTGTGCGTGCGTGCGTGCGTGCGTGCGTGCGTACCTGTGTGTGGAGCATGAGGACCCATCTTGCATACTTGCTTATATCTGTCAGTACACACAAGTGTGTGTGCCTGGGGGAACTGGGTGGGTGTGCCAGCCCCGTAGTGTGTGAGTGCCCTGTGTGTATATGTATGTTTGTGTGTGCGTGAGCACGTTCACAGGTGTGTGTTAGTAGACCCTGGTGCCTGAGTGCGTGCATGCAGTGGTAGGTGTGGGTGTGAGAGCACGCAAGAGACTGTGTGACGGTGTGTGTGAGCTGTGAGCATGTGTGTGTGTTGCCCTCCTGCCTTCTGCTAACGCGCCTGTGTGAGTGCGTGTGTGCGTGCGTGCGTGCGTGCGTGCCTGTGTGTGGAGCATGAGGACCCTTCTTGCATACTTGCTTATATCTGTCAGTACACACAAGTGTGTGTGCCTGGGGGAACTGGGTGGGTGTGCCAGCCCCGTAGTGTGTGAGTGCCCTGTGTGTATATGTATGTGTGTGTGTATGTGTGTGTGTGTGTGTGTGTGGTTGCATGTGTGGCTTGGTGCCTGGGAGCACTCCCATGGGACCCTGATCGCTTGTGTCTGTGTGTGTGCGTGCATGCATGTGCGTGTGTGTGTGTGTGTGTAACTCATCCTTACGTTCCTGCAGACTTGCATCGGTAGCCTGTGTAGGCCGGCGTGGTTTCTTGTCCGGGTGGACCCGTGGACCTTTGCATGCATGTGCCCCTTGTGCCCCTTTCCGGATGTTGTGAGTGCGTGCGTGCGTGCGCTCTGGAGCAGGACGCTCGCGAGGGAGGGCCCGGGCAGTCCGTGGCTCCTGGGCTAGCCTGTGCCGCTGGGTGTGGCTGTGTGCGCCTGGGGTGAGAAGGGATGATGCCAGTCATCTACAGTCGGTTGACTTCCCGAGCGTGCCCAGGCTGAGGGTCCCAGTCCTGGGCACGGGGTCGGTGGAGTCAGCGAGGTGGGGCCCAGAGTCCGAGGTCCAGGGTGGGTCAGGGTTCCAGAAGCTGGATCCTCCTCCTCCTCCTCCTCCTCCTCCTCCTCTTCCTCCTCCCGTTCCTTCTCCTCTTCCTCTTCGTCGTGCCTCCAGGGCAAGAGGAAGTCAGTGGTGGGTGGGTGGGTGAGGGTGCTGGTACAAGAACCGTCTAGGAAGGGAGGAGGAGAGATCTCTGTGCGGCCTGGGCTGGCACTCAGTGTCTGGGCCCGTGCTCCATCCGGGGTGGGCGGGCAGAGGAGGAGGGCTGAAGGGGGTCTGCGGAGTTTGTAGTCAGGCAGCGTGGGGCAGCGCGGGCGGGGACGTGCGGGTGGAGCTCGGACCGGGCTGAGAGGCGTGCGGGCGTGCGTGCGGTTCTCGGTGTGCGGTGTGGCGCGTGTGTCTGCGGGGCTCGGGGCTCGGGGCTCGTGTGGGCTCGGCGGCGGGCGGGCGAGCGCAGCAGGCTCTTGGAGGCTTTTGGGCGCACCCGCCCTCGTCTACGGCCATACCACCCTGAACGCGCCCGATCTCGTCTGATCTCGGAAGCTAAGCAGGGTCGGGCCTGGTTAGTACTTGGATGGGAGACCGCCTGGGAATACCGGGTGCTGTAGGCTTTTTGCAATCCTCCCTCCCTCTCTCACTTTTGGCCATGGTCACCGCCGCTCGGGGACACGGGCTCAGGCAGCTCTAGCCCCACCCACACCCCACACCCCACACCCCATACCCCAGAAAGAGCCCACCCTCGTCCTCTCAGATGCTTGGCATAGCACACCACCTCAGAGTTGGCACCCTGGCAACACCCTGCAGGGTTAGCTAGCTAGAGCTAGCCAAGGGATGGGAGAGCCTGTCTCCATTTGCACCCAAGCCCAGGATGGCCTCGAACACCCACCACCCCCACCCCGGCCTGATCCAACACCACACTTGGGTCCCTGGTCACCTTGCCCAGGCAGGGAGGGGCGTGGACCGTGCTACTCCACCCCTCGGCCTCGCACGCCCTGGGAGCGGTCCCCAACGAACCCAGCCACCACACCCCTCTCTAGCCGGCCTCCGGAGGTCTAGGTGGCTGCGGGGGCCTGTGTGTGTCAGGGTGCCCGCCTGGGTCTTGTGTCTCTGTCTGTCTATGTGTCAGCTGTCTGGGTAAGTGCATGACTGCGTCTCTGCGTGCGTTTGTGTGTGCGTGAGCACGTTCATGAGTGTGTGTTAGTAGACCCTGGTGCCTGAGTGCATGCATGCGCTGGTAGGTGTGGGTGTGAGAGCACGCAAGAGACTGTGTGACGGTGTGTGTGAGCTGTGAGCATGTGTGTGTGTGTGTGTTGCCCTCCTGCCTTCTGCTAACGCGCCTGTGTGAGTGCGTGTGTGCGTGCGTGCGTGCGTGCGTGCGTGCGTGCCTGTGTGTGGAGCATGAGGACCCTTCTTGCATACTTGCTTATATCTGTCAGTACACACAAGTGTGTGTGCCTGGGGGAACTGGGTGGGTGTGCCAGCCCCGTAGTGTGTGAGTGCCCTGTGTGTATATGTATGTGTGTGTGTATGTGTGTGTGTGTGTGTGTGTGTGGTTGCATGTGTGGCTTGGTGCCTGGGAGCACTCCCATGGGACCCTGATCGCTTGTGTCTGTGTGTGTGCGTGCATGCATGTGCGTGTGTGTGTGTGTGTAACTCATCCTTACGTTCCTGCAGACTTGCATCGGTAGCCTGTGTAGGCCGGCGTGGTTTCTTGTCCGGGTGGACCCGTGGACCTTTGCATGCATGTGCCCCTTGTGCCCCTTTCCGGATGTTGTGAGTGCGTGCGTGCGTGCGCTCTGGAGCAGGACGCTCGCGAGGGAGGGCCCGGGCAGTCCGTGGCTCCTGGGCTAGCCTGTGCCGCTGGGTGTGGCTGTGTGCGCCTGGGGTGAGAAGGGATGATGCCAGTCATCTACAGTCGGTTGACTTCCCGAGCGTGCCCAGGCTGAGGGTCCCAGTCCTGGGCACGGGGTCGGTGGAGTCAGCGAGGTGGGGCCCAGAGTCCGAGGTCCAGGGTGGGTCAGGGTTCCAGAAGCTGGATCCTCCTCCTCCTCCTCCTCCTCCTCCTCCTCTTCCTCCTCCCGTTCCTTCTCCTCTTCCTCTTCGTCGTGCCTCCAGGGCAAGAGGAAGTCAGTGGTGGGTGGGTGGGTGAGGGTGCTGGTACAAGAACCGTCTAGGAAGGGAGGAGGAGAGATCTCTGTGCGGCCTGGGCTGGCACTCAGTGTCTGGGCCCGTGCTCCATCCGGGGTGGGCGGGCAGAGGAGGAGGGCTGAAGGGGGTCTGCGGAGTTTGTAGTCAGGCAGCGTGGGGCAGCGCGGGCGGGGACGTGCGGGTGGAGCTCGGACCGGGCTGAGAGGCGTGCGGGCGTGCGTGCGGTTCTCGGTGTGCGGTGTGGCGCGTGTGTCTGCGGGGCTCGGGGCTCGGGGCTCGTGTGGGCTCGGCGGCGGGCGGGCGAGCGCAGCAGGCTCTTGGAGGCTTTTGGGCGCACCCGCCCTCGTCTACGGCCATACCACCCTGAACGCGCCCGATCTCGTCTGATCTCGGAAGCTAAGCAGGGTCGGGCCTGGTTAGTACTTGGATGGGAGACCGCCTGGGAATACCGGGTGCTGTAGGCTTTTTGCAATCCTCCCTCCCTCTCTCACTTTTGGCCATGGTCACCGCCGCTCGGGGACACGGGCTCAGGCAGCTCTAGCCCCACCCACACCCCACACCCCACACCCCATACCCCAGAAAGAGCCCACCCTCGTCCTCTCAGATGCTTGGCATAGCACACCACCTCAGAGTTGGCACCCTGGCAACACCCTGCAGGGTTAGCTAGCTAGAGCTAGCCAAGGGATGGGAGAGCCTGTCTCCATTTGCACCCAAGCCCAGGATGGCCTCGAACACCCACCACCCCCACCCCGGCCTGATCCAACACCACACTTGGGTCCCTGGTCACCTTGCCCAGGCAGGGAGGGGCGTGGACCGTGCTACTCCACCCCTCGGCCTCGCACGCCCTGGGAGCGGTCCCCAACGAACCCAGCCACCACACCCCTCTCTAGCCTGCCTCCGGAGGTCTAGGTGGCTGCGGGGGCCTGTGTGTGTCAGGGTGCCCGCCTGGGTCTTGTGTCTCTGTCTGTCTATGTGTCAGCTGTCTGGGTAAGTGCATGACTGCGTCTCTGCGTGCGTTTGTGTGTGCGTGAGCACGTTCATGAGTGTGTGTTAGTAGACCCTGGTGCCTGAGTGCATGCATGCGCTGGTAGGTGTGGGTGTGAGAGCACGCAAGAGACTGTGTGACGGTGTGTGTGAGCTGTGAGCATGTGTGTGTGTGTGTGTTGCCCTCCTGCCTTCTGCTAACGCGCCTGTGTGTGTGCGTGTGTGCGTGCGTGCGTGCGTGCGTGCGTACCTGTGTGTGGAGCATGAGGACCCATCTTGCATACTTGCTTATATCTGTCAGTACACACAAGTGTGTGTGCCTGGGGGAACTGGGTGGGTGTGCCAGCCCCGTAGTGTGTGAGTGCCCTGTGTGTATATGTATGTTTGTGTGTGCGTGAGCACGTTCACAGGTGTGTGTTAGTAGACCCTGGTGCCTGAGTGCGTGCATGCAGTGGTAGGTGTGGGTGTGAGAGCACGCAAGAGACTGTGTGACGGTGTGTGTGAGCTGTGAGCATGTGTGTGTGTTGCCCTCCTGCCTTCTGCTAACGCGCCTGTGTGAGTGCGTGTGTGCGTGCGTGCGTGCGTGCGTGCCTGTGTGTGGAGCATGAGGACCCTTCTTGCATACTTGCTTATATCTGTCAGTACACACAAGTGTGTGTGCCTGGGGGAACTGGGTGGGTGTGCCAGCCCCGTAGTGTGTGAGTGCCCTGTGTGTATATGTATGTGTGTGTGTATGTGTGTGTGTGTGTGTGTGTGTGGTTGCATGTGTGGCTTGGTGCCTGGGAGCACTCCCATGGGACCCTGATCGCTTGTGTCTGTGTGTGTGCGTGCATGCATGTGCGTGTGTGTGTGTGTGTGTAACTCATCCTTACGTTCCTGCAGACTTGCATCGGTAGCCTGTGTAGGCCGGCGTGGTTTCTTGTCCGGGTGGACCCGTGGACCTTTGCATGCATGTGCCCCTTGTGCCCCTTTCCGGATGTTGTGAGTGCGTGCGTGCGTGCGCTCTGGAGCAGGACGCTCGCGAGGGAGGGCCCGGGCAGTCCGTGGCTCCTGGGCTAGCCTGTGCCGCTGGGTGTGGCTGTGTGCGCCTGGGGTGAGAAGGGATGATGCCAGTCATCTACAGTCGGTTGACTTCCCGAGCGTGCCCAGGCTGAGGGTCCCAGTCCTGGGCACGGGGTCGGTGGAGTCAGCGAGGTGGGGCCCAGAGTCCGAGGTCCAGGGTGGGTCAGGGTTCCAGAAGCTGGATCCTCCTCCTCCTCCTCCTCCTCCTCCTCCTCCTCTTCCTCCTCCCGTTCCTTCTCCTCTTCCTCTTCGTCGTGCCTCCAGGGCAAGAGGAAGTCAGTGGTGGGTGGGTGGGTGAGGGTGCTGGTACAAGAACCGTCTAGGAAGGGAGGAGGAGAGATCTCTGTGCGGCCTGGGCTGGCACTCAGTGTCTGGGCCCGTGCTCCATCCGGGGTGGGCGGGCAGAGGAGGAGGGCTGAAGGGGGTCTGCGGAGTTTGTAGTCAGGCAGCGTGGGGCAGCGCGGGCGGGGACGTGCGGGTGGAGCTCGGACCGGGCTGAGAGGCGTGCGGGCGTGCGTGCGGTTCTCGGTGTGCGGTGTGGCGCGTGTGTCTGCGGGGCTCGGGGCTCGGGGCTCGTGTGGGCTCGGCGGCGGGCGGGCGAGCGCAGCAGGCTCTTGGAGGCTTTTGGGCGCACCCGCCCTCGTCTACGGCCATACCACCCTGAACGCGCCCGATCTCGTCTGATCTCGGAAGCTAAGCAGGGTCGGGCCTGGTTAGTACTTGGATGGGAGACCGCCTGGGAATACCGGGTGCTGTAGGCTTTTTGCAATCCTCCCTCCCTCTCTCACTTTTGGCCATGGTCACCGCCGCTCGGGGACACGGGCTCAGGCAGCTCTAGCCCCACCCACACCCCACACCCCCTACCCCAGAAAGAGCCCACCCTCGTCCTCTCAGATGCTTGGCATAGCACACCACCTCAGAGTTGGCACCCTGGCAACACCCTGCAGGGTTAGCTAGCTAGAGCTAGCCAAGGGATGGGAGAGCCTGTCTCCATTTGCACCCAAGCCCAGGATGGCCTCGAACACCCACCACCCCCACCCCGGCCTGATCCAACACCACACTTGGGTCCCTGGTCACCTTGCCCAGGCAGGGAGGGGCGTGGACCGTGCTACTCCACCCCTCGGCCTCGCACGCCCTGGGAGCGGTCCCCAACGAACCCAGCCACCACACCCCTCTCTAGCCGGCCTCCGGAGGTCTAGGTGGCTGCGGGGGCCTGTGTGTGTCAGGGTGCCCGCCTGGGTCTTGTGTCTCTGTCTGTCTATGTGTCAGCTGTCTGGGTAAGTGCATGACTGCGTCTCTGCGTGCGTTTGTGTGTGCGTGAGCACGTTCATGAGTGTGTGTTAGTAGACCCTGGTGCCTGAGTGCATGCATGCGCTGGTAGGTGTGGGTGTGAGAGCACGCAAGAGACTGTGTGACGGTGTGTGTGAGCTGTGAGCATGTGTGTGTGTGTGTGTGTTGCCCTCCTGCCTTCTGCTAACGCGCCTGTGTGTGTGCGTGTGTGCGTGCGTGCGTGCGTGCGTGCCTGTGTGTGGAGCATGAGGACCCTTCTTGCATACTTGCTTATATCTGTCAGTACACACAAGTGTGTGTGCCTGGGGGAACTGGGTGGGTGTGCCAGCCCCGTAGTGTGTGAGTGCCCTGTGTGTATATGTATGTGTGTGTGTATGTGTGTGTGTGTGTGTGTGTGTGTGTTTGCATGTGTGGCTTGGTGCCTGGGAGCACTCCCATGGGACCCTGATCGCTTGTGTCTGTGTGTGTGCGTGCGTGCGTTTGCGTGTGTGTGTGTGTGTGTAACTCATCCTTACGTTCCTGCAGACTTGCATCGGTAGCCTGTGTAGGCCGGCGTGGTTTCTTGTCCGGGTGGACCCGTGGACCTTTGCATGCATGTGCCCCTTGTGCCCCTTTCCGGATGTTGTGAGTGCGTGCGTGCGTGCGCTCTGGAGCAGGACGCTCGCGAGGGAGGGCCCGGGCAGTCCGTGGCTCCTGGGCTAGCCTGTGCCGCTGGGTGTGGCTGTGTGCGCCTGGGGTGAGAAGGGATGATGCCAGTCATCTACAGTCGGTTGACTTCCCGAGCGTGCCCAGGCTGAGGGTCCCAGTCCTGGGCACGGGGTCGGTGGAGTCAGCGAGGTGGGGCCCAGAGTCCGAGGTCCAGGGTGGGTCAGGGTTCCAGAAGCTGGATCCTCCTCCTCCTCCTCCTCCTCCTCCTCTTCCTCCTCCCGTTCCTTCTCCTCTTCCTCTTCGTCGTGCCTCCAGGGCAAGAGGAAGTCAGTGGTGGGTGGGTGGGTGAGGGTGCTGGTACAAGAACCGTCTAGGAAGGGAGGAGGAGAGATCTCTGTGCGGCCTGGGCTGGCACTCAGTGTCTGGGCCCGTGCTCCATCCGGGGTGGGCGGGCAGAGGAGGAGGGCTGAAGGGGGTCTGCGGAGTTTGTAGTCAGGCAGCGTGGGGCAGCGCGGGCGGGGACGTGCGGGTGGAGCTCGGACCGGGCTGAGAGGCGTGCGGGCGTGCGTGCGGTTCTCGGTGTGCGGTGTGGCGCGTGTGTCTGCGGGCCGGGCTCGGGGCTCGTGTGGGCTCGGCGGCGGGCGGGCGAGCGCAGCAGGCTCTTGGAGGCTTTTGGGCGCGCCCGCCCTCGTCTACGGCCATACCACCCTGAACGCGCCCGATCTCGTCTGATCTCGGAAGCTAAGCAGGGTCGGGCCTGGTTAGTACTTGGATGGGAGACCGCCTGGGAATACCGGGTGCTGTAGGCTTTTTGCAATCCTCCCTCCCTCTCTCACTTTTGGCCATGGTCACCGCCGCTCGGGGACACGGGCTCAGGCAGCTCTAGCCCCACCCACACCCCACACCCCACACCCCATACCCCAGAAAGAGCCCACCCTCGTCCTCTCAGATGCTTGGCATAGCACACCACCTCAGAGTTGGCACCCTGGCAACACCCTGCAGGGTTAGCTAGCTAGAGCTAGCCAAGGGATGGGAGAGCCTGTCTCCATTTGCACCCAAGCCCAGGATGGCCTCGAACACCCACCACCCCCCCCCCGGCCTGATCCAACACCACACTTGGGTCCCTGGTCACCTTGCCCAGGCAGGGAGGGGCGTGGACCGTGCTACTCCACCCCTCGGCCTCGCACGCCCTGGGAGCGGTCCCCAACGAACCCAGCCACCACACCCCTCTCTAGCCTGCCTCCGGAGGTCTAGGTGGCTGCGGGGGCCTGTGTGTGTCAGGGTGCCCGCCTGGGTCTTGTGTCTCTGTCTGTCTATGTGTCAGCTGTCTGGGTAAGTGCATGACTGCGTCTCTGCGTGCGTTTGTGTGTGCGTGAGCACGTTCATGAGTGTGTGTTAGTAGACCCTGGTGCCTGAGTGCATGCATGCGCTGGTAGGTGTGGGTGTGAGAGCACGCAAGAGACTGTGTGACGGTGTGTGTGAGCTGTGAGCATGTGTGTGTGTGTGTGTTGCCCTCCTGCCTTCTGCTAACGCGCCTGTGTGTGTGCGTGTGTGCGTGCGTGCGTGCGTGCGTGCGTGCGTACCTGTGTGTGGAGCATGAGGACCCATCTTGCATACTTGCTTATATCTGTCAGTACACACAAGTGTGTGTGCCTGGGGGAACTGGGTGGGTGTGCCAGCCCCGTAGTGTGTGAGTGCCCTGTGTGTATATGTATGTTTGTGTGTGCGTGAGCACGTTCACAGGTGTGTGTTAGTAGACCCTGGTGCCTGAGTGCGTGCATGCAGTGGTAGGTGTGGGTGTGAGAGCACGCAAGAGACTGTGTGACGGTGTGTGTGAGCTGTGAGCATGTGTGTGTGTTGCCCTCCTGCCTTCTGCTAACGCGCCTGTGTGAGTGCGTGTGTGCGTGCGTGCGTGCGTGCGTGCGTGCGTGCCTGTGTGTGGAGCATGAGGACCCTTCTTGCATACTTGCTTATATCTGTCAGTACACACAAGTGTGTGTGCCTGGGGGAACTGGGTGGGTGTGCCAGCCCCGTAGTGTGTGAGTGCCCTGTGTGTATATGTATGTGTGTGTGTATGTGTGTGTGTGTGTGTGTGTGTGTGGTTGCATGTGTGGCTTGGTGCCTGGGAGCACTCCCATGGGACCCTGATCGCTTGTGTCTGTGTGTGTGCGTGCATGCATGTGCGTGTGTGTGTGTGTGTAACTCATCCTTACGTTCCTGCAGACTTGCATCGGTAGCCTGTGTAGGCCGGCGTGGTTTCTTGTCCGGGTGGACCCGTGGACCTTTGCATGCATGTGCCCCTTGTGCCCCTTTCCGGATGTTGTGAGTGCGTGCGTGCGTGCGCTCTGGAGCAGGACGCTCGCGAGGGAGGGCCCGGGCAGTCCGTGGCTCCTGGGCTAGCCTGTGCCGCTGGGTGTGGCTGTGTGCGCCTGGGGTGAGAAGGGATGATGCCAGTCATCTACAGTCGGTTGACTTCCCGAGCGTGCCCAGGCTGAGGGTCCCAGTCCTGGGCACGGGGTCGGTGGAGTCAGCGAGGTGGGGCCCAGAGTCCGAGGTCCAGGGTGGGTCAGGGTTCCAGAAGCTGGATCCTCCTCCTCCTCCTCCTCCTCCTCCTCTTCCTCCTCCCGTTCCTTCTCCTCTTCCTCTTCGTCGTGCCTCCAGGGCAAGAGGAAGTCAGTGGTGGGTGGGTGGGTGAGGGTGCTGGTACAAGAACCGTCTAGGAAGGGAGGAGGAGAGATCTCTGTGCGGCCTGGGCTGGCACTCAGTGTCTGGGCCCGTGCTCCATCCGGGGTGGGCGGGCAGAGGAGGAGGGCTGAAGGGGGTCTGCGGAGTTTGTAGTCAGGCAGCGTGGGGCAGCGCGGGCGGGGACGTGCGGGTGGAGCTCGGACCGGGCTGAGAGGCGTGCGGGCGTGCGTGCGGTTCTCGGTGTGCGGTGTGGCGCGTGTGTCTGCGGGGCTCGGGGCTCGGGGCTCGTGTGGGCTCGGCGGCGGGCGGGCGAGCGCAGCAGGCTCTTGGAGGCTTTTGGGCGCACCCGCCCTCGTCTACGGCCATACCACCCTGAACGCGCCCGATCTCGTCTGATCTCGGAAGCTAAGCAGGGTCGGGCCTGGTTAGTACTTGGATGGGAGACCGCCTGGGAATACCGGGTGCTGTAGGCTTTTTGCAATCCTCCCTCCCTCTCTCACTTTTGGCCATGGTCACCGCCGCTCGGGGACACGGGCTCAGGCAGCTCTAGCCCCACCCACACCCCACACCCCACACCCCATACCCCAGAAAGAGCCCACCCTCGTCCTCTCAGATGCTTGGCATAGCACACCACCTCAGAGTTGGCACCCTGGCAACACCCTGCAGGGTTAGCTAGCTAGAGCTAGCCAAGGGATGGGAGAGCCTGTCTCCATTTGCACCCAAGCCCAGGATGGCCTCGAACACCCACCACCCCCACCCCGGCCTGATCCAACACCACACTTGGGTCCCTGGTCACCTTGCCCAGGCAGGGAGGGGCGTGGACCGTGCTACTCCACCCCTCGGCCTCGCACGCCCTGGGAGCGGTCCCCAACGAACCCAGCCACCACACCCCTCTCTAGCCGGCCTCCGGAGGTCTAGGTGGCTGCGGGGGCCTGTGTGTGTCAGGGTGCCCGCCTGGGTCTTGTGTCTCTGTCTGTCTATGTGTCAGCTGTCTGGGTAAGTGCATGACTGCGTCTCTGCGTGCGTTTGTGTGTGCGTGAGCACGTTCATGAGTGTGTGTTAGTAGACCCTGGTGCCTGAGTGCATGCATGCGCTGGTAGGTGTGGGTGTGAGAGCACGCAAGAGACTGTGTGACGGTGTGTGTGAGCTGTGAGCATGTGTGTGTGTGTGTGTTGCCCTCCTGCCTTCTGCTAACGCGCCTGTGTGTGTGCGTGTGTGCGTGCGTGCGTGCGTGCGTGCCTGTGTGTGGAGCATGAGGACCCATCTTGCATACTTGCTTATATCTGTCAGTACACACAAGTGTGTGTGCCTGGGGGAACTGGGTGGGTGTGCCAGCCCCGTAGTGTGTGAGTGCCCTGTGTGTATATGTATGTTTGTGTGTGTGTGAGCACGTTCACAGGTGTGTGTTAGTAGACCCTGGTGCCTGAGTGCGTGCATGCAGTGGTAGGTGTGGGTGTGAGAGCACGCAAGAGACTGTGTGACGGTGTGTGTGAGCTGTGAGCATGTGTGTGTGTTGCCCTCCTGCCTTCTGCTAACGCGCCTGTGTGAGTGCGTGTGTGCGTGCGTGCGTGCGTGCGTGCGTGCGTGCCTGTGTGTGGAGCATGAGGACCCTTCTTGCATACTTGCTTATATCTGTCAGTACACACAAGTGTGTGTGCCTGGGGGAACTGGGTGGGTGTGCCAGCCCCGTAGTGTGTGAGTGCCCTGTGTGTATATGTATGTGTGTGTGTATGTGTGTGTGTGTGTGTGTGTGTGTGGTTGCATGTGTGGCTTGGTGCCTGGGAGCACTCCCATGGGACCCTGATCGCTTGTGTCTGTGTGTGTGCGTGCATGCATGTGCGTGTGTGTGTGTGTGTAACTCATCCTTACGTTCCTGCAGACTTGCATCGGTAGCCTGTGTAGGCCGGCGTGGTTTCTTGTCCGGGTGGACCCGTGGACCTTTGCATGCATGTGCCCCTTGTGCCCCTTTCCGGATGTTGTGAGTGCGTGCGTGCGTGCGCTCTGGAGCAGGACGCTCGCGAGGGAGGGCCCGGGCAGTCCGTGGCTCCTGGGCTAGCCTGTGCCGCTGGGTGTGGCTGTGTGCGCCTGGGGTGAGAAGGGATGATGCCAGTCATCTACAGTCGGTTGACTTCCCGAGCGTGCCCAGGCTGAGGGTCCCAGTCCTGGGCACGGGGTCGGTGGAGTCAGCGAAGTGGGGCCCAGAGTCCGAGGTCCAGGGTGGGTCAGGGTTCCAGAAGCTGGATCCTCCTCCTCCTCCTCCTCCTCCTCCTCCTCCTCTTCCTCCTCCCGTTCCTTCTCCTCTTCCTCTTCGTCGTGCCTCCAGGGCAAGAGGAAGTCAGTGGTGGGTGGGTGGGTGAGGGTGCTGGTACAAGAACCGTCTAGGAAGGGAGGAGGAGAGATCTCTGTGCGGCCTGGGCTGGCACTCAGTGTCTGGGCCCGTGCTCCATCCGGGGTGGGCGGGCAGAGGAGGAGGGCTGAAGGGGGTCTGCGGAGTTTGTAGTCAGGCAGCGTGGGGCAGCGCGGGCGGGGACGTGCGGGTGGAGCTCGGACCGGGCTGAGAGGCGTGCGGGCGTGCGTGCGGTTCTCGGTGTGCGGTGTGCGGTGTGGCGCGTGTGTCTGCGGGGCTCGGGACTCGGGGCTCGTGTGGGCTCGGCGGCGGGCGGGCGAGCGCAGCAGGCTCTTGGAGGCTTTTGGGCGCACCCGCCCTCGTCTACGGCCATACCACCCTGAACGCGCCCGATCTCGTCTGATCTCGGAAGCTAAGCAGGGTCGGGCCTGGTTAGTACTTGGATGGGAGACCGCCTGGGAATACCGGGTGCTGTAGGCTTTTTGCAATCCTCCCTCCCTCTCTCACTTTTGGCCATGGTCACCGCCGCTCGGGGACACGGGCTCAGGCAGCTCTAGCCCCACCCACACCCCACACCCCATACCCCAGAAAGAGCCCACCCTCGTCCTCTCAGATGCTTGGCATAGCACACCACCTCAGAGTTGGCACCCTGGCAACACCCTGCAGGGTTAGCTAGCTAGAGCTAGCCAAGGGATGGGAGAGCCTGTCTCCATTTGCACCCAAGCCCAGGATGGCCTCGAACACCCACCACCCCCACCCCGGCCTGATCCAACACCACACTTGGGTCCCTGGTCACCTTGCCCAGGCAGGGAGGGGCGTGGACCGTGCTACTCCACCCCTCGGCCTCGCACGCCCTGGGAGCGGTCCCCAACGAACCCAGCCACCACACCCCTCTCTAGCCGGCCTCCGGAGGTCTAGGTGGCTGCGGGGGCCTGTGTGTGTCAGGGTGCCCGCCTGGGTCTTGTGTCTCTGTCTGTCTATGTGTCAGCTGTCTGGGTAAGTGCATGACTGTGTCTCTGCGTGCGTTTGTGTGTGCGTGAGCACGTTCATGAGTGTGTGTTAGTAGACCCTGGTGCCTGAGTGCATGCGTGCGCTGGTAGGTGTGGGTGTGAGAGCACGCAAGAGACTGTGTGACGGTGTGTGTGAGCTGTGAGCATGTGTGTGTGTGTGTTGCCCTCCTGCCTTCTGCTAACGCGCCTGTGTGTGTGCGTGTGTGCGTGCGTGCGTGCGTGCGTGCGTACCTGTGTGTGGAGCATGAGGACCCATCTTGCATACTTGCTTATATCTGTCAGTACACACAAGTGTGTGTGCCTG